>JAEIGR010000026.1:1200000-1800000 GCA_018904305.1 Scaptomyza montana | reverse complement strand
TTGGATTTCGTCAGCTGTGTTTCAGTGTTCCTCTTGGTATCACCGGTAGTGTTTGACGAAAATCTCCTGCTAATAGGACTGTTATTTTTCCCATAAGGAAATCGTTTTCTCTGATGTCTTTAAGTGTTCTATTTAACGCTTCATAACTACTAATTGCATATATATTGGTTTTGCAAACTCTTGCAACTCTTATCCAAAATATAGAAATGAGGAAATGTTTTAAAAGCTAAAATCTAGAATTGAATTTCATGTTTTTCTCTGCGTGCAAATCTGGCTGAGCTATAGCGCTTTAAAAGCTTGCCGCGACTTTTTTCTATGGTTAGAGGAGGATCCCGTCTTAGTGCGCATCCTTGCAATCAAATCTACATCCCTGCAAAATTTCATTAAAATCGGTCCAGTAGTTTGGTCTGGGCGTTGTCGGTTTGAAAAAGGGCTTCTCCTCTATGTACATATATAGATAACATATTAACATTTTCGTTGTTCAACCCTACCGTACGGCCAGTAGGCGAAGAGAAATGCATACCGAAAAATTTTGTAACGGTACAGACGCTGTACGAGACTATTTTTATACTCGTTACCGAAGGTAAAGAGTATATTGGGTTTGTGCAATGTCCGTCATGGTGTCCGTCCGTCTGTATGTTCGCAACTTTTCCACACCCTTCAAGCTAGAGACTTGAAACTTTCCAATTCTCTTTATCTACGCGATAGTGAATTTAAGTTTCAAGATGGGGGTTCTACGATAACTGGGGGGCTGGCAAATCGATAAATTCGTTAACTCAAAACCGATAAATCCACATATTTCGCACATCCTTACAGCTAGAAGTACCAAATTTGGTGAGAAGATAGCTACTAGCAACCCCCAAAAAACTGCATCAAAAACTTTGGAGCCACGCCTACCTATTCCGCCCCCAACCCCCCGCATTTTAAAGTCAAAAAAGCCTATCCACCCCAACGCTTCGTCAAAAACGGGAATGCGTGTATCTCCCAGAGGTATGGAGCTAGAGCCACCAAATTTGGTAGGAAGATAGCTGGCAACTACCCCAAAAAATCTGCATCAAAGTTTTGGAGCCATGTCCACCCATTCCGCCCCCCTTGCCCAACCATTTACAAACTTTGAGCTATAGTCACCAAATTTGTTATAAAGAAAGCAATTGACATTCCACAAAGATCTGCATCAAAAATCTGGATGCTACACCCACCCATACCGCCCCCAGCCCACCCTTTCCCCAATTTTACAAATTTTGAGCTAGAGTCACCAAATTTGGTATGTAGATAGCAATTGACATTCCACAAAGATCTGCATCAAAAATTTCGATGCCAATCCTACCCATACCGCCCCCAGGCCCCCCTTTCCCCCTATTTTACAAACTTTGAGCTAGAGTCACCCAATTTGGTATGAAGATAGCAATTGACGTTCCATAAAGATCTGCAGCAATAATTTGGATGCCACGCCCACCCATACCGCCCCCAGCCCCAACTTTACCCACTTTTACAAACTTTGAGCTAGAGTCACCAAGTTTGGTATGTATATAGCAATTGACATTCAACAATGATCTGCATCAAAAATTTAGATGCCACTTCCACCCATACCGCCCGCAGCCCTCCTTTCCACACCTTTTACAAACTTTGAGCTAGAGCCACCAAATTTGGAAGGAAGATAGCTGGTGGCATCTTCATCGGCATCGGAGAATCTTTAAGGCAGCGTACACCCCTGCCGCATCCGTACCCCTTTGCAATCAGGCCTGTTTTTACCGGTTTTAATACAGGTAACGAGTATACCGCAGTTGGTTGCGTCCGGCTGCAACGATTCCACTTTTGTTTTTTGTTTTGTGTATTTGAAGTTTTTACGGTACTGGCGCTGTACGGGCATCTGCGTATAGGCCTTAAGGGGTAAAAAGTTACGTGAACCTATAATTAGAACATTTAATAAAATTTGACTCAAAAGTGCTGATGAGTCGATTTCACCGTTAAATAGATTAGTTATATATAATACTCCATGCATAGTTCTACGGTTAAAAAGGATGGGATGGTTTTAAAAAGATGTCTACTTGAATACGGGGGTAAGTCAACTCCAGGATAGCAGTTAAAACTTCTACGGGCAAAAAGAAGGAATTTCTTTTGCAATGATTCAATTCTATCCTGTTGAATCCCGTATTGCGGGGACCACACACAAGATCCATACTACAGGATGGGATTAGCTAGGGATGAATAAAGCGTTTATGTGGTATAAGGATCGTTAAACTCTTTCGACCACCGTTTGATGAAGCCAAGTATGATGACGAAGCAACAACGAATGACTTACAGAATCAAATGCCTTACTAAAATTGGCCCTATAATTTTTAGCGTTATACTTAGAAGAATATATATGGATAAATAATAATTCCTTCCATATATCAGGAAACACAGTTGAGTCAACAGACAAGTTAAATAGTTTATTTAAGGGCTTACAAAGAGAATCCGCGCAGTATCTAAGAATACAGCCTGGCATTCCATCAGGACCAGGCAAGTAGCTAGTTAAATTCATTCAGGAGCGTAGACTCAGTAATTACTGGGACATATATGCAATTTGACGTTTTAATTTGAAAAGGATAGGAATAACTGCTTCTATATAAACTCGTTGAGTATACTGATTGAAAATACTCAGCGAATATATCTACCACTGCCTGATCGGAACTTGCATTCGTATTATCGAGGTAAACCGAGGATGGCAAGCATGAAGATTTACGTTTTGAGTTAACAAATTTATAGAAATGTCTAGGATCACGGGAAAAGTTTAATGTTGCCATCTCGACAATGGCAATCACAAAAACAATAATGAAAACAAAAGCTCTTTTAATTAATAACAAATATTTCATGCCAGCTTTTTAATAGATTTCAAATATAGGACAAATACAAATATGCTCAGCCTTGTATTAAACAGATTGTAAATTTGGTTCGCAGTTTTCAAGTTACACAAAAAAAAATATTTTTTACCATAGCCGAAATAGAAGCATCGATAAAATATCCCATAAATGCTCTGAATCGACCTTAACGAAAATTATATACAAATACAATCAGTTAATGCAACCAATTTGGCAAGACTAATGATGCAAAAATTTTAGTTTTTGGAAGCTCTTTTCAATAAACAATTGAATCTTAGTGCGGTTTTTATGTGTTGCACTGTGTAATTAAATGCATTTTAGATTCAAAACAGACAGCTGCGATTAAAAACAAAACGATATACTCGGTACCCTATTAAAAACAGTAAAAAGAGGCCCGATTGCAAAGGGGTACGGATGCCGCAGTGGTGCACGCTGCCTCAAAGATTGTCTGATGCAAATGGGGATGCCACCAGCTGTCTTCCTTCCAAATTTGGTGACCAAAAGTTTGTAAAATGTTGGGGAAGGGATGCTGGGGGTGTTATGTGTGGGCGTGGCATCCACATTTTTTATGCAGATCTTTGGGAGTCGTTACCAGTTATCTTCATACCAAATTTGGTGACTCAAGCTTTTCTTCTATGAAAGATACACGCATTCCCATTTTTAACGAAGCGTTAGTGCGGTTGGTGGCAGCAAGGACGGTATGGGCCGGCGTGGCATCCACTTTTGATGCAGATTTTTGAAGGAAGCTATGGAAGTTATAGGCGTTTCTGATTTCAAAATGTGGGGGGCTGGGGGTGGCTTCAAAATTTTTAATGCAGTTTTTTGGGCGATACTAATAGCTATCTTCTCACCAAATTTGTTAGCTCTAGCTAATAGGATGAGCAAAATAGGTGATTGATCGATTTTGAGCTATTGAATTTATCGATTTGCCAGCCCCCCAGTTATCGCAGAGCCCCAATCTTGTCACTTTATCTTTCTCGGCCATAGATAAAGATATTTGTTTCAAGTTTCAAGTCTCTAGCTCGAAGGGTGTCGAAAAAAGTTGCGATCATACAGACGGACAGACGAACTGACGGACAGACACCATGACGAACATTGCACAAACCCAATATAATCTTTACCTTCGGTACCGAGTATAAAAAAAAAAAAAAAATTTTGCCGCACATTTTTGTACAATTCGATAACAATCATATAGTTTTGCAAATGTTTCGAGTGAGCATGCTTAGTATATGAACGAAATGTAAAGTATAAGTTTGTCTTGATATGTAAATAGATGTTATATTTGTGTTTGGGAAATTGCCAAAAAATAATATCCCCACTTAAGAATTTACCGTTTCATCAAATATGAAAACCTTTCCATCTATACATATATGTTTAAAAACCTTTTTGTCCTGACTGACTGACTGCTGTCAAAGCACAGGCCAAACGGTAAATCTTAGCTACCTAATTATTTCGCTGAATTAAAGCAAAATGATCGAAGGAGCCTACAATAGAGATTAAAAAAAAAAATGCATTTAATCTGCAAAACTGCAATTGAAAGGCTTCCTTAAAATTGTAATGATTACAAATTGATTATTGACGCTCGAAACTACCATCAAATGATAAAAAAAAGAAAAACTTAATACCCCAAGTGCAAGTAAAGAAGTATTGCTTAGAGTTGACCACTCGCTTGAAAACAAATATTTGTTTATGCATAACCTAATAATACGCTGAGCTTTAATGACATATTACAATGTCGCTTACTTTTTTGTTACGGAGAAGATGCTTATAAAAATAACATTCCTCATCAACTTTGTTACATTGTTTTTTTGACAGCAAGAAATGGGGTCTCCTAAGGCTCAAAGCTTTTAAATTGTGTTTCATAAAAAAGCTGTTTACAAAATACAAAAATAAACACGTGAAAACGTTGCAGTCTGACTCAACCGACTTGAGTATACTCTGATACCAGTATAAAAACGGCTGTTAAAAAGCCTGATTGCAAAGTAGCATAACCTAGCCTTTAGACTAAGTTGTATTAGAAGTAGAGATGGGCGTCGGGATCGGGATTTTCGGGAATCCCGCGGGTCCCGAAAAAATTATCGGGATCGGGCGGGATGGGAATGATTTTAAAAAAATCCGGGAAAGTCGGGATAAGTGGTCCATCCCGAAATTCCCACGGGTCCCGGTAAACCTGTCGGGACCCAAAAATCAGTCGGGACCCAAAAAAAAAGTGCTCGATAAATGTTCTGTATTTATCGAAATTACCCACCGATTGCATTTTTTACGATGTATTTTCACTATAACGAATTTCTGTCACTCTTTTAAAATAATTGGTGCAGCTATGGCAACGCGTTTTGAAATTTTGCAATTAATTGAAAAAAAGTGAAGAAATTGTATTTTTAAATTCTTCCTCAAAAGCTGATTTGTGGGAAAACTTCAACATTATTAAGATTAAAGATCAAATTGTGGATTTTGTGCAGTGCAAAAATATAAATTTAAAGTAAGATTTTGAAAAAAAAAAAATTCGGGAAAATGTCGGGACCCGTGGGATAGACACAAAATTTTTCGGGACAATCGGGATGGGAAAAGCGAATTTGATTTCGGGACGGGATGGGATGGGAAGCAATTTCTTTCCCGATCCCATCTCTAATTAGAAGTAATCATATTTAATTTAAGTTGCTTTATAAAAACAGAATATTTAAACAAAAAAATAAAACAAAATAATTTCTTAAAATAAGCTTAAAACAATAATGATTAAAAATTTCTTGTATTATTGTGAAAAAAGCGTCTGGCGCTCGATACACGAATAATATTCCACAAAGCGCCAACGCTTTTTTCACAATAATTCAAGAATTTTTCGATCATTATAAAAAATAAAAATCAAAGTAAAATTATCAATATTTCTACACTGGTATTCGAACCCGGACCTCCCGGTTATCAGTCGGTTATCCTAACTACTTGGCCAAGTGAGTGTAAAGCTATTTAAAACCTAATTTATAGTTTTTTTTTTGGGTTTACATTCTCACATACAAGTGAAGTTAATAAAAAGCTATTAAGAAAACAATTTTTGCAGTACGCTGTGTTCAAAAATGGATTGATGGGGATCTTTTAGCAAGATATTTGCAAAGTTTTAAGTCTCTAGCTTTAAAGCTTTCCAACAAACACGCCTTCATACGGACAGACAAACTAAGACTCTTGGTTCAGAAGTGCAAAACTTTATTAAACAACTAAGAAGGCTCTAGTCGAGAAAGCTCGACTAGGAAATACCCTGTTGCATGTTTGTGACTCTGCAAGCGTATACAAAAAGTGCATGCAATTCTGCGCTACTGAATGCTTTACTTAACTTCAATCTTCAATACCTTCGGTGTTTCTTAACCAATTTAGATGCAATTTTCACATATGATTATTTTTTTGTCTTAAGTTTTTAGATCTTGTATCAAATATAAATTTTTTTGTTATCGATTCCATATGTTTTTAGGATAATTTGAAACGTACAGGCAGACGGACATTTGCACAAAACTATTTTACCATTTTTCCCAATACATGGGATCAGATTATTACGTTAAGTTAAGTTTCGTTTGTAATATTTGCAGTTGTTTAAATTTGCATGCGTTTTGTTTCTAATTTCTGCACAACTTTCACTTTAGGGGTGAACGTTTTCACTTAATACTTTTGCTCCTATACACGCCAAATTTTATTGCTTCTGAAGCATCGGCAAACAAACCGATTGTTTGAAATGTTTTGCACTTACAGAAAGACGCATGGCCTCACCGAATATTTTATGATTATGTTACTGAAGTTATTATAAAAAATTTCACTTCACTCAGATCACACTGCGTGATCTAAATTGCATAGAAAACTTTCGATGTCGCTTAGTGGTTTTGTGTCAAGGACAAAAACGTAATTAAAGCATTTGCGCCACATTGTCAAAGTATTTATAGGCACTCGCAAACGAAGACGGCACAGACCGCCATACACGATTTCCCGACGACAAGATTTTCCGGCCCAACTGGTTCAACAATTGATGACATTGTCGTTGTCAGTTCAGTCGGGGGTAAAGATGAGGCAAGGCAGCAGTCATGCGGCAATGTGGGTAACAAAACTTGAACGACCAAACAAACTCTTCCTAAGCCCAGTTTAATTAACATTTTTATGAAACTCTGTCTATAACCGTGGCTCTGGCCTGGAAAACTCGTTCTCGCTTGCTATCACATTAGCATTAAAATCCAACTGTGAGTTGAGCTGCACTCAAGTAAAAGTCGCTTCAGTTGATGTTGAAATTGCTGACAAACGTTATAAAATTTATTCAAGGCAGGATCACGTTTTGGATTTATCATAAATTAATAGCGATTAGCTTGAAAATTTGCCACAAGTTTATTGCGCAGACATTCGAGCCATTTATTCAGGAAACTGACTCATATTTTTTAAACTCAAAGTACATTTATTTCATTCTAACCTAAAGTATATTTATTAGAAGGTTTTTTTTTATTTTCTTTACTTAAAGTAAATTTATTTGCTATAATAAAATTACAAGCAGTACATAAACAGTATCGAACAAAACTAAAGCACCCCCCTTGACGTATGAACGCAACTTTTTTCGACACCCATTAAGCTAGAGGCTTCAAACTTTCCAAACATCTTTTTCTTTGGCCGAGATGTATTAAGTGTCAAGATTGGGGTTCTACGATAACTGGGGACCCATTCCGCCCCCAGCCAACACGCAATATGAAATCAGAAACGCATATAACTTCCAAATTTTTTGAGCTAGTTCCACCAAATTTGGGGCCATGATAGGCGATGACGACCCCCAGTGAACTGCATTAAATCTTTGAAAGCCACGCCCACCCATACCGCCATAGCTGCCCTCAGCCGCCCTAACGATTCATTAAAAACGGGAATGCGTGTATCTTTCATAGTGCTTTTTTATTTTTTCAAACTATATTTATTTTTATTATACCCTTCACACATGTGAAACAGGGTTATTGATTTGTCATGAATCTGTAACGCCTTAAAGGAATGATGGGAGACCCCATAAACTATATATCAAAATTATCAGGACGAGCTCAGGAATTGATTTCCGTCCGTCCGTCCGGCTGTCCGTCTGTCTGTTTCAACACGATTTCCGGCCAAACTACTGAACCGATCTTGATGAAACTTTCACAGATTGCTTAGATCATGTCTGGTCACTATGAAATTTCATCCCGCTCGGACCATTCTTCGACATAGCCACCAAACAAATTGACCATATCTTACCATCAATTGTTGTTGCTGTCGTGCACTTTCAAGTACCTACATATATGTGAGAAGTCTTGGCATAGCCAAAATTAACTATGCCGCACTTGTTTTTTTATTCAATTATTCTGTTTTATATAGCAACTTAAATAAAATATGCTTACTTCTAATACAACTTAGTCTGAAGGCTAGATTATCCTACTTTGCAATCAGGCTTTTTAACAGCCGTTTTTATACTGGTATCAATCCAAAGTATCTTCCAAAGTTGTGGAGTTAGAGCCCCCTAATTTTAGTAGGAAGATAGCTGGCAACGACCCCCAAAAAACTACATAACAGTTTTGGAGCCACACCCACCCATTCCACCCCCTTCCCCGACCTTTTATAAACTTTGAGCTAGAGTCACCAAATTTGGATGGAAGATAGCTGGTGGCATCCCACAAAGATCTGCATCAAAAATTTGGATGCCACGCCCACCCATACCGCCATCACCACCTTCCATAACCTTGTACAATTTTTTAGCTAGAGTGACCAAATTTGGTATGAAGACAGCAATTGACATTTCACAAAGATCTGCATCAAAAATTTAGATGCCAAGCCCACCCATACTGCCCCCATCCCCCCCTCCACAACCTTTTACAAACTGTGAGCTAGAGTCACCAAATTTGGTATGAAGACAGCAATTGACCTCCCACAAAGATATGCAGCAAAAATTTGGATGCCACGCCCACCCATACCACCCCCAGCCCCCTTTTTCTTCACATTTTACAAACTTTGATCTAGATTCACCAAATTTGGAAGGAAGATAGCTGGTGGCATCCCCATCTGCATCGGAGAATCTTTAAGGCAGCGTACACCTCTGCCGCATCCGTACCCCTTTGCAATCAGGCCTCTTTATATCGGTTTTAAAACTGGTAACGAGTATACCGCAGTCGGTTGCGTCCGACTGCAACGTTTCCTTTTGTTTTTTTTTTTGCATTTGATGAAAGTTTCGAGCGTCAATAATCAATTTGAAATCATTACAATTTTAAGGCAGCTTTTCAATTGCAGTTATTCAGATTAAATGCATAGTTTTTAAAATTCTCAATTTTAGTCTATACTAAGCCTGTTCACTCAGAACATTTGCAAAACTATATGTTTGTTATCGAATTGTACAAAAATGTGCTAATAAATGTTTTGTTTTTACACACGATACCGAAGGTAAAGATTATATTGGGTTTGTGCAATGTCCGTCATGGTTTCTGTCCGTCCGTTCATCTGTACGTCTGTATGATCGCATTTTTTTTCGACACACTTTAAGCTATAGACTTGAAACTTTCCAAATATCTTTATCTATGCCCGAGAAAGATAAAGTGTCAAGATTGGGGCTCTGCGATAACTGGGGGGCTGGCAAAATTATTAAGTCAATAGCTCAAAATCGATCCTATGAGTCAGAGCTACAAAATTTCTTGAGAAGATTGCTATTAGTATCGCGCAAAAAACTGCATAAAAAATTCTCGAACCACCCCCACCCATTCCGCCCCCAGTCCACCGGATTTTAAAATCCGAAACGCCTATAGCTTCCACAGCTTCCTTCAAAAATCTGCATCAAAAGTGGATGCTACGCCGGCCCCTACCGTTCTTGCTGCCTCCAACCGCACTAACGCTTCGTTAAAAATGGGAATGCGTGTAAATTTCATAGTAGTTGAGCTAGAATCACCCAATTTTGTAGAAATGTATCGCTGGTAATAACCAACAAAGATCTGCAACAACAATTTTGATGCCAAGCCCACCCATTTCGCCTCCTGCCCCCCTGTATCACTGGCAATAACCAACAAAAATCTGCAACAAAAATTTTGATGCCAAGCCCACCCACTTCGCCTCCTGCCCCCCTTCCCAATCCATTTAAAAACTTTGAGCGAAAGTCACCCAATTCGGTAAGAAGATAGCTGGTGGCATCCCCATATGCATCGGAGAATTTTTTAGGCAGCATACACACCTTCCGCATCCGTATCTCATTGCAATCAGTCCTTTTTTTACAGGTTTATTTACTGGTAACGAGTATACCGCAGTCGGTTGAGTCCGACTGCAACGTTTCCACTTGTTTTTTTTATGAAAACGATGCTATCACATTAGAAACCTGAAATAAAGCAGTATATCTCCACTATTTAATGGATGTTACTATTTATGAAAACCTTCCTCTTCAATCGCTCTATCTATTAAAAACAAATAAGAAAGCTCTAGTCGGGAGAGCCCGACTTGAAAATACCCTGAACCCAGTCTCAATAAATATATTAAATTTATAAAAGACATTGGTAAACTGACTTAACTTCAATCGATTCAATTTGATATCTCCGGAGTTTCTTAACCGATTTGGACGAAATTTTCAGAAAAGTTCTATCGTTACCCATTATTTCAACCCCCATTTTTATACTCGTTACCGAAGGTAAAGAGTATATTGGGTTTCTACAATGACCGTCATGCTGTCTGTACGTCTGTCTGTCCGTCCGTATGTGTGCAAGTTTTTTCCACACCCTTAAAGCTAGAGACTTGAAACTTTCCAATTCTGTTTATCTATGGGATATTACATTAAAGTGTCAAGATTGGGGTTCTACGATAACTGGGGGGCTGGCAAATCGATAAATTCGATAACTCAAAACCATAAATCCACATATTTCGCACATCCTTACAGCTAGAACTACCAAATTTGGTAAGGTGGTAGCACCTAGCAACCCCCTAAAAACTGCATCATAGTTTTGGAGCCAAACCCACCCATTTCGCCCCCCTTTTCCCACTTTTTACAAACTTTGAGCTAGAGTCACCAAATTTGGTATGAAGATAGCAATTGACATTCCATTAAGATCTGCATCAAAAATTTGGATGCCACTCCCACCCATACCGGAGAATCTTTAAGGCAGCGTACTTCCCTGCCGCATCCGTACCCCTTTGCAATCAGGCCTCTTTTTACTGGGGATAATACTGGTAACGAGTATACCGCAGTCAGTTGCGTCCGACTGCAACGTTTCCACTTGTTTTTTAGTTGACTTCATAAACTCTAGCTTTAGCGGTCTACAAAATATTATTGATTGCGGAGCTCGATTATTCCATATAATGTTTCCAGAAACATCAACAAGGCGAAAAGGCATGAGTCAGTATTCATCGATTGGCTTCCTATATATCCCTGGCTATAACTCGCCTGTCCTGTGCTTCCATCAAAACCATAGCTTAATATTAACTCAGCAGACAAGAAATCGGTGTGTTGACTGTCCATTGCCTTTAAAATACTCTCCTCTTGCAACGTTTTTGTACGAGCAGTTGTGTGGGTTAAAAGCTCTCTCAAAGTAACCTTAGCTGCTGAAAATGAGGTGGAATGGATCGTCTTCCATTTTTTGTAAATTCACACACGACCGTTAGGAAATTACACGGGGGTTGATAAAATAAACTTGCGGGATTTTGGATTACACAGAGCTTATTTATTAGGGTTTAAACTAAGAACTTAAAGCGAATGCCTACCGAGCATGCTCAGCAGGCTTATAACATTTGATACTTACCTTTAAGTTATGTAATTACATGGTAAGGAAAAGAGCTCGAGCTTACATACTATGTTAAGGTTGGGAGCTGTAGACCCCGTTGCCTACTTCTCGGCTTGAACATTCCACTTCTTTGCAATATAGCTGTAAGCAAATAGGAAAGGACTTGGGGAACGGACCTTATTGGCTGCAGACTCCAGACAAGATCCACCCAAACGTAACATTCTGAGCCACTGGCCCATGTTCGTTAGGAAGCACTCATGGCTGAATAATGTAGCCGTGTATATTGTCGCCCAACACTAGCCTTGTCAAAGAATCCGTTTTTGGATTTCATGCGAGCACTGACTCTATAAACGAGCCTGGTGGTGGCAAGGCCAACGGGCTTTGCCAAGGGGGCACCGATGCGGCTGTTCGGGCTGCATGGGTCGACCAGTGCACTGGTGCACTGCAGTGTTCGCATTTCCTAGGATTTCTAACCGACATTGACAAGGACCATCACTGTCAGCAGGATAGAAAGCTCCAGGGTGGATGTTGGTGTTGGAGGTCGTTGGGTTCGGACTGGAGAGTGTATCCTCTAGTGCCGTAGCGAGACTGTCGATTGGCTCCTCGATCGAGCACCTTGAGTCCGGAGAAAGGCCCTCATCCAGGTGGAGCAAGATGTGCATCTCATCCCCGCAGGCGCGGCATCTCGCTCCACAACGACACGGTCGCCCGCAATGCTGGTGTGCCAGACATTTGCGGCAGAACTTATCAATAAATAATGCCCTTACTGTGTGGTACGCCAGCATTTTCAGAGACGCTTATCAGCGTCGAGGTGCATGAAGCTCCGGCACTTCTATAGGGCATGGACAGCTCGGCAGACACGGCAGCGGAAAGACGCAACACCGCTTGCTGCAGGTTTCTCTCTGGTAGTTTCCACTTAGTCCTTTTGTAGAGCTGCTTCAAGTACTCTTCTTTCTAAGGGAAACAGAAGTGCTGGTTAAGAGCCTTAAGCCGTTGTCATCTATTAAGACTCGACACTGGATTTCCCTCGATTTCAGGCTCGCTGACGGCAAGGAGTGGACCTCCTGCCGGGAAGTGGAAGAGCCACCAAGTCTGTCGCATTTTCGGATAATCGGGAAATTGGTCTCGAACTGAGGCGGGCTTCTATCCTTGCGAAGAGAGTGATATGTACTTAAAGTTTGAGGTCGACTTATAAAACAGCGCCTTGAAGCTTTTGACACTGGCTTCCTATAAGCCGCCCATGTGTGGCACACTTGGTGCCACGATAGAAAGTAGTGACTGTACAATGTTTCGATGCGCGTTTGTGTAGCCTCCAAGAAGTCACGAGTAATAACTCTTGAGGCTCCAGTAAACGTCTTCCATTGTCGGAGTAGACTTTGAACGGGCAGCCGCGTCTTAGTGTGAAACAAGCAAACGCTACAAGGAATTTCTCCGTAGTCAAGTCGGAGGTAGCTTCAAGATAAATTGCCTTTGTACTGCAACACACAAAGACAAAGGAATTGATCACGTATAAAAGTCTTAAGCTTGGGAATCCAGTACCTGGAACGCATGAAGCGCATCATTAATTGCTTTCTGCCATGCATCGAAAGTCAAAGTTTGAAGCGAAAAGACGTGTTTGCTTGTGTTCTTTTCACTGATTTCGACTAATTTCCCATAAATAAATTGGTTAGCGAACTCAAATAAAAAGCTTTTCATAGTGGTTCCCTAAGTAGCAGCATATCTGTTCCTTATATTTAAATAAATAATAACAAACAAGTGGAAACGTTGCAGTCGGACGCAACCGACTGTGGCATACTCGATACCAGTATTAAAACCGGTAAAAAGTGGCCTGATTGCAGAGGGGTACGGATGCGGCAGGGGTGTACGCTGCCTTAAAGATTTTCCGATGCAGATGGGGATGCCACAAGCTATCTTCCTTACAAATTTTTTGACTCTAGCTCAAAGAATGGAAGGGAGTGGCATCCACATTTTTGATGCAGACCTTTGTGGAATGTCAATTGCTATCTACATACCAAATTTCGTGACTCTAGCTCAAAGTTTGTATAAGTGGGGAAAGGGGGGCAGGGGGCGGTATGGGTGGGAGTGGCATCGAAATTTGTGATGCAGATCATTATAGAATGTCAATTGCTATCTTCAAATTTGGTGACTCTAGCTCGAAATTTGTAAAAAGTGGGGAGAGGGGGATTGGGGGTGGTATGGGTGGGTGTGGCATCCAAATTTTTTATGCAGATCTTTGTGGAATGTCAATTGCTATCTTCATACCAAATTTGGTGACTCTAGCTCAAAGTTTGTAAAAGTGTGGAAAGGGTGGCAGGGGGCGGTATGGGTGGGAGTGGCATCGAAATTTGTGATGCAGATCATTATGGAATGTCAATTGCTATCTTCATACCAAATTTGGTGACTCTAGCTCGAAATTTGTAAAAAGTGGGGAGAGGGGGGCTGGGGGTGGTATGGGTGGGTGTGGCATCCAAATTTTTGATGCAGATCTATGTGGAATGTCAATTGCTATCTTCATACCAAATTTGGTGACTCTAGCTCGAAAATTGTAAAAAGTGGGGAAAGGGGGGCAAAATGGAGGGCGTGGCTCCAAAACTTTGATGCAGATTTTTGGGGGTCGTTACCAGCTATCTTCCTACCAAATTTGGAGGCTCTAGCTCCACAACTCTGGAAGATACACGCATTCCCGTTTTTGACGAAGCGTTGGGGTGGATGGGGGCGGCTAGGGCAGTATCGGTGGGCGTGGCATCCAAACTTTTGATGCAGTTTTTGGGGGGTCATCATCACCTATCTTGGCACCAAATTTGGTGGCTATAGCTCAAAAACTGTGGAAGATATATGATTTTTTGACTTTAAAATGCGGGAGGGCTGGGGGCGGAATGGGTGAGCGTGACTCCAAAATTTTTGACACAGTTTTTTGTGGGTTGCTAGTAGCTATCTTCTTACCAAATTTTGTAGTTCTAGCTGTAAGGATGTGCGAAATATGTGGATTTATTGGTTTTGAGTTATCGAATTAACGATTTGCCAGCCCCTCAGTTATCGTAGAACCCCCATCTTGACACTTTAATTCTTCTATCCCATAGATAAAGAGAATTGGAGAAGTTTCAAGTCTCTAGCTGAAAGGGTGGGGAAAAAAATTGCATACATTCGGACGGACAGACGGACAGACACCATGACGGACATTGCACAAAACCAATATACTCTTTACCTTCGGTATCGAGTATAAAAAGTATAAAAACTTCTTTCCTGGCTTAGCGCGGCAAAAGCTAACATCAAGACAACAATGACAATCTGTGAGAGTTAGACCCCTTTTACACGATGAAGTTTTTTCATGAAGTTTTTTTTCATTCTGTTTTAAAACATCTTCGCAAATCTGGTCGCATTTACACCATGAAGTTTTTTCATGCAACAGTTTCTTTGTAAATGCAACTCTGATTTAAATTTATGGTCGATAAACATACATCTTTGCCATCGATTGTATTATTTGTTAACATATAATTGATTTAAGAAGTAACAAGTAAATAGTCTGATTTCGAGACAAAACTGGGAGCTCAGTAGTTGGCAGAGCAGAATGCCAAAATTCCAAATGATGTTCGCATTCATGGTATCCCAATGATTGATAATGGAAACTTGAAAACTATTATGAATGACTTATTTATCTCACACAACTCAACTCACTTCCCCGCCGCCGAGAATAAGTGAGATGTTTAGAATAAAACCGCACGGCCCGACACATACCCGGGGGCTCTAAGATAACACTGAGTCTTAATCACTTGGGACTCAACTCTCAAGCGCATTTTTACATCAATCAGCAGCTGTCAAAGCTCAACTACCAAATTTTTAAAGAGGCGCTTAAGCTTAACAAGTGGAAACGTTGCAGTCGGACGCAACCGACTGCGACATACTCGATACCAGTATTAAAACCGGTGAAAAGAAGCCTGATTGCAGAGGGGTACGGATGCGGCAGGGGTGTACGCTGCCTTAAAGATTTTCCGATGCAGATGGGGATGCCACAAGCTATCTTCTATCCAAATTTGGTGACTCTAGCTCAAAGTTTGTAAAAGGTGGGGAAAGGGGGGGCTGGGGGCGGTATGGGTAGGCGTGGCATCCAAATTTGTGATGCAGATCTTTGTGGAATGTCAATTGCTATCTTCATACCAAATTTGGTGACTCTAGCTCGAAATTTGTAAAAAGTGGGGAAAGGTGGGCTGGGGGCGGTATGGGTTGGCGTGGCATCCAAATTAGTAACAAATACCAAATTTGGTGACTCTAGCTTGAAATTTGTAAAAAGTGGGGAAAGGGGGGCTGGGGGCGGTATATGTGGGCGTGGCATCCAAATTTTTGATGCAGATCTATCAAATCATAAAGCTTTCTCAGTGGTCTTTACGCGCTCCGCTCATGTGTATGTCAGGCAAGGCGGAGGCAGCGAGTGCATTCACATTAAGAGCATGGAAGAGCTTTTATCTCTTGCTAATATCGGCGTGGCGGAAAACACTAGCTCTTCAGACCTGGCCTCTTCATTTGTGGGGAACTTATTTCGTTCCCAATAAACATGCACGAGTCTGTATTTTTAGTTATTTATGTATCCCAAAACCTTTTATTTGTCAACATTTACATTTTAGTGATATTAGCTTTAAGTTTCTTTGGTGCGTTTCTAAATTAGGTCTCATCTTATATGTTGGATAATATGATTGATTCAATGGCGAACAGTAATGCTATGCTTAGAATTCTAGCTAAGCAACACCATGGGCCTAACATTTGCCATATTAATGCTCAAAGTTTAGTCAGAAAGATGGATGAGTTTAGATATATGTTTGTTAAGTCAAATGTTGATGTAGTGTGTATCGGAGACATGGTTTATGACGCAAATGTGTGATCATAGTTTCATGTGAAGGTTTTACTATTTTTCGTGCAGATCGTGTTGAACATGGAGGGGGCGTGGCAATTTTAATGTGTAAGCATGAAGAAGGAAGTACAACGGAGTTCATTTTTGTTGAAATAAGCTGTCCACATTATTTTCGTTAAATGCCTATTGGTTGTGTTTATCGTCCGAATCGTGCAGCGTCATACACTAATATAATTTCGTCGATTTCTATGTTAACTGTTTCATACATTGACTTTGCGATCCTGGAGGATTTTAATAGTAATGTGTTCTACCAGAATGATCTCACCAACAATATGGAATCACTTTGATTTCACTTAGTCAATTCGACTAATCCAACCCATTTTACTTCTACTTGCAGTAAACTCTTGGATTTGGTCTTTGTCAGTAATTCTTTAAAACTCTTATGTATGACCAAATTTCCATCCCTTGTTTCACCAAACATGATCTTGTTTTTGTGTCGTATGATGTTTGTATTAATAAGTTGGACCTGACATATACATATAGAGACTTTAGAAATATAGATATGAACTTTTTTATCTGACGTATTTAACAAATATGACTCGACTTTAATAGTGCATTTACACTGGCGCCGCTAAAAAAGCCTTACTGGCAAAAAGTCTTTATAATCAGCTGTTTTTTGTTTACTTATGGTTGTGATTGCTAAAGCTTAGTACGCAGGAACTAGAAATATTTCTAGCTGTGTCAAATTCCATATAAAAAAACGCTAGAAATAATTTCTGGACATAATTTCTAGAGATATTTCTAATGAGTGTATGCAGCAGCTAGAAATGTATACTCTAAAAATGTTGAGAGTTGCCACATCGATTACATTGAAGTGGATCGTGTGGATTGCATTGAACAGCTAAATTTCTGCTAGAAAAAATGAGCAGCACATTATTTCTAGGCGTCAATTGTGAAATGGAGGGAATTTTGAGTGGCAAAACTGATAAAAGTCGTGTAAAACAATTTTTAAACGACGCACAGTGGCGCCCGTAGAACAAGTCAAGTGTCAAAAATCAAAAATTGCATGTGCCTCTAAAAAATATTGAATGAACCTACTTTATAGGAAATTTTCCAGCGATTTCAAATCTGCAATCCATAATGTAACCGGATTTTTTGTTTAGAAGATATAGCTTTTCAAAGTTGTCTGATTTTTTGTGTTACATAAAAATCACAATTTTAAGGTAATTTGGTCGGCTTTGAGATACAATATCTCAAAAACTAAGTTACGGATCGTCATCATTTTTGGTTCTATTGATAGATCTATTTATTAAGAAAATAATACAAAAAAATTATACTGTTTGCTTTGCGTTTGGCCAGGCAATTCAATATTTACCAACCATCCACTTTTTCGCTATTTCTCAACTTTGATGGAAAATAAAAAAAATTATATCACATTATATCGGCTATTTTTTAAAATTAATTTCTTTGATTATTCCTCTATTAAATGCTCATTTTATAGGTTGATTAATTATCTATCATATGCTTTTTAAATTGTTCGATTATCTCATTTGGTTCAAAAGTTATGATTTTTGATATGAAAAAACTCAAATGGCCCCACTGTGCGACGATAAGATAAAATTAATCAACGCAGTGAGGGAAAACAATGGCATTTGGGACCTTACAGACGCAAAGCATATGGATGCAAATTTTGTTTAAAAAAATTCAATTAAAATGTAGGCAATTAAATGTAAACACAAGTGTGCCCGTATTACTCTTTCACCTTTTCGTTTTGCCATTCTTTTGCGTTTTTGGGATTTTTCCGGTATTTTTAAGGGGCACACAGGGTCTTAGCATACACACTAGAAATAATGTGTAAATTTCTATCAGAAATAATTCTAGTTTCTGCGTACTAAGCTTAAAGGAGAAGAAAATTGAAAATTGGAGCAAAATTTAAATTTATTAATTCTGGCCACGCAAATTGGTGATAGCATTATTAATACGGCAAATGATGGTGTTCAGAATTTATGCAATTTTGTTGATTGCGAAAATGAAGAAGCGGCAGCAGCAACGGCTGCGCTTAATATGTTGAATTAGCACGCGAAGTGTCTGGATGCTCGAGCGCAATGGTTGTTATTGGAAGATAGATGTGCCAATATTGAGTGAGGATTTGTTTAAGGAGAGCTTCAGGATGGAAAGAAGTCTCTTTCTAAAGTGAGTTGATGCCTTGCCTCAAATGGAACGCAAGGAAACCAATTTAAGAGCGTGCATCCCACTGGACAAGCGGGTTGCCGTAGCTTTGTACAACCTGGGGTCATCCGCCGAGTACAGTACCGTTGCCAGGTTTTTTGGCATATCGACTGCTAGCCTGTGCAACATTCAAAAGGAGTTCTGCAAACTTGTTTGGCAAAACATAGCACTTGAGTATCTGGGGCCAAATTTGTTGACCCAATCAAAAATTGAGGATTCGGTGCAAGGCTTTGAAAAACTTGGGTTTCCGCAGTGCTTTGGAGCAATTGATGGATGCCACATTGAAATTAAACCTAAACAGACGGATGCAACAGATTATTATAATTACAAAGGGTGGTACTCTGTTGTTCTTCTGGCTCAAGTGGACTACAGATATATATTCATGTATATAAATGTGGGGTCTCCTGGCAGATGTAACGACTCCCAGATATATGAACGGTTAGCCGGCAAGTATGATGAAGCCAAACCCGTTCTCCATTGAAGCCTCTGACGATAAGAAGCGCTTCAATTACCACCTACCTAAAGCTAGACGCCTTGGCAAAGGCATTGACAATAATATTGATAATGCAAATGCACTCATTAAGTGCTGTTGTGTTTTGCGCAATTTTTTAAATACTCACAACAGCAGGTACGACAAAGTTTTAGGCTTGCCCTTGAATGAGTGTGAACAGCCCGAAGCAGCTCTGCAGAGGAAATAAGAAAAGCAATAGCTGAATCACTTGCTGAAATAATTGAATAAAACAAGATTTTTTTATCACAATAAAATTTATTAGTTATTATTTTTCATTATTTGCACTAAATTTTTCCTGCATAAAAGCCATTAACTCTCTCTGATTTTCAACGGCACGCTCGTGTGTCAAGGCAGCACGATCTGTAAATTCCTTGAGGATTGCGGTTTTTTTTTGGACTCCTCTGCCATTTCGCATATTGCATTAACCGCTTTGTCCATTTTAATAATTTTATCACCTCCAGAATTGTTCCGTCTCCTCTTCGAGGTTGAAGGCCCATCCTCGGGGGACACGCATGTCGAACGTGACGACTAATCGACGACTTCGACTTCAAATTCCTCCTAGCATTCCACTTCCATTTCGTTTTCTATTTGAAATCCTATTGAAACAGCAATTTATATGAATGAAATGGAAACGCATGTCGAACGTGACGACTAATCGACGACTTCGACTTCAACTTCCTCCTAGCATTCCACTTCCATTTCGTTTTCTATTTGAAATCCTATTGAAACAGCAATTTATATGAATGAACATTAATTAATTTGTTGTAATCATTGCACTTACCACAGCTGTCCTTCACATGTGCCTCAGGGCTTGTAGATTTGGAAGAGGCGAGAATCTTCCCAATCGTTTCAAAATGTGGCCACGTCGATGTCGATCCGCCAGAGCTACCCACAACAGTTTTCTCATGCCTGCAATATATGTACACAATGTTCAAAACCGCGATTATATATATAACATATTCGGAAGGCGTATTTTGAATGCCTGAAACAAACCTGTATCTCTTTTTGAGCGACTCCAACTTCTTCTTGACATCTAGTAGAGTCATGTCCACGGAATATTCCTTAAATGTCTTCGCCATCTCGGCATAGACATGAACATATGTTCGCGTACCACGCAGGTCATCGGCTCTATCGCTCCATATTTCAATAAAAATGCTCTCCAAGTTCTCCGACCACCGCTTTTTTTTTTGTCCGACATCCACTTGAAATTAAATTGTTTAATTACAATAATAAAATAATATTTAGTATTTTAAATCATTTTGTACTTACTTGCAAATTTTTTTTGATTTTTAATCAGCTGATTCCTGTTGCCGCCATCAGTAATTTGACCAAAAATATCGATTCATCGGTAAAAATTTAGCGAAACAGTCGCTTAATTTAAATTTAACGGACACATTTTGTATGGTAAAGGCTAAAAATATCGAAGACCTAAAGGCGAAATGCTAAAGGCGTCGCTTACGGCGCCAGTGTAAATGCAATATAATATATAACATGACCACAGCTGACGATCAGGTTGAATATCTGCAGGGTAGAATAATAGATTTGTATAATACTTGTGTCCCATTAAAATCAGAGCTTCCCCAGCCTACTAAGAAGCCCTGGCTAACACATTCGTTAGAAGAGCTATACAATAAAGAAATGAAGCCTACAACAAATAGAAGAGATTTAAGACTGACTTTTTGTATGACACCTTGAAAAGTTTACGACGTGCAGTTGTTAAATTGATTATCAAGAGATAAATGGAGAATTATATATGAAATTGGAGTGGGAAAGCAAAAAGTTAGAACCAGTGTCGAAGTTAATGCTGAAGAGCTTAACCAAAAGTTCGTCAACTGCGCTGTACCTGAGGCCCTAGCCAATGAATACAATAACTGTGATCCTCCTAACTGTGATATTAGCTTTAGTTTTAGGTGTGTCAGAAATTATGAAGTCCTTGAATCTATGTTATATGTCAAATCAAGTGCAGTTGCACTGGATGATATAAATCCAAAATTTTGTCAAAATTATAATTCCGGCAATCTTAAATCATGTTACACATATTATGAATACAGCAATCACTACTTCCGTATTTCCAGAAAAATGGAAACTTGCTAAGATTATCCCTGTCCCAAAGGGCAATGGAGATTTCAGACCAATCTCAGTTCTACCTTTTCTATCCAAAGTGTTTGAAAATTTACTAGCTAACCAAATAAATGAATATATGGTTACCAACAGTCTTCTCAGCAATGACCAATCCGGTTTTAGGAAAAACAGAAGCTGCACTACAGCAATCCTTAATATTGTTGAGGATATACGTAGAAGCATGGATGATGGCAATGTAACGTTCTTGACACTGCTTGACTATAGCAAAGCTTTTGATACTGTCAACCATGACATACTATGCACTAAAATGAAGAAGCTATATAGTTTTACAGCCACAGCCGATTCCTTATTACGCTCATACCTAGTAAACCGTCTTCAATCTGTTGTCACACCGTCAAGTTCGTCGTCATTTCTGTCTCTGAGCCGTGGAGTGCCACAAGGATCGGTTCTTGGGCCGTTACTATACTCGTGTTATGTTAATGATTTGCCCAATGTCTTTTCTGAATGTAATGTCCAAATGTATGCTGATGATGTGCAGTTGTATTGCTGTAGTCCATTGTCCAGAATTGATAAATGTGTAAGTGTAACTAATAGAGAATTGGTCAAGGTGAGCGAGTGGTCACGAAGTAATGGCCTTGGTATAAACACGTCCAAAACTAAGTGTATAGTAATATACAAAAAGTCCATAGACACCATAATTCTATTGACTACGTAGGGTAGCTAGCCTAGGCATAATGTTTAATAAGACTCTGACTTGGAGTGACCACATAATTAAATCTATAGGTAGAACTTATGCAGACTTAAGAACTCTATAACTGACACAGCATCTCTTGCCAATTAATATTAAACTCATTGTTGCTAAGACCTACCTTATTTCAACTTTCAAACTCTGACGCTGCTAGTAAGCACAGGCTCAATGTTGTCTTCAATAGTATTACGCGTTATGTGTTTAATTTAGGAAGAAGAGACCACGCTACACCATATGCATTCAAAATATATAACCTTAGCTTGTAAAATTTGATTCAATTCAGAGCATAAATATTGTTACACAAAGTTATAAATACAAAAAAGCCCAGTTATCTTTATAATAAATTGATTTTTTTAACTTCACGTCGGAGAAATAATTTAACAATTGTACGTCATCGATTATCTGTATCTGAACAACAATACTTTATACTCACTGTTCGCCTGTGGAACAACTTACCAAACGACCTATAGACAATTTAAAAGCAGACTTCTTGCATTTACAAAATAATATCTGACGTTAAAAAAATTTTAATATACATATATATATATATATATAAATACTAAAACTAAGCTTATAAATGTTAATCTGCTTAAGAGGAAGTCTGTTCTTCCACTTTTCTTTTTGTGTAATATAATTTATTTCTTTCTGTTTTCTTTTTATACCCTGAACCCATAAAATGGGTAAAAAGGGTATAATGGTTTTGTGCAAAAGTATGTAACAGGCAGAAGGAAGCATCTCCGACACCATAAAGTATATATATTCTTGATCAGCATCAACAGCCGAGTCGATATAGCCATGTCCGTCTGTCCGTCCGTCCGTCCGTTTGTCCGTAAGTCCGTCTGTATTAACGCATGGATCTCAGAGACTACAAGAGCTAGAGACTTCAGATTTTGAATATAAGTTCTCCTATACCATAAGCAGAACAAGTTTGTTTCAAACTATCGATTACTATTTTGGTTTGCGGTATACACATGTGATCGATTACAAAAAAATAAAAATGGGGGTTGAAATAATGGGTAACGATAGAACTTTCCTGAAAATTTCGTCCAAATCGGTTAAGAAACACCGGAGATATCGAATTTAATCGATTGAAGTTAAGTCAGTATACCAAAGTCTTATATAAATTTAATATATTTACTGCAACTGGGTTCAGGGTATCTTCTAGTCGGGCTCACCCCCACTCAAGCCATCTTACTTGTTTTTATATGCTTTGTTACTTTTAATTAATAATTTTGTTTTAGTGACTAGTGCCTTAAATTTAAGTTTCTGGGAACTTGTAGCACTAGGATGTTAATCAATAAAATAATAAAAATAAAAATAAATTTGATGCGTGAACTTGACAAGGAAACGTGTGAAAGAACACCAATACGGAAAATTCACAGGTGGCCGTGCGTCGTTGTTACGGTTGCTGTATTTGCAGATAGGACCGGACGCTAGCATGATCCCTTTTGAATCAAGAATGGGGCTGAAGTTTTCAATATGGCTAGATGCTGGCTAGCTGCACTTTTTACGAAGGCACTTGTATTTCTTCGGATAGGAATTCCGTTTACATAGGACTACGAGTCATTCTTGAACTTCTAAATACTCTCTATTCTGTAGTAGCTGTGTTGAAAACAAAAGCGAGGATTGGCAACATCGCTTAGCGAATCTGAAAATATATGCGATGACTTTTAAAGCCCGGCCAAAACTGAAGAAACGTTCTTGAGGATCTTAAGATGGAGCTTATTCCACCATGTGGACCCTAACTGGACGCTGCTCTAGGTCAGTATCGAGACTGGAGTGCGAAAGAGCGGGTCATTGTCCTCGAGGAAGACGTAACTAGTCCGGACCGTTCCACCAAACATGTCTATCTTTCAGCTGCTTAGGCGACACCCAACGACTTGCTAAATCTGCTGGATTGTCCTCAGATTTCAAGTGCGTCCAGGCTTCACAGTCTGTTTCCTGGCTGATCTTGGAGATACGGTTGGTGACGAACGTTGTCCAGGAACAGAGTGATTTGCGGAGCCAGGGCAAAACGATTGTTGAATCGATCCAGTAGAAGGATTCGGGCTTTACTATTGGCATCTGAGGAATGATAGCTGAAGAACCGCTTCACAAAGTTCAATTCTCAGCAGTGAGTCTGTCTTGACCGGAGCTACTCTTTTCTTGGAAGTGAATAGGTGGACTGAAACCTAGCAGTCTATTGTAATAAGTAAGATCTTGTTACTTTGAGGTTCGTTTTTTAAATTTCTTTATTGGAATCAAAATATATTCTTAGCTTATGGTTAACATTTATAAACTTATGTTGTTATCAGCTAACAGCTACAAAGAGAGGGAGAGCGATTGTACTCATACGTTTGGCTAAAGTGCAAGCGCAGCGTTTTCCGTCGGTCAACGGTCCGCGCTAGCTTGGCCTTCTCATGAGTCTTCATATTACTTGCACACGCAGACCAAATGTATGTATGTACTTGAGTACATACTAATATATGGTCATGTTTATGTTAGGCGTATTTAAGGTTTATTTATACTTGCAACAAAGTTTTTCAAGATAAGTTTTATTAAAGTTTGAAGTTAAATATATGAATACACTACACTATTTCCACGCGAACGTATAGAGATGCACCGTAAGCCTTTTGGGAGGTGTCACAGATTCCATGGATCTGGATGGTCGCTTTCGGCTGAAAAGAGAGCCACCTAGGAACCCGAATTTCTCCTAGACGGGACTGATTGGCAGTAAAAGCTTCCCAACGCTGAACAAGTTTGGAAAGCATCGGATCGTCCCAGCCAAGCTCATGGATTCAGATTTCCTGCATGAATATCTTTGCGCGTACGATGACGCGGGCCAGCCATCCTGCTGGATCGAAAACCTTAGCTATTTTTGACAATGCTTCACGTTTTGTGAACGTTTCTTTCGTAGGAATCTCGGAGGGTGCAAAAAAGAATTCATCCGTATCGGCTTGCCATCGGATCCCCAAGGTTAAAGCAACACTGGCTTCTGCAAATGCAAGGAAATCTTCTTGTAAAAGGTGGTCCTTAAGAATACCATGGAGGACCTCCTTTTTTATTGAAATCCACTGACGTAGTAAAATGCCTGCTGATTCCATCGATCCTTTAAGCTCTTTGATGCTGGCGATTGCGCACTGCCTGGTATGAGCTCCTGCTAATACATCATCGACACATGTGATGTCACTTGTCCGCGGGAACTGAGCTAGTACATCTTGACCGAGCTGCTCCAAAACCCGGATTGCCAGGAATGGTTAGATTTTCCTGAATCGTGACCGTGTTGAGCTCATATTCACAGAGCTCTTGATCCTTTTGCCGATAGAGGATCCTTTGGAAGGACGTGTGAATTGGATTCTTAAAGATTTGCTTATACATTTCGGTGATATCAGCGATAACGGAAAAAACGCCACTTCAAAATCTGAACAATTGAATCAGGTTGGAGAACTGGACCTGCATGAAGGACATAATTCAGGCTCATGCCGTTAGTGGACTGACTGGTAGGGGTAGTGCTGTCAGGTTTAAAAACAGCATAATGTGGATAATAAAAGTTCCAGTATCAGAAGTAGTGGGGATTTTTCTGATGTGACCTAAGTCGAAAACTCCTCGATCACGGAATCGTATTGCTCTTTTAAAGGAATATTTTTGTTGAAACGATTCTCGATTTTTGGAAACTGATCTAGTGTTATTGACCTGAATGTCCTAAATTGATGTGATCAGGATTCTTGACTAGGAGAGTAACACTATATTTACCAGTTTCATCCCTAGTTGTGGTGCGGATAAAGTTGTCCTCGCATATGGCATCAGACTCCTTTACCGGCTTCATTGGAAGATCCTCCACCTACCAAAACTTTGTGAGGAGTATTTCCAACCGTTGGTCAGTCTTGAGCGTGATGCAATTGGAAAATGCAGCGAAAAAGGAGCAGATTATTTATTAAGATGAACAACGCACGCTTGAGAAGGAAGGACGTGGTTTCGCTTGTTGCATCTGGTCTCCTGAAATAATAGGCTCTATGGAGCCGGAAACTGATGCAGTATGAAATAACAGGAAAATATTAAACTCAGAGAGCAGGAATAAATACCAAAATAGAATCGTAAATTTAATTTAATTTTGAAAATAAACAAAACAACATATATAATAAAATTTTATGTAGATATATATATCTATATATATATATATATATATATGTTTTTTTTTTTTTTTTACAAGGATTAACCTACAACTACCATCCTCTCATCTAAAGTCATCCCCCCAAGCTCCGGGGTTGGATAACTCGCGCACAGCGATTAAATTAAAGTTCATGTAGATATATATATCTATATATATATATATTTTTTTTTACAAGGATTTACCTACAACTGCCATCCTCTCATCTAAAGTCATCCCCACAAGCTCCGGGGCTGGATAACTCGCGCACAGCCTTGCCCATCAAACTCCGAAACAGCTTCTTTTGCTAGAGCGAGTAATGCAGGTGATCCATTTTTAGTTGACTGCATTTCTTCTTCTTCTGTTTTTACAATGGTGTCGACATTGATGTCATCCCTGGTTTCAGATCCGTTATTTGCAACATTGTTTTCCTCGTTCAGCGTGTTGCTTGCGCTGCCACCATCCATGTTTCTAAGAGCCGAAATGTTGTGTTGATTACAATCGCGGCTCCTCAACTTGTTGCGGCAACATTCTATTCACAGATATTTCGGCACGCAACTGCTCTACCACGTTCAAAAGATTTTGACTCTTCGATAGGCTAACAGTTTTCTGACACGCTGAGCTGGCGTCATTTGTGTTGATGCGGCTTTGTTGTGCAAGCGACTCCGCGGCTTTTGTTGAGGCTCGCAGTTAAATCGGCCTTACTTCCTTTCGTTAGCTGCTACAGTGCAGCCAACAAATTTTTAAGTCTGACGAGTGAGAATGTATTTAAATTTTTATTTTTCATTTTGGCGTTTGATCATAGTCCTCTGATTTTGTAGAAGCCAATATCTATTTATTACTATATCGAGTACTAACTTCGAGAACGCAAAACAGACTGACGCTATGTTACTGTAAGGTTACAGTCTTAGAGATTAACATTATCAATTTAACATAATGAACTTAACTCAAATGGGTCAGTTAAGTACACTGACTGGGATCGTAGGTTTGTGTGTATGTAGATACGTATATCTTGTAAACATGTGTAATGTCTTTCTTTCAAATTTAGTTTAGTGGGTGGCGAAGCAACGCACGAAAGGTAGTGCTAGTTTAAAAATATTTTTTTTTTAATTTTCGTGTCCATTAACTTATACCAATCCAGAATAATCTTGCTTCTGCTCGATCTCTTTCACACGGTTAACCCCGCTGTAAAATTTTTTTCGCTCCACAAAAGTCACCCTGCAACTTTTAATTGATGCTGCTTCTCGCCAAATAATCTTACTGCTTGCGATGCCACGCCTTAAGTAGTGTCCGTCATCTAGCTGCACTGTTTTCCTGTATTGCTATTCCCATCGCTCAATCGCTCTGTCGTTTTGAATTTGCAGCCTTACGTCGTTATGCTTACCTAACTGCTTACGTTACTTTCACGCCTCTTGAGCTCACAATTTCTTAACTCTTCACAGTTTAAGATGCGTCTTGTGTTGCCGGGTGTTGAGCGCCCGCATAAGCTAGATTCTAGGAAAAAATAAACTAATGTTAGCTAAAAAATATGCTTAAAAACAAGCTATATCCAAATGCAAGAAATAACATACAATTGAATAAAATAAATTAAATTAGTTGACAAATCATCCAATTCTGAATTTTAATTTTCACTTAAATATTAAACGTATTTATTGAATCAGACTAAAATATGTTTGCGGCAATTTGTAGGTGTGGCAACATTCACCATGCCTGCGCAACCCAAATCTGTGAAATTAAAACTATTTAAATTATAAAAATGAATAATTCTGATTTTTCATTTTGTTACTCAATTTTGTTTTTACAATTAGGGTGTTCACTTTGTGTTGGAAAAGTGCAAAAGTGTTAAAGTGCAAGCCATCCCAACAACAATTTGTACAGAATCGAGTTTACACTTTTTGCTAGACCCCTGCCTATGACTAAAATATCGTTGTACTTTTACAACGATTTCAGTGTTTAAAAATGATACAAAAGTGAAAACGTGTTGCACAATACAAGCAATTTTCTGGTATTTTTTTGGTGTAATTTTGTGCTTTAGGTGCTAAATCAAAACAAACAGCTGTTCATTGTGGAAAGGCGCTAAAAGTAAATTAGGGTTGATTTGCTAATTTTCTTAAATAAACCAGTTTATTTTATTGCAAGCAGCAAATTAAATATCACAAATGGCAAACTCAGCTCAAACGATAGCGAAAAGCTGATTGTGTAAAGTTATCAGACTTGTTTTGTTCTATTGGGTGTTCACGACAGCGGTGTTGCAAAGTTACACTTTTGCACATTTGCAACACAAAGTTAACACCCTACATATTCATTTGACCCAAGACCATACAATATCAAGATGTTGCAATTGTTAAGAAAAGGGTTTACAGTTATTTCGTCTCAGGGTTCCGCTCTCAATGATTTCCGCTCTATAAACAATTGCCACACTCACATTTAAGGGTGCTGTATATGCATATGTAGATGTACACAAACAGTAAAATTTCAGTTAAGCAATTGCTGGTCATTCATACTCTTTCCTTTTTTTGACACTATGACACTAGACACAAATTATGCCATCGCAATTTATGCAGCAATGCACACAAATTTCGAAAGTGTATTCAGTAGTGAACTTGTCGATGTCATTTACCGACACAGAAATAAACCAAAATATGAAAAATAGCAAAATTCTAGACAGCAGGCCCAGCAAAAAGGGAAACACACGCACACATAGAGTGACAAATTTTTACCGTTCTTGGTTGCTGCTGGCCTGCCGCTTGTCGTACACTTGACAATCCGCTGAGTGCATGTGCAACTGAAACAAAAACGGCTGCACATGCTATCCGCTATCGCGCTCCCTCAAACTTATGGCTTACTGCTTTTGTTATTCTGTATACCATTTGAAATGTTTCTGAGACAAACCCCTGAGACGAAGCTTTTCTTAACAATTGTAACATCTTGATATTCCATGGTCTTTGATTTGACTAAAAACGCTCTCCACTTCCGCATTTGACTGGCAAAAAGAGCAAGGGACTCAAATGGATTATTGTTCCTTGCGTTTTTATAGACGAGCAGCTCTGCCCAAAATTTGACGGTTTAATTCATATTTTCCCATTTTAAATAATAATTTTCTCAAAATTATCGAGCAGCATAAAACTAATAGGCATAATCAAATCAACTGCAGCTTATTCGTACCTTTCACAAAGTTGATTTATCAAACATCTCTTTTATTTCAGGAGCTTGTTGAAATTTTAAATCATTATATTTTTGCTCAAAAGCATATCCCAAATATAAGTCATTAACTGTAATATGCGTGTAATCCTCAGTAAAAATGTCAATATAGACACCTGGTGGAATAATTTTCTTCTTAAGAAAATTAATGATTGTTATTAATTCATTAAGTAGTTTTGACGATACGGACCGTTAGCTTTGCATAGCATTTGCGTGTCGCTTAATATTGGCTTCTAAAATAATAAATATAGCAAAATCACGTCATGGCAGTAAAGCCCATGTAGAATTTCAGCCTTGTGGCATTTTTCTTTGCTTTGCAGCTTTAGCAAATTGTAACATTAATTCGGACCACTGACGTGTTATTCTCAACACCTCGATCATATAAATTATGTTCACGTTACAATCGGTAGTTAAAACAAGTGGAAACGTTGCAGTCGGACGCAACCGACTGCGGTACCGTTACCAGTTTTAAACCGGTAAAAAGAGGTCTGATTGCAAGGGTACGGATGCGGCAGGGTGTACGATGCCTTAAAGATTCTCGATGCAGATGGAGATTCCACCAGCTGTCTTCCTTCCAAATTTGGTGACCTAGCTCAAAGTTTGTAAAGTTGGGAAAGAAGGCGGGGCGGATTGGGTGGGCGTGGCATCCAAATTTTGATGCAGATCTTTGTGAAATGTCAATTGCTATCTTCATACCAAATTTGGTGACTCTAGCTCAAAGTTTGTAAAGTGAAGGGGGCTGGGGCGTATGGGAAGGCGTACTAATTGTTGCAGATCTATGTGGATGTCAATTGCTATCTTCATACCAAATTTCTCTAGCTCAAAGTTTGTAAAAAGTGGTAAAGGGGCTAAGGCTATGGTGGGCAAAGAATCCAAATTTTTGCTGCAGATCTTTGTGGGATATCAATTGCTATCTTCATTCCAAATTTGGTGGCTCTAACTCGAAGTTTGTACAAGGAATGGAAAAGGGGCTGGGGAGGGTATGGGTGAGCGTGGCATCAAAAATTTTTCTGCGGATCTTTGTGGAATGTCAATTGCTGTCTTCATACCAAATTTGGTGACTCTTGCTCGAAGCTTGTACAAGGTGTGGATAGGGGGGCTGTGGGCGGTATGGGAGGGCGTGGCATCCAAATTTTTGTTGCAGATCTATGTGGGATGTCAATTGCTATCTTCATACCAAATTTAGTGACTCTAGCTCAAAGTTTGTAAAAAGTGGTAAAAGGGGGCTGAAGGCGGTATGGGTGGGCAAAGAATCCAAATTTTTGCTGCAGATCTTTGTGGGATATCAATTGCTATCTTCATTCCAAATTTGGTGGCTCTAACTCGAAGTTTGTACAAGGAATGGAAAAGGGGCTGGGGAGGGTATGGGTGAGCGTGGCATCAAAAATTTTGCTGCGGATCTTTGTGGAATGTCAATTGCTGTCTTCATACCAAATTTGGTGACTCTTGCTCGAAGCTTGTACAAGGTGTGGATAGGGGGGCTGTGGGCGGTATGGGTGGGCGTGGCATCCAAATTTTTGTTGCAGATCTATGTGGGATGTCAATTGCTATCTTCATACCAAATTTGGTGACTCTAGCTCAAAAATTATAAATGGTGGGGAAAGGGGGGCTGAATGGGTGGGCGTGGCTCCAAAACTTTGATGTCGATTTTTGGGGGTCGTTGCCAGCTATCTTTCTACCAAATTTGTTGGCTCTAGCTCCACAGCTCTGGAAGATACACGCATTCTCGTTTTTTACGAAGCGTTGGGGCGGTTGGGGGCGGCTAGGGCAGTATTGGTGGGCGTGATATCGAAACTTTTGATGCAGTTTTGGGGGGTCATCATTACTTATCTTGGCACCAAATTTGTGGCTATAGCTCAAAAACTGTTGGAGATATAGGCTTTTCTGATTTCAAAATGCAGGGGGCCTGGGGGCGGAATGGGTGGGCGTGGCTCCCAAATTTTTAATGCAGTTTTTTGGGGGTTGCTAGTAGCTATCTGCTTACCAAATTTGGTAGTTCTAGCTGTAAGGAATTTATCGATTTGCCAGCCCCCCAGTTATCGTAGAACCCCCATCTTGAAACTTTAATTTACTTCCCCATAGATAAAGAGAATTGGAAAGTTTCAAGTCTCTAGCTTGAAGGGTTTGGAAAAAACTTTCACACATACGGACCGACAGACGGACAGACACCATGACGGATATTGCACAAAACCAATATACTCTTTACCTTCGGTAACGACCATAATAATTAAGCAGTTCTGCCTTGAGTGCTGACTTGTCTAAATACATAATAGCCAAGTCAAACTTTCTTCTCCTGAATGCTTAGTGCTATGAGAGTTACCTTATTTTGTGAGGAGCCATATTGTTGTATAGCGCCTCACAAATGGACAGCCGCAACTGGACCTGTGTTGCTCGTGAATTCGCATGCTGTCTCGCTCTGACACAGGATGTCAGCGCTAAGGTACGTGTCTGGCACATGGAGTCAGAGAACACGTTCCGTAAAATGTCGCGACAAAAAGCCGTTGGTGTGTGAGTGGTGCACTCCCTGGGTATAGTGATCACCGTCACACCAACGGCAGGCGTGATCGGCAGCAACGAGGAACCGTTGTTGCTAGGCAGATGTTTCTGGAACGATCACGCCACCTTTGCCCTTGGCGCGACATTGGCAGCGCTGACAGGCACCAGTCCGGCGAGGCACCAGAAATATATAAATGGAGCCGCCTTTGACAGCGCGGCAAGTCAGTTAGTGAGTCGGAAAATATAAAGTGAGACAACGCTACGAGAAATCAAAGTGCAAAGCAGTGAAAATCAGAACCAAGTCGCAGTGAAGGGATACTAAAATAGTCATAAATACAAGCAACAAGCAAGGACTCGTATCGGAAAAAGAACATTTCGAAGCATATCCTTAACGACAATTATAACCTTGTAACAAGAAATCAGTACGTGTGAATCTAACAAGCCTTGTCGTGTGTTGCATTCGCAAAGCAACCTCTAATCAAAACCAAATATCAGACTTAGTGAGCCTGGCGAAGGACAGGTGAAGCTAAAGCCAGAAATTGAGAGAAGAAGCGACTTTTGACGAAATCCTTGTGGTGACAAGGAAGCCATAGTAGAATATCAGGCGTTGCTAGCTAAAACCTCGTTGAGTATGTGAACCACTACTTCTGCATGTTTTGGTGCGATTAGAGCGCCAGAATTACGAAATAAAAACATGAAACAAGATCCTTGAAGATCCGTACGATTTCACAATTTTATAAACGATTAGCAATTAAGTGCACAAATAAATTGTACCCGAATAACCAAACGGCAGGTTAAAGCCACAAATATATGTATGAAAGCAAATCAATTCGTTACAACTGGCGCTCAACTGTGGATCTACGGCAACAAAACATAGTTTTTAATCAATTTACATACATATAAATTAGAAAATGGTGCGTGGGTTTGTTTAATTTTAAAAAGGATGAAGTGCTTAAGTGTCCGGCACGGTAGACGCTATGCGAAGACAATTTGGAGACTGGGTAAGTCAAAACGAAAACGCCTTTCATCACAGCGTTCGCATTAGCGTACTGGCTAAACTACACAGCCGTCAGTCACCGAACAAAGAGCTCGAGCCAATGCTTGCTGGAGAGGAGGATGAGGAGGATAAGGAGCTGGCCGGCATAAATTTAGCGCGGCTAAGCATCCCATCCACCAGCGCAGCGGCTCGGGCGCGAGAATCTGACGAAGCTCGCCGATCGCCCTGGGGATCGATTCAACAGCCACGAGAGCGCAGCCACACCCGGACACATGAGCGGACCAGCTTTAATAACGAGTACCCAAAGGTAGCAAAACAAGTCCGTGAGTGGAACTTCCGTTTTGACGGCCTATCTAAGCCAATTGAATTCCTTGAACAAGTGGAATGGTCAGCAGACACTTACGGACTAAATTTAAATTTGATTCCGAGGGCCATGCCAGAACTGCTCAAAGGAATGGCGTTACAATGTTACATTGCAAACAGCCAGCACTGGACGACGTGGGTGGCATTCGTCTCAAGTTTTCAAGAATACTTCCTGTCAAGAGTTTATTTTGAGAACGTAGAAGACGAAGTGCGACGCAGACGACAAGCACTGGGAGAGCCGTTCAAAATTTATATGGTGGAAATGCAGACACTAATGAGACCCCTGCTTTTCTCACCAGCTAAAGAAATTATTATATATTTATATTTATAATAACAGCCTCCCATACTTGCGCGGATACGCACGCCATAACCAATTCTCGACCCTGCGCGAACTGATGGACCTCGCTGAAGAGTTCGAGGAATTAGAAAAGGACCGCGAGAGCTTGAGGTTGCAGAGAAGCCAACACACACACCAACAACAACAGCACCAGCCTCCACAACACCGAGACGCGCAACAAAATTGGCGTGACCACAACCAGAGACGCGCATAACGCACGCGTTTTATGGCGATGGAGGAGCAGAGCCACCACGCCGGAGGAATGGACGAACTGCCAAGCCCCGCACCTAGGACCCAGCAAAATGCTGCCAGAACACATATAAATAACCCAGGAAGGGCCTGTCGTGTGTGTGGGCAGGAGGGACACTGAGCGATAGAGTGCCGAAACCCTATGTTGGAGTTTTGCTGGGTTTGTGGCCGAATCGGTCAGTCGGGAAACGGCCAGCGGCGTCCGCCATCGAGGTGCGAGTGGGAGCCGCCAAGGTCTGCCCCAAGATGCTAATCGGACACCTGCTGGATGAAGGGACGCAGTTGACTGCAACCGTATGGATCGGTGATTGTCAGCATAAGGCTACAATGGATACAGGAGCTACAAGCAGCTTTGTTAGCGAAGAGCTAGCTTTTAGCAGACGGACATAGCAGCAGGACCACAGAGCAAATAGCGGTGGAAATAAGACTCGGGCCCCACAGCTTGGAAATAGCGTTGCTAATAATGCCTGGTGTGATAGACGATTTGGTGTTGGGCTGGGACTTTCTCACTGGAATGGGCACAGTGTTGCAGTGTGCGGAACTGGTGATCACCATCCCAGCACGACGGCACATGGTAGTAAATCTGGGGGAGAAACTGTCGGTTTCAGTTGTCCAGAGTACATCCGAGCAAGATACATTTGCACATGACCTGAGAAGCCCACCTCTTGAACCAAAAGTCTACACGAAGCCCCAGAAATTGCTGAATTTCTACAGCGGGAAGCTGCAGCCTTCGCACAACTCATGGGCATATCACAAGTTATTAAACAGCGTTATTTTCCCAAAAACCCAAAAATGCAGGCGGAAATCATCCAGCAAGTGGAGGAACTCCTTGCGAAATGTTGCATAGAGCCATCTAACAGTCCACACAGTACACCAATTATGATGGTGAAAAAGAAGACTGTTAAATGGCGGCTATGCGTTGATTTGAGACAACTGAATACCAGGTCCGTTAAAGACGCGTATCCATTGCCAAGAGTGCACCACATTTTGGGACAGCTACGTGAAGCCCACTTCATCACTAGCTTGGATCTGAAAGATGGGTACTGGCAGATTCTGATGGAGAATGCCAGCCGGCCACTGGCAACATTTACAGTCCCAGGCAATAGACTGTATCAGTAGAAAGTAATGCCATTCGGGTCACATTCGGCACCGGCAACTTTTCAGAGGGCTTTTCATCGCGTTATTGGACCAGAGATGATGCCACATGCGTTTGCATATTTTGGATGACATAATAGTCATCGGAAGAACGCGCGAAGAACATATAGCAAATCTCAAGAAAGTATTTCGGCGTTTGCGGGCAGCAAATCTGCGCATCAACGTGGACAAGTGCGACTTCCTTAAAAAGGAGTTAAAACAGTTGGGCCACAAAATCACAGAGGAAGGGATCCGCACAGACCCGGAGGAAGTTGCTGCAATTTCAGAACTGAAACCGCCTAGCAACGTGAAGGAGTTACGGCAATATTTGGGCGTAGCATCATGGTACAGGCGCTTCGTACCAGATTTTGCAACAAAAGTGGCACCGCTAAATGCTCTGATGAAGAAAGGCGCAAAATGGGAGTGGACTGAGGAACGGCAAGTAGCTTTTGACACAATCAAAGATAAGCTGACCCAGTCCCCAGTATTGGCACGCCTTGATTTCTCTAGAACATTTTACTTGCGGACGGATGCAAGTAACTATTGTGGGAATGGGTCTGGCAACGTCGCTCAGCCCTCCCATCACTTTAATCAATAAGACGATAACTATCGAGCATTGAGGCAACGCTCGACAGTTCTGATCGAGAGTCCGCGGTGAAAGGGCTGCTTATTGAGAAACTCAAAACTAAGATTGCGAAACGACGCTCGCACAAACGACGAACTAATAAATCAACGAATTATTGATTAAACAATTACCTTAGAACTTTAAACAATTTCTCAAAAAAATATTAATAAATCTAAATATATATCTAAGCGGATTTGGATTTGCTTATAATAATAACCCAAATCCCACAAACATGGGGGCTCAACCTACGAAAATAAGATAAACATGAGGGTTAAATCTACGAAAATTAACTGAACGACGAATTGTTTTAAACAAGTGAAAATTTAAAACTAAAACATTAAAAGTAAAATTGATGTACATTTGCATAAACGACGCGGCAAATAGTATGGTACATACAGAAACCTAAAATAAAGAAAAAACTACGTAAAGTGAGTGTGTATTAGTGCGTGCACACGCAAGAATTACGAAGAACTGAAGAATAGAGAGACAGTACCAACATGTCGCAGCTCGCCGACTTCGAGAAAATTTAAAAATTACTAAAACACAAATTTTTGGAAAGAAAACGCAAACGTTTACGCAGCTTGAGGTTGAGAAACGAGTGTATACAACACCAAAATCGAATATGTTCTAAAATTTACAACAACGACCCGTTATAATTTGTAATGTATTAGGGCTTCAACATGACAAAGTCGATTTGACTACACATATAGTTAAAAATCTGATGAAATCAAATTTACTGGCAGACGCTTACGAAGAAGATGACAACGAAGACGACGATGAAGACGAAGAAAACGAAGAAAACGATGAAAATGAAGAAGACGGTGAAAATATAAACGCAAATGAGTAAGACAGAGACGACAACAGTGCGGCAAGCAGTAGCACATTCAGAACGGCAGGAACAGACAAATTTACAAACAATGGAAAGACGCAACTACGCGCTAAACCCAATGAACAAAATATTGGTACAGTTTTAGTGCAAAATGCAAACATGCCGACAGCGAGATTTGCTCTAAACTTCCGTGACATTGAAGATTCGATACGACCTTTTAGCGGTGATGATTCGTAAGCAGTTGAAATTCGGGTGAACGATTTTGAAGACTTGGCTGCAGCAATGAATTGGGAAGATTTGCAAAAATTCATCTTTGCTAAGAGATCTTTGAAAGGAATTGCAAAAATGTTTGTAATGAGTGAACGAGGAATTAATAACTGGCAAATGTTAAAGAATCATTAATCAGAGAATTTGAAACGCAGATTAATAGTGCACAATTACATAAACTCATGTCCGACAGAAAAATTAAAAAAGGTGAGAGTGTACAAGAATATCTTTTGTCATCACGCGGTCGCATAGAAAACAGTGCTCTTATGCAATACGTTATGGACGGAATAAATGATTTGAGTGTAAACAAAGCTATTTTATACAACGCAAAAGACCTAAAAGAATTTATAGAAAAATTAAAAAGTTATGAAACAATGCGCGGAAAATCAGAAAATGTAAAAGGCAATGACGATAAATACAAAGGTGGACATAACAAAAAAGAATATGATGTACAAAAACAAAATAAAGAGATAAAATGCTATAATTGTGGTATGAAAGGACATACATCATATAAGTGCGAAAATAAAAGTAAAGGGAAAAAGTGTTTTAATTGTAATGAATTTGGCCACATATCGAGAGATTGTTCCAAAATAAAACATGACAATGATTTAACACAAAGTAACACGCGTAACGTAACAGCTGATCATGCATCCATGTGCAAAACCATTCGCGTACAAGATGAAAATTACGTTGCTTTGATAGACACCGGTAGCAAGTACAACATTATGAGTGAGAGGTCATACAAAAAAGTAAAAAATGTGAATTTACGTCCAGTTAACCTTTCGCTCGTCGGTTTTGGTTCACAGTACAAAGTTATTCCATTCGGATCCTTTTTTGAAGCTGTGAAGGTGGACAATCAACAGTTTGAAGTGGATTTCTTAGTTGTTGCCGATAAGTTCCTTGATGTTGAAACAGTCTTAGGCGAAGATTTTATTAAAAATGCTGAAGTAAAAATAAATCGCGACGGCATAACAATTAAAAAACCAAATAACAATGATGAAATGACAATAAACTCGGTTATAAAAATAAACGTGTCAAATAATGATGAACAATTTGAAATAAATCAAGATGCGAGCAACAGTGCCAAAAATCAAGTTTATGAGCTCGTGAAAAGCTATAAACCGGGAAATACAAAATCAACAAACGTAAAAATGAAAATCGTTATTAAAGATGAAGCTCCAATATATTCGCGTCCGCGCAGGCTTGCTTATTCCGAACGCTGCATAATTGACGATCAAGTCGACCAATGGCTGAAGGACGGTATAGTTCAACAATCTGAGTCAGAGTTCACAAGCCCTGTGATACTGGTGAAGAAACGAGATGGTACACCACGACTATGTGTCGATTATAGAAGAATAAACAAGGTAATATTGAAAGATCATTTCAAACTGCCGCTGATTGAAGACCAACTAGATCGACTAGTTAATGCGAAAATATATAGAACGATCGATTTAAAGAACGGATTTTTCCGCGTCGAAGTCGAAAAGGAAAGTCGAAAATTTACATCATTTGTTACGCACAACTGCAAGTATGAGTTCTGCAAAGTTCCATTTGGTTTATCCAACTCACCTGGAGTATTTCAAAGATACGTGAATGCCATATTTAAGGATCTGACACGCAGAGGCATTGCCATGCCATACGTCGACGACATCATTATACCTGCCAGATCCGAAGATGAAGCCGTATCTAATATCAAAGAAGTCTTGAAGCAATGTGAAGACTATGGTCTTGTACTTAATCTGAAAAAATGCCGTTTTTTGATGTCGAAGATTGAGTTTCTAGGACACGTTGTCGAAAATCAAACCATAAGTATTTCAGAGGCGAAAACTAAAGCGGTCACAAATTTTCCAGTACCGAAAAACCAGAAACAACTACAAAGTTTTCTAGGTCTTGTTAGCTATTTTCGTAAATTCATTTTAAACTTTGCAACTATAGCTAAGCCTTTAACCGATTTAATGAAACAAGATGCCAAGTTTATCCTGAACGAAAAAGAGATGATTTCATTTCAAACGCTGAAGAAACTTATAACCGAGAAGCCGATATTGAAAATCTTTAATCCTCAGCACGAGACAGAACTGCACACGGACGCTTCTATTGATGGTTTCGGCGCAGTTTTACTCCAGAAATCTCCGGACGATGGATTAGTGCACCCAGTGTACTACATGAGTAAGAAGACGACGAATGCAGAGAGGAAGTTTACAAGCTATGAATTGGAAATTCTTGCCGTAGTGGAGGCACTACACAAGTTCCGAGTTTATCTTCTGGGATTACATTTTAAACTCGTAAGTGATTGCAACGCTTTTACCAAAACGATCGACAAAAAAGACGTCTGCGCTAGAGTTGCCCGGTGGATTCTCATCCTCCAAGAATATGATTTTGACGTCGAACATAGAGCTGGCACACGCATACGCCACGCTGATGCTTTGAGCAGGTATCCAGTCATGATTATCTCTAATGATAGCATACACAGCAAAATCAAGTATCTCCAAGTTCAAGACGATGAATTAAAAGCAATCATAGATATCCTAGCTGAAAAAGACGCGCACAACAATTACTTTATGAAATCTGATATACTAGACAAACTGATTGCTGACGAAGAACTTATACATGTAGTAGTCCCATTGGCTTTGCAACGCGAAATTATTAAGCAGGCCCACGAGAAAGGACACTTTTCAGTCAAAAAAACCAAGGAAATAATAAGTAAGGAATATTATATCCCAAAACTCGAAGACAAAATTCAACGACAAATACGATGCTGCATTCCATGCATAGTGTCAAACCGCAAGCTGGGAAAGAAGGAAGGAAACTTGCATCCGCTGCCAAAAGAAGAGGCGCCATTGCAAACGTTGCATATTGATTTCTTAGGCCCTCTTGAGTTAACACATAGACAATACAAGCACATCCTGGCAGTAATCGACGGTTTCACCAAGTTCTGCTGGCTGTACCCAACGAAGACGACATCAGCTAAAGAGGTAGTTTCGAGACTGCAAACACAAAGCATAACGTTTGGGAATCCAGTTCAAATATGCTCCGACAAGGGATCCGCTTTTACAAGTGAAAAGTTTCAACACTACTTCAACGAAGAAAATATAAGACACCATGCTGTAACAACGGGCTTGCCACGTGCAAATGGTCAAGTCGAACGACTCAACGCAAACATAATTTCGGTATTGTCCAAACTATCAATCGATGACCCAAGTAAATGGTACAAGTTTGTTGAAAAACTGCAACAAACCATTAACTCAACGGTCTGCAGAAGCACTCACACGACACCGTTTGAGCTGCTTGTTGGCATAAAAATGCGAACTAAAGATGACATCCAAATAAAACAACTCATTCAAGAAGAAATGATTCAAAATTTCAATAACTATAGGGACGAACTACGTAAAAACGCTAAGCAGCAGATCCTTAAGTTACAAGAAGAAAACAGAAAGTCCTATAACTTACGACGTAGACCAGCAGTAGCGTACAATGTCGGTGATCTTGTCGCAATCAAGCGTACACAGCATGGTGGTGGTCTTAAGCTGAAGCCCAAATATTTAGGCCCATATCGTGTCGCCAAAGCCAAGGCGCAAAACACCTACGATGTAACGAAAGATGCTTATTTTAACGACGGCCCCAGACATACATCCACCTGTGCGGAATATATGAAGCCATGGATTCCTTACGACGATGACAACGACGACGAATGCATAGAAGGATGGCCGAGTTGTGGGAATGGGTCTGGCAACGTCGCTCAGCCCTCCCATCACTTTAATCAATAAGACGATAACTATCGAGCATTGAGGCAACGCTCGACAGTTCTGATCGAGAGTCCGCGGTGAAAGGGCTGCTTATTGAGAAACTCAAAACTAAGATTGCGAAACGACGCTCGCACAAACGACGAACTAATAAATCAACGAATTATTGATTAAACAATTACTTTAGAACTTTAAACAATTTCTCAAAAAACTATTAATAAATCTAAATATATATCTAAGCACTGTGGATTTGCTTATAATAATAACCCAAATCCCACACTATGGCCTGGATGGGATATTAACTCAACCTTCGGAGCAAGGTGAAAGAGTTATATCGTTCGCCAGTAGAACACTAAAATGAGCCGAATGGAACTATTCGGCAACCGAAATGGAGTGTCTATCCATAGCCTGGGGAATCAGGAAGTTGCGGCCATATCTGGGAGGCTACCATTTTGTGGTAATAACAGACCACATAGCGCTGAAGTGGCTAAGCTCTATAGAAAGTCCGTCAGGCAGAATAGCGCGTTGGGCGCTTGAACTGCAACAGTACGACTTTGAGGTGAAATAGTGTATAGGCAACCTCAATGTCGTAGCCGATGCACTTTCTGGACAGCCGCTTCCAGAATAATGCTGCCTAGTAAAAATCGCAACAAAAGGGATGGAGACAGACAACGCTAATTGGAAATGGAGTGTAAAATTTAAAAAGAAAATCGCGAAAAATCCTAGCAAATATCCGGACTACGTGAAGGAGGAAGGCAACATGTACAGGCACATTCCACATCTCGCTGGAGGAGGAGATGTGGAGTTTTGTAAGCCATGTGTACTCAGTGGTGAGAGGAAAAATAACCTAATGGAAAATTACGACGCAGCCACAGCCGGTCATTTGGGTAGCCAAAAAACCATAGCAAGAGTAGCGACACGCTACTACTGGCCAGGCTTATACAGGGACGTGCGCACATACGTACACATCTGCGAAACGTGTCAGCAATACAAGCCGAGTCAAATGGCTGCGGCAGGAAAAATGCTAACACAAATCCGTGTGTGCAGATTTTGTTGGCCCACTGCCAAGGTCAAAGCACGAAAACACGATGCTACTGGTATTTTTCGACAGATTCTCCAAGTGAACTGAGCTAGTGCCACTGAGGAGCGCTACCACAGCTACGCTACAAAGGGGATTTAGAGAGAGAATTTTGGCACGATTTGGTGTGCTAAAAATTCTCATAACTGACAATGGAACACAATTTACGAGTAAAGCCTTCAAATGCTTTCTCGAAGAATTGGGAGTGCGGCACCAATTCACGGCACCCTACACACCACAAGAAAACTCCACAGAGAGTGCGAACCGTACGGTAAAAACAATGGTGGCACAATATACAAGGGAAAATCAGAGGTGCTGGGACGAATTGCTACCAGAATTGTCACTAGCTGTAAATACGAGCGTATCGGCATCTACGGGCAACAGCGCAGAGTTTATCACGCAAGGGCGTGAACCAAGGCCAAATGCGCTGTATGACAACTTCACCCAAGGCGACAAGGTGTGGGTGAAACAACACCACTTGTCAAATGCAGCTGAAGGCTTCACTGCTAAACTGGCCCCTCAATATGCTGGACTTTACACGATAGCAATCTTTGTATCGCCAGTGATTTGCAAATTGCAAGGAAAGGCTAGAGAAAGACCCCGGAGATGGAACGGACAACGGGTGAGACATGCAAAAGTTTTTTTAAGTCGGGGCACATTTTCCATTAAGACCCTGTAAAAAATTTTAATTGTTTGTGTTGAAAAATCTGGAAAAAAAAAACGTGCGATTAATCTTTGAAATTATTAAACGTACTGCATTTACTCACCTGCCGCTTTATTTGCTTCCTGGAAATTAAAAAAGAAATAAATATTATTAGTTATTTACTTTTTTTTGGAAAATGAAAGGGGTGAAAATGTATTAATACATATTAATTATTAATTATAATTAATTAATTATATTTTATAATTGAAATAAATAAACTAGAAAAAATATATATTTTTACTAAAAATTGTTGACAAATTTCGAGTCAACTTATAAAAAATAAGTAGTTACAATAAAATATTAGTAGTAAAAAGCCTAAGCAGAGAACAAAAATGTCTAATAACATCACCGACCGATGGGGGTGCTTTATTTGCCAGTCCGGCCAGCTATGCCCCTTTCCACAGCCAAAATTGTCAGTGACATTATAAGACTCTATACTTAAAACAGAGATATTAGTAGAAAATATAAAAGAAAAACTTAACTGTGAAAACTAAAAATAAATGCTAAAAAAAATTCATAAAATAGAATAAAAAATATTTTAATTTTAATAAAATAAAATAGAATAAAAAATATTTAATAAATATTTATATTATAAAATAGAAATGTGAATACAATAGAAAAAGGTTAAAGCGAATTTATGACCCGTTGGAGGAAAAGAATTTAGCCAGTCCAGCAAGCTAAGCCCCGTTTTATAGCTGAGAGCGGTCATTAGCTTCCCGAAGATATACTGAAAGCAATGATTTGATGAAGGAGAGAGAGGTCTCATTAGAAAACACGTGGAATAGGTTATTAAATTGAGCGCCTAAAATACGAAATGGATTGTGCACGTTTTCAAAAATAACGGGTGAAAGTTTCTAGTAGGCCTGGAGGGAATAGAGAAATGGAGATGGCCTAACAGAAAAGAAGAATCTATATCGCCAGCAATCAACTTGTGCAGGAAGGCAACACCAAGGACTATCCTACGATTGTTCAACGACAGGAGGTTAAGGAGAAGAAGCCTACTGGAATATGAAGGCAAGCGAACGTTATTATCCCAATTTAAGCCTCGAAAGGCAAAAAGCAGAAACTGCTTCTAAACAGATTCGATACGATCATGGTTATTTCTATACTGGGAGCTCCATATACAAGAGCAGTACTCTAGGATAGGGCGGACAAGGGAAGTGTACAGAGTTTTCGTAACGTAAGGATCGTTAAACTCTTTAGACCAACGTTTAATGAATCCAAGAACACCTTCGGCCTCATTAACAATAGTAGAAATATGAAGGCCGAATGAGAGTTTGGAGTCAAAAAGAACACCAATGTCCTTGACTGTAAAAATACGTTGTCCATTAAGTAGCTGGTAATGAAAGGGCGATTTCGGCTGAAAGTCATAAACATATGTACATTTAGAACAGTTGAGAAGCAAATGATTAGTCTTACACCAAAGTTGCATTGAATTTAAATCGTCTTGTAAGCAAGTATGATTCAGAGAATTACAAAAGGAGAAAATAAGTTTCACATCGTCTGCGTACATGAGAATGAGAGAATGTGATAAAACAGAGGGAAGATCATTTATAAAAAGAGTGAAGAGTAAAAAACTAAGATGACTACCCTGAGGTACTCCAGAAGTAACCCCAACTTGTTTCGAGGTAGCCAATCTTAGGAGGACTCTTTGTGGCCTACCCTTTAAATTAGAAGAAATCCAAGATAGAAGTGAGGGAGGGAAACCAATACGGACAAGCTTGAGAAGTAATAGGTCATGGTGTACAGAGTCGAAAGCTTTACTGAAGTCAGTGTAAATGACGTCAGTTTGCATTTTCGACAGGTAAGCATCATTTACTAAAGTTGTGAATTCTAAATTGGTCATGGTTGACCGATTTTTTAGGAAGCCGTGTTGAGCAGGGGATAAGAAGGATTTGCAGAAAGGTTGCAAAGATGAAGTGATAATATTTTCAAATAATTTAGGGATAGCGGACAATTTTAAAATGCCTTTATAATTTTCCATATTGGACTTCCCACATTTTTTGTGAAGAAGATGATAAAAAATTCTTTCCAAAGAGATGGAATGACAGAAAATTCAAGAGATATATTAAAAAACTTAAGCAATGGGCGAAGAAGAGAAGCACTACACTCCTTAAGAAGACAACTAGGTATATTGTCAGGTCCGGGAGAGTAAGAAGACTTTAACGAATTTAAAGCTGAAAGCAGAGTGGACTGAGAGATGATAGGAACAGGAATATAATTAGTAGAAGCAATGTTAAAAAGGGTAAGGTATGTTAATAGGGGATGCAGAAGAGTAAGTTGATTAGAAAAAATTAGAAAAAATATTAGCGGAATCGCAATCATTGCTAGATTTATCCATCCCAAACATGAAATATGACGGCAAAGTTGAAGATTTACGCTTAGAATTGACGAAATTATAAAATTGTTTGGGATTTAGCGTAAATTGCCGTTTGCAACAAATAAGGGAATTCTCATAGCACTGAGAATTCAGGAGAATAATGTTTGATTTGGCTATAATGTATTTAGACAAGTCAGCACTCAAACCAGTCCTGCTAAATCTTTTGTAATATTTAGATTTCATTTTTTGTAAAGTTGATAGTCTTGGAGTGAACCAAGGGGGTTTAAAAGAAACGGACAACGGAGCAGAGTAAGGAACACATTCGTCCAATAGAGAATTTAAGGTGCTATAAAAAGATTTTAGGGCAATATTTATATCAACTGAATCATATATAAAAGACCAATCACTTGCCAGAATACGATGATTTAACAATGAGTAATTTCCTTTACGAAAGCAACGGCGAGGCAGGTAAGACACTGGAGGAGAAGACATAACAGGATTGCTAACAGACAATATAACTTCTAAAGTAGGATGATATGAATCCTCAGGGACAGACAGAGGGGTTACCTAGAGACATTGGCAATACAGTGCACTATGGGCAAAAAGTCCGAAATTTGTGCATAAAGAATATTTTTCTATGTTTTAAAAACTCAAAATAAAATGTTTTTTCTAATTATGCATACTCAAGAGAATATAAAAATGTTTCGAAAAAAATTTTAATGTTTTCGGTTTGAAATTGCCGCGCAAACAAAGTCCGATGACCAATCGTTTGCTCGACTTATCGAAATACAACCATAATTTTTCATTGACTTTGTGCTATTGTTGCGGCTTGTTCCTAAAAGTGAAGACAATTTGGAAAAATGGAAAATAGTCGTACAGGTATGTAGATTGAATGTTGTATGTTGGTTTATATGTGCTTTGTATGTTTTGCCGTGTATCGTCAACTTGTTGTTGGAGTACTTTTACAGCTGAAATTTAGCAAATGTAGTTGTGTTCTGTGGAGTGTAACTTATTCGCAGCGCGCGCTTGCGAGCAACGAAATATGGTATGTTTTTCGTAAAAGTATTTAGACTACGGTGATATTAACATCTTTTGCCCCTTTTTGCCCCTTTTCGAAAAAAATGGCATATTGCAGCCGGGTATGAGTTTCGCCGCTTAACATTGCTGGAGGTTTGGGACAACAACGGACGAGATGACTCTGCCGTAACGAAGTGGGTGTTGGAAAAAATTAACAAAAATGAAGTCAGCAACTCACACGTTGATCAAATTGAGGAAACTGTGCGCAATTTCATAGCACACGTTAAGAAATATTTGCCTAAATGCAACCGTATGTTGTCAAGGTTTAAGGTTACTCATTCAAGGTGGCTTTCGCAGGCGATTATTATAACCTTAGATGGAGAGCTTACGGATCCATCTCCCTCTAAAATGGGTAGACCAACCATAAGTTATTCCCAGGCTGGAATGCGTTTAAAACATAAATTAGCAAGTGATCTTGCATCCGGCACAGATTTTTCAATGCAGCACTTATTACATGCTGCTTCTGTTTCTGCAAAAAAAGCTAAAAAGGATGATTTGTTTAACGCGTTAAATGTAATCAGGGAAGAACAGGCAGCGAGCACGACAGGAGGCCGAAAATTTCCGGTGATTATTCCCCTTACCCCTGAAGAAGCATTGCCATTTTTGTTGGAAAATGGACTTACGAAATAGCAGTACATCAATATGCACCATTTCAATAAAGCTCATGGCTGCAACATTTTCCCCCCATATAATAAAAAATAAATAATAAACTAATCTTTGCTTGGATGTTTAGCAGAAAATGCTTCAGAAGCAAGAAACAAGTACTATAAGAACGATAGAAAATCACACGCCCGAAAAAATAGCCGTTTAAGCAATACGGCTGATGTTTTTAATAGAACTATGGATACTTCTGATCCACTTGTATCCAGCATATATTTGAATGAAAGGCAACATAAAATAAAGAAAAAACCCTTGCCGGCAGAAGTAATAAATCTTTTAAAATGCCCATCTCCCCAGAATAACGAAACAATTACGTCAGCTACGGGAAATGAAAATTCGGACTCCGCGGACGATTCTGATGGTAATCTACAATTTGAGTTAGACAATGAAGAACAATAAACATATCTGTTAAAACAATTTCGAACTAATACATAGAAATTTTTATATTTTTTCTTGGGTGTGGGGAGGAGGTGTTGAAGGTGTGGTTTGATTGAAAAATAAAAAAATACATAATTCTATATTAATATTTCACATTTGGACAACTGGACTTCATGCACAAATTTCGGACTTTTTGCCCATAGTGCAGTGGTTGTTAATAAATACAAGATCAAGTGTTCTTCTCAAATGATTAGAAATTTAATTGATCTGAAACAATGGAAGATCAAGCATGGCTTCTATGGGCAGACGGTACAAGATAATTTATGATGTCAGATGATGACCAGGGGAGGGTTGGTAAATTAAAGTCACCCAGTACGATAAAAATATCATTGTCACGAATATGAGTAGAAACTTCTTTAATACAAGTTAGGTGTTGAATATAAACTTGAATGTCAGAAGATGGAGGGATATAAGAGCAAGTGATATAAACAGCATGTGAAGGGAGAGTTACTTTAACGGAGATAATCTCAGCATCATTAACGGAATATAAAATAGAACGGTTCCGACTGGAGAGTAGCTTTCACAGCAATTAATACCCCACCACCTCGGCGAGTCGGTCGATCAGCTCTATAGACGATAAAATTATTTGAAACAAGTAAAAAGGCTCTAGTCGGGACAGCCCGACTAGAAGATACCCTGAACCCAGTTGCAAAAAATAAATTAAATTTATATAAGACTTTGGTATACTGACTTAACTTCAATCGATTAAATTCGATATCTCCGGTGTTTCTTAACCGATTTGGACGAAATTTTCCGAAAAGATCTATCGTTACCCATTCTTTCAACCCTCATTTTTACATTTTCCAAATTCGATATAATTTTTAATAATAATAATAATAATAATAATAATTTTTTGTTATCGATATTATGTGTATATCGGAAACCAGAATAGTTATCGATAATTTAAAGTAAACTTGTTCTGCTCATGGTATAGGAGAACTTATATCCCAAATCTGAAGTCTCTAGCTCTTGTAGTCTCTGAGATCCACGCGTTCATACAGACAGACAGACAGACAGACGGACAGACGGATATGGCTATATCGTATCGGCTGTTGATGCTGATCAAGAATATATACACTTTATGGTGTCGGAGATGCTTCCTTCTGCCTGTTACATACTTTTGCACAAAACCATTATACCCTTTTTACCCATTTTATGGGTTAAGGGTATAAAAAGTTCACAATTAGATATATTTGGATTTAACCAAGTTTCAGTAAAAGAAATTATATCTTAATGGAACGACTAGCTACTCATAAACAAGTTTTTATGTTTTGAGACCAGACCATTAACATTCTGATAAATAATAGATATTTCATCAGAATTTACTATTTTGGGACAGCTTTTAAAATAGGAGGTGGCTGGGGTATGGGGACAGATAGATCACTATGTTCCGCGATGATCTCGGCAGGATCCAAGACAGGAACAATATTTTTAATAGCAGGGGTTAACACAGGAGATATATTCGGACAATCACTTGGAGTTGGAGATAAGGAAAAAATTGGAGTCAATTCTACGTTACCAGGCACGGGTGAAAGTGACGAGGGTGAAGGGGCAAACCTTAATGGAACATTCAAAAATTCTGACTCCAAACGGCGAGTAGACAATGACTCAAATTTAAAATTATTAAGAAAATCCAAACTCGAATCAATGTCAGTCAATAGCATATTTGCCGTCTTTTTTAGTTTTGAAAACTGATTTCTCACTGAATTATACATGCTAGCGAAATCAACTTGCTTATCAATGCACGTAGGGCATGACCAACGCACGCCGCCACAACCAGTCTTGGCTACAGCAGTGATCTTGTCACACTCACGCCCAGTAAGACCTGCACATTTAGCATGCATAAAATTCTCACACAACCAGCAATTAACAAATTGAGGCCGTGCAGAATCATCGGACTGCTTAAATGTACAAGACTTTTTGCAGTACGACATATTTGCATCTGGGGTCAAACTAACGAAAATAGGTTGCGAGAGCACAGAACGGCGCACAGAAAATCTAAGAGCAAACGCACAAATTAAGAGGAATCGTAACACAAATACTTTTTGATTGGAAAGATAAGCAAAAACAAAAATGTATAAAAGCATGACGAGCAAGGCAGATAACGCTTATGCGAACAAACACCAAACAAGTGTATGCGCAGCGAAGAAACACACAAATAAGTGTATGCGCAGCGAACAAACACACAAACAAATGAATGCACGAATAACAAAAACAGACACTAACAACCATACAGAACTAACGCCGCAATAGTTAAAATATAATAATTAGCAAATTTAACGACGCACAACAAGAGCATTTTGCACAGCTTGGGTAAGCCTACGTTTTACACACAAAAAATAAATAAAAAGCTTGCTAAATGGCACAAAATTAATAAGTTGTTCGGAGCTTAAGTAAAACACGTCAATCACACTGAGATCTCTCTCTTTTATTATAACTCTATATTATAACCTATCCTATTCTTAATTATTCAAACACAAATTTTCTTTTCCAAATTAAGTATTATTTCTAAGAGTATTATTATTTGACTAATTTTTACAGATTGAATATATTTACTATTACATAAGCTTAAAATTTATTATTTTTCCAATTTGATGTGTCTTATAAATCTATATGTTTTGTTTATTTTATCTGTTTAAGTGTGCTTGCAACTTATTGCTAAATAGAGATGCGCTTTTGGTACATTTTAAATCTGACGGTAATTGATTCCAAAGTCGAACAGCAGAGACATAAAATTGCCTATTTGAGCATGCCAATTTGGTTCGTAAACTTATTTGGTTATTAACTATTTGTGATGTAGTAAATCTTAGAATGTCATATAAATAGTCTGGTTTTTTGGAAAAGATAATTTTATGAAGTAGGACTAGTATTAAAATACCCATAAAATGGGTAAAAAGGGTATAATGGTTTTGTGCAAAAGTATGTAACAGGCAGAAGGAAGCATCTCCGACACCATAAAGTATATATATTCTTGATCAGCATCAACAGCCGAGACGATATAGCCATGTCCGTCCGTCTATCCGTCTGTCCGTCTGTATGAACGCGTGGATCTCAGAGACTACAAGAGCTAGAGATTTCAGATTTTGTATATAAGTTCTCCTATACCATGAGCAGAACAAGTTTACTTCAAATTATCGATAGTTGAAGTTAAGTCAGTATACCAAAGTCTTACGTAAATTAAATATATTTATTGCAACTGGGTTCAGGGTATCTTCTAGTCGGGCTCTCCCGACTAGAGCCTTCTTACTTGTTAAGTCTATTAAATGACCAAAATCAAGAGCAACAAGCGTCTCGCATAGTCAGTTAAGTGGTCAGTTCGTTTCAGACCATACACGAAACGAACAATATTATTAAAAGTTACATTGAGTTTATGTAGGCTAGCTGCATCGCATTTGCCAAAAATTTCAATACCGTATAACAGGGTGGGTATCAGTAAGGTTTTTGCGATCATTGTCCTTATTTTATTTGGTAAATATTGCTGGGTCGGGGAAAGTTTTCGGAGGGCTCCAACATTTTCCCCACAGCTTTATTTACCTGGTCATTCCAGGCCATGGTTCTGTTAAATGTTATACCGAGATTAACGGCCTTGTTAAAGAAAGGAAAAATAAATATCTCACAATTTTCAATTAATGACTTGTATTCTAATGAATAATTCGACTTAGGTCAATTCTTTCAAAGGCTTAATTCAGAAGCCGGAGTACATAAAATTGTTAATTTACAATTGTCACCAAGTGACCACCAAATTTGGTGTCTCTAAATCAAAGTTTGTAAAAGGTTTGGAAAGGGGGGCGGAATGAGTAGACGTGGGTCGAAAACTTTGATGCAGATTTTTGGGGGTTGTTGCCAGCTATCTTCCTACCAAATTTGGTAGCTCTAGCTCCACAACTCTGGAAGATACACGCATTCCCGTTTTTGACGAAGCGATGGGGCAGCTAAGGGCGATTTGTAAGCTTGGCATCCAAACTTTTGATGCAGTTTTTAGGAGGTCATCATCACCTATCTTGGCACCAAATTTCTCTAGCTCAAACTGTGGGAGATGAAGGCTTTTCTGATTTCAAAATGCGGGTTAGCTGGGGGTAGAACAGGTGGGCGTGACTCCAAAACTTTAATGCAATGGGGTTCGTTACCAGCTATCTTCCTACCAAATTTGGTTCCAGCTCCACAACTTTGGAAGATACACGCATTCTCGTTTTTGACGAAGCGTTGGGGTGGTTTTTTGCAGATTTTGGGGGGTTATCGTCACCTATCTTGGCACCAAATTTGGTGGCTATAGCTCAAAAACTGTGGGATTTATAGGCTTTTTTGACTTTAAAATGCGGGGGCTGGTGGCGGAATGGGTGAGCGTGGTTCCAAAATTTTTGATGCAGTTTTTTGGCGGTTGTTAGTGGCTATCTGCATACCGAATTTGGTAGTTCTAGGTGTAAGGATGTGCGATATATGTGGACTTATCGGTTTTGAGTTATCGAACTTATCGATTTGCCAGCCCCCCAGTTATCGTAGAACCTCCATCTTGACACTTTAATTTACTATTTCATAGATAAAGAGAATTGAAAAGTTTCAAGTCTCTAGCTTGAAGGGTGTGGAAAAAAGTTGCGAACATACAGACCGGCGGACAGACAGACACCCTGACGGACATTGCACAAACCCAATATACTCTTTACCTTAGGTAACGAGTATAAATATTCAACAAATAGATAAGCTCGATTATAAAATCTCTTCCAATTTTTAGGCCTAATCAGCCATATAATAAATTATAATATAAAAACAAGTGGAAACGTTGCAGTCGGACGCAACCGACTGCGGCATACTCGATACCAGTATTAAAACCGGTAAAAAAAAGGCCTGATTGCGGAGGGGTACGGATGCGGCAGGGGTGTACGCTGCCTTAAAGATTTTCCGAAGCAGATGGGGATGCCACAAGCTATCTTCCTTACAAATTTGGTGACTCTAGCTCATAGTTTGTAAAAGGTGGGGAAAGGGGGGCTGGGGGCGGTATGGAAGGGCGTGGCATCCAAATTTTTGATGCAGATCTTTGTGGAATGTCAATTGCTATCTTCATACCAAATTTGGTGACCCTAGCTCAAAGTTTGTAAAAAGTGGGGAAAGGGGGGCTGGGGGCGGTATGGGTGGGCGTGGCATCCAAATTTTTGATGCAGATCTTTGTGGAATGTCAATTGTTATATTCATACCAAATTTGGTGACTCTAGCTCAAAGTTTGTAACAGGGGCGGAAAGGGGGGGGGCTGGGGGCGGTATGGGTGGGCGTGGCATCCAAAATTCTGATGCAGATCTTTGTGGAATGTCAATTGCTATTTTCATACCAAATTTGGTGACCCTAGCTCAAAGTTTGTAAAATGTAGGGAAAGGGGGGCTGGGGGCGGTATGGGTGGGCGTGGCATCCCAATTTGTGATGCAGATCTTTGTGGAATGTCAGTTGCTATATTCATACCAAATTTGGTGACTCTAGCTAAAAGTTTGTAAAAAGTGGGGAAAGGGGGGCGAAATGGGTGGGCGTGGCTCCAAAACTTTTATGAAGATTTTTGGGGCTCGTTGCCAGCTATCTTCCTACCAAATTTGGAGGTTCTAGCTCCACAACTCTGGAAGATACACGCATTCCCGTTTTTGACGAAGCGTTGGGGTGGATGGGGGCGGCTAGGGCAGTATCGGTGGGCGTGGTATCCAAACTTTTGATGCAGTTTTTGGGGGGTCATCATCACCTATCTTGGCACCAAATTTGGTGGGTCTAGCTCAAAAACTGAGGGAGATATAGGCTTTTTTGACTTTAAAATGCGGGGGGTTGGGGGCGGAAAGGGGGGTGTGGCTCCAAAATTTTTGATGCAGTTTTTTGGGGGTTGCTAATAGCTATCTTCTTACCAAATTTGGAAGTTCTAGCTTTAAGGATGTGCGAAATATGTGGATTTATCGGTTTTGAGTTATCGAATTTATCGATTTGCCAGCCCCCCAGTTATCGTAGAACCCCCATCTTGACACTTTAATTTACTATCCCATAGATAAAGAGAATTGGAAAGTTTCAAGTCTCTAGCTTGAAGGGTGTGGAAAAAAGTTGCGAACATACAGACGGACAGACGGACAGACGGACGGACACCATGACGGACATTGCACAAACTCAATATACTCTTTACCTTCGGTATCGAGTATAATATGAATAAAAAAATATATATATATAGATATAAGCAAGTAAGAAGGCTCTAGTCGGGAGAGCCCGACTAGAAGATACCCTGAACCCAGTTTCAATAAATAAATTAAATTTATATAAGACTTTGGTATACTGACTTAGCTTCAATCGATTAAATTCGATATCTCCGGTGTTTCTTAAACGATTTGGACGAAATTTTCAGAAGAGTTCTATCGTTACCCATTATTTCAACCCTCATTTTTACATTTTCCAAATTCAATATGTTATTGTTATCGATTCCATGTGTATATCGGAAACCAGAATAGCTATCGATAATTTAAAGTAAACTTGTTCTGCTCATGGTATAGGAGAACTTATATACAAAATCTGAAGTCTCTAGCTCTTGTAGTCTCTGAGATCCACGCGTTCATACAGACGGACAGACGGATAGACGGACGGACAAACGGATATGGCTATATCGAATCGGCTGTTGATGCTGATCAAGAATATATACAGTTTATGGGGTCGTAGATGCTTCCTTCTGCCTGTTACATACTTTTGCACAAAACCATTATACCCTTTTTACCCATTTTATGGGTTAATGGTATAAAAAAAACAAGTAAGAAGGCTCTAGTCGGGAGAGCCCAACTAGAAGATACCCTGAGCCCAGTTGCAAAAAATAAATTAAATTTATATAAGACTTTGGTATACTGACTTAGCTTCAATCGATTAATTTCGATATCTCCGGTGTTTCTTAAACGATTTGGACGAAATTTTCAGAAAAGTTCTATCGTTACCCATTATTTCAACCCTCATTTTTACATTTTCCAAATTCAATATGTTATTGTTATCGATTCCATGTGTATATCGGAAACCAGAATAGCTATCGATAATTTAAAGTAAACTTGTTCTGCTCATGGTATAGGAGAACTTATATACAAAATCTGAAGTCTCAAGCTCTTGTAGTGTCTGAGATCCACGCGTTCATACAGACGGACAGACGGATAGACGGACGGACAGACGGATATTGCTATATCGTATCGGCTGTTGATGCTGATCAAGAATATATACACTTTATGGGGTCGTAGATGCTTCCTTCTGCCTGTTACATACTTTTGCACAAAACCATTATACCCTTTTTACCCATTTTATGGGTTAATGGTATAAAAAAAACAAGTAAGAAGGCTCTAGTCGCGAGAGCCCAACTAGAAGATACCCTGAGCCCAGTTGCAAAAAATAAATTAAATTTATATAAGACTTTGGTATACTGACTTAGCTTCAATCGATGAATTTCGATATCTCCGGTGTTTCTTAAACGATTTGGACGAAATTTTCAGAAAAGTTCTATCGTTACCCATTATTTCAACCCTCATTTTTACATTTTCCAAATTCAATATGTTATTGTTATCGATTCCATGTGTATATCGGAAACCAGAATAGCTATCGATAATTTAAAGTAAACTTGTTCTGCTCATGGTATAGGAGAACTTATATACAAAATCTGAAGTCTCAAGCTCTTGTAGTCTCTGAGATCCACGCGTTCATACAGACGGACAGACGGATAGACGGACGGACAGACGGATATTGCTATATCGTACGGGTGTTGATGCTGATCAAGAATATATACACTTTATGGGGTCGTAGATGCTTCCTTCTGCCTGTTACATACTTTTGCACAAAACCATTATACCCTTTTTACCCATTTTATGGGTTAATGGTATAAAAACCAAAGTGATCCCGACCACACGGAAGATGTGTTAACCTTTTGTATTTAACTTTTTTTATACTCGTTACCGAAGGTGAAGAGCATATTGGTTTTGTGCAATGTCCGCCATGGTGTCTGTCCGTCTGACCGTCTGTCCGTCTGTATGTTCGCAACTTTTTTCCACGCCCTTCAAGCTAGAGACTTGAAACTTTCCAATTCTCTTTATCTATGAGATAGTAAATTAAAGTGTCAAGATAGGGGTTCTACGATAACTCTGAGGGGCTGGCAAATCGATATATTCGATAAATCCACATATTTCGCACATATTTACAGCTAGAACAACCAAACTTGTTTAAAAGATAGCTACTAGCAACCCCCAACAAATGTATCAAATTTTGGAGCAACTCCCACCCATTCCGCCCCAAACCCCCCCGCAGTTTAAAAACAAAAAAGCCAATTTCACCCAAAATTTTTTAGCTAGAGCCACCAAATTTGGTGCCAAGATAGGTGACGATGACCCCCCAAAAACTGCACAAAAAACTAAGGATGCGACGCCCACCAATACTGCTCTAGCCGCCCCCATCCGCCCCAACGCTTCGTCAAAAACGAGAATGCGTGTATCTTCCAAAGTTGTGGAGCTAGAGCCACCAAATTTGGTAGGAAGTTAGCTGGTAACGACCCCCAAAAGACTGCATTACATTTTCTGAGCCAAGCCCACCCAACCCTCCCCCTCTTCCACACCTTTTACAAACTTTGAGCTAGAGTCACTAAATTTGGTATGAAGATAGTAATTGACATTCCACAGAGATCTGCATAAAAAAGTTGGATGCCATAACCACCCATATCGCCCCAGCCCCCCTTTTCCCACCTTTTACAAACTTTGAACTGAGAGCTGGTGGCATCCCCATCTGCATCTGAAATTTTTTGGGACAGCGTAAACCACTCCCGCATCCGTACCCATTTGCAATCCGGCCTCTTATTACCAGTTTTAAAACTGGTAACGAGTATACCGCAGTCGTTTGCGTCTGAATGCAACGTTTCAACTTGTTTTAATCTGTTTTTATATACTATCTGGTGTTTTTTCTTTCTTACATCTATTATTTTGTTATTTCTATTTTCTTTGCTTATAATTTTATAAGGACCTAAATATTTATTTCCTAGCTTTTGAGCTGTATCATTCTTTAGAAGTACTAAAGTTCCTATATCTAGTTCTATGTCATTAACATTTTTACGCGTAATTCCTGTATGGCCTCCTTCCATGGGATTATCATGGTATTTCGACAGTATTGCTTTAATTTGAAATTCGTTATTCTTGTCTATTTGTGTCACCTTTTGTAGAAGCTCTACTTTTACTTTTTTATACTCGTTACCGAAGGTAAAGAGTATATTGGTTTTGTGCAATGTCCGTCATGTTGTCTGTCCGTCTGTCTGTCTGTCCGTCTGTCCGTCCGTATGTGTACAAGTTATTTACACACCATTCAAGCTAGAGACTTGAAACTTTCCAATTCTCTTTATCTATGGGATAGTAAATTAAAGTGTCAAGATGGGGGTTCTACGAAAACTGGGGGGCTGGCAAATCGATAAATTCGATAACTCAAAACCGATATATCCATTTATTTCGCACATCCTTACAGCTAGAACTACCAAATTTGGTAAGCTTATAGCAACTAGCAACCCCCAAAAAACTGCATCAAAAAATTTGAAGCCAAGCCCACCCATTCCGCCCCCTTTTCCCACTTTTTACAAACTTTGAGCTAGAGTCACCAAATTTGGTATGAAGATAGCAATTGACATCCCACATGGATCTGCATAAAAAAGTTGGATGCCACGCCCACCCATACCGCCCCCAGCCCCCCTTGCCAAACCTATTGCGAACTTTGAGCTAAAAACACCCAATTTGAGTTGAACATATCAATTGACATTCCACAAAGATCTGCATCAAAAATTTCGATGCCACACCCACCCATTCCGCCCCCAGCCCCCCTTTTCCCACCTTTTACAAACTTTGAGCTAGAGTCACCAAATTTGGAAGGAAGATAGCTGGTGGCATCCCCATCTGCATCGGAGAATCTTTAAGGCAGCGTACACCCCTGCCGCATCCGTACCCCTTTGCAATCAGGCCTTTTTTTTACCGGTTTTAAAACAAGTAACGAGTATACTGCAGTCGGTTGCGTCCGAATGCAACGTTTACACTTGTTTTAATTTTTATTGCCCATATTTTTAAATTCATTTGGTGAAACAAATTTGAAAATTTGTTCACTTGGTGACAATTGTAAATTAACAATTTTATGTACTCCGGCTTCTGAATTAAGCCTTTGAAAGAATTGACCTAAGTCGAATTATTTATTAGAATACAAGTCATTAATTGAAAATTGTGAGATATTTATTTTTCCTTTCTTTAACAAGGCCGTTAATCTCGGTATAACATTTAACAGAACCATGGCCTGGAATGACCAGGTTAATAAAGCTGTGGGGAAAATGTTGGAGCCCTCCGAAAACTTTCCCCGACCCAGCAGTGTTTACCAATTAAAATAAGGACAATGATCGCAAAAATCTTACTGATACCCACCCTGTTATACGGTATTGAAATTTTTGGCAATTGCGATGCAGCTAGCCTACATAAACTCAATGTAACTTTTAATAATATTGTTCGTTTCGTGTATGGTCTGAAACGAACTGACCACTTAACTGACTATGCGAAGACGCTTGTTGCTCTTGATTTTGCTCATTTAATAGATTTAACAAGTAAGAAGGCTCTAGTCGGGAGAGCCCGACTAGAAGATACCCTGAACCCAGTTGCAATAAATATATTTAATTTATATAAGACTTTGGTATACAGACTTAACTTCAATCGATTAAATTCGATATCTCCGGTGTTTCTTAAACGATTTGGACGAAATTTTCAGAAAAGGTCTATCGTTACCCATTATTTCAACCCTCATTTTTACATTTTCCAAATTCAATATGTTATTGTTATCGATTCCATTGTATATCGGAAACCAGAATAGCTATCGATAATTTGAATAAAGTAAACTTGTTCTGCTCATGGTATAGGAGAACTTATATACAAAATCTGAAGTCTCTAGCTCTTGTAGTCTCTGAGATCCACGCGTTCATACAGACGGACAGACGGATAGACGGACGGACAGACGGATATGGCTATATCGTATCGGCTGTTGATGCTGATCAAGAATATATACACTTTATGGTGTCGGAGATGCTTCCTTCTGCCTGTTACATACTTTTGCACAAAACCATTATACCCTTTTTACCCATTTTATGGATTAATGGTATAAAAAAAAAAAACCAAAGTGATCCCGATCACACGGAAGATGTGTTAACCTTTTGTATTTAACTTTTTTTATACTCGTTTCCGAAGGTGAAGAGCATATTGGTTTTGTGCAATGTCCGCCATGGTGTCTGTCCGTCTGACCGTCCGTCCGTCTGTATGTTCGCAACTTTTTTCCACGCCCTTCAAGCTAGAGACTTGAAACTTTCCAATTCTCTTTATCTATGAGATAGTAAACTAAAGTGTCAAGATAGGGGTTCTACGATAACTCTGAGGGGCTGGCAAATAGATAAATTCGATAACTCAAATCCGATAAATCCACATATTTCGCACATATTTACAGCTAGAACAACCAAATTTGTTTAAAAGATAGCTACTAGCAACCCCCAACAACTGTATCAAATTTTGGAGCAACTCCCACCCATTCCGCCCCAAACCCCCCCGCATTTTAAAAACAAACAAGTGGAAACGTTGCAGTCGGACGCAACCGACTGCGGTATACTCGTTACCAGTATTAAAATAGGTAAAAACACGCCTGATTGCAAAGGTGTACGGATGCGGCAGGGGTGTACGCTGTACCTTAAAGATACTCCGATGCAGATGGGGATGCCACCAGCTATCTTCCTTCCAAATTTGATGACTCTAGCTCAAAATAAGTAAAAGTGGGGAAAAGGGGGCTGGGGCGGATTTGATGGGTGTGGCCTCCAAATTTTTGCTGCAGATCTATGTGGAATGTCAATTGCTATCTTCATAGGGCAGTATTGGTGGGCGTGGCACCCAATGTTTTTTGTGCTGTTTTTGGGGGGGTCATCGTCACCTAACTTGGCACCAAATTTTTTAGCTAGAGCCACAAAAATTTTCTGAGCCAAGCCCACCCAATCCTCCTTTTCCACACCTTTTACAAACTTTGAGCTAGAGTCACTTAATTTAGTATGAAGATAGTAATTGACATTCCACAGAGATCTGCATAAAAAAGTTGGATGCCATAACCACCCATATCGCCCCAGCCCCCCTTTTCCCACCTTTTACAAACTTTGAACTGAGAGCTGGTGGCATCCCCATCTGCATCTGAAATTTTTTGGGACAGCGTAAACCACTCCCGCATCCGTACCCATTTGCAATCCGGCCTCTTATTACCAGTTTTAAAACTGGTAACGAGTATACCGCAGTCGTTTGCGTCTGAATGCAACGTTTCAACTTGTTTTAATCTGTTTTTATATACTATCTGGCCGTCAGCCAATTGGAGCAACAAGGGGAAGAACGCAAGCTGCAGGGAAACGCATTCATACCGCCAATTTGAATGCGCGAGCGTGCAGTGCGTGCCGTCCTTGCGGCTCACAACTGGGAGTGCGACTATACTCTCCACGCGAGGGCGGCTGGAAGCAGACCCTTGGTACGGTCATGTCTCTGCCAAGGGTGCTGACGAATGGTAGTCGGGCGAGAGAAGAAAACTCTATAAAATTACCCCTGTTCAAGGTGGAACAGCATTGTGCCGAGGGACTCGTGGCCGAGGGGGTGCTCGGTCGTTACTTTGCAAACTCTGGATACCTGCTGACCTCCAGTTTAAATAGGCTTCCCGCGGCGCACGGGCTATGTCGCGGGTGACTTTCTTTTCCCGTCTACTCGTGGGAACAAAATGAGCTCAAATCTTAATAACAAAAATCCAGTGTCCGCATCACTTAAAAAACCGGTGGGAAACGCCAATCCCTCTACAGGTGCTAGCACCCGTTTTCCGACGCCTGGTACGCCAGCAGAGGCTCGCAACGCCGCCAGCGGCACATGTGCAGGGCGAACAAGCCATTCGTCCTCACACCTGGGGCTCAGAGGTTGCAGCATAAGTCTGTAACACCAGCTTCCCGGTCCGTGACGCAGGCGACTGCCTTGGGGCCCACTACCATAGCGGCAAATAAACCGTCAATTCAGGAGCGGCGGCACGCGGCAGAGATTCGGCAAGAGAGCCTTACCGCCTAGCCCTCATCCCCCGACGGTGTCAACCTGGTGGAGTGGGCCAAGAAAATCCTTCCGGATTTCAAGCCAGCAATCTCTGCCGCATTTGCTTAAGCCAAGCAGAAGCGTCAACGCTCCATTGAGGAACCGGCCCCGCAAGCCAAGCGGATCAGGCCACCCCCGCGGCCACAGCCGCTCACTCGATCCTTCGCCAAAGCCGCTAAGGAGAAGGTTCTCATTAGGGTCCTCGACAGGGGCCACAAAGAGGGCCATATCCCGCGGAACAGGTGGGGGGTCATTAAAAATGAGCTGCAGGAGAAGGTAGTTGACCTGATGCTGCTGTCTGACGGACCGCCACCCCGTTGCTCTGATGCCGGATGGTATCAGGGTAATATTAAAGCTATAGCCTGCGAGGACGACAAATACGCAGAGCTATACAAAAAAGCTGTTGGCCTTCTAGGAGAGGTCTATCCCGGCGCAAAGCTGGAGGCAGTAGACTGGAAGGATGTGCCCAGTCGTCCACGAGCAAGAGTCTGGGTTTCCGCCAAGCCCGAGGATCCCGAAAGAATCCTAAAACTCTTCCAACTGAGTAACCCCGACCTGGTTACGCATGACTGGAGGATCGCTAAGGTCGAGGCGCCAGAAGGCAATAATCGGCAGGTGATCCTGGTCATCAACGATGAGTCAGCCGAGGCCCTAGCCGCAACCAACGGATCGGCCCACTACGGCTTTAAGCCGATAGTAATTCGGGTCTACCGTTCGGACGCGGCTAGCAAGCCTCTGGCTCAGGAGGACGCACCTGTGGCGCCAGAAGCTCCAGGTGAGCAGCAAACGGCTGAGGCCACTGCAGGCAGCACTACAGCCCATTGTGCAAACAACCCAGTCACAGAAAGTGACGCGGTGGCTGTAGCCAGTGCAGGTGACGACCACCTATCAGAAGACTCTGATCTGGCCGAAGACATGGCCAACATGATAAACCTCGACGTAGACACGGACGAAGAGGCTAATCTGACAGTGGTGGAGTCGAAGCTTGAAGATGTCTCTGAGACTTCTTCAGATAAACCTCCACCACTGTAAGGCGGCTGCAGCCGCTCTGCTGCTCCGCATAAGCAAATGCGGAGTAGACGTTGTCCTCATTCAGGAACCTTGGGTCTGCTGTGGCAAGGTTTCTGGACTGGGGACTAAGGACTACAAGCTGCTTGTAGCCCGCAACGAAGGTTAAGTTCGTACCTGCATACTTGCAAGGAAACATCTAGATATTTTTCTGCTCCCTAATTTTAGCAATGGCGACAACACTGCTGCGTGCCTCGAGCTGGAGTCAGGTCACATCAGGCTCAGCTCAACCTACATGGCCCACGATCATCAAGGGCCACCCCCTCATCAACTGCTACGTGCGCTAATCGCCGACTGCGAAGCGACTAACACCAAGCTCATCATAGGATGCGACGCCAACGCTCACCACCATCAGTGGGGCAGCTCGGATATAAATGAACGGGGTGAGTTACTCTTTAATTATATCCTCACGACGAGTCTGAATATTTGTAATATAGGAAACGACCCAATCTTTATTACAAAGAATAGGGAAGAAGTCCTAGACTTAACACTAGCCACAGCCTCCCTTCACCAGAGACTTACAAGATGGAGAGTCTTACATGGGCACTCCTTCTCTGACCATAGGTATATCGATATAGGGTTTTCTCTCGATACCCCAAAGCTTAAATGGTGCAGAAACGTTAGACGTACGAACTGGACCACTTTCAAAAAATGTCTCACAAGACTCATTCCAGAGCATCCCCCAGCGGGACTCCCTTCCCCCGAGCACACAGAGCTGCTCACAAACAAGCTCACGGAGGCATGCAAGTCCGCCCTGAACATTTCATGCCCCCAGGGCAAACCAAGAGGGAAAGCAAAACCACCATGCTGGTCCCCACAGATAAGCGAGCTTCGGAAAATTTCACGTAAGCTCTTTAACAAAGCAAGGTTCAGAGGAGACGACCAATCATGGAGTCTCTATAAAGCCTGCCTAACCTCCTACAAGAAGACACTCAGACAAGCTAAACGCTCCGCTTGGCAGAATTTCTGCTCCAAAATCAAGAGTACCACAGAAGCCTCTAGGCTCAGGAAAGTTCTCTCCAGCACACAAGCACCCCTGGGCTTCCTCAAAGGACCCAATGACTCGTGGACAACGACCAGTCTCGAGTCACTGGAAGTTTTGGTGGAAACCCACTTTCCCGGATGCTCAGTCGCAGGTTTTCGACCCCCTATCCACAGAGATATTCAGGAGCAAGTCTCCACCGACCTTTTCTCTAGGGATATCATCGCTTGGGCCATATGTAGCTTCTCGCCCTACAAATCACCTGGGCTGGATGGTATCATTCCAGCCCAACTGCAATATGCAGGGGATACTGCCATTAACTGGCTTCAGAAAATTTGTTCAGATATTCTGACAACCGGTTCGATCCCCAAGCCATGGCTCGAATCCAAGGTCGTCTTCATTCCGAAGGCCGGCAAAGCCTCACATACAGTCCCAAAGGATTTTCGTCCAATCAGTCTTACATCCTTTCTACTAAAGACACTAGAAAGGGTGCTGAGTATTCATATCAGAGACTCGATCAAGACCGATCACTTCTCTCAAGCACAACATGCTTACCAAAAAGGAAAATCTACTGAAACAGCGCTCCACGCGGTTATATCCACAGTAGAAAAGGCCCTTCACCATAAAGAATACTGCCTTATAGCCTTTCTAGACATTGAGGGCGCTTTTAACAATGTCGTAGCGGGCGCAATCACCGAGGCTCAGTCGGAGCTGGGGGTTGGACACCGCATTGTGGAACTGATTGATCAACTGCTTAAATGCAGGATTGTCAGGGCCACACTGGGGTCTTCGACCATTTCCAGGGCCGTCAAGAGAGGCACCCCACAAGGAGGTGTTCTCTCCCCTCTCCTTTGGAATGTGGCTGTTAACAGCTTGCTGCGCTCCTTAGAGGGAGGGGACTGTCGGGTGAAAGCCTACGCGGATGATGTCGGTATAGCCTTCTCGGGTAAATTCCCCAAAGTTTGTGTGAGCGTATGACCACCGCATCTGGTACCAACGAACTTTGTGAGATGGTTCTGAGGTGGGCTAGCTGAAGCCACCGGACGGGTCGCAGGTTGCGGATAGCGCAAGGCCTCCAGTGGAGGTTAGCTGCGAATAGCGACTTGTCGTAATAAGCAGTCCCGGACAACAGCGGGTACCACACCATTAGTGGGACCGACAAGGCGCTTGTCTGACCGTCTTTAAAACATAGTCTCACACACACCCAATTCCTACACAAGATCCTACCCATTTCCTATCCCCCACATCTCACACGGGCAGTGGTGAAGTCCTTAGGCAAGGGTGCCTCTTCACTCCCCTAAGCCAGGGTGTTACGTGGTCCGTGCCCATTGGTTGGTTTGCAGTCAGGGGATACCGACTGTAATAGAACGGAGCCTCACCGATACCTGGCCGCCTCGGTGAGTATACCTGGCCTCGGCGTGTTAATGGGGGCTATGACACGCCGGTACTACTTTCCCCCACACTCGTGGGACCTAATATATGGATAACAGAAAACTTTTTAATGATATGCGGGGCTTAACCGCTACACAGCTAGCAGAGCGGATGGAAGAGGCGGCTCTGGACTTGTGTGGCAAGCTGACACCGCGCGGGGGCCAGACCCCCCACTCGAGGAGTGTTGCCAAGCCAAAGGGCTCGTCCCCGAAGCAAAGCACCTCCAGAAGTGCAGAGGCTTTCAAGCCGCGAGTGGTGGACAGTGGGGACACCAAACGGACGAACGTAGGGGGTGGGAGCGCAGTGCCCGGCACTGCCCCAGTGGCTGTCCAGCAAACAAGCAATGTCGGCAGGAAAGACACTGCAACACCCTCTTCTGGTCCGCAGAAGAGGAAGCAGATGCCGCCCATCCCGGCACCAGGCCAACCCGGTGGGGCTGGTGACCCGCTAAGGCATGGCCTAAGCGGAGCTGGCCGCAAATGGTATCTTCGGTACCTGGGTCGTGGCTTGAAGCCGGAGGAGGCACGCAGGAGAGCGCTGGAGCATCGGGCCCTGACCGTGTCTCCAGGCGAGAGGAAGGGAGGGGAAGCTGGCGTGGGGAAGAAGCGGCAATGGCAACAAACATCGCCTGCTGAGGCCCCCAATGACGCCAATAAGAAACCTAAGCGCAAGGGCAACGCGGCTCCTGAATGCTCTGGAACCTCGAGGGACACGAAGCATCCGAAGGCAGCCTCGTACGCCAGCGTAGCCAAGGGCACAATCTTGGCTATAATGGCGAGCGAGCACCCGAAGAGGCTTCTGTCCAAAGAGGAGCTGACGGCGGTGGAACTGGCCCTCGTCAAGGAGATGAGGAAGGGCTGGACCGCAAGCCTGAATTTCAACGGCATCCACTTTCGCACAGGCCTGGTACTGGTGGAATGTATGGATGATGAGACCAAGAAGTGGCTAGAGCTTAAGGTCCCTAGCATCAGCTCTGCGGTGGGCGTGCAGCTCTCCACCTGCCCAAAGGACAAGATTCCGATGCCCAACATCGTGACCGTCTTTTTGCCATGGACGGCTGGCGAGCCGGTGGCAAAGTCCTTTGGGTTGCTCACGGAGCAGAACAGAGGGCTCAGCACTGATACCTGGAAGCTGCTCAGGTGGAAGGAGGCTGAGGGAGGCAAGATCCTGACGCTAGGCGTGGAGGATGACGCACTTGCTCTCCTAAAGAACCGGAGCATGCTGTTGAGCTTCCGCTTTGGGCAGCTCAAATGCAAGCTTCATGGGAAGAAGGAGGAAGCGGCGGCGACTGATGCGGAGGCGAAAGCTGACGATGTGCCTGGCACTTCAGCAGCCTCAGCCGTAGCGACACATGAGTGTCCGCCAGATGGAGCAGCGGAAGCAGAGGCGTTGGCGGTAATGGAGGCCGAGCTAGAATCGGTGTCCCTCCAGGGTCTGGACCTGTCCAGACTCAACGTCCGCGGAGATGGTGACATCACCAGTGAGGATGGGCCATCCGATGATGAGCGGACACCCACCGGGGCGCAGTCAGAGGCATATCTGACGCTCTCGGAGGGTGAAGAAGAGCTCTAGGGATGGAGACCACCAGCGTTGCACAGATTAAGCTGTCATCGGCAGGTTGGTCACCAGGTTGGACCTGGGGCTGGTGCTCATCCAGGAGCCATGGGTCGTCAGAGGCAGGATCTGCGGCCTTAACCACGTAAGTGCAAGAGTAATTGCGGATGTGAGAGAGGCATCGCCAAGAGCTTGTATCTTGGTACGGAAGAATACTAACTTTCTATGTCTTTCTAACTTTCTCACCAAAGATTTAGTAGCAGTGCTGATCACTGGAGAGCGTGGAAGTATCGTGGTGGCGTCGGCGTACTTCCCGGGAGATGAGGCGGAGGCTCCTCCATTAGAGGTTCAGGCTCTAGTGGACTACTGCAGCAGCAAGAAGCTGGCATTGGTGCTGGGGTGCGATGCCAACGCACATAACATCACGTGGGGCAGCACAGATACAAACAGCAGAGGTGAGTGTTTACTTGATTTTCTACTAGTTAAGGATCTCACTGTTTTCAACGTGGGGGCAGAACCTACGTTTGTAACCAAAAGCAGGGCCGAGGTGCTAGATATCACCTTTGGCAATGATGGAGGCTCCAGGTTGGTTCGCAACTGGAGAGTCTCTACTGAACCATCATTGTCGGACCAAAGGATTATCCTATTCGACATTTGTAGTAACCTAAGTTTTAGTAAGGACATCAGAAATCCTCGACAGACTGATTGGCAACAATATCGGTCCTGTCTGGGGTTAAATCTGAGCAGACTAAACTACAGTAAAAGAGCTTCCTCACAGGAAGAGATTGAGCAGCTATCTATAGACGTGGGCAAGACTATCTTGGATGCTTATCATTCAAGCTGTCCTATTAAGAGCATTAAATGCAGCAGGGATAATCCATGGTGGACTAAGAAGCTAGGACTACTTCGAGTGGAGGTCAGGAAACTGTTACCGCAGCTAAAAAGAGTAATGACAAATGGGATTGTTATACCAGGAAGCTTACTGAGTATAACAAGGAGATACGCAATAGCAAACGGGATCATTTCAGGAAGTTTTGTTCCACTCTAGAGCAGGCCACGCCCGCTGCAAGGGTGTTCAAAGCCATCTCAAAAGGGAAAGTGCTCTCGGAACTTTGCCTTAAGAGACAGGATGGGACTTTCACGGACAATGAGGTAGAGAAGGCTGAACTTCTCTTACAAACTCATTTCCCGCTTTGTAGGACCATTTCAGATAGTGATAGCAGCTACGTACAGACCTCTGGGAGGAGACCCGAGTGGAGATTAGCTGCAGAAATTGTAACTGAGCATAGGATCAGGTGGGCCATCGGATCACTCAGTCCCTATAAGGCCCCGGGGGTGGATAGCATCCTTCCCATCCTCTTACAGAAGGGTTTAGACCCTCTCTTAGTATTTCTAATCAGAATCTTCCGTGGGAGCATTGCCCTGGGGTACATACCTAGGGAGTGGAGGACGGCGAGGGTGATTTTCATCCCGAAGGCAGGAAAGAAAGACCCGTTTCTTCCCAAATCCTTCAGGCCAATCAGCCTTACCTCATTCCTGCTAAAAACCCTCGAAAAGATAGTAGATAACCACATTAGATCTGTGCACATAGTGGCCAAGCCACTACATGCACATCAGCATGCGTATAGGGCAGGGATGTCAACGGAGTCAGCTCTGCTTGACCTAGTGAACACTCTCCAGAAGTCTGTGAAAGCAAAAGAGGTCGCACTCTGCGCCTTTATGGACATAAAAGGTGCTTTTGACAACACGGCGCATGACGTGGTGGTCAGAGCTCTTGAGAGTAGAGGAGTTGAATCAGGACTCACGTCCTGGTTAGGCAAACTCCTGGACTCTCGCATAGCAGAAGTAACCGTCAGCAACTCGACGATTAGAGCACAAACCACCAGAGGCTGTCCTCAAGGAGGTGTCCTATCACCTCTCCTTTGGAGTCTGGTGGTAGATGATCTCTTAGCTAAGCTTACGGATAATGGCTTTCGATGTCTAGGCTATGCCGATGACATAACCATAATCTGCAAGGGGAATTTTGAGAGCACATTATGTGATAGAGTCACCCTGGGCCTTCGACTAAGCCTGGACTGGTGTAGGGACGTGGGGATGAACATCAACCCAGCTAAGGCCACGATTGTCGCCTTCACGAATCGGAACAAGCTTAAGTCTATGAGACCCATAGTCATTGGAGGTACAATTATACCAGTGTCCACGGAGATCAAATATCTGGGGGTTATACTAGATAAAAGACTCCTCTGGAAACAGCAGGTGGAGCATGCTGCTCGGAAGGGCACTTTAGCCCTGATGAGCTGCAGAACTCTTGCGGGGAAAAACTGGGGGCTTTCACCTTAGATTCTGATGTGGATGTATACTGCTATGGTGAGGCCCATGGTGTGCTACGGAGCAGTGGTCTGGGCTGGACGCATGGACCGGGAAGGTGCGAGAAAGCAACTGGGTAAACTCCAGAGGCTTGCATGCTCGTGCATCTCGGGCGCAATGCGCACCTGCCCCTCCACGGCTCTAGACGTTCTACTAGGGCTTCCACCGCTGCATATATACATAAAACACAACGCAAGCAGAAGTTATATGAGGATAACGGGGGCATTAGCAACCGGTTCGGCTGCAGGAGCCACAGGCTCACTGTTAAAATACCCACAGGATGCGCAGATGGCGCAATTTAGCTTCAGTAAGCTCTTTAACATAGAGCTTAGCAATAAGGCAGAATGGACCAACCTGTCAACTACCTATAATGTGAAAACACATGCTATTAGGTGGTACACAGACGGTTCGCTTACAGAGGAGGGGGCCGGGGCCGGAGGCTGCGGACCTCGACTCAATTACCATGAACCATTTGGCAAGTTCGCCAGTATCTTCCAAGACGAAATACACGCGATAGAGAGATGTGCCGCTTTCAACATCGACAGAGAGTACGACCGCAGAGACATAGCCATCTTTTCAGACAGTCAGGCAGCTATAAAAGCACTAGGTGCTTATAAAATAGCTTCCAGGCTGGTTTGGCAATGTATAGAAACATTAAACAGGTTGGGGACTAATAATAGAGTCACCATCTATTGGGTCCCTGGGCACGCGGGAATCCCGGGTAATGAGGTAGCGGACCAAATGGCCAGGAAGGGTGCAAGCACTCCTTTCTGCGGGCCGGAACCCTTCTGTGGGCTGGGCCCTGGGGTCATCGAGCAGAGCAGCCGCTCTGACCTTTGGTCCGATAGTGCGAACTTCTGGTTGTGTTCGCAGGGGGCGAGACAGAGCAAAAGGCTTTTAGGCAACTACAATAAGACGAGGACTGAGGACTGTCTGAAGCTGAGCAAGGTTTCTCTTCGGATTGTCACAGGCTTCTTGACAGGACACTGCAGATTGCGTAGGCATTTACATAGGATACGCATAGGGAACGAGGCTACATGCAGGCTCTGTCTGGAGGGGGACGAAACTCCAAAACACCTACTAGAGGAGTGCCCTGCCAAAGATCGGCTGAGATTATCTCAGTTCGGGCGGGTCACACTAAACACTGAGGAAATGAGGGCTCTCCGTCCAGGCGACATCATCGCGTTTCTGCGATCGATTGCACTGTACGGGGAGCTGTAGCTCATACACTAGGATGAGGGCACAATAGACCCAGGTGGTCGCAGTGCACTAACCTCCTTTTTCATAATAATAATAATAATGACCACCGCACTACGAACCCTGTCCTCATGGGCTACTTCAAAGGGACTTGGGCTTAACCCAGCCAAAACTGACTTAGTCCTCTTCACTAGGAAGTATAAGATACCCCCTCTCAAACCCCCAACCTTAATTGGGGTGGAACTTGCCTTCAGCAAATCCGCCAAGTACTTAGGGCTCACTCTAGACAGCAAACTAGACTGGAATCTTAACACCGAAGAACGGGTTAAGAAGACCTCAGTCCCTTTGTACACATGTAAGAAGTCCATTGGACTGAAATGGGGAATGGCAAACCACATCACGCTGTGGCTGTACACAGCCATCGTTCGGCCCATCCTACTGTACGGAGTGTCAGTATGGTGGCCAACGCTTTCGAAAAAGACATCAGTCCACAAGCTTGGAAAAGTACAGCGTGCCGCTGGACTGATTACAACAGGGGATCTCAGAACGACCCCAACTGAGGCTCTTGACAATATACTAAATCTCCTACCAATTGACCAAATGGGGAAATTAGTAGCAACTCTCTCTGCCTTACGCATGAGGGAAACTAAGCAGTGGTCCGAGCAGAATTTCGGACACTCTAGTATTCTAGTGGGTAACTTGTTTATCCCCTCTTACACGGACTATTGCTGTCCTCAGGCATTCCCCATAACTCCTTTCCACACACTAATCCCCCCAAGGGAAGATTGGTGCTCAGGCACGCCAGGGCCGACCGACTCAGTAAGAATTTACACTGACGGCTTTAAGCTAGACGACCGGGTAGGGGGAGGCGTCTTTTGCGAGGAGCTGTCTATCAACAAATCTTTCAACCTTCCTGATCACTGCAGCGTATTTCAAGCTGAGATCGCGGCTATACAGGAAGCACTCTCATGCATTTCCGAATGTGAATGCTCCGCAGATAGAATCTGCATTTTTTCTGATAGCCAGGCGGCTATCAAATCTCTACAAGCGATATCATTCAACTCGATATCCGTCACAAACTGCCGCAGATCTCTACACGAGATGGCAGAGCAGTTCGAAATACACCTCATTTGGGTGCCCGGTCACAAAGGCATCGAGGGCAACTGCAAAGCAGACGAGCTGGCCAGGCATGGTACTACCATGCCTCTCCTCACAGACAAGGAGGGCTGGGGTATTCCCATGGCCAGCTGCAAGCTCAGAGTTCGATCGAACTTTGAACTCGAAGCAAACAAGGGGTGGCTGCTTACCACAGCCTCAGGTAGGATTGCTAGGCAAACCTGGCCAACGCGCTGCAAAAAGCGCTCCTCAGACCTAATCCACCTAAGCAGATTAGGCTGTGCCGCCGTAATCAGGGCCATTACGGGACACTGGCTGGTGGGGTCTCACGCAGCGAGACTTCTAGCCCTTTCAAATGATTTCTGCAGAAGCTGCCGTGACGAGGAGGAGGAGGAAACAGTTTCCCACCTTTTCTGCGACTGTCCGGCACTCTGCAAAAACAGAAATCGCTATCTAGGGTCCTTCTTCCTTTCGGACCTCACTCAACTTGCGGGTATTAAACCGAAAAATATCCTGTCTTTCATTCAAGCCTCGGGCTGGGACCAAGCCCTCAAAGGCGGTGCGACACGCTCATTATCTGGGTAGACGGCTTTTGGATTAAGTCCAAACGCGGCACCACAACGGGCCAATACATGGCCTATGTGTTTGGGGGGCTATCTAAGCCTTCCACGACCGCTCTAACCTAACCTAACCTATATACTATCTGGTGTTTTTTCTTTCTTACATCTATTTTTTTGTTATTTCTATTTTCTATGCCTATAATTTTATAAGGACCTAAATATTTATTTCCTAGCTTTTGAGCTGTATCATTCTTTAGAAGTACTAAAGTTCCTATATCTAGTTCTATGTCATTAACATTTTTACGCGTAATTCCTGTATGGCCTCCTTCCATGGGATTATCATGGTATTTCGACAGTATTGCTTTAATTTGAAATTCGTTATTCTTGTCTATTTGTGTCACCTTTTGTAGAAGCTCTACTTTTACTTTTTTATTCTCGTTACCGAAGGTAAAGAGTATATTGGTTTTGTGCAATGTCCGTCATGGTGTCTGTCCGTCTGTCCGTCCGTCTGTGTGCAAGTTTTTTCCACACCCTTCAAGCTAAAGACTTGAAATTTTCATATTCTCTTTATCTATGGGATAGTAAATTAAAGTATGAAGACTGGGGCTCTACGATAATTGGGGGGCGGGCAAATCGATAAATTCGATAACTCAAAACCTATAAGTCCACTTATTTCGCACAGCTAGAACTACCAAATTTAGTGAGCAGATTGCTACTAGCAACACCAAAATACTCCATCAAAAATTTTGGAGCCACGCCCACCTATTCCGCCCCCAGCAACCACGCATTTTAAAGTCAAAAAATCCTATATCTAACACAGTTTTTGAGCTATAGTCACTTTATTTGGTGCCAAGATAAATGACGATGACCCCCGAAAAACTGCATAAAACAATTGGATGCCACGCCCACCAACATTGCCCTAGCCGCCCCCATTCGCCCCAACGCTTTGTCAAAAACGGGAATGCGTGTATCTTGCAGAGATGTGGAGCTAGAGCTACCAAATTTGTTAGGAAGATAGCTGGCAACGACCCCCAAAAATCTGCATCAAATTTGGAGCCACACCCACCCATTCTGCCCCCCTTTCCAAACATTTTACAAAATTTGAGCTAGAGTCACCAAATTCGGTATGAAGGTAGCTATTGACATTCCACATAGATCTGCAGCAAAAATTTCGATGTCACTCCCACCCATACCGCCTTCAGCCCCCCTCTCCAGACCACTTACAAATTTTGAGCTAGAGTCACCACATTTGGAAGGACGACAGCTGGTGGCATCCCCATCTGCATCGAAAAATCTTTAAGGCAGTGTACACCCCTGCCGCATCCGTACCACTTTGCAATCAGGCTTCTTTTAACCGGTGTTAATACTGGTAACGCGTATACCGCAGTCGAATTCGTCCGACTGCAACGTTTTCACTTGTTTGACTTAAAAATGCTGGGGGCGGAATGGGTGGGCGTGGCTCCCAAATTTTTAATGCAGTTTTTTGCTTACCAAATGTGGTAGTTCTAGCTGTAAGGATGTGCGAAATATGTGGTTTTATTGTTTTTCAGCTATCGAATTTTTTCGATTTGCCAGCCCCCCAGTTATCGTAGAACCCCCATCATGACTCTTTAATTTACTATCCCATAGATAGAATCTGAAAGTTTTTAGTCTCTAGCTTGAAGGGTTTGGAAAAAACTTTCACACATACGGACCGACAGACGGACAGACAGCAGTTCTGCCTTGAGTGCTGACTTGTCTAAATACATAATAGCCAAGTCAAACTTTCTTCTCCTGAATGCTTAGTGCTATGAGAGTTACCTTATTTTGTGAGGAGCCATATTGTTGTATAGCGCCTCACAAATGGACAGCCGCAACTGGCCCTGTGTTGCGCGTGAATTCGCATGCTGTCTCGCTCTGACACAGGATGTCAGCGCTAAGGTACGTGTCTGGCACATGGAGTCATAGAACACGTACCGTAAAATGTTGCGACAAAGTGCCGTTGGTGTGTGAGTGGTGCACTGCGAAATAAAAACACGGAACAAGATCCTTGAAGATCCGTACGATTACACAATTTTATAAAGGATTAGCATTTAAGTGCACAAATAAGTTGTACCCGAATAACCAAACGGCAGGTAAAAGCCACAAATATATGTACGAAAGCAAATCAATTCGTTACAACTGGCGCTCAACTGTGGATCTACGGCAATAAAACATAGTTTTTAATCAATTTACATACATATAAATTAGAAAATGGTGCGTGCGTGGGTGTTTAATTTAAAAAAGGATGGAGTGCTTAAATACGGAGCAGAGTTCGGCTTGGAGCTGGCCGGCACGGTAGACGCTATGCGGAGACAATTCGGAGACTGGGTGAGTCAAAACGAAAATGCCTTTCCACAAAGCGTTCGCATTAGTGAACTGGCTAAACTACACAGCCGTCAGTCACCGAACAAAGAATTCGAGCCAGGGCTTGCTGGAAAGGAGGATGAGAAGGATAAGGAGCTGGCCGGCATAAATTTAGCGCGGCTAAGCATCCGATCCACCAGCGCAGCGGCTCGGGCGCGAGAATCTGACGAAGCTCGCCGATCGCCCTGGGGATCGATTCAACAGCCACGAGAGCGCAGCCACACCCGGACACATGAGCGGACCAGCTTTAATAACGAGTACCCAAAGGTAGCAAAACAAGTCCGTGAGTGGAACTTCCGTTTTGACGGCCTATCTAAGCCAATTGAATTCCTTGAACAAGTGGAATGGTCAGCAGACACTTACGGACTAAATTTAAATTTGATTCCGAGGGCCATGCCAGAACTGCTCAAAGGAATGGCGTTACAATGTTACATTGCAAACAGCCAGCACTGGACGACGTGGGTGGCATTCGTCTCAAGTTTTCAAGAATACTTCCTGTCAAGAGTTTATTTTGAGAACGTAGAAGACGAAGTGCGACGCAGACGACAAGCACTGGGAGAGCCGTTCAAAATTTATATGGTGGAAATGCAGACACTAATGAGACCCCTGCTTTTCTCACCAGCTAAAGAAATTATTATATATTTATATTTATAATAACAGCCTCCCATACTTGCGCGGATACGCACGCCATAACCAATTCTCGACCCTGCGCGAACTGATGGACCTCGCTGAAGAGTTCGAGGAATTAGAAAAGGACCGCGAGAGCTTGAGGTTGCAGAGAAGCCAACACACACACCAACAACAACAGCACCAGCCTCCACAACACCGAGACGCGCAACAAAATTGGCGTGACCATAGAGGAGAAGAGCCACCACGCCGGAGGAATGGACGAACGGCCAAGCCCCGCACATAGGACCCAGCCAAATGCTGCCAGAACACATATAAATAACCCAGGAAGGGCCTTTCGTGTGTGTGGGCTGGAGGGACACTGGGCGATAGAGTGCCGAAACCCTATGTTGGAGTTTTGCTGGGTTTGTGGCCGAATCGGTCAGCGCACAGCACTATGATGCCAGTCGGGAAACGGCCAGCGGCGTCCGCAATCGAGGTGCGAGTGGGAGCCGCCAAGATCTGACCCAAGACGCTAATCGGACACCTGCAGGACGAAGGACACCGTATGGATCGGTGATTGTCAGCATAAGGCTACAGTGGATACAGGGGCTACAAGCGGCTTTGATAGCGAAGAGCTAGCTTTTAGACTGAGCACTGTAGGCCGGAGAAGCGTCGCTTGCAGACAGGTGCGATTAGCAGACGGACATAGCAGCAGGACCACAGAGCAAATAGCGGTGGAAATAAGACTCGGGCACCACAGCTTGGAAATAGCGTTGCTAATTATGCCTGGAGTGATAAACGATTTGGTGTTGGGCTGGGACTTTCTCACTGGAATGGGCACAGTGTTGCAGTGTGCGGGACTGGTGATCACCATCCCAGCACGACGACACAAGGTTGTAAATCTGGGGGAGAAACTGTTGGTGTCAGTTGTCCAGAATACATCCGAGCAAGATACATTTGCACATGACCTGAGAAGCCCACCTCTTGAACCAAAAGTCTACACGAAGCCCCAGAAATTGCTGAATTTCTACAGCGGGAAGCTGCAGCCTTCGCACAACTTATGGGCATATCACAAGTTATTAAACAGCGTTATTTTCCCAAAAGCCCAAAAATGCAGGCAGAAATCATCCAGCAAGTGGAGGAACTCCTTGCGAAATGTTGCATAGAGCCATCTAACAGTCCACACAGCACACCAATTATGATGGTGAAAAAGAAGACTGGTAAATGGCGGCTATGCGTTGATTTGAGACAACTGAATACCAGGTCCGTTAAAGACGCGTATCCATTGCCAAGAGTGCACCACATTTTGGGACAGCTACGTGAAGCCCACTTCATCACTAGCTTGGATCTGAAAGATGGGGCAGCAAATCTGCGCATAAATGTGGACAAGTGCGATTTCTTAAAAAATTTATTTTTTTTTTTAAGTTGCTGTGCTTTTTTATTGAATCTTTTCTAGTGAATTAGAAAACTAGCAATAAGTATACAAATCTTATAAATAAATCCCAGCTAACAGTACATTTTCTTTTTTTGACTGTATTCTGAGTGCGCGTCCCTAAAAAATCATCGCTGGGCTGGTAAGTCGTTACGACGAAGGCGGGATCGGCTGCGCAGCCTTGTGAGACCTCTCGCTAGATGATTTGTGTGCGATGAGAGCTTGCTAAAATATTTTACTTTTTGTTCCGCTATTTCCTCCTTGACTGTTAAGAAGTTTAAGACTTTATGAATGTTTTTGTTCAGAACATACCACGGTACCCCGGTGATGGTTCTCAGGATTTTTGACTGGGCTCTCTGGACAATGTCAATGCTGCTGTTGCAAGCGTTCCCCCATAGCTGGGAACCATAGGTCCAGATTGGTTTTAGAACAGAGTTGTAAAGCAGGACCTTGTAGTCCAAACTAAGGGAATAGCGAGCATTGATGACCCAATGGAGGCTATTGGTTTTCAGTTTGAGATGTGTTCTTTTAGCTTCAATGTGAAGCCGCCATGTAAGTCTTCTGTCTAAGTGTACGCCCAGATACGTTACATCATTTGCTTATGGAAGTGTGGTGTTGTTTAACGTGAGCGATGGACAATCTTGCCTGTTAAGGGTGAAAGTTACTTGCTTACATTTTTGTTCGTCAACCTTAATTCGCCAATCTGATAACCATTTTTATACTCGTTACCGAAGGTAAAGAGTATATTGGTTTTGTGCAATGTCCGTCAGGGTGTCTGTCCGTCTGTCCATCCGTATGTGTTCAATTTTTATCCACAACCTTCAAGCTAGAGACTTGAAACTTTCCAATTTTTATTTTTCATTAATGGAATAGTAAATTTAAGTGTCAAGATGGGGATTCTACGATAACTGGGGAGCTGGAAAATCGATAAATTCGATAACTCAAAACCGATAAATCCGCATATTTCGCACATCCTTACTGCTAGAACTGCCGAATTTGGTGAAAAGAAAGCTACTAGCAACCTCCAAGAAACTGCATCAAAAATTTTGGAGCCACGCCCACCACCGCCCCCAGCCGCACCGCATTTTAAAGCCAAAAAAGCCTATATCTCCCACAGTTCTTTAGCTTTAGCCACCAAATTCGGTGCCAAGATAGGTGATGATGACCCCTCAAAAACTGCAGCAAAAGTTTGGATGCCACGCCCATCAATATTGCCGTATTGCTGGTGGCATCCCCATCTGCGTCGGATAATCTTTAAGGCAGCGTACACACCTGCCGCATCCGTACCCCTTTGGTAACGAGTATACCGCAGTCGGTTGCGTCCGACTGCAACGTTTCCACTTGTTCCACGTTGACCAGATGAAGGGCTAGTTGCGCTGTTGCTTGTATTGGGCATCTGAAACGGCTGAGAATAGCTGTATCATCAGCAAAGGTAGATGTTGTCAATCGGCTACTTATTGGGATGTCTGCTGTGAATAGCACGTACAGTGTTGGTCCAAGTACGCTGCCCTGTGGAACACCAGCTTCGATACTGTGTTCGTCAGACATTGCACTGTTACATCTTACTGCGAACTTCCTGTCGTAGAGGTACGGCTTAAGCAGCTTATGTGTGTTGTTTGGGAGCAGTGTTTTGATCTTATGCATCAGACCTTCCAACCAAACATTGTCGAATGCCTGGGAAGCATCCAGAAGTATTGCAGTGCAGTATTCTTGATTTTCGAACGCGCTTCGTATGTCTGATGTTATTCTGTTAACCTGCTCAATTGTTTGCTTTTCACCAAAGCCAAATTGGTGTAATGGGATTATGTTATGAAGACTCAGGAATGGATTTATCCGGGACAGCAAACATTTTTCAAAAAGTTTTGATAGGCACGATAATAAGCTTATAGGTCTATACGACGTGGGAACTGTGTGATCTTTTCCAGGCTTTGGTATCATAATGATGATTGACTTTTTCCATCTGTCTGGATAATGGCCAAGTTTGGTGATAGCATTGAAGAGCTGGGCAATTATGCAGATCGCACAGTAAGGAAGCTCAATAATCATCTTTGGGGTTATTTGGTCACCTCCTTGAGTTTTTTTTGTGTTCAATTACTCATTAATGATTCTAACGATTTTATTCGGGCGAAACTTGATTGGATCATGTTGAAGCTGAGAGCCGTTTGAAGCAGTCGGTAGTGCAAAAGTATTTGTTGCAGGGTTAGGTTGGAACACTTCTTTAAGATGAGTAGCGAATGTGTTAGCTCTTTCTTCATCGCTGCGGGCCCAGCCGCCTGCGAAGTTTCTTATAGGCATTACTGTTTCTGTTGGTGAGCTTAGAGTTGGGTGAGCTCTCCACAATGAGTTTTTTGAACTGGTGGTTGATAATTGCTCGATGTAACGGCGTTGAGCGCGCTCGTCGTCGATTTTTAACGCTTTGGTGAGTGTACGTGTGGCGACTTTTAGTTTTTGCTTTGCCGATGGCGATCTGTTCGATTGCCAGCCACGTCGTAAGCGCCGCTTTTCAAGAGCTTATATATTTTTTGTATCTGAGCCAGTTAGTTTTATGTGAAGTTAACTTACCGGGTCGATTTATGAATTCAGGGTGTCGTTGCAGATTTATTAGGACTGGCTAGTGGTCGGATGATAGATGCACTTATCAGTCTACGCGAAATGTTTTTGGTAACTGCAAAGTCAATCATATCGGGTAGTTTTTTGGGATCTGTCGGCCAGTATGTTGGTCTGCCAGGAGAAACGTGGTCGAGCTGCTGTTAGCTTTTATAATTGCATTGTAGAGCTGCTTTCCTTTTGGATTCACGAGACGAGATCCCCAGTGTGTGTGCTTGGCATTGTAGTCTCCTGCTGCTATAAAGCACTCTCCTAGTTAGTTAAAAAATTCCATAAATTGGTCTTCAGATATGGTATAACGCGGGGGGCAGTATACAGCGGCAAGAGTTAGTTAGTTCCCACTGTCCAGATGTATTTTTAGAGATGTGGCCTGTAGAAAGTTTTCAGCAAACTCTTTATAGTAGTGGTGCTTGAGGCGGCTTATGATCAAAATACCAGTTCCACCGTGTGCCTTACCATCGGGATGATTTGTACCGTAGAATGAGTATCTACTTATGTTAAAGTTATATTTGTTTGTAAGGTGTGTTTCGGAAAGTAGCATTACGTCGATGTGCTTATCGAGTAGGAATTGAGCTAATTCAAGTTTATGCTGTGAGACGCCATTAGCGTTCCACGTAGATATTCGTATCGCAGCCATTGATTATTTTGACTGTTGTGATACAAGCATTTCTATCAAGAGATTTTGATTACGCATTAGTTCTTGCATAGTTGTTTTCATGATTGACATAAACTCGTTAATGCCCTGCTGCAGGGTACATATGAGTGCTTCGAGGTTACTTTGTTGCTGTTCCTGTGCAGCGTCTGTGCTCGCTTGGTTGTAAATACGGTGTGTTAGAGGCAGGAAGAGCCAGTCCAGATCTTAGGGCGCTTGCATAAGTTGCATTATTGGTTGAGAATTCGGGGCCAAGTGAGGATCTGGCTGCAGAAGAAAAGAAGACGTCTGGGTTGTGTTTCGATGGAGTGAAGGTTATCGGTGAGTGTTGCGAGCTTACAGTGGTAACGCGCTGATGGATACGGTTTTTAAGTTCCTTGTAGACTTGGCAGCCTCTGTAGCTGGCTGTGTGCTTGCCTTCGCAGTTGTTGCAAAATTATTTGCTAGAGTCTTGTTTACTGGCTGGGCAACTTGTGGAGTTATGCAGTTCCCCACAGTATACGCATACCGAGCGCAGTTTACAGTAGGCTTTTGTATGGCCGTACTCTTGGCAGTTCATACATTGTACCGAACCGTTTCGTAAAAGCTGAAGTTTGTATATTGGGTGCACCTCGTTTTTTTTTAGGCATCTTCGTTTCTGGTTCAAGTTCTATCCATCCTGCTGCTGTTTAAGATGTTAATGACTGTTTTTGCTCGACATCCTTTCTCCTCCAGCGCCTCTTTTATTTCTCCTGGTGTTACATCAGGTTGTATGCCTTTTATTACGACTTGCAGGCCCTTGCAGCTTTTTAATTGATACGTATAATAATTCATTTTTTTTCGTTTAGATGCTTTATCAGAACTCTGTAATTATCTTCCGACTTTGTCTGGACTTTAATTTCTTGAATTTTACCCTGTACGAGAGGAACTATGTAGAAATTATCTTTGCCTATGAGCTCGATAACTTTGTTAACAAAAGCACTGAAGCTTTTCTCGCGTATGTATATTGGGGTGGCTTTGGCTTTTTCGTGACAACCCCAACTGCTTCAGAAGGCAGATCATCAGTGTTTTTGTCCAAGATGTGAAATCTATTGCTATTGTATGTAGTATCATTCGAGGGTATATTTAAATTGCTACGGGAAATTTTGGTTTATTCGTAGAATTTAGCAGACTTAGCTTTCTTTTGATATAAATGTAGCGATCCATACCAGTCTGCGTAGCCGGCTTAATTTTTTGCTGTTTGCAGTTCGGTTTGCTGACGGCGCAGCAGTCGTTGTGCTTGTTGAACGGGAAGTAGGTATCGGTGCAGTTGTGGTTGTAGTCGCTGTTGCGGTGCCTAGAGAGGGCGCAGCACTTGCAGTCGTGGCTAAGAGAGACGGGGAGCACGAAAACTTTCGGTAGCGTGCTGTGTGCAAGAACTCATTTGTCGGGTTGGGTGTTGCCGACCGCGCGCGGTCAGATTGCGTTGACACGATAGAGAGCAGGGACGGAGACGGTGAGCAAGAACGTTCTCTAACACGCGCTGTGTTAGAGCGTTCGATTTGCGGGTTGGGGGTAGTTTACCGCTCGGGCTGCACTGTAACTACAGAGAAGTACGCGTTGCTCTGCCGACGACGCTCGTCTTGCTTGCGTTGTCGCTGGCCACAATTCTCGCTTTGACTCATTGTCTTGAGCGAGGTGAAGAATTTTGTTTTATATGTTACTAGTAAGTGGCCCGCTTACTTCGCTGCGCGGATAGTTTATATAAATTTTAGCAATAGAAGATAGATACAAAATAAATAAATAAGAAAATATTTCACAAAATATTTAAGCAAAGTATTAAATATTCTCTTTTCCACGCCACCATTGAGGTAGAGAATATTGTGGTTCCCCAGTAGGCCTTATCCACTTATTGAATTTGATTTGCAATTATTAACAACTTTTAAGAGCTTCTTTATAAACGACATTGGTTGTTTTTCCGTCAAGTGCTAATACAAATAAACTTTTTGGTGAACTGACTCTTGAGCAGGCTATATAAAATTGGCCATGAGAAAAACAATCGTGTCTTAAGTCTAGTCCGGCTTATTTAAGAGTTTGTCCCTGTGATTTATTAATTGTTAAGGCAAAGCAAACTTTTAAAGGAAATTGCAATCTTTTAAATTACAACTTACTTCGACCACATTCTTATGAAGGACTTTAACTTGCAATCTTGTACCATTGCACAGTTTTGGCGGTTTCAAGTTGCGAATCAACATTACAGGTGAACCAATCTTTAAAGTTAATTTATGTTGAGGCAGGACAGCCGGATTTAATGAATTAAGAAACTCGACGGGGTAATGAACTGCATCTTCGATTTCAGTCACAGAATCAATTGAGTTATATGTCATTTCTTCACTTTGAAATGATTTTAATAAAAACTCGTTTATTTCCAATGCATTGTCATTTCTCGCAGTCAAAATAGCACGTTCTGAAAACCATTCGAGTGATTTTTGAGAGATATTTGTAATATCCGGAAATATTTTTAAAGTTAGCTCTTCAATACTTTTCACAACATGACACAAAGTTGATGGTAAAGTTATTTTGCCATCATGGGTTGGAAATAATCCATTTCCTATTTGAAGAAGCATTTCTGCAAATTCACCAGCTATGCTATCACCTTTTAAGTGCACTCGCATATTCTTCGTTAATGCAATTTTCTGTATTTTGGGCCACAAAATTGAAGACTTTAAGCACGCATTTATTTCATCTGCTCTTGTTCCTCTGGGGATCACTGGAAGAGTTTGTCGAAAATCACCAGCTAAGAGAACAGTTATGCCACCCATTAAGTATTCACTATCTCGAATGTCTTTCAAAGATCGATCTACAGCTTCAAAAGCACCTTTATGGCCCATAGTACACTCATCCCAAACAATAAGCTTGCAATCTTTGAGCACAGCAGCAATATTAGATTGCTTTGAAATTAAACAATGTGGTGTTTCTAAATGAATCAAATTAAATGGAATCTTAAGTGTAGAATGCGCTGTGCGACCACCATTAAGTAAAGTGGCTGCGATACCGGAAGAAGCAACGGCCAATGCAATATATTTAAAAGATACGATTTACCTGTTCCACCAGGTGCATCTAAAAAATAGATTTCTCCCTTTTCTGCTTCAACGCTATATAGTATCTTTTCGTATACAGTTGAACTTCCATATAACGAATCTGAAGGGGACAAGAAAAACTTCGTTGTATAGAAATTTCCTTATATAGAAATGATGATAGAAACTGCTGACAAAAGAATCGCGCAATTTTTCACTTTTCTACAATGTGTACAACTATTCTAAATACAGTTAATCACAATCCATTATTCTTTGCTTTGGTGCCTGTAAAAAATGGCGGAGAAATCCCAACAACAACATCTACGTCTACATCTACATCTTCGATGTGCACTGAGCAGTAAAAAATGTTAATAAAAAACTGTGCAGCGCAGATCAGAGAATAAGCAAAACATAGCACGAAAACAAAACGGTATATGCAAAAATGTGTTATTGTTTTGTTTTCGCATTCTCAACGTATTTCGTACATAAAATGAAACAAGAACGAAAAAATTCGTTATAGGGAACAGAAAACGCATGAGCGTACGCGCTACGTCCTAAAAATAAATTCGTAATAAAGAAATATTCGCTATAGGGAAATTCGTTATATGGAGAACAAAACACACTGAAAGTTGAACCAAAAAGCAGTGTTCGCAAAATTAATTCGTTATATGGAAAACTTCGTTATATGGAAGTTCGTAATAAGGAAGTTCGACTGTACTTGTTTTTGCTCAGCAGTAAGGAGTAGCTCATTATTAACAACAAAATTATCGCAATTTTCATAATTTGTTTCTTTACGATATTCAATATTTGGAACAATTTCCTCGGATCTAATTGGTAGTGGAAGTCCATAGTAAGTCAAGTTTTGACCACCAATAGACTGTACAATATCTTCAAAGTAAATAAGACATTTATTTAATACATTATTCACAATACTTTCATCAATATTTCTGTCTTGTGAAAAATGAAAGGCTCTTAAAATATCTTCTGAGAAACTCTCTTTATAAGTATTCCAAAGTTTAAGAGCATCTGAAATTTGACAAAATACTAACATTATTGCAAAAAGTTCTCTCAGTTTTGTAGGATTTTGACATATGACAGCTTCGGCTATAGTTGAATCCCAGCGCTTATCATCTTCTTGTAATCCTAGAGCTTTACACGCCAATTGAAATGATGCGTATGCTATACCATTAACGGTTTTTAAATTTAAAAATGAAGTTGGGCCCCTTACAAAATGTAATAAAAGTCTTAAATAAAACAAGTAGAAACGTTGCAGTCGGACGCAACCGACTGCGGCATACTCGATACCAGTATTAAAACCGGTAAAAAGAGGCCTGATTGCAAAGGGGTACGGATGCGGCAGGTGTGTACGCTGCCTTAAAGATTGTCCGATGCAGATGGGGATGCCACCAGCTGTCTTCGTTGCAAATTTGGTGACTCTAGCTCAAAGTTTGTAAAATGTTGGGACAGGGGGGGCTGGGGGCGGTATGGGTAGTTGTGGCATCAAAATTTTTGTTGCAGATCTTTGTGAAATGTCAATTGCTATCTTCATACCAAATTTGGTGACTCTAGCTCGAAATTTGTAATAAGTGTGGAAAGGGGGGCTGGGGGCGGTATGGGTGGGCGAGGCATCCAAATTTTTGATGAATATCTATGTGGAATGTCAATTGCTATCTACATACCAAATTTGGTGACTCTAGCTCGAAGTTTGTAAAAAGTGGGGAAAGGGGAGCTGGGGGCGGTATGGGTGGGCGTGGCATCAAAATTTTTGATGCAGATCTTTGTGAAATATCAATTGCTATCTTCATACCAAATTTGGTGACTCTAGCTCAAAATTTGTAAAAAGTGGGGAAGGGGGCTGGGGGCGGTATGGGTGGGCGTGGCATCCAAATTTGGGAAGCAGATCTTTGTGGAATGTCAATTGCTATCTTCATACCAAATTTTGTTGACTCTAGCTCGAAAATTGTAAAAAGTGGGGAAAGGGGGGCGAAATAGAGGGCGTGGCTCCAAAACTTTGATGCAGTTTTTTGGGGGTCGTTAACAGCTATCTTCCCACCAAATTTGGAGGCTCTAGCTCCACAACTCTGGAAGATACACGCATTCCCGTTTTTGACGAAGCGTTGGGGTGGATGGGGGCGGCTAGGGCAGTATCGGTGGGCGTGGCATCCAAACTTTTGGTGCAGTTTTTAGGGGGTCATCATCACCTATCTTGGCACCAATTTTGGTGGCTATAGCTCAAAAACTGTGGGAGATATAGCCATTTCTGATTTCAAAATGCGGGGGGGCTGGGGGCGTAATGGGTGGGCGTAGCTCCAAAACTTTGATGCAGTTTTTTTGGGGTCGTTAACAGCTATCTTCCCACTAAATTTGGAGGCTCTAGCTCCACAACTCTGGAAGATACACGCATTCCCGTTTTTGACGAAGCGTTGGGGTGGATGGGGGCGGCTAGGGCAGTATCGGTGGGCGTGGCATCCAAACTTTTGGTGCAGTTTTTAGGGGGTCATCATCACCTATCTTGACACCAAATTTGGTGGCTATAGCTCAAAAACTGTGGGAGATATAGTATTTTTTGACTTTAAAATGCGGGGGAGCTGGGGGCGGAATGGGGGGGCGTGGCTCCAAAATTTTTGATGCAGTTTTTTGGAGGTTGCTAATAGCTATCTTCTTACCAAATTTTGTACTTCTAGCTGTAAGGATGTGCGAAATATGTGGATTTATCGGTTTTGGGTTATCGAATTTATCGATTTGCCAGCCCCCCAATTATCGTAGAACCCCCTTCTTGACACTTTAATTTACTATCCCATAGATAAAGAGAATTGGAAAGTTTCAAGTCTCTAGCTTGAAGGGTGTGGAAAAAAATTGGACACATACGGACGGACAGACGGACAGACACCATGACGGACATTGCACAAAACCAATATACTCTTTACCTTCGGTATCGAGTATAAACATTCTGTATTATTGGGATGAATAGTGTAAACTCTTCCCAAAGCTGAATCTCTTTTAACTCCAGGAAAATTTGGCACATCATGCCCTCGTTTTCTTCTTTGAAATTCTTTATTGTTCCATGTAAAATACGATGGAACTTCACAATATAGAAGCGTTCTTGACAACTCATCACGTGTGCATAGCTCAAAGAAGGCTAGCAAAGTGGTTCTGGGTGTAGTGCTTAATCTGTCAAGTAATTGTTGCGGATTATTGGGGTTAAAATATATCCGTTGACCATTTTCTAAATGAACAGCTAAGTGTGTAATAGCCGGAAAACGTTCATGTATGAGAAATGCAAGGATTCTCCATACCGCTTCTGAGCTACTTATATAACGGCCACTTTCGTACATATTAATTTCATTACGTTGGTCTTCAAGAGTAAATGATGCTTGATCACTGCCCTTGTTAGCATATTTACAAATGTATTTAATAGACTTTACAGAACTACAGTACTCAACATTTATGTGAGCTTCAAATGTTCTCAATAGAACACAGTTATAACTACCATTTATATTAATTGCATTACCACCATCTTCTTTCGCTCTTCTACGATATGGAGGGTAACTATCTTTTCCAGTCACAGTTTCTTTAAGTAATTGTCGAGGAAACCTTTTGGTACATTTTCCATTTTTCATGCATGGCGATTTATTATTAAATGCACCGCAAGGACCATGAATCATATTTGACTTAACAATGTTAAATAACAAAGGATCCTCATCTGCGTTTGGTATTTCGGCACAGATAATTTTATCGATTTTATTTGGTCTTATTTTATTTTCTAATCAAAGTAGAATATGTATATGTGGTAAACCGCGCTTTTGCCGTTCCACAGAGTACATGAAACATTGCACGCTTCCAAACAAAGAACCTTTTGTCAATAGTTTTATAGCTTTAACTTTTAAATGAAAAACTCGAGCTATAATATCGTGACGATCATGCGGTTTTTGACCCGGTAATAAAACACTTTTGATGTCATACCATTGTGGATTGCATGTGAATGTTATGAAAAGATCTGGTCGCCCATAATGGCGAACATATGTCATAGCATCTTGAGTCTTTTCATGCATATATCGTGCAGAGCTTGTAAAAGAAGATGGTAAAATTACCATCTGACCAAGTTGAGCTGCGACAACATCTTGTTGGCCTATTGCATCTTGTAGATGTATATAGCTATCTGCTCTGAGTTTCGCTTGATTGTAGCGAATATAATTTAACCTTTCTGTTTCAATTTTAGCATACATATCAACCAAAAACTGACTTAAAAGGAACGACAATAAATTAAATGATTTATCTCAGATTGACGAATCATTATTTTATAGCTGCAAAAGCTTAACGCAGATATAATTTTTTTTGGTTCCTCCTTTTTTAATAATGGATTCCATTGTGGTATATCCACTGAATAGCCATCTTCGCCATAAGGAAATAGCAAAGGGTACTGTAAGGCATCGTATGATCGATGTACCTCACTTATACAATGTAATTTATAATTATGGCTTTCAATAATAATATTGCGCTTTTCAAATTGCTGACCAACAATAACTTCTACTACAATAACTGCTACTTCGCTTGATAGTGCATTGGTGCATTGTAAAGCCCTTTGTGTGCACCAGCGGGTGTTCGATCAGCATGTATAACCAATTTATAGTCTTTGGTACTTGTTTGTATTTTATTGCGAGCCATTTTTAGATCTTTTACATAACGATTATGATGATGAAACATACATTGAAGATCCTTTACTACGCTTAAATCAACATTTGAAATATTTTTGCAACGTAGTTGATCTTCCTTTTCATCATCACCAACAAAATAAATTTGAAGAAACTGCATTTCTTCATTTGGCAAAGGTCGGACACTACCAATTAAGTGATACACTTGTCCTTGGACTTTAAAGGTTGACCAACTTTCATTTATAGTTTTTGTACTTCTAAAAGAAGTCATTTGAAAGCAGCTGTTATACTTTCTTATACGATCAATGAAATGATCATACTTGGGATGTCCACCAATTATTAAGCTTTTAAGTGGAAGTTTTGTGAAAGTTTAACTTTTCCTGCCTTGCAACAGATACCCAAATGCTCATTTTTCCATTTTAAAGCATTACAATGTTTGCATATCAAATTCATACTACCAAGTTGAGTAATTTTATCTGACTAGTAAGCTATTTCAAAATCATAGTTTAAGCCAGACATGGCTTTAACACTCCATGCACGCAAACGCCTTTCTTGACGTGCATCAGGATTATTAGCCTGATGTCTTCTCACTACAACTCTAATAACATCAGGATTATTAACACGATATCTTTTTGATGCTTCTATGCGCTTACCCCTATTGATATCACTATTTTTTTCAAATGAACTTTTTTTTACCTTTTTTTCTGTTTTGCCGGTGAATCGACTACGTCTTTTAACAGGATTTTTAACATTTTCACATATACATTCACTTGACGTATCAGATTCTTGAGTTAATACTTCCTCTAAAGAAATATAAACATCAAAATGTCCATTCATTAGTGGACCGGTAAAACGCAATCTTTTTACAGGATGCATATTATTTCCGAATGCTTGTAATAAATTTCCATTTTGAAAAACTTGAAAATTTACAGCATAAATTTCTGCTGCTGCTTGAAGCTCACATGCAGTACCATAAGTACATATTTGAATTTGACATATCGCACTCATATTGTTCAGAAGAGCTATAACACTCTCCATTTAAGTTTATGCTGAAGCAAGCAAAAATTTGCCAGTTGGTTACAACATGTTCAACAATATTTTGGCGTATGGTGCCATGGAAGCCTTGCCTACCAAATAAAAGGTAGGAAAGAGATCTAAAAAGGCAGGCTCCATCACCAATTATAGCAACAACTGAATGCGGCACCAAAACACCACTAATATCTAAAGTTTCAATAGACATATTTTAATTTGGCTGTGAGAAACGATTGTTACAACGATACAGCGTCTAATCATAAGTATAAAATTCAATAAAATTGAATATACCAACATATATTATTTGAATAGAATATTCAGACTGCTTAGTTTTATTTGATTTTTAAATGCACTTAAGCAGAGTCTATATAACTATTATATAATATGCAAAATAGAAGACAACTATAAATAAGGTTGCTTCAATTATTAAATCGAAAATCTTCTTAATATTCTTGGTTTTAAAAAACAACAAAAGAAAATAATATACGTTGATCGTTATTTAAATATTTAAATAATAGCAATTAAATATTTTTTATAACTTATCATTACATACGCATTTTAAATGAACGTATATACATATAATCCGAAAATCAGAATATTAACAAACTCACTGATCCAAAAAGAAACTTTCGTTGTTATTATCCTTATCCTTAATATAAACAATATTAAAAAATTCACTGAAACGAAAAGTAACTTTCTTTGTTCACATTAAATATGAACTAAAATGCATAACCAATTCCCTTACCATTGTATGTAAAAACATAATGTTGGAAAGAGCATTACAGTTATTCCTCTAAGCAGCAGATCACGAGCTCATACATACAACGCTTGCACTTAAGAGCTATGTAAGGGTGGTGTAAATTAGGCAATGCAATTCCCTTAACTGCAGCCTCTTAGTTATGGTAAGCTTAGCTTAGTGAGTGCGGAGGAGATAGGGAGATTAAGATTTATGTTTGACATGCAAAGCGCGCATAAACAAAAGAGTGAGCGTAAATGGGCAACAACAAAGATGCATGATTGCATTCAGATTATGTTATATCTAGCGGCAGTCATAAGAGAGACGCGCGCGCTGATCAAGCTTTAAGCCGCTCTTTGTGTTGCAGCATATATTCGCTCAGCTGTGCATGCTGCTTGCAGTGAGTACCATTTACAGTTATATTTCTTCTTCTTTGTTCTTCTCTCTGTTATCTGTGGCTACAAAAATATAAGAAAACTTTATTTTGAAAGCATGCCTAAAATATTACATTATTTTTATACCCTGAACCCATAAAATGGGTAAAAAGGGTATAATTGATTTGTGCAAAAGTATGTAACAGGCAGAAAGAAGCATCTCCGACCACATAAATCAGCTTCAACAGCCGAGTCCACATGTCTGTTATTTAGAAAATGTAAAAATAGGATTTAAAACTATGGATAACTTTATAAATTCTGTGAAAATTAATAATCCAAATCGGTTAAGAAACACAGGAGATATTTTATACTAAAATGAAGTCAAGAAAAAATCACTTCTGCAAGTCATTTTAATACACGGGTTCAGGGTATCTTTTAGTCGGGATTTCTCGACTAAAACCTTCTTACTTGTTTTCAGACTCGCTCATTTTCGTGTTGTGCTGACAGTCGGCAATTCAACACCTGCATCATGAATTGAGCGCTGTTGGTCCAAAACCCAAAAAGGCAGCTTAAAACTTGAACACGCTCGCGCATCGCTCTTCATGTTCGGCGCTAGATGACAAATTATTTTTAAATCGTTGTTGTCTTTTTCGGCTAACTCTCTTATGTATGCGCGCGCTCTGCAAGTCAAACAAAGAGCACGCACTGAATCAACGCAAAACATATCTAAGAGGCTGCAGTTAAGTGAATTGTATATTGCCTTTAGCTTTAATTAATTAATAAAATAGAGAGTGGACGTAAATGAGCAACAACAAAGGACCATGATCGGAGCGAGATTTCAAATTATCTGATTATCATAAGAGCAACACGCGCGCTTATGTGAACACCCTTTGCTTATTCGAAATTGTATATCAATAACATATCAATAATGTTAAAGTGTTACGTTTTGTCTAAGTTATATAAGCAGCAAGTAGGCGAATCCACCCCCATAACATATTCTGGTGTGGGAAATTTTTCTAGATGCACCAAGTTTTTTTTATGTTGTTGTTTTTTTTTTTTAATCAATGACATCAACAAAAAGTAGCAGTGCGGGCCCAACAACAACACTGACATCAACAACTAACGCTACTTGGTTCGTAAATCAATTGTCAAAAGCACACAAATTTGAAAAAAAAAATGTGCACTGTGCGAAGTGATACATGTACCTAAAATTATGAAAATTATTTTCAAGCGCATTGTTCACTTAATTGTGTATGCACTTATTCATTATGAAGTGGAAATCCGTTTCTTTTTTGCAAGTGTACGAACCTTTTTTATACTCGATACTGAAGGTAAAGAGTATATTGGTTTTGTGCAATGTCCGTCATGGTGTCTGTCCTTCTGTCCGTCCGTATGTATGCAAGTTTTTTCCACACCCTTCAAGCTAGAGACTTGAAACTTTCCAATTCTCTTTATCTATGGGATAGTAAATTAAAGTGTAAAGATGGGTGTTCTACGATAACTGGGGGGCTGGCAAATCGATAAATTCGATAACTCAAAACCGATAAATCCACATATTTCGCACATCCTTACAGCTAGAACTACCAAATTTGGTAAGAGGATAGCTACTAGCAACCCCCAAAAATTTTGGAGCCACGCCCCCCCATTCCGCCCCCAGCCCCCACCCGCATTTTAAAGTCAAAAACGCCTATATCTCCCACAGTTTTTGAGCTATAGCCACCAAATTTGGTGCCAAGATAGGTGATGATGACCCCCTAAAAACTGCATCAAAATTTTGGATGTCACGCCCACCGATACTGCCCGAGCCGCCCCCATCCACCACAGTGCTTCGTCAAAAACGGGAATGCGTGCATCTTCCAGAGTTGTGGAGCTAGAGCCTCCAAATTTGGTGGGAAGATAGCTGGTAACGACCCTCAAAAAACTGCATCAAAGTTTTGGAGCCACGCCTACCCATTACGCCCCCAGCCCCCCCGCATTTTCAAATTAGAAATGGCTATATATCCCACAGTTTTTGAGCTAGAGCCACAAAATTTGGTGCCAAGATAAGTGATGATGACCCCCTAAAAACTGCATCAAAAGTTTGGATGCCACGCCCACCAATACTGCCCTAGCCGCCCCCATCCACCCCAACACTTCGTCAAAAACGGGAATGCGTGTATCTTCCAGAGTTGTGGAGCTAGAGCCTCCAAATTTGGTGGGAAGATAGCTGGTAACGACCCCCAAAAATCTGCATCAAAGTTTTGGAGCCACGCCTTCCATTTCGCCCCCCTTTCCCCACTTTTTACAATTTTTGAGCTAGAGTCACCAAATTTGGTATGAAGATAGCAATTGACATTCCACAAAGATCTGCTTCACAAATTTGGATGCCACGCCCACACATACCGCCCCCGGCCCCCCCCTTTCCCCACATTTTACAAACTTCGAGCTAGAGTCACCAAATTTGGTATGAAGATAACTATTGACATTTCACAAAAATCTGCATCAAAAAATTTGATGCCACAACTACCCATACCGCCCCAGTCCCAAACTTTGAGCTAGTCACCAAATTTGGGAGGAATATAGCTGGTGGCATCCCCATCTGCAGCGGAGAATCTTTAAGACAGCGTAAACCCCTGCAGCATCCGTACCCCTTTGCAATCAGGCCTCTTTTTACCGGTTTTAATACTGGTATCGAGTATGCCGCAGTCGGTTGCGTCCGACTGCAACGTTTCCACTTGTTTATGACTTTGATTGTGCGACGCGAAGGCGTCACTGCGTATATTGGTTTGTTTTTGTATTCTCGCTCGCGATCAAACTCTCAGCTTGTGCGACAATCAGGCGACAGTAGTGGAATGGGTACTTGTTGTAATTGTAATTTGTTTTTTTAAATGGGTAAAAAGTGCTCCAAATCGTATGGGAGGTACTTGAAGGAGTTGTCCAAATAAAAATTCCTTTCTTAGTTCTCACCTCCTACCTGCATGGAAAATTGTGTGAAAATTTCAGCCTTCTAGCTCTTTTCGTTTAGGCTGTGGCTCTTTCATTCTCGTCAGGACAAACTCTTTTATATATATAAATTATTTGTTAAAAGTCAATTGTTTTGTTTAAATTGCAGATTTTTAAAAAGCAATTTGTGCAGATACATTGCACTTAGCGTCTTTTTGCATAAAATATATATTTTATTAGCTTCTTTATCAGTGCACTTTTGCGTTTGGGAATTAATTAACCGGACCACGATAAGAAAACACGTCTGCATTCGACGACAGTTGAAAAGTTCTTTAAAAATGAGCTAAAATATTTGGGCTACAAAGTCACAGAGGAACGGATCCACACAGACCCAGAGAAAGTAGCTGCAATTGCAGAATTGAAGCCTCCTAGCAACGTGAAGGAGTTACGGCAATATTTGGGCGTGGCATCATGGTACAGGCGCTTCGTACCAGATTTTGCAATAAAAGTGGCACCGCTTAATGCTCTGATGAAGAAAGGCGCAAAATGGGAGTGGACTGAGGAACGGCAAGTAGCTTTTGACACAATCAAAGATAAGCTGACCCAGTCCCCAGTATTTGCACGCCTTGATTTCTCTGGAACATTTTACTTGCGGAAGAATGCAAGTAACTATGGCCTGGATGGGATATTAACTCAACCTTCGGAGCAAGGTGAAAGAGTTATATCGTACGCCAGTAGAACACTAAAATGAGCCGAATGGAACTATTCGGCAACCGAAAAGGAGTGTCTATCCATAGCCTGGGAAATCAGGAAGTTGCGGCCATATCTGGGAGGCTACCATTTTGTGGTAATAACAGACCACATGGCGCTGAAGTGGCTAAGCTCTATAGAAAGTCCGTCAGGCAGAATAGCGCGTTGGGCGCTCAATGTCGTAGCCGATGCACTTTCTAGACAGCCGCTTCCAGAGTCATGCTGCCTAGTAAAAATGACTGCGCATGTTATATTGTGTTGAAGTTATTATAAGGCTTAGTTATATTTCTAAAAAAAAAAAAAAAAAAACATACACCCCGAAACATTTACACACACACCCAGGCGTATCCCGCGCACACACACAGCATTCACACACACGTACACACACACACTCAGGCACACACACATACGCACCCAGGCTTACACACATCCGGCATACACACACACACACCCACATCTACACCAGACAAGTCCGGGTAAGTGTTGATAACCATCTACGATGGACTCAATGGCTGCCCAGGCAGCAGTTCATAGTTTTGGTGCGGCCTTAGGCAACATCCCCTCCCCCCCTCTCTTTAGTTAAACTTTTGTGTTTTCTTACCTGTTTCCCATATCCCCCTTTCAGCGAGCTAGCACTCCACCATGTGGCCCACGTGGGGCAAACCTGAGGGGTACGCTAGCGAATCCTCCGAGTTTTACTCTAGATTCTGCGACGCCTGCCTCTTGGATATGTCCCCCGTGTAGCGGCAAGTGGGGTAATAGTGGTTCGGTGTGCCTCACCATGTGGCTCATGTGGGGCAAACTTGAGGGGAATGCTTCCGATTCTTCCGAGTTTTACTATAGACTCTGCGACGCCTGCCTCTTGGGTATGTCCTGGTTGTAATGACAATTGGGGTAGTAGTGGTCCGGTGCGCCTCACAAAACGTTCCACGTGGGGCAAACTTGAGGGGTTCCCTAGCGAATTTTCCGAGTTTTACTCTAGATTTTGCGACGCTTACCTCTTGAGTATGTTCCACGTGTAGCGACAAGTAGGTTATACCCAGGCGTTGCAGTTGTGGGAGATCGGGATGAGCACGCATACCGAGTCTTACTCTAAGCATGACAAATCCTCTCACTCGCATCTCTCACACGCGTCCGAGAGATTTCTCAAGGACGAGGCCGGTGACTGGTGCGGGCGGATGAGGATTGGGAAGTTGATGCGCAGGCTTCCGGGTCTTACCCTCGGCCTGGCCAGCTGGCTGTTTAATTCTCTTTGTTTTTGTCGATTTCCTTGTAATACTTCTCGCGGTACTAACTACTATTAATTTCATTTAATCGCGTGCGGACCATGGTAACATCGGCTTAGTTAAGGGGAACAAGAAGGGGAAAAAGAGGGACAGGGTATGTGGTTTTTCTCATATGGTTGTCGTTTGCATGTGGACCGGTGCTGTTGTCACAGCTGTTACCCACCCTTCCATGATCATCATAATCCGGCAATACAATGTTATTGATGATCCCTCAACCAAACGACGATCTAAGTCATACTCCTTCTCCTATGTTCCCATAAATAAAAACTCAGAGATTCATTTTTCTAAAGGTTATAAAAACTTAATTTATTCTTAATATTCATGGCTAAGTAAGATTTTTAACAGAAGAAATTTAATGCGAAAAGAAATAAATGTTAAAGGTATAAGGTAGTTTTAAGGCAAGTTAAGATTTACGATTCTTCTTATATTTAATAATATACATTCATTTATCTGTTAATCAATTATTTAGTATACATATTATCTAAATTTTATATATTTTGTTTTATTAGAATTTTTTTTTATATCTTTAATTCAAAATTTAATTCAGTTCGATTTCGCGAACATAATAATCAAATATTAATATTATAATATAAATATTATTACTAATATATTGTATATATATAACTAATTTTTTTTTTTTCAACTCGTAATAGAAATAATAATTTATTATTATTTAATTTTATTTTTTTTTTGTTATTTGAATTCATTCTAGAAATAATAAAATAAATTTTTTTTGTATGTGAAATCATAATGATAATCAAATATTTAATTTAATAAATTATATTATCGTATTTTTATTTTCTTTTCTTTACTTTATTTTTATTATACTCGATACCGAAGGTAAAGAGTATATTGGTTTTGTGCAATGTCCGTCATGGTGTCTGTCCGTCTGTCCGTCTGTCCGTCCGTATGTATGCAAGTTTTTTCCACACCCTTCAAGCTAGAGACTTGAAACTTTCCAATTCTCTTTATCTATGGGATAGTAAATTAATGTGTCAAGATGGGTGTTCTACGATAACTGGGGGGCTGGCAAATCGATAAATTCGATAACTCAAAACCGATAAATCCACATATTTCGCACATCCTTACAGCTAGAACTACCAAATTTGGTAAGAAGATAGCTACTAGCAACCCCCAAAAAACTGCATCAAAAATTTTGGAGCCACGCCCCCCCATTCCGCCCCCAGCCCCCCCGCATTTTAAAGTCAAAAACGCCTATATCTCCCACAGTTTTTGAGCTATAGCCACCAAATTTGGTGCCAAGATAGGTGATGATGACCCCCTAAAAACTGCATCAAAATTGGATGTCACGCCCACCGATACTGCCCGAGCCGCCCCCATCCACCCCAGCGCTTCGTCAAAAACGGGAATGCGTGCATCTTCCAGAGTAGTGGAGCTAGAGCCTCCAAATTTGGTGGGAAGATAGCTGGTAACGACCCCCAAAAATCTGCATTATAGTTTTGGAGCCACGCCCTCCATTTCGCCCCCCTTTCCCCACTTTTTTCAATTTTTGAGCTAGAGCCACCAAATTTGGTATGAAGATAGCAATTGACATTCCACAAAGATCTGCTTCACAAATTTGGATGCCACGCCCACACATACCGCCCCCAGCCCCCCTTTCACCACATTTTACAAACTTCGAGCTAGAGTCACCAAATTTGGTATGAAGATAGCAATTGACATTCCACAAAGATCTGCATCAAAAATTTGGATGCCATGCCCACCCATACCACCCCCAGCTCCCCCTTCCCCCACTTTTTACAAATTTTGAGCTAGAGTCACCAAATTTGGTATGAAGATAGCAATTGACATTACACAAAGATCTGCAGCAAAAATTTGGATGCCACGCCGACCCATACCGCCCCCAGCCCCCCTTTCTCCGCTTATTACAAATTTCGAGCTAGAGTCACCAAATTTGGTATGAAGATAGCAATTGACATTCCACAAAGATCTGCATCACAAATTTGGATGCCACGCCCACCCATACCGCCCCCAGCCCCCCTTTCCCCACTTTTTACAAATTTTGAGCTAGAGTCACCAAATTTGGTATGAAGATAGCAATTGACATTTCACAAAAATCTGCATCAAAAAATTTGATGCCACAACTACCCATACCGCCCCAGTCCCAAACTTTGAGCTAGTCACCAAATTTGGGAGGAATATAGCTGGTGGCATCCCCATCTGCAGCGGAGAATCTTTAAGACAGCGTAAACCCTTGCAGCATCCGTACCCCTTTGCAATCAGGCCTCTTTTTACCGGTTTTAATACTGGTATCGAGTATGCCGCAGTCGGTTGCGTCCGACTGCAACGTTTCCACTTGTTTTTATTTGAATTTATTAAAAAAAGATAACAATAAAGAAATATTTAATTTAATAGATGTTATTATATATGTATATGTTTTTGTATATGTTCTGTTGAGGCAGCAGTTAACTTAATTTTTATATTGCATAGGCTCGCAGGTGATTAGGTGATTTATGGCGTACTTCTTTATTCATTTATTTATTTATTGTCAGCTAAAAGCAGCTGACATTAAAATGAAATCAAAATTAATTTAAATTAAAAATAGTTTATATAATTAAATTAAGTAGAATATAGAATAATATATAAATCTGAAAATAAAATAAAGCTAAAAAACTTAAAAGTTAACGTTAAAGCTCTGGGAAGTTCAACAATAAAATTAGTGGTCCAACATTTGTTGCGAGGATTGGGAAAAACTCAGAAACGGAATTTTTATGTGCAACTCTATATAAAAAAAACAGATGTCAGAAGTTTTCTTGTCTGTGTTCCGTTTTTAAATTCCCAGCAACCATCAGAAAAGTAAATCGATAGTTCCGATAGTGGAACAATTGTGGATTCCAAAATCAGCTGTTCTTAAAAACGGAATAATAGCTTTACAATTATTACGGGCAGCATATGAAATGGACGCACAAGAAAATTTAAAACGAAAGCGGCTTGAAAGCTTTTTTCGAGAAGATAAAATCGCATTAATCAATGAGCATGAAAAAGAAAACAATTAAATTTAATAATAAATGAATTCAATGTTTTGTTTAATTTAAACAGCAGCAACAAGAATTTATAAGTATGTATAAATTCTTGTTGACACCAGCCAAATTATTTTGCTTAGGAACAGAACCTTCGCTTGAGTTTAAATATTCCTTAATGGTATTTCTAACAAATTTTGCACAGCCATCCATTTGGCGGTCAAAATGCCAAATGCATTTTCAATGCAGCGGCGACCTCGACTGAGCCTATAATTAAAAACACGTTCGGATACGCTGAGTGAGCGCGACCCGTATGGCTTCATATTCCTCTTGTGTAGAGGAAACGCATCGTCTGCAACAATAAAATATGGTGTTTCAACTCCATTGAGAAAGTTGTCTGGCGGAATATTTAGACTATCTGCCAAAATTGCTTTCCCAAGCGAGCAATGCGAGAAGGCGCTCAATTTGAACAATTTAATCAAATAAGGTGACCAACAAATATTTACATTTTGCCATACAAATATTTGGCTTAGCTGGTCACTCCTACTTTATGTGGAACCTAACGTAAAAATTTACCACTTTCCATAAATGAAATTTTTTTTTCCTGGGAATGGGCCTTAAAGCTTAGTACGCAGGAACTAGAATTATTTCTGATAGAAATTTACACATTATTTCTAGTGTGTATGCTAAGACCCTGTGTGCCCCTTAAAAATACCGGAAAAATCCCAAAAACGCAAAAAAATGGCAAAGCGAAAAGGTGAAAGAGTAATACGGGCACACTTGTGTTTACAGTTAATTGCCTACGTTTCAAATTGAATTGTGAAAAATAAAAATGACTGATGATATTGAGTTATTAACGGCAGTGGCTGCATTTTTTATTATAAGCTTGCTGGAGTTAATAAATAACTATAATAACTTTATTTGCCGATTTTGCTGTTGTTTTCGTTAATTTTTTAATAGAGTATTTCGCTCATCTCTCTTTCCGCCTAAATTGATTGTTGTTAGGGCCCAAATGCAATTATTTTCTCTCACTGCGTTGATTAATTTTATCTTGTCGTCATGTAAAAATTGTTTTACACGACTTTTATTTTTTTTGCTACTCAAAATTCCCCCCATTTCACAATTGACACCTAGAAATAATGTGCTGCTCATTTTTTCTAGCAGAAATTCAACTGTTCAATGCAATCCACACGATCAACTTCAATATAATTGATGTGGCAACTCTCAACATTTTTTGAGTATAAATTTCTAGCTGCTGCATACACTCATTAGAAATATGTCTAGAAATTATGTCTAGAAATTATTTCTAGCGTTTTTATACTCGATACCGAAGGTAAAGAGTATATTGAGTTTGTGCAATGTCCGTCATGGTGTCCGTCCGTCTGTCCGTCTGTCCGTCTGTATGTTCGCAACTTTTTTCCACACCCTTCAAGCTAGAGACTTGAAACTTTCCAATTCTCTTTATCTATGGGATAGTAAATTAAAGTGTCAAGATGGGGGTTTTACGATAACTGGGGGGCTGGCAAATCGATAAATTCGATAACTCAAAACCGATAAATCCACATATTTCGCACATCCTTACAGCTAGAACTACCAAATTTGGTAAGAAGATAGCTACTAGCAACCCCCAAAAAACTGCATCAAAAATTTTGGAGCCACGCCCCCCATTCCGCCCCCAGCCCCCCCGCATTTTGAAATCAGAAAAGCCTATATCTCCCACAGTTTTTGAGCTATAGCCACCAAATTTGGTGCCAAGATAGGTGATGATAACCCCCAAAAACTGCATCAAAAGATTGGATGCCACGCCCACCAATACTGCCCTAGCCGCCCCCATCCACCCCAACGCTTCGTCAAAAACGGGAATGCGTGTATCTTCTAGAGTTGTGATGCTAGAGCCACCAAATTTGGAAGGAAGATAACTGGCAACGACCCCCAAAAATCTGCATCAAAGTTTTGGAGCCACGCCCACCCATTCCGCCCCCAGCCCCCCCGCATTTTGAAATCAGAAATGGCTATATCTCCCACAGTTTTTAAGCTATAGCCACCAAATTTGGTGCCAAGATAGGTGATGATGACCCCCCAAAAACTGCATCAAAAGTTTGGATGCCACGCCCACCGATATTGCCCTAGCCGCCCCCATCCACCCCAACGCTTCGTCAAAAACGGGAATGCGTGTATCTTCCAGAGTTGTGGAGCTAGAGCCTCCAAATTTGGTAGGAAGATAGCTGGCAACGACCCCCAAAAAACTGCATCAAAGTTTTGGAGCCACGCCCTCCATTTCGCCCCCCTTTCCACACCTTTTACAAACTTTGAGCTAGAGTCACCAAATTTGGTATGAAGATAGCAATTGACATTCCACAAAGATCTGCATCAAAAATTTGGATGCCACTACCACCCATACCGCCCCCAGCCCCCCCTTTCCCCACTTTCACAAACTTTGAGCTAGAGTCACCAAATTTGGTATGAAAATAGCAATTGACATTCCACATAGATCTGCATCAAAAATTTGGATGCCATGCTCACCCATACCACCCCCAGCTCCCCTTCCCCACTTTTTACAAACTTTGAGCTAGGGTCACCAAATTTGGTATGAAGATAGCAATTGACATTCTACAAACATCTGCATCAAAAATTTGGATGCCACGTCCACCCATACCACCCCCAGCCCCCCTTTCCCCACTTTTTACAAACTTTGAGCTAGAGTCAACAAAGGTGGTATGAAGATAGCAATTGACATTTCACAAAGATCTGCATCAAAAATTTTGATGCCACAACTACCCATACTGCCCCCAGCCCCCCTTTCCCCACCTTTTACAAACTTTGAGCTAGTCACCAAATTTGCAACGAAGACAGCTTGTGGCATCCCCATCTGCATAGGAAAATCTTTAAGGCAGCGTTCACCCCTTGCCATCCGTACCCCTCTTCAATCAGGCCTCTTTTTACCGGTTTAATACTGGTATCGAGTATGCCGCAGTCGGTTGCGTCCGACTGCAACGTTTCCACTTGTTTTTATATGGAGTTTGACACAGCTAGAAATATTTCTAGTTCCTGCGTACTAAGCTTTAGGGGTAAAAAGTTACGTGAAGATCTAATTGGGACATTAAATTTAATTCGACTCAAAAGGACTGATGAGTCGATTTCACCATTAAGTAGGTTAGTAATAGGTTGATGGCAATCCAATTATATTAGGTTTTTGAAGCAACAGAGAATGACTAACAGAGTCAAATGCTTTACTAAAATCGGTGTAAACAACGTCAGTTTGCATTTTTCCCTGAAACCCTTTGATAACAAGCGAAGTGAATTCAAGAAGGTTAGTGGTAGTAGATCTACGCCTAAAAAAACCGTGTTGATAAGGCGATATAATTGAACTACATGTGTGTTGCAAATGAGAACATATAATTTTTTCAAAGACTTAAGGAATGGCGGACAACTTGGATATACCCCTTTTAGTTTTAACGTTTGACTATGAAGAATTTTTATGGAGTGGAATGATAAAAGATTCCTTCCATATAGCAGGAAACACCGTTGAGTCAACCGACAAGTTAAATAATTTATGTAAGGGTTTACAAAGTGAATCCGCACAGTATCTAAGTACATATACAACCTGGCACTCCGTCAGGACCAGGCAATTATCCGGGATTGATAGAGTTAAGGTCACTTAGGAGCGAACACTCAGCTATAACTGGGACATTTATGCAATTTGACGTTCGAACTTGAAAAGGATAGGAATTACTGCAATTATATAAGTTCGTTAAGTATACTGACTGAAAATACTCAGCAAATAGATCGGCCACTGCCTGATCAGAACTAGCTTTCGTATTATCGAGGTGAACTGAGGAAGGTAATCCTGAAGATTTGAATTTTGAGTTAAAAAATTTATAAAACTGTTTAGGATCACGTGTAAAGTTTAATCTACAACGATTAAGATAATTATTATAACAAGATGTGTTAACAGAAAGAAAATGAGACTTTGCTACTAAATACGAAGATAAATCTAAAGAAGTTCCCGATTTTTTAAATTTTTTATATGATCTTGTCTTCACGTTTTTCAATTTCGATAGTTCCCTCTTAAACCAAGGTGGCTTATAATCACTTGAAGAACAAGTGAGGGGAACACAAATATCTAAAAGCGAATTCAAGGTCTTATAAAATATGGCAGTGACAGTTTCTATATCTCTACAAGAATATAGGCGAGACCAATTAGTATGTTGAAGAAGATAATTTAATATAGTAAAGTTAGTTTTACGAAAGAAACGGGTTTTTAAAGTATTTTTAGATACTGAACTAGGGTTAAGAATTTCGATGGATAGTTCTAAGGCTGGATGGCAGATATCTTCCGGAAGCACTAGAGGGGGTATTCTACTAGCATTACTACAATCTGAGTCCGAAACGAATATCAAGTCCAACATTCTACCACTACAGTTATGCACCCAGTTAACTTGCGATAGGCCTAACTCCAGTAGGCCATCGATAAAATCATCAGAAGTGACTGGTAATGCTGCCGAAGATGTGTCATTTGCAGACCATACAACATGTGGCAGATTAAAATCACCAACCACTATCAGATTATCCATATCTGTCAACAATGACGAAACAAGTAGCAGGGCACTCAGATGGGATGAGAAAATGTTAATACCAGAATGAGGAGGAATATAAGAACAAGTAACATAAAGTGAACGGCCGTTTAGTAATATTTTAACACATAAAATCTTTATGTCCGGAAGATCATGAGAATGAATCTGTTCAGAGAAAATACAAGAGTCAACAGAAATGAGAACACCACCCCCCTTGCGGGAGGCATGATCGCATCTGTACAAGTTATATTTAGAAGGAAAAACGGAATAATCAGAAATATCGGGTTTTCACCAGGTTTCCGTGAGTGCAACTATATGTGAATCAAATGATAAGCTGTTAATATATAATTTAGAAAATTTAGTGTTAAGGCCTCTAGCGTTTTGATAGGCCAAACTAATTAGTTTTGTTAGTTTTTGACGTAGAATATGATCTCTTTGCTATGATTCGACAATTGGGAAAACCAACTTGTTTTCTCACAATCAGTGCAAATGAGACAAAGTGGCTTTCAATTTTACATAAATTAAATGGCTATTTTAAAAACATCAATGATGTTAACATGTTAAATGTCATGAACAAATTTAATAGATATATGTGTGCGCACCTTGTTAACGAGGACCCCGTTGTCTGTTGTATCCATTTCCAAAAATTGATTAATGTCATAATGGCGATGTTGCGATCAGTGCAAAGTTAGAATCCTTTTGGTACTTATCGCGTTCTGGATTATTTTATAAGGATCCAATTTCAACATAAGGGAAGTCCACATGCGCACAAACTCTTATGGTTGAATAATGATCCACGTGATATAATAGGAGAAAATACTATGAGTGCCACAATTCAATTAATTGATGCGTTATGTTCAGTTCAAGCAGAACACTTGGATGACGTTAATAAAATTAGCAATCAAACACATAAACACACTTTCACTTGTTTTAAAAGAGGGGAAACGAAATGCCGTTTTCATATACCATATTGGCCAATTAATGAGACAAGAATTTTGATTCCATTGTCTAATGAAGACAATCGAAAATCAATATATTCCAAGAAAGCGATTAAAATGAAAACGATGCTAGAAGAACGCAATTTTTTAGAACTTCATGAATTTCTGCACGAAAATAATTTGAATTATGAACAATATCTGAATGTAATCAGATCAACTCTTAAAAGACCAACCGTTATTTTTAAACGCAATATGCATCAAATATATAATAACACTTTTCAACCATGGATAGCGTCCACCTTGAATTCGAATATGGATCTCCAATTCATATTAGAAGAATACTCGTGTGCACAATATGTCGTTGAGTATGTGAATAAATCCAATCGTGGAATAAGCCAACTACACAGGGAACTCCTGCGCATACACAACGAACATCCTGACATAGAAATCATAGAGTTAATGAAGAAAATAAGTATGAAAGTATTAAACAGCGTGGAAGTGAGTGCTCAGGAAGCTGCTTGGTACCTTTTGCGGCAGCCAATGCACTATGGGCAAAAAGTCCGAAAATTTTGCATAAAGAATATTTTTCTATGTTTTAAAAACTCAAAATTGAATTTTTTTTTCTAATTATGCATACCCAAGAGAATATAAAAATGTTTCGAAAAAAATTTTAAAGTTTTCGGTTTGAAATTGCCGCGCAAACAAAGTCCGATGACCAATCATTTGCTCGACTTATTGAAATACAACCATAATTTTTCATAAACTTTGTGCTATTGTTGCGGCTTGTTCCTAAAAGTGAAGACAATTTGGAAAAATGGAAAATAGTCGTACAGGTATGTAGATTGAATGTTGTATGTTGGTTTATATGTGCTTTGTATGTTTTGCCGTGTATCGTCAATTGTTGTTGGAGTACTTTTACAGCTGAAATTTAGCAAATGTAGTTGTGTTCTGTGGAGTGTAACTTATTCGCAGCGCGCGCTTGCGAGCAACGAAATATGGTATGTTTTTCGTAAAAGTATTTAGATTACGGTGATATTAACATCTTTTGCCCCTTTTTGCCCCTTTTCGAAAAAATGGCATATTGCAGCCCGGTATGAGTTTCGCCGCTTAACATTGCTGGAGGGACAACAACGGACGTGATGACTCTGCCGTAACGAAGTGGGTGTTGGAAAAAATTAACAAAAATGAAGTCAGCAACTCACACGTTGATCAAATTGAGGAAACTGTGCGCAATTTCATAGCACACGTTAAGAAATATTTGCCTAAATGCAACCGTATGTTGTCAAGGTTTAAGGTTACTCATTCAAGGTGGCTTTCGCAGGCGATTATTATAACCTTAGATGGAGAGCTTACGGATCCATCTCCCTCTAAAATGGGTAGACCAACCATAAGTTATTCCCAGGCTGGAATGCGTTTAAAACATAAATTAGCAAGTGATCTTGCATCCGGCACAGATTTTTCAACGCAGCACTTATTACATGCTGCTTCTGTTTCTGCAAAAAAAAAATCTAAAAATGATGATTTGTTTAACGCGTTAAATGTAATCAGGGAAGAACAGACAGCGAGCACGACAGGAGGCCCAAAATTTTCGGTGATTATTCCCCTTACCCCTGAAGAAGCATTGCCATTTTTGTTGGAAAATGGACTTACGAAATAGCAGTACATCAATATGCACCATTTCAATAAAGCTCATGGCTGCGACATTTTCCCCCCATATAATAATAAAACAAATAATAAACTCCTCTTTGGTTCCGGTTGGATGTTTAGGAGAAAATGCTTCAGAAGCAAGAAACAAGTACTATAAGAACGATAGAAAATCACACGCCCGAAAAAATAGACGTTTAAGCAATATGGCTGATGTTTTTAATAGAGCTATGGATACTTCTGATCCACTTGTATCCAGCATATGTTTGAATGAAAGGCAACATAAAATAAAGAAAAAACCCTTGCCGGCAGAAGTAATAAATCTTTTAAAATGCCCATCTCCCCAGAATAACGAAACAATTACGTCAGCTACGGGAAATGAAAATTCGGACTCCGCGGACGATTCTGATGGTAATCTACAATTTGAGTTAGACAATGAAGAACAATAAACATATCTGTTAAAACAAATTTCGAACTAATACATAGAAATTTTTATATATTTTCTTGGGTGTGGGGAGGAGGTGTTGAAGGTGTGGTTTGATTGAAAAATAAAAAAATACATAATTCTATATTAATATTTCACATTTTTGTGCAAAATTTGAATGCTCTAGCTTGAAAACTGGACTATATGCACAAATTTCGGACTTTTTGCCCATAGTGCAATGTGCAAAAGTAGCAGAGACATCGTCTTCGTTGCAACAGTATGGCCAGAGGAAAGACATAAAAGCAAAAAAAGGCGTGCAGTTATGGATAGGGAGGGACAGGATGAAAATTCAACTGATATATGGACGAAATCAGTTTTTTTTAAATATGAAGAAAGGTGTGACGATATGAAGGATGTTTGTCTTGCAGATTTCATTGCTTGGTACTCACCAAATGTGAGGAAAAGAAGTTATCAGAACAGTGAAAGCGATCTTCATTTTGAAGAAGATAATGATTCTCTGAACGCTGATGACATATTTCAAGCAAATACCAATGTTTACAAGAAGAGAATAAGACAAAGAATATTAAGATATAAAAACTACGACATTGATGATATTGTAAATTATAAACGAGAAATTGGTACACTTTATATTCCATTTAAAAATGAACTTGTCGACATTCTGGATAATAACAAATTTATCTATTTATATAAAAGAGTTTGTCCTGATGAGAATGGAAGAGCCACAGCCTAAACGAAAAGAGCTAGAAGGCTGAAATTTTCACACAATTTTCCATGCAGGTAGGAGGTGAGAACTAAGAAGGGAATTTTTATTTGGACAACTCCTTCAAGTACCTCCCATACGATTTGGAGCACTTTTTACCCATTTAAAAAAACAAACTACAATTACAACAAGTACCCATTCCACTACTGTCGCCTGATTGTCGCACAAGCTGAGAGTTTGATCGCGAGCGAGAATACAAAAACAAACCAATATACGCAGTGACGCCTTCGCGTCGCACAAGAAAAGTCATCAAAAAAGGTTCGTACACTTGCAAAAAAGAAACGGATTTCCGCTTCTTAATGAATAAGTGCATACACAATTAAGTGAACAAATCGCTTGAAAACAATTTTCATAATTTTATGTACATGTATCACTTCGCACAGTGCACATTATTTTTTCAAATTTGTGTGCCTTTGACAATTGATTTACGACCCAAGTAGCGTTTGTTGTTGTTGTAAGTGTTGTTGTTGGGCCCGCACTGCTAATTTTTGTTGGTGTCATTGATTTAAAAAAAAACAAGTAAGAAGGCTCTAGTCGGGAGAGCCCGACTAGAAGATACCCTGAACTCAGTTGCAAAAAAAAAAATTAAATTTATATAAGACTTTGGTATGCTGACTTAGCTTCAATCGATTAAATACGATATCTCCGGTGTTTCTTAACCGATTTGGACGAAATTTTCAAAAAAGATCTATCGTTACCCATTCTTTCAACCCTCATTTTTACATTTTCCAAATTCGATATTTTTTTGTTATCGATATTATGTGTATATCGGAAACCAGAATAGTTATCGATAATTTGAAGCAAACTTGTTCTGCTCATGGTATAGGAGAACTTATATCCCAAATCTGAAGTCTCTAGCTCTTGCAGTCTCTGAGATCCACGCGTTCATACAGACGGACAGACGGACAGACAGACGGACAAACGGACATGGCTAAATCGACTCGGCTATTGATGCTGATCAAGAATGTATATACTTTATAGGGTCGGAGATGCTTCCGTCTGCCTGTTACATACTTTTGTATAAAACCATTATACCCTTATTTTCCCATTTTATGGGTTAAGGGTATAAAAACAACAACAACATAACAAAACTTGGTGCGTCTAGAAAAATTTCTCACACCAGAATATGTTATGGGGGTGGATTCGCCTACTTGCTGCTTATATAACTTAGACAAAACGTAACACTTTAACATTATTGATATGTTATTGATATACAATTTCGAATAAGCAAAGGGCGTTCACATAAGCGCGCGTGTTGCTCTTATGATAATCAGATAATTTGAAATCTCGCTCCGATCATGGTCCTTTGTTGTTGCTCATTTACGTCCACTCTCTATTTTATTAATTAATTAAAGCTAAAGGCAATATACAATTCACTTAACTGCAGCCTCTTAGATATGTTTTGCGTTGATTCAGTGCGTGCTCTTTGTTTGACTTGCAGAGCGCGCGCATACATAAGAGAGTTAGCCGAAAAAGACAACAACGATTTAAAAATAATTTGTCATCTAGCGCCGAACATGAAGAGCGATGCGCGAGCGTGTTCAAGTTTTAAGCTGCCTTTTTGGGTTTTGGACCAACAGCGCTCAATTCATGATGCAGGTGTTGAATTGCCGACTGTCAGCACAACACGAAAATGAGCGAGTCTGAAAACAAGTAAGAAGGTTTTAGTCGAGAAATCCCGACTAAAAGATACCCTGAACCCGTGTATTAAAATGACTTGCAGAAGTGATTTTTTCTTGACTTCATTTTAGTATAAAATATCTCCTGTGTTTCTTAACCGATTTGGATTATTAATTTTCACAGAATTTATAAAGTTATCCATAGTTTTAAATCCTATTTTTACATTTTCTAAATAACAGACATGTGGACTCGGCTGTTGAAGCTGATTTATGTGGTCGGAGATGCTTCTTTCTGCCTGTTACATACTTTTGCACAAATCAATTATACCCTTTTTTACCCATTTTATGGGTTCAGGGTATAAAAATAATGTAATATTTTAGGCATGCTTTCAAAATAAAGTTTTCTTATATTTTTGTAGCCACAGATAACAGAGAGAAGAACAAAGAAGAAGAAATATAACTGTAAATGGTACTCACTGCAAGCAGCATGCACAGCTGAGCGAATATATGCTGCAACACAAAGAGCGGCTTAAAGCTTGATCAGCGCGCGCGTCTCTCTTATGACTGCCGCTAGATATAACATAATCTGAATGCAATCATGCATCTTTGTTGTTGCCCATTTACGCTCACTCTTTTGTTTATGCGCGCTTTGCATGTCAAACATAAATCTTAATCTCCCTATCTCCTCCGCACTCACTAAGCTAAGCTTACCATAACTAAGAGGCTGCAGTTAAGGGAATTGCATTGCCTAATTTACACCACCCATACATAGCTCTTAAGTGCAAGCGTTGTATGTATGAGCTCGTGATCTGCTGCTTAGAGGAATAACTGTAATGCTCTTTCCAACATTATGTTTTTACATACAATGGTAAGGGAATTGGTTATGCATTTTAGTTCATATTTAATGTGAACAAAGAAAGTTACTTTTCGTTTCAGTGAATTTTTTAATATTGTTTATATTAAGGATAAGGATAATAACAACGAAAGTTTCTTTTTGGATCAGTGAGTTTTTTAATATTCTGATTTTCGTATTATATAAATATACATTCATTTAAAATACGTATGTATATACGTTCATTTAAAATTCGTATGTAATGATAAGTTAGAAAAAATATTTAATTGTTATTATTTAAATAACGATCAACGTATTTAAATTTCTTTTGTTGTTTTTTAAAACCAAGAATATTAAGTAGATTTTCGACTTAATAATTGAAGCAACCTTATTTATAGTTGTCTTCTAATTTGCATATTATACAATATTTATATAGACTCTGCTTAAGTGCATTTAAAAATCAAATAAAACTAAGCAGTCTGAATATTCTATTAAAAGTATAAGTTGGTAAATTCAATTTTATTGAATTTTATACTTATGATTAGACGCTGTATCGTTGTAACAATCGTTTTACAGCAGTGGTGTCCAAACTCACACAATGAAAGCGTTGCGCTTGTGTGCGAAGCAGCGAAACACGAAGGCAACGTGACGTTTTACTGCTTTACACTGAAAAAATAAAATGCCTGCGATCCAAGCATAAAAAAATTATAACATCAGAAGTAAAGCGACATGCATCGTTATGGCACAATAAACATTGAGCTTTTTACCATCCATATTCTCAATGAAAAATAATTCATTTTCCCAATTGACATCAAACATTTTTTTGCAATGCAGCATAGCGAATGACTGCGCGTTTGACTTTTGAGCTTCAGCCGAACACATGAGTCGAGAGAGCAAATGCAGCCGAACACGCGCATCGTAAGAGAACAAGCTGCCGAGCGTTCTATTTATAGAATACACATATTCTTTCTCTCTCTATACATGTGTCGGCTGCTACGCCGGCAGAATTTTTCTTGCCAACCACGCGTGGCTGCCTTTTCAAATTTTGGACACCACTGTTTTACAGTGAAGTCAATTGACTCACAGCCAAATTAAAATATGTCTATTGAAACTTTAGATATTAGTGGTGTTTATGTGCCGCATTCAGTTGTTGCTTTAATTGGTGATGGAGCCTGCCTTTTTAGATCTACTGTATGTGAGCTTCAAGCAGCAGCAGAAATTTATGCTGTGAATTTTCAAGTTTTTCAAAATGGAAATTTATTACAAGCATTCGGAAATAATAAGCATCCTGTAAAAAGATTGCGTTTTACCGGTCCATTAATGAATGGACATTTTGATGTTTATATTTCTTTAGAGGAAGTATTAACTCAAGAATCTGATACGTCAAGTGAATGTATATGTGAAAATGTTAAAAATCCTGTTAAAAGACGAAGTCGATTCACCGGCAAAACAGAAAAAAAGGTAAAAAAACGTTCATTTGAAAAAAATAGTGATATCAATATGGGTAAGCTCATAGAAGAATCAAAAAGATATCGTGTTAATAATCCTGATGTTATTAGAGTTGTAGTGAGAAGACATCAGGCTAATAATCCTGAAGCTCATAGAGTTGCAGTGAGAAGACATCAGGCTAATAATTCTGATGCACGTCAAGAAAGGCGTTTGCGTGCATGGAGTGTTAAAGCCATGTCTGGCTTAAACTGTGATTTTGAAATAGCTTACAAGTCAGATAAAACTACTCAACTTGGTAGTATGAATTTGATATGCAAACATTGTAATGCTTTAAAATGGAAAAATGAGCCTTTGGGTATCTGTTGCAAGGCAGGAAAAGTTAAGCTTTCACAAAATGAAAGTTTGCCTGATCCACTTAAAAGCTTAATAATTGGTGGACATCCCAAGCATGATCATTTCTTTGATGGTGTAAGAAAGTATGATTTCAAATTAATTCTTTTGGAAGTATAAAAATTATAAATGAAATTTGGTCAACCTTTAAAGTCCAAGGACAAGTGTATCACTTAATTGGTAGTTTCCGACCTTTGCCAAATGAAGAAATGCAGTTTCTTCAAATTTATTTTGTTGGTGATGATGAAAAGGAAGCTCAACTACGTTGCAAAAATATTTCAAATGTTGATTGTAGCGTAGTAAAGGATCTTCAATGTATGTTTCATCAGCATAATCGTTATGTTAAAGATCTAAAAATGGCTCTCAATAAAATACCAAAGAGAACTAAAGACTATAAATTGATTATACATGCTGATCGAACACCCGCTGGTGCTCACAAAGGGCTTTAGAATGCACCTCAATCGAGCGAAGTAGCTGTAGTTATTGTTGGTCAGCAATTTGAAAAGCGCGATATTATTATGGAAAGCCATAATAATAAATTACATCGTATAAGTGAGGTGCATCGATCATACGATGCCTTACAGTACCCTTTGCTATTTCCTTATGGCGAAAATGGCTATTCAGTGGATATACCACAATGGAATCCATTATTAAACAAGTAAGAAGGCTCTAGTCGGGAGAGCCCGACTAGAAGATACCCTGAACCCAGTTGCAAAAAAAAAATTAAATTTATATAAGACTTTGGTATACTGACTTAGCTTCAATCGATTAAATTCGATATCTCCGGTGTTTCTTAACCGATTTGGACGAAATTTTCAGAAAAGATCTATCGTTACTCATTCTTTCAACCCTCATTTTTACATTTTCCAAATTCGATATTTTTTTGTTATCGATATTATGTGTATATCGGAAACCAGAATAGTTATCGATAATTTGAAGCAAACTTGTTCTGCTCATGGTATAGGAGAACTTATATCCCAAATCTGAAGTCTATAGCTCTTGTAGTCTCTGAGATCCACGCGTTCATACAGACGGACAGACGGACAGACGGACAGACAGACAGACGGACAGACGGACAGACAGACGGACAGACGGACATGGCTAAATCGACTCGGCTATTGATGCTGATCAAGAATATATATACTTTATAGGGTCGGAGATGCTTCCTTCTGCCTGTTACATACTTTTGCACAAAACCATTATACCCTTATTTACCCATTTTATGGGTTAAGGGTATAAAAAGGAGGAAACAAAAAAAATTATATCTGCGTTAAGCTTTTACAGTTATTAAATAATGATTCGTCAATCTGAGATAAATCATTTAATTTATTGTCGTTCCTTTTTAGTCAGTTTTTGGTTGATATGTATGCTAAAATTGAAACAGAAAGGTTAAATTATATTCGCTACAATCAAGCGAAACTCAGAGCAGATAGCTATATACATCTACAAGATGCAATAGGCCAACAAGATGTTGTCGCAGCTCAACTTGGTCAGATGGTAATTTTACCATCTTCTTTTACAAGCTCTGCACGATATATGCATGAAAAGACTCAAGATGCTATGACATATGTTCGCCATTATGGGCGACCAGATCTTTTCATAACATTCACATGCAATCCACAATGGTATGACATCAAAAGTGTTTTATTACCGGGTCAAAAACCGCATGATCGTCACGATATTATAGCTCGAGTTTTTCATTTAAAAGTTAAAGCTATAAAACTATTGACAAAAAGGTTCTTTGTTTGGAAGCAATGTTTCATGTACTCTGTGGAATGGCAAAAGCGCGGTTTACCACATATACATATTCTACTTTGATTAGAAAATAAAATAAGACCAAATAAAATCGATAAAATTATCTGTGCCGAAATACCAAACGCAGATGAGGATCCTTTGTTATTTAACATTGTTAAGTCAAATATGATTCATGGTCCTTGCGGTGCATTTAATAATAAATCGCCATGCATGAAAAATGGAAAATGTACCAAAAGGTTTCCTCGACAATTACTTAAAGAAACTGTGACTGGAAAAGATAGTTACCCTCCATATCGTAGAAGAGCGATAGAAGATGGTGGTAATGCAATTAATATAAATGGTAGTTATAACTGTGTACTATTGAGAACATTTGAAGCTCACATAAATGTTGAGTATTGTAGTTCTGTAAAGTCTATTGAATACATTTGTAAATATGTTAACAAGGGCAGTGATCAAGCATCATTTACTCTTGAAGACCAACGTAATGAAATTAATATGTACGAAAGTGGCCGTTATATAAGTAGCTCAGAAGCGGTATGGAGAATCCTTACATTTCCCATACATGAACGTTTTCCGGCTATGACACTCTTAGCTGTTCATTTAGAAAATGGTCAACGGATATATTTTAACCCCAATAATCCGCAACAATTACTTGACAGATTAAGCACTACACCCAAAACCACTTTGCTAGCCTTCTTTGAGCTATGCACACGTGATGAGTTTGCAAGAACGCTTCTATTATGTGAAGTTCCATCGTATTTTACATGGAACAATAAAAAATTTCAAAGAAGAAAACGAGGGCATGATGTGCCAAATTTTCCTGGAGTTAAAAGAGATTCAGCTTTGGGAAGAGTTTACACTATCCATCCCAATAATACAGAATGTTTTTATTTAAGACTTTTATTACATTTTGTAAGGAGCCCAACTTCATTTTTAAATTTAACAAGTGGAAACGTTGCAGTCGGACTCAACCGACTGCGGCATACTCGATACCAGTATTAAAACCGGTAAAAACAGGCCTGATTGCAAAGGGGTACGGATGCGGCAGGGATGTACGCTGCCTTAAAGATTCTCCGATGCAGATGGGGATGCCACCAGCTATCTTCCTTCCAAGATTGGTGACTCTAGCTCAAAGTTTGCAAAAGGTGGGAAAACGGGGGCTGAGGGTAGATTGGGTGGGTGTGGCATCCAAATTTTTGATGCAGATCTTTGTGAAATGTCAATTGCTATTTTCATACCAAATTTAGTGACTCTAGCTCAAAGTTTGTAAAAGTGCGGAAAGAGGGGCTGGGGGCGGTATGGGAAGGCGTGGCATCCTAATTGTTCCTGCAGATCTATGTGGGATGTCAATTGCTATCTTCATACCAAATTTGGTGTTCCTAGCTCAAAATTTGTAATAAGTTGGGAAAGGGGGTCTGGGGGTGGTATGGGTGGGCGTGGCATCCAAATTTGTGATGCAGATCTTTGTGAAATGTCAATTGCTATCTTCTTACCAAATTTGGTGACTCTAGCTCGAAATTTGTAAAAAGTTGGGAAAAAGGGGGCTGGGGGCGGAATGGGTGGGCGTGGCATCTAAATTTGTGATGCAGATCTTTGTGGAATGTCAATTGCTATCTTCATACCAAATTTGGTGGCTCTAGCTCGAAAATTGTAAAAAGTGATGAGAGGGGGGCTGGGGGCTGTATGGGTGGGCGTGGCATCCAAATTTTTTATGCAGATCGTTGTGGAATTTCAATTGCTATATTCATACCAAATTTGGTATTTCTAGCTCAAAGTTTGTAAAAAGTGGGGAAAGGGGGGCGAAATGGAGGGCGTGGCTCCAAAACTTTGATGCAGATTTCGGGGGTCGTTGCCAGCTATCTTCCTACCAAATTTGCTGGCTCTAGCTCCATAACTCTGGAAGATACACGCATTCCCGTTTTTGATGAAGCGTTGGGGTGGATGGGGGCGGCTAGGGCAGTATCGGTGAGCGTGGCATCCCAACTTTTTATGCAGTTTTTGGGGGGCTATCATCACCTATATTGGCACCAAATTTGGTGGCTATAGCTCAAAAACTGTGGGAGATATAGGCTTTTTTGACTTTAAAATGCGGTGGGGCTGGGGGCGGAATGGGGGCGTGGCTCCAAAATTTTTTATGCAGTTTTTTGGGGGTTGCTAGTTGCTATCTGCTTACCAAATTTGGTAGTTCTAGCTGTAAGGATGTGCGAAATATGTGGATTTATCGGTTTTGAGTTATCGAATTTATCGATTTGCCAGCCCCCCAGTTATCGTAGAACCCCCATCTTGACACTTTAATTTACTATCCCATAGATAAAGAAAATTGAAAAGTTTCAAGTCTCTAGCTTGAAGGGTGTGGAAAAAAATTGGTCACATACAGACGGACAGACGGACGGATGGACAGACGGACAGACGGACAGACGGACGGACACCATGACGGACATTGCACAAACCCAATATACTCTTTACCTTCGGTATCGAGTATAAAAACCGTTAATGGTATAGCAGGATTACAAGAAGATGATAAGCACTGGGATTCAACTATAGCCGAAGCTGTCATATGTCAAAATCCTACAAAACTGAGAGAACTTTTTGCAATAATGTTAATAATTTCAGATGCTCTTAAACTTTGGAATACTTATAAAGAGAGTTTCTGAGAAGATATTTTAAGAGCCTTTAATTTTTCACAAGACAGAAATATTGATCAAAGTATTGTGAATAATGTATTAAATAAATGTCTTATTTACATTGAAGATATTGTACTGTCTATTGGTGGTCAAAACTTGACTTACTATGGATTTCCACTACCAATTAGATCCGAGGAAATTGTTCCAAATATTGAATATCATAGAGAAACAAATTATGAATATTGCGATAATTTTGTTGTTAATAATGAGCTGCTCCTTACTGCTGAGCAAAAACAAGTATACGAAAAGATACTACATAGCGTTGAAGCAGAAAAGGGAGAAATCTATTTTTTAGATGCACCTGGTGGAACAGGTAAAACGTATCTTTTAAATTTATTATTGGCAAAGGTACGGCAAAGTAAAAAAATTGCATTGGCCGTTGCTTCTTCCGGTATCGCAGCCACTTTACTTAATGGTGGTCGCACAGCGCATTCTACACTTAAGATTCCATTTAATTTGATTCATTTAGAAACACCACATTGCTCAATTTTAAAGCAATCTAATATATCTGCTGTGCTCAAAGATTGCAAGCTTATTGTTTGGGATGAGTGTACTATGGGCCATAAAGGTGATTTTCAAGCTGTAGATCGATCTTTGAAAGACATTCTAGATAGTGAATACTTAATGGGTGGCATAACTGTTCTCTTAGCTGGTGATTTTCGATAAACTCTCCCAGTGATCCCCAGAGGAACAAGAGCAGATGAAATAAATGCGTGCTTAAAGTCTTCAATTTTGTGGCCCAAAATACAGAAAATTGCATTAACGAAGAATATGCGAGTGCACTTAAAAGGTGATAGCATAGCTGGTGAATTTGCAAAAATGCTTCTTCAAATAGGAAATGGATTATTTCCAACCCATGATGGCAAAATAACTTTACCATCAACTTTGTGTCATGTTGTGAAAAGTATTGAAGAGCTAACTTTAAAAATATTTCCGGATATTACAAATATCTCTCAAAAATCACTCGAATGGTTTTCAGAACGTGCTATTTTGACTGCGAGAAATGACAATGCATTGGAAGTAAACCAGTTTTTATTAAAATCATTTCAAAGTGGAGAAATCTTCTTCTATATATATAAAAGAGTTTGTCCTAAGTGATTGTTGACATTGCCACAGCCTAAACGAAAAGAGCTACAAGGCTGAAATTTTCACACAATATTTTATGCAGGTTGAAAGTGAGCACTAAGAAAGGAATTTTTATTTGGACAACTCCTTCAAGTACCTCCCATACGATTTGGAGCACTTTTTACCCATTTTAAAAATCAAATTACAATTACAACAATTACCCATTCCACTACTGTCGCCAGATTGTCGGACAAGCTGAGAGCTCGATCGCGAGTGAGAATACAAAAACAAAGCAATGACGCCTTTGAGTCCCGCAAGCAAAGTGTCATAAAAAAAAGGTTCGTACACTTGCAAGAAGAGTTTGTTGTTGTTGTTGTTGTTGTTGGGCCCGCACTGCTACTTTTTGTTGGTGTGATTGATTTAAAAAAACAAAAACAACAAAACAAAACTTGGTGCGTCTAGAAAAATTACCCACACCAGAATATTTTATGGGGGTGGATTTGCCTACTTGCTGCTTATATAACTTAGACAAAACTAACTAACATTATTAATATGTTATTGATATGCAATTGCGAACAAGCATAGGGCTTTGACATAAGTGCGCGTGTTGCTCTTAAGATAATCAGGTAATTACAAATCTCGCTCCGATCATGTTCCTTTGATGTTGCTCATTTACGTTCACTCTCTATTTTATGTGCGCGCTTTGCATGTCAATCATAAAGTTTAATAACCCTAACTCCTCCGCACACACTAAATTAAAGCTAAAGGCAATATGCAATTCACTTAGCTGCAGCCTCTTAGATATGTTTTGCGTTAATTCAGTGCGTGCGAAGAAGGTAGCGTTACTACGCTCTTTGTTAGACTTGCAGAGCGCGCGCATACATTGTAAATGCATGCATACATTGTTGACTTCTGAAGCAAGCTAAAAGAAAGCAAAAAAATGTTCACCAAATATATACCGTGCAAAAACAAACACACTAACAAGTAGAAACTTAAGAAAATGTAATCTACATCAGCAGCAGTAGCATGCATTGCAAATAAAATCTTACAAAATTGATTGACTGAACTTCCCGCATATACATATAATATATACATACATATAATTGGGTCAGAAATACTTCCATCTAACTGTTACATACATTTGCACAAAAGCAATATACCCTCTGGTCTGTAGATCAAATGGTCATTCGCCAAGCAATAGCGTTCTGTGTACACATCGAGAATAGGCAAATGCAAAGAAAATACAAGCTAAACACTTGCAAGTTGCTTCGAAATACAAAGCACAAAATTTTAATACCCTATGTTTTAAAATTTCATAAATAGCCATTGCTAACAATTTGTTTTCGGTATTTAATTAACAAAATAATTTTATTTTTATACAGATTGTTTTTATCAATTATTTAATGCCAATAAGAAAGGTAATATGTATGTTGAACGGAAGGACGGACAGGCAGACGGACATGGCTATATCCACTAGGTTGTTGATGCTGATCAAGAATTTATATACTTTATGGGGTCGGAGATGCTACCTTCTGCCTGTTACATACTTTAGCACAAAAAAAATATACCCCTTTTTACCTATTTTAGGGTATAAAAATAACTGTGAATGCAAAAAATTTGTTCTTGCGGTTTTTGTCTATTGCTTTCGGCTTATGCACATACGAAATTGGTTTCCTTTGTTTCTGTACTATAGACGTGACATCGCTCTCTTTACGAAAACTGCTTGCTGAATTCTAACGCGGGTGCGATTGGCTATAAACAAACCAGTGTGTTTGCGAAAACACAGGCATATTTTTGCAAAGCGCAAAGCAATATGCCGATAGCAAAGAGGAATAACGTTGCGTGGTTGCCAGCTGGCAATTGCTGCGTGCCTGTTAAAGTCAAGTTTCAAATAGTTACATTTTTGTCTGTTTTGCCTGTTTGTTAGCAAAATTAATATTTTTGGGTTGTCTGTTTGTGGGTCAGGGGGCGGAGAGCAAGCGTCTTTAAAAAATACATTATTATTATTAGTATACGTTTGTACTTCTGCCGGGGCCGCCAATTTTGTAAATATGCATTAGTATTGTATGCGTGTGCGTTGAACACATTTCTTGCTGAAAGATTTTTGACATTTATGATTTTTGATGCCCAGAATTTGCAATAATGTTGACTAAGAGATACACTAATCCTTTAACATTATTTGTTCATATATGGCAAATCGACTCGCCTAATGATAATGAACAAGAATACCTATATATAATTTGGTCAGAAATACTTCCATCTACCTGTTACATACATTTGCACAAAAGCAATATACCCTCTGGTCTGTAGATCAAATGGTCATTCGCCAAGCAATAGCGTTCTGTGTACACATCGAGAATAGGCCAATGCAAAGAAAATACAAGCTAAACACTTGCAAGTTGCTTCGAAATACAAAGCACAAAATTTTAATACCCTGTGTTTTAAAATTTCATAAATAGCCATTGCTAACAATTTGTTTTCGGTATTTAATTAACAAAATAATTTTATTTTTATACAGATTGTTTTTATCAATTATTTAATGCCAATAAGAAAGGTAATATGTATTATGAATAATACATTTTTATATATTGCATTTATTAATTAATAAGTCAATTAAGTATATACCACCCTTTTTTACTAAGCAGCCGCAGCAACAGCAGGAGCAAAAGCATCATAAACGGCAGCAAGCGAATGCAATGCAAAGTGCGGTACAACTAATCTTTGTCTCGCACTTCGCACACTTTGCGAAAAAAAAATTCGCGACTCCGTTATTTCGTCATTTCTCTATTAGCTGTTTGTTTTTAAATGCTCTTTGTGCGCACGCTCTGCATGTCAAACATAAATCCTAATATCCCTTCCTCCTCCGCACTCTCTAAGCTAAGTTAAGCATAACTAAGAGTTTGCATTTAAGGGAATGACATTGTCTAATTTGTACCACCTACACCTAGCTCTTAAGTACAAGCGTTGTATGTAAGATCTCGGTGTGTGTTGTGTAGAGGAATAACTGTAATACTCTTTCCCACTTTATGTTTTTACATACAATGGTTAGGGAATTGGTACGCTGTAACGTTGTTCAGTGAAGTCAATTTTTGACTTATTTTGAAGTATTTATTTATTTATAATACATACTTTAAATTAAGTTGTTAATTTGTTTTGTTGTTTTTTTTTTAAACAAAAATAATACGTCGATTTTAGACTTAATTATTGAAGCAACATTATATATAGTTGTCTTCTATTTTGCATATTATATAATAGTTATATAGACGCTGCTTAAGTGCATTTAAAAATCAAATAAAACTAAGCAGTCTGAATATTCTATTAAAATAATATAAGTTGGCATATTCAATTTTATTGAATTTTATACTTACCTATAGACACTGTAACGTTGTAACAATCGTTTTACAGTGAAGTCAATTGTCTCACAGCCAAATTAAAAGATGTCTATTGAAACTTTAGATATAAGTGGTGTTTTGGTGCCGCATTCAGTTGTTCGCATATTTGGTGATGGAGCCTGCCTTTTTAGATCTATTTCCTACCTTTTATATGGTAGGCAAGGCTTCCATGGCACCATACGCCAACATATTGTAACCCATGTCGTTACCAACTCGGAAACTTTTGCTTGCTTCAGCATGGACATAAATGGAGAGTGTTATAGCTCTTCTGAACAATATGAGTGCACTATGTCAAATTCATAAACTTATGGTACTGCATGTGAGCTTCAAGCAGCAGCAGAAATTTATGCTGTAAATTTTCAAGTTTTTCTAAATGGAAACTTATATCTATCATTAGGAAATGATATGCATCCTGTGAAAAATTGCGTTTTACCGGCGAATTAATGAATGGACATTTTGATGTTTATATTCCTTTAGAGGAAGTATTAACTCAAGATACCGATACGTCAAGTGAATGTATAACTGAAAATGTTAAAAATCCCGTTAAAAGACGTAGTCGGTTCACCGACAAAACAACACAAACGGTACGAAAACATATAGTTGAAAAATATCTTGAAAAAAATATAATTAATAAGGGTAAGCACATAAAAGCATCAAAAAGATATCAGGTTAATAATCCAGAAGCTCATAAAGCTGCAAAGAGAAGACATCAGGCTGATAATCCTCAAGCTAACAGAGATGCAGTGAGACGACATCAGGCTAATAATCCTAATGCACGTCAAGAAAGGCGTTTGCGTGCATGGAGTGTTAAAGCCATGTCTGGCCTAAACTATGATTTTGAAATAGCTTATAAGTCAGATAAAATTACTCAACTTGGTGGTATGAATTTGATATGCAAACATTGTGATGCTTTAAAGTGGAAAAATGAGCCTCTGGGTATCTGTTGCAAGGCAGGAAAAGTTAAGCTTTCACAAAATGAAAGTTTGCCTGATCCACTTAAAAGCTTAATTATTGGTGGACATCCCAAGCATGATCATTTCATTGATCGTATAAGAAAGTATAACAGCTGCTTTCAAATGACTTCTTTTGGTAGTACAAAAATTATAAATGAAAGTTGGTCAACCTTTAAAGTCCAAGGACATGTGTATCACTTAATTGGTAGTGTCCGACCTTTGCCAAATGAAGAAATGCAGTTTCTTCAAATTTATTTTGTTGGTGATGATGAAAAGGAAGCTCAACTACGTTGCAAAAATATTCCAAATGTTGATTTAAGCGTAGTAAAGGATCTTCAATGTATGTTTCATCATCATAATCGTTATGTAAAAGATCTAAAAATGGCTCTCAATAAAATACCAATAAGTACTAAAGATTATAAATTGGTTATACATGCTGATCGAACACCCGCTGGTGCACACAAAGGGCTTTAGAATGCACCTCAATCAAGCGAAGTAGCTGTAGTTATTGTTGGTCAGCAATTTGAAAAGCGCGATATTATTATTGAAAGCCATAATAATAAATTACATCGCATTAGTGAGGTGCATCGATCATACGATGCCTTACAGTACCCTTTGCTATTTCCTTATGGCGAAGATGGCTTTTCAGTGGATATACCACAATGGAATCCATTATTAAGAAGGGAGGATCCAAAAAAAATGATATCTGCGTTAAGCTTTTACAGCCATAAAATAATGATTCGTCAATCCGAGATAAATCATTTAATTTATTGTCGTTCTTTTATAGTCAATTTTTGGTTGATATGCATGCTAAAATTGAAACAGAAAGGTTAAATTATATTCGCTACAATCAAGCGAAACTCAGAGCAGATAGCTATATACATCTACAAGATGCAATAGGCCAACAAGATGTTGAAGCAGCTCAACTTGGTCAGATGGTAATTTTACCATCTTCTTTTACAAGCTCTGCACGATATATGCATGAAAAGACTCAAGATGCTATGACATATGTTCGCCATTATGGGCGACCAGATCTTTTCATAACATTCACCTGCAACCCACAATGGAATGACATCAAAAGTGTTTTGATACCGGGTCAAAAGCCACATGATCGTCACGATATTATAGCTCGAGTTTTTCATTTAAAAGTTAAAGCTTTAATGTCACTATTGATAAAAGGTTCTTTGTTTGGAAGCGTGCAATGTTTCATGTACTCTGTGGAATGGCAAAAGCGGGGCTTACCACATATACATATTTTACTTTGGTTAGAAAATAAAATAAGACCAGATAAAATCGATAAGATTATCTGTGCCGAAATACCAAACGCAGATGAGGATCCTTTGTTATTTAACATTGTTAAGTCAAATATGATTCATGGTCCTTGCAGTGCATTTAATAATAAATCGCCATGCATGAAAAATGGAAAGTGTACCAAAAGGTTTCCTCGACAATTACTTAAAGAAACTGTGACTGGAAAAGATAGTTACCCTCCATATCGTAGAAGAGCGATAGAAGATGGTGGTAATGCAATTAATATAAATGGTAGTTATAACTGTGTACTATTGAGAACATTTGAAGCTCACATAAATGTTGAGTATTGTAGTTCTGTAAAGTCTATTGAATACATTTGTAAATATGTTAACAAGGGCAGTGATCAAGCATCATTTACTCTTGAAGACCAACGTAATGAAATTAATATGTACGAAAGTGGCCGTTATATAAGTAGCTCAGAAGCGGTATGGAGAATCCTTACATTTCCCATACATGAACGTTTTCCGGCTATGACACTCTTAACTGTTCATTTAGAAAATGGTCAACGCACTATGGGCGATTTGTCGATTTTGGCGGCATAAAGTCTTAAAATAAAGCTAGAGACATAATTTTTTTTTTTAAATGTTCGTTATATTTATCTCTAATTTCGGATTTTTTTTTCGACAATTGGGTCACTCCTTTTTTTTTCGCATATGTGTAGGCCGCCACTAATAAGTGCATTTATTTAAGAACAAATTATAAATGTTCAACTAAAATTGAAACAAAATGAAAAGCTTTATTTTATTATACTTAGACATAATATTAAATAAAAAAGATAACAAATTTTTATTCATATATGTAGTTATATTATTACAAACTTTACAAATAAGCAGTTAAAAATCTTCCTCATCTAAAACGAACGAATATTCATTGATGTTATCATAATCTTCTTCGTCATCTGTTTTACTTTCCATGTTATTATTATTATTAAAATTAAAATTTTCATTATTATTTTCATCAGATATATAGCATGAACTTATATTTAAGGTTGGAGTTTCCAAAAACGCAATAACTTCTGTAGGAAGTGATTTTTTTTTAAGCAGTTTTGGTGTATTATGTATTTTCAAGCTTGAAATTAGAGGGTCGGATGAGTCAATAGATCTATAAAAAACGTCAGTTATATTATTTAGCCTGCAATTTTTTCTAGCATGGGAACGTCGGTCCATTTTATAGAGTTTGTTGCGTGCCTCTGAGGCATTTTCGCCCAGGCACCCAACAGGAACTACAAACTGATCCATAATATCTGATCCGTGAACTATAATCTTGTGAACTGTTGGGGACATTGGGTACCATGGATACGCCTGCATATACAATAAAAATGTATCGTTGCAAAAACATCGAAATTTGTCTGTGTTTATGGCAAATTCACACGAAATTGCTATTAATAAATGGTGGAATTTATTTAATAGGACCTCGTCAATCAATGTGATTTCTGCAAAAAGTTTGGTATTTGCAAAGATTCGCCTCGCCGTATTCCCATCGATGCTGTTACCAGATCCATTCTGTTTTGGTATGCTAATATGTAAGCCCATTTCCTTCCATATTCTTTGTTGGATTTCCTTCTTCCGCGATATCATTTTGTTTTTATTCTCGCCTTTAACGTGCCAAGTTTTAATATCGATTCGATATGATATGTTTAAAACGAATTCCATAAACCTGATCCAGGCGTGTAACGGACTAACGCCGTATTTCAAAGAGTCAGGTTTAGGTTTAAAAATTTAAGAATTGAAATCATTAATGTGTAATGGATTTATAGCACATATTGGACAACATTGCGTAGATTTCGTATTTGTTAAAACATTAAGTACCTTGCCGTCAATCAATGTCATATATGTTTTAAAATTAACAGAAGTGTTTGCGCTATGTGATTTAAAATTTTGCAAGTTTGCTACTTGCATATCTAAATTATGCTTTTCTTCTTGGATTTTTGCAAAGCTTTCTTTAGCGTATTCAATTTTAGTCGGCCTGCAGAAGCTTACAGACTGGGGGCTTTTGTTTACCCAAATTAAACGATTTAAAGAATCCACTAATCTTATTGGAATCATAGTTGCCACGAATAGAGAACAGTCGGAAGAATCGGGTTCATCCAAATCGAATTTCTGCTTATAGGAACTTTGACCGGTCGACCAATCAAATCCATAGCATGCAATAAGTGTGCACTCTGTAACATTTTCCATTTGTTCCAAAACTTCCTTTTGTAAAATTAAAATTCGTTCAGCCGTATGGCTTAGCAAATCCTGCAAAGAAACCTTTGCCACAGATTCTGTAATTTGTACTCCTGTTGGTCTGCACTGCATCTTCGTTTTTATACCCTTAACCCATAAAATGGGTAAATAAGGGTATAATGGTTTTGTGCAAAAGTATGTAACAGGCAGAAGGAAGCATCTCCGACCCTATAAAGTATATATATTCTTGATCAGCATCAATAGCCGAGTCGATTTAGCCATGTCCGTCTGTCCGTCTGTCTGTCCGTCTGTCCGTCTGTCCGTCTGTATGAACGCGTGGATCTCAGAGACTACAAGAGCTAGAGACTTCAGATTTGGGATATAAGTTCTCCTATACCATGAGCAGAACAAGTTTGCTTCAAATTATCGATAACTGTTCTGGTTTTCGATATAAACATGTGATCGATAACAAAAAAATATCGAATTTGGAAAATGTAAAAATGAGGGTTGAAAGAATGAGTAACGATTGATCTTTTCTGAAAATTTCGTCCAAATCGGTTAAGAAACACCGGAGATATCGAGCTTAATCGATTGAAGTTAAGTCAGTATACCAAAGTCTTATATAAATTTAATTTATTTTTTGCAACTGGGTTCAGGGTATCTTCTAGTCGGGCTGTCCCGACTAGAGCCTTCTTACTTGTTTTTATTGCATCATAACCAAGATATATGTCGTTCCCGTACGCCTTACTTAGTTGCTTAGTATTAATATATTGTTGTTTTGTTAGCCCATTTTCCAATATATAGGCAAGGCTACATTGTTTGATAATTTTACAGGCTCTTTGTTTGACACATTCTTAATGTTTTCCTCTATATTGACTTCCTGCTGCACGCCGACTGCTTCATTATTTTTTCTTTTTCGCGCAGATGTTGAGGCTGCATGCAGAAGTAAAGGAGTAGACAAGTCATTTGCTATGGCAACTTCTAAAGCCATTTTCCTTCTAAGCCTTGACCCGGCCTCTGTATACCCTAATTTTGGGCGTCCTGTTTTGGAAGGTGTTGAATTTTTGGTATCCTCCATATCGATTCGTATTTCAAAACTTTTTGAAAACCATTCTGAGTACATCGACTTAATTTTATCCAGATTTGCGTGATGTTTGCGTAAATACCGTTTAATTTGTTTTACAAAAATGGATACTTTGGCTTTTATTGTATTCATCTGCGATATGCTCAAATCATCTTTATTTATTTCTGTTAATATAAACGACGTTACAGCGCTTGCGTTGCGATTGTTGCTGTTCCAAATATCGGCAAGCTCGCTGTTGGTAATCGCAACAACAACTACAAGTGCATTTTTTGTATAAACGGGGGAAAACGGGGAAATGAGATTTTTACCAAATGAAAATAGACATTTAAGTTAGTAACTTGCCATTATTAGTTGCCTGCTCTGGCTTGCTCTTGATATAGAAATACTTCACGGAACACGATTACAATTGTTAAAATTTTAGTTCAAATACAACCAACAATCGATTGATCGATTGCAGAAGTAAAATTTTCGCGGTAACTTTTACAATCGAAATCTGCTTGCCATCAGCTGACTTTAAGAGGCTGCCACATAAAGAGAGTTGCCACCCAGCAAAAAAGAAAAATTTTTTTTAAGCTTCCTGAAGTGTTTACTATTAATAAATAACAAGGTTTTTTTAATATTCTACCATACATTTTTTGACTTTATGCCACTTTTTTTGGAAAATCGCCCAATGTGCAACGGATATATTTTAACCCCAATAATACGCAACAATTACTTGACAGATTAAGCATTACACCCAAAACCACTTTGCTAGCCTTCTTTGAGCTATGCACACGTGATGAGTTTGCAAGAACGCTTCTATATTGTGAAGCTCCATCGTATTTTACATGGAACAATAAAGAATTTCAAAGAAGAAAACGAGGGCATGATGTGCCAAATTTTCCTGGAGTTAAAAGAGATTCAATTTGGGAAGAGTTTACACTATTCATCCCAATAATACAGAATGTTTTTATTTAAGACTTTTACTACATTTTGTAAGAGGGCCAACTTCATTTTTAAATTTAAAAACCGTTAATGGTATAGCATACGCATCATTTCAATTGGCGTGTAAAGCTCTAGGATTACTAGAAGATGATAAGCACTGGGATTCAACTATAGCCGAAGCTGTCATATGTCAAAATCCTACAAAACTGAGAGAACTTTTTGCAATAATGTTAGTATTTTGTCAAATTTCAGATGCTCTTAAACTTTGGAATACTTATAAAGAGAGTTTCTCAGAAGATATTTTAAGAGCCTTTCATTTTTCACAAGACAGAAATATTGATGAAAGTATTGTGAATAATGTATTAAATTAATGTCTTATTTACATTGAAGATATAGTACTGTCTATTGGTGGTCAAAACTTGACTAACTATGGACTTCCACTACCAATCAGATCCGAGGAAATTGTTCAAAATAATGAGTATCATAGAGAAACAAATTATGAAAATTGCGATAATTTTGTTGTTAATAATGAGCTACTCCTTACTGCTGAGCAAAAACAAGTATACGAAAAGTTACTGCATAGCGTTGAAGCAGAAAAAGGAGAAATCTATTTTTTAGATGCACCTGGTGGAACAGGTAAAGCGTTTCTTTTAAATTTATTATTGGCAAAGGTACGGCAAAGTAAAAACATTGCATTGGCCGTTGCTTCTTCCGGTATCGCAGCCACTTTACTAAATGGTGGTCGCACAGCGCATTCTACTCTAAAGATTCCATTTAATTTGAATCATTTAGAAACACCACATTGCTCAATTTCAAAGCAATCTAATATGGCTGCTGTGCTCAAAGATTGCAAGCTTATTGTTTGGGATGAGTGTACTATGGCCCATAAAGGTGCTTTTGAAGCTGTATATCGATCTTTGAAAGACATTCGAGATAGTGAATACCTAATGGGTGGCATAACTGTTCTCTTAGCTGGTGATTTTCGACAAACTCTTCCAGTGATCCCCAGAGGAACAAGAGCAGATGAAATAAATGCGTGCTTAAAGTCTTCAATCATTTCAAAGTGAAGAAATGACATATAACTCTATTGATTCTGTGACTGAAATCGAAGATGCAGTTCATTACCCTGTCGATTTTCTTAATTGATTAAATCCGGCTGGCCTGCCTCAACATAAATTAACTTTAAAGATTGGTTCACCTGTAATGTTGATTCGCAACTTGAAGCCGCCAAAACTGTGCAATGGTACAAGATTGCAAGTTAAAGTCCTTCATAAGAATGTTGTCGAATTAAGTTGTAATTTAAAAGATTGCAATTTCCTTTAAAAGTTTGCTTTGCCTTAACAATTAATAAATCACAGGGACAAACTCTTAAATTAGCCGGACTAGACTTAAGACACGATTGTTTTTCTCATGGCCAATTTTATATAGCCTGCTCAAGAGTCAGTTCACCAAAAAGTTTATTTGTATTAGCACCTGACGGAAAAACAACCAATGTCGTTTATAAAGAAGCTCTTAACAGTTGTTAATAATTGCAAATTAAATTCAACAAGTGGATAAGGCCTACTGGGGAAACCACAATAAAAAATTACGCACCTGATTCTCTACCTCAATGGTGGCGTGGAAAAGAGAATATTAAATACTTTGCTTTAATTTGTTGTTAAATATTTTCTAATTTATTTATTTTACATCTATCTTTTATTGCTAAAATAATATAAACTATCTGCGCAGCGAAGTAAGCGGGGCACTTACTATGTCGTATAAACGGAAATGTAGGATTTCATCAGATGTGCAAGTGAATACACAGGGGCTTCAACACACGGTTATTTTCAAACGTTATAATTGTTTGCATTCGAAATTCGAGCGCGCAGCGCGAGGGGGGTTGGCGAGCGATGCGAGCAGGGGGGGACCCCCTAGTGTCAATATAAAATGAAAAAAAAGTAAAATTACCTTTCGAATAGTCTAGTTTTTTTAGTCAAATAAGATACAATTTTAATTTCAAAACATGCAATAAAGTCAACTTCGCATTTCACAAAATTGGCGGGAAAACAGAATATATGTTTTGTGCAACATACAGAAGAGAGTGACCAGACCACAAAATGAAAAAAATGCATATTGTAGATCAACAACAAACAAAGACTTAACACATACAAGGTTTATATTAAAAGTTATTGGTATTTAACCGGTATGTTGCAGATATGCATCGAGGCCCGTTAAAGGGTTAAAAGTATAAGTTGGTAAATTCAATTTTATTGAATTTTATACTTATGATTAGACGCTGTATCGTTGTAACAATCGTTTTACAGCAGTGGTGTCCAAACTCACACAATGAAAGCGTTGCGCTTGTGTGCGAAGCAGCGAAACACGAAGGCAACGTGACGTTTTACTGCTTTACACTGAATAAATAAAATGCCTGCGATCCAAGCATAAAAAAATTATAACATCAGAGGTAAAGCGACATGCATCGTTATGGCACAATAAACATTGAGCTTTTTACCATCCATATTCTCAATGAAAAATAATTTATTTTCCCAATTGACATCAAACATTTTTTTGCAATGCAGCATAGCGAATGACTGCGCGTTTGACTTTTGAGCTTCAGCCGAACACATGAGTCGAGAGAGCAAATGCAGCCGAACACGCGCATCGTAAGAGAACAAGCTGCCGAGCGTTCTATTTATAGAATACACATATTCTCTCTCTCTCTATACATGTGTCGGCTGCTACGCCGGCAGAATTTTTCTTGCCAACCACGCGTGGCTGCCTTTTCAAATTTTGGACACCTCTGTTTTACAGTGAAGTCAATCGACTCACAGCCAAATTAAAATATGTCTATTGAAACTTTAGACATTAGTGGTGTTTATGTGCCGCATTCAGTTGTTGCTATAATTGGTGATGGAGCCTGCCTTTTTAGATCTATTTCCTACCTTTTATTTGATAGGCAAGGCTTCCATAGCACCATACGCCAAAATATTGTTGAACATGTTGTAACCAACTGGCTAATTTTTGCTTGCTTCAGCATAAACTTAAATGGAGAGTGTTATAGCTCTTCTGAACAATATGAGTGCGATATGTCAAATTCAAATACTTATGGTACTGTATGTGAGCTTCAAGCAGCAGCAGAAATTTATGCTGTAAATTTTCAAGTTTTTCAAAATGTAAATTTATTACAAGCATTCGGAAATAATAAGTATCCTGTAAAAAGATTGCGTTTTACCGGTCCATTAATGAATGGACATTTTGATGTTTATATTTCTTTAGAGGAAGTATTAACTCAAGATTCTGATACGTCAAGTGAATGTATAACTGAAAATGTTACAAATCCTGTTAAAAGACGTAGTCGATTCACCGGCAAAACAGAAAAAAAGGTAAAAAAAAGTTCATTTGAAAAAAATAGTGATATCAATAGGGGTAAGCGCATAGAAGCATCAAAAAGATATCGTGTTAATAATCCTGATGTTATTAGAGTTGTAGTGAGAAGACATCAGGCTAATAATCCTGAAGCTCATAGAGTTGCAGTGAGAAGACATCAGGCTAATAATCCTGAAGCTCATAGAGTTGCAGTGAGAAGACATCAGGCTAATAATCCTGATGCACGTCAAGAAAGGCGTTTGCGTGCATGGAGTGTTAAAGCCATGTCTGGCTTAAACTATGATTTTGAAATAGCTTACAAGTCAGATAAAATTACTCAACTTGGTAGTATGAATTTGATATGCAAACATTGTAATGCTTTAAAATGGAAAAATGAGCCTTTGGGTATCTGTTGGCAAGGCAGGAAAAGTTAAACTTTCACAAAATTAAAGTTTGCCTGATCCACTTAAAAGCTTAATAATTGGTGGACATCCCAAGCATGATCATTTCATTGATCGTATAAGAAAATATAACAGCTGCTTTCAAATGACTTCTTTTGGAAGTACAAAAACTATAAATGAAAGTTGGTCAACCTTTAAAGTCCAAGGACAAGTGTATCACTTAATTGGTAGTTTCCGACCTTTGCCAAATGAAGAAATGCAGTTTCTTCAAATTTATTTTGTTGGTGATGATGAAAAGGAAGCTCAACTACGTTGCAAAAATATTTCAAATGTTGATTGTAGCGTAGTAAAGGATCTTCAATGTATGTTTCATCAGCATAATCGTTATGTTAAAGATCTAAAAATGGCTCTCAATAAAATACCAACAAGTACTAAAGACTATAAATTGATTATACATGCTGATCGAACACCCGCTGGTGCTCACAAAGGGCTTTACAATGCACCTCAATCAAGCGAAGTAGCTGTAGTTATTGTTGGTCAGCAATTTGAAAAGCGCGATATTATTATTGAAAGCCATAATAATAAATTAAGAATGTTGTCGAAGCAATTATCTTTACTGGCAATGGTATTGGGGAAACGGTTTTTATACCGAGAATTCCATTAATACCTGCTGTTTCTGAATTGCCAATTCAATTTAAAAGATTGCAATTTCATTTAAAAGTTTGCTTTGCCTTAACAATTAATAAATCACAGGGACAAACTCTTAAATTAGCCGGACTAGACTTAAGACACGATTGTTTTTCTCATGGCCAATTTTATATAGCCTGCTCAAGAGTCAGTTCACCAAAAAGTTTATTTGTATTAGCACCTGACGGAAAAACAACCAATGTCGTTTATAAAGAAGCTCTTAAAGTTGTTAATAATTGCAAATTAAATTCAATAAGTGGATAAGGCCTACTGGGGATACCACAATATTCTCTACCTCAATGGTGGCGTGGAAAAGAGAATATTAAATACTTTGCTTAAATATTTTGTGAAATATTTTCTAATTTATTTATTTTGTATCTATCTTCTATTGCTAAAATTTATATAAACTATCCGCGTAGCGAAGTAAGCGGGACACTTACTAGTAGATATATATAACAGCAGCGAAGAATATTTGATGCACAAAAGAAAGGAGTATGAATCAAACATTAATATTCAGCAACTAATGGCTGAAATTCAGGCACTGTGTCAAAACGAGCAAATCATTTCAAATAATAATCTCCGAATCGAAAATGAAAGAAACGTTTTTGTTGGTGTTGGTGTTGAAAACAATGATGATTTTCAGTACGAAACTGATACTACCATTTCGATTGTACGAAAACGGACGAATGTCTTGTCCAAACAAGATTATTGTAATGCGATGCGCTCAACAAATGGAAAACAAATACTACGTTTATGCTTGCTGTTTCATGATTTTTTAAAATCACGCTTTTTAAAATACGCCTGTTTATGCTATTTTATAAAAATCATGATTTTTCTGAAGGGTGGAGCCACCTATGAAAATTGTAAAATGAGTTGGCAGCTTCATATGAAAAAGGTGGCAGCACATCAGCACAAACAGCTGATAAACGATTTAAATCTTCAAAATGTTAAATGAAAATGCAAATTTTTTTTTAATTCAACGGCAAACGCGAACATCAGAGATGGTTCGTTGTCTTTTAAAGTCAAGAATGGAGCGAATGAAGGCTACAAGACGGGAATGGTATTTTTTACAGACCAAACGCAAGCAAATTTTAATGGAATATTTTGCAAGTCAGCTTGCTGCCTTGACGATATTAAGACCGCGATTGCGAACTGTTCACAGCCGTCCTAGAAGCGATTCTTACTGGATGCTGATGCACCATACGTGGCCCTATCCTGTGCAACTTTACACAATTTTGTGGAGTTGAGAAAAGAAAAATTCAGGCCGAGCCCTGATCTGGTTTTGTTAAGCGAACTAGAACAGCCCACTGACTGGATAAATAACCAGGCTGTGTTGTCGGTGGAATACGACTCAAACTACTTAAGGCAGCATATAAAAAGAATACTTGATGAACAACTATCCATTAAGACAAAGTCACGCATGATAAAGAATGCAATAAAAAGAATTTATACAATTGTTTTTTCTATTATAATTTATTTATTATTTAAAAGATTTTTCATGAATTTTTGAGATTCCTCGCGGTCTTCTCTTAATATTTGTTGAATATTTTCCGCAAACTTCTCATCTGACTTGTCCATAGCCTCTATAAACTGTGCGTTTTGGCGGTCCAGCCTGTCTAAACCATCATTGAAGTTCTTGGACATATCCTCCAACACACGCAAATCATTTTTTTTATCTTTAATAAAATAATTATTAATAAATTGCAATGATGACTTTAAAGCAGTTATTACTTACATGGAGTTTGGCGACGCCCGACAATAGACGTCTCGGGAATAGCATTCTCATCGCTCTCTCCTGTCGGCAATTCGGACAACTCAACCTCAATGTTCTCCGGCTCAATAACATATTCGATGCAGTCTTCCAAGGTGTCGACCCCAACAGCCGCCGCAACTGGTCGCGCTCCATATAGCTCGTTAAGCTCGTTAAAAAGGCACAGGTTCTTCTTCCTGCGCCGCTTACTCCATTATTTCGCTTCGCTTCCATGAAATTTTTATTTAACGTCCGCAACTTCGTTTTCACTTGCTCACATGATTTGTTAATGCATTTACTTTTCATGCGCTCGGCAATGCTCTTGTAAATTATGTTATTCCTTTTTGTTTTTCCGTCTAACTGGCTAAGCACATTATCTTCTTTAACAATACTTATCAGCTCGTTCGTCTCCTCAGGCGTCCAGTGGCTTCTAATATTTTCCATTTTAACGTCTTTTTCTTTCGCAGCAATTTAATTAGAGCGGAACAGCTGATTTTACACAATAGCGTTGCCAGACTGTTTACACAAAAAATCATGATTTTTCCAAAAAATCATAGTCAAAATACGTGTGTAGAAAAAATCACAATTTTGTGTTTATGCTAGTATTTTTTTAAAAAAGCATGATCTGAATTCATGCTTTTTTGCAAGCATAAACGTAGTAAAAGAGAGCTCGTTCTTGAATTTATTCATCGTCTATCATCATCTGATTTAGAACCGATACAAATATATTTCGCAGGTGTTGCTGGTTCCGGAAAAACATTTACCATGAAGCTCATAATGGATACTTTTAATCGTTTTGGACAACAACAATGTGAACTTCGTAATTCCTATTTGGCATGTGCATCCACCGGCAAGGCAGCAGTAAATTTAAACGGCACAGCAGTACACTCCGCTTTCAGAATTACGCCCAGTCGAAGGTCGGGTTTCGCATTAAGCCATCAAGTGCTTCAACAATATAGAAGAAATTTCTCTGGGGTTAAATGTGTCATTATTGACGAAATAAGCATGATAGGCTGCGATATATTCCATAAAATCAATAATCGGTTACAGGAAATAACAGGTATTGGTGATTCACCATTCGGAAAATTGCATATAATTTTAGCAGGCGATTTTAGACAATTATAAATGCCAGACCTATTTATAAACGGTGTAATAACATAATTGGTGCAAACATCTTATGGCAACAATTACACTTCTTTAATTTGACTGAAATTATGCGCCAGTCCAATGTTCAATTTTCAAATCTATTAACAAAAATTGGGAACGGAGAAAAATTACTGCCAAATGAAACTGCCATGATTGAGAGTCGCTTCCGCACAGAGCAATGGTGTAAAGACAATTTGCCAAATGTTATTCGTATATTTCATAAAAATTCAAGTGTTGATGCATACAATAAATATGCTATAAACAGTGAAATCCATCATATCGCAATTGACAAAATTACTGGCAATACAACTTCAGCCGAACTAGTTCAAGCTAGAACAAAATTGCATAAAATGAGCACTTCGGAATTGAATGGTTTGCCTTATCTAATAAATTTATGCATTGGCTCACCATACTATGTTAACTGTGAATATAGATGTAAATGATGGACTTGTCAATGGTATTATTGGTACACTAAAATTTATTGAGTTTACACAACCTTCCATTCATACAAATGAAGCAATGGACGGAGAAGTCATACCTTTTAATCAACAACAACACCTACCACAATTAGATCAGAACCAACCGCAGCAGGACTCACATCGTTTTCAACAACAACATGCAATCAATCAGCATCCACATCAATCAACTAACGCTTTACCACTATTACTTCAAAGTGAGCAACAACAACAATCAAATCGCCAAATGCTTTGCTTGTGGTTTGAACTTCCAGATCAAGGAATGGGAAAAATCACGCGTATCAAATCATGTTTTGTCTAAATTCTCTAATAACCTCAATAATGCTCTGAAATGGACACCAATATTGAAAGCAACTTCACATATTACCCTTACGAGAACAATAAAATGTAAACGATTGCAATTTCCAATAACACCAGCTGCTGCAATAACTGTTCACAAACCACAAGGTGCCACGTTTGAAAAAATTGTTTACGATTACAACAAAAGCCAAATAAATCAATTGGTGTATGTGGGCTTAAGTCGTGTAACTAAGACCCTTTTTACACGATGAAGTTTTTTCATGAAGTTTTTTTTCATCCTGTTTTAAAACATCTTCGCAAATCTGGTCGCATTTACACGATGAAGTTTTTTCATGCAACATTTTCTTTGTAAATGCAACTCTGATTTAAATTTATGGTCGATAAACATACATCTTTGCCATCGATGGTTTTATTTGTTAACATATAATTGATTTAAGAAGTAACAAGTAAATAAAATGGGTTCAGTGAACATTTCTATTAATAATTTCTTAACCAAAACAATGTATTTAATCTTTGCGCTAATATTTGCTTGTGCGATATTTCGTATCGATAACTTTATTATTCACATCAAACACTGTGCAACTCTGTGTTTACATGCAATCGGAATAAGGCAAAGCAAAATGAGAAAAATAAATCATTGCTTCACAAGTCATGAAGCATTGCTTGCAGCTTTTACCCCTCTACTCCCTTTGCCAACAAACGAATGCTTCAGACGCAAAAACTTCATCGTGTAAAAGGGGTCTAATATTGAAGGCTTGTATTTGACTAATAATACTAACAACTTTAAATTTTTCCATGCCGCTGGTAACAGTTCCCCAACTATTTAAGATATAAATGATGAATATGAAAGACTAAAAGCTCATAATCTACCGACATTAACTGAACAGGTTCAACGATTCATGGCTGACCAAGATAACGAAAGCAATACCATAATGCATATCGGAATAATAAATGCACGAAGTTTAGTTGCACACTCTTTAGATATTGCAACTGATAACATATTTATGCAATGCAACTTTCTTGCGTTCAGCGAAACATGGATGGATATGAACCAATCAGTACCTATAGAAGGCTTCCAATTAATTTCGCATTTCAATAATTTACAGCAACGTCGTCGCGCATCTGGAGTAGCAATCTACGCAAAAAGTACCATGTTGACATATTGTACTCCAAATGATGTGTCGAACAGGCAACTTATTGATAGCGATATAGGCGACATTTGTCTATCAGAAATTAAAGTTAATTATCAAATCAAATTTATTCTTGGTTCTGTTTATTTTCATCCGTATGTGTCACAAAATAGCAAAGAACAAATGCTTTTTTCTGCCCTAATGAAATATTCTCATCTGATTTCACTCATTGATAAGAATTTTAAAGTTGACACCGAGGTGGACATGCTCATCGTTGGCGATTTCAATTTAGAAATGACATCAGATAGTTCATTCGCAGAATTTATGCAAGAAAAGTTTAAATTAAAATATATTAAAAATGCAGCAACCACCTTAGCGCAGACTAATATTGATTTAGTATTTGCAAGAAATTTAAATGTTTCATTAATTAATTACATTTCTTACTTTTCTTTCCACAAACCAATCATATCAAATATCACATATTCATCATAAAACAAAAATAATTTAGTTTTGAGAACTATTTTTAATAAAATTGTTTAAATTCAATATACAATAATAAAAAATTTTAATAAAAGATTGAAAAATTTTTTTTATTAACGCTTTTTGCTATGTAAGGCATAAATATGCATTTCAGCTTTTTTAAATGTTTAATATATTTAAATTTCAAATCATATAAATACTATGTTTACTTTCATAATTTTTGTTGCACAAACAGACGTACTCTACGGTTAACCTATGCGCCCGTGTGATCTAACACAGGCAGAAAATTTTTGACACCGAGGTGGAGGCAACTGGGTGGCTAACAGGCGGTGTACTACTAATCCTAATGCCCTTATTATTATTAATTCGCCTCGAGTTCCTGCGTACTAAGCTTTAGGAGGTTTATATAAGATTTCTCATAGTGGCAAAGCCGTTGTATGATTTAATAAGAAAGGACAGAAAATTTAAGTTTGAAGACGAGGAATTAAATTGTTTTCTATTTATAAAAGAAAAACTGTTAGAAGCACCGTTACTGTCAATTTATGATTATAAAGCTAAGTACGCAGGAACTCGAAATATTTCTAGCTGTGTCAAACTCCATATAAAAAAAACGCTAGAAATAATTTCTGGACATAATTTCTAGACATATTTCTAATGAGTGTATGCACCAGCTAGAAATGTATACCCAACAAATGTTGAGAGTTGCCACATCGATTACATTGAAGTGGATCGTGTGGATTGCATTGAACAGCTAAATTTCTGCTAGAAAAAATGAGCAGCACATTATTTCTAGGCGTCAATTGTGAAATGGGGGGAATTTTGAGTAGCAAAAATGATAAAAGTCGTGTAAAACAATTTTTACATGACGACAAGATAAAATTAATCAACGCAGTGAGAGAAAATAATTGCATTTGGGCCCTAACAACAATCAATTTAGGCGGAAAGAGAGATGAGCGAAATACTCTATTAAAAAATTAACGAAAACAACAGCAAAATCGGCAAATAAAGTTATTATAGTTATTTATTAACTCCAGCAAGCTTATAATAAACAAGTGGAAACGTTGCAGTCGGACGCAACCGACTGCGGCATACTCGATACCAGTATTAAAACCGGTAAAAAGAGGCCTGATTGCAAAGGGGTACGGATGCGGCAGGGGTGTACGCTGCCTTAAAGATTCTCCGATGCAGATGGGGATGCCACCAGCTATATTCCTTCCAAATTTGGTGACTGTAGCTCAAAGTTTGTAAAATGTAGGGACAGGGGGGAGGCTGGGGGCGGTATGGGTAGTTGTGGTGTAGTATGCACATATATCGATGTTACACTGTATTTAATGTATCCAAATCAGTAACACTTTGTTGCTGTATAAACATAACACAAAACGGCAACAACACTTTGTCGTTGTATAAACACATTCAAACATACAATTTCAAGTACATTTCAAGTGCACCGAAATATGATCATACAAGAATAAGACAGCGTCAGCATGTGTCCCATGCATTGACCACTTAAGTATACATGTGCATAACACATTCTGCCCGCAGCGACGTATCCGTCGCTTATATATATATATCGCTTATATACAAACGGCTGCGCTGCCACCATAAGCAGCGCACAGCCTTTTTGTAGCTTACGATATGTTTAAGCCCACATTGTTAAGACCATTCCCAATAAAGCATTCGGAGCGATATCAACAGTCGCTCCGATCTAAAATAATAAAACAATTACTTGAGTTTTATTATTATATGGCGACCGTGAGCATGAATCTGCTCTGTTAATCAAATAATAACGCGTCGAGTTCGCGGTGCTGCACTCAAAGTACGAAAATATCAAAGTGCGAAAATTATAAAGAAAAGATCGAAATTTTTACGCAAATTCGTGTGCAAACACACAGGAGCGATATGTGGATGGGAAACTAGGCTCGCCCACATACACAGTGTTCAACATATACATGATAAATTAATACATGTACAAATCAAACAAAAGGCAAAGGACGTCAATGACGCACAAGAGTAATGCAATGAAAAAGTAAACTCAGTAAGCAGCAGCAGCAGCATCCCCCAACAACAAGCAACAACGACAGCAGAAACAGCAAAAGAAGCTAAAGAAGGTGTACCCCATCGATGGACTTAACTACATGAAAACGCAGTGAGTAGAGTGTGATGTGTGCAAAACGAAGTGGTGTGGTGAAAAAATTAAAAGCCAGAAAGGCTGAATTATTAAAGCTGCTAAACAGCGGCAATACGTTAAAGTGGAACACTTCGGTAAAACTACATGCCGAACTTGAACACATAAAAAACTTACTAAAAGAAAGAAAAGGCCAAACCACAACCACACACACATCCACCTACTCTACAATTACAAATATTGCCAAAATTAATAAAAAACAAGTGGAAACGTTGCAGTCGGACGCAACCGACTGCGGCATACTCGATGCCAGTATTAAAACCGGTAAAAAGAGGCCTGATTGCAAAGGGGTACGGATGCGGCAGGGGTGCACGCTGCCTAAAAGATTCTCCGATGCAGATGGGGATGCCACCAGCTATCTTCCTTCCAAATTTGGTGACTGTAGCTCAAAGTTAGTAAAAGGTGGGGAACTTTTTGATGCAGATCTTTGTGGGATGTCAATTGCTATCTTCATACCAAATTTGGTGACTCTAGCTCAAAGTTTGTAAAAAATTGAGAAAGGGGGGCTGGGGGTCGTATGGGCGGGCGTGGCATCCAAATTTTTGATGCAGATCTATGTGGAATGTCAATTGCTGTCTTCATACCAAATTTGGTGACTCTAGCTCGAAAATTGTAAAAAGTGGGGAAAGGGGGGCTGGGGGCGGTATGGGTAAATGTGGCATCAAAATTTTTGATGCAGATCTTTGTGAAATGTCAATTGCTATCTTCATACCAAATTTGGTGACTCTAGCTCGAAATTTGTAAAAAGTGGGGAAAGGGGGGCTGGGGGCGGTATGGGTGGGCGAGGCATCCTAATTTTTGATGCAGATCTATGTGGAATGTCAATTGCTGTCTTCATACCAAATTTGGTGACTCTAGCTCGAAAATTGTAAAAAGTGGGGAAAGGGGGGGCTGGGGGCGGTATGGGTAAATGTGGCATCAAAATTTTTGATGCAGATCTTTGTGGAATGTCAATTGCTATCTTCATACCAAATTTGGTGACTCTAGCTCGAAAATTGTAAAAAGTGGGGAAAGGGGGGCGAAATGGAAGGCGTGGCTCCAAAACTTTGATGCTGATTTTTGGGGGTCGTTGCCAGCTATCTTCCTACCAATTTTGGTGGCTCTAGCTCCACAAATCTGGAAGATACACTCAATCCCGTTTTTGACGAAGCGTTGGGGTGTATGGGGGCGGCTAGGGCAGTATCGGTGGGCGTGGCATCCAAACTTTTGGTGCAGTTTTTAGGGGGTCATCATCACCTATCTTGGCACCAAATTTGGTGGCTATAGCTCAAAAACTGTGGGAGATATAGTCTTTTTGACTTTAAAATGCGGTGGGGCTGGGGGGCGGAATGGGGGGCGTGGCTCCAAAATTTTTGATGCAGTTTTTTGGGGGTTGCTAATAGCTATCTTCTTACCAAATTTGGTACTTCTAGCTGTAAGGATGTGCGAAATATGTGGATTTATCGGTTTTGGGTTATCGAATTTATCGATTTGCCAGCCCCCCAGTTATCGTAGAACCCCCATCTTGACACTTTAATTTACTATCCCATAGATAAAGAGAATTTGAAAGTTTCAAGTCTCTAGCTTGAAGGGTGTGGAAAAAAATTGCAACCATACGGACGGACAGACGGACAGACGGACAGACGGTCAGACGGACAGACGGACAGACGGACAGACACCATGACGGACATTGCACAAACCCAATATACTCTTTACCTTCGGTATCGAGTATAATTACAACCACCAGCAAAGATCGACATCCCTAAACTACGGAAAACCTGCCCGAGAGACTGTAAAGGACCACTATACACACCTTTTTGCGAATACACCTGTGCAGCCAGCACCGGTGCCCCATCAGAGAATCAACAGCCTGTGCAGCCAGCACCGGCACCGTCTGGCGTACCAAGCCAGACTCTGGAAAAAGTGAACCGACAGCGTTCCCAAGTGCGCATTTTTTTTTACTAGCACTGCGTTGCAAAATTTTTTTAATGCACTGCGATGCATAAAATTTTATTTTATGAAAATTAATATTGTAAAATTGAGCGGAATAAAATCTGCCCGATTAGAGCATGGCCTGTAAAGCCATGCAAAACGCAGCCAGTTGATCACTAAAAAGATCAAAATAGGGATAAACACAAAATTAAAAACATAATTTAAAATTTATAATTAAAAAAAAAAAAAATTTTTTTTTGTATACTAAGCAAAAATCATAATTTAAATTGAAAAAAAAAAATTTTGTATATTAAGTAAAAATCATGAAATAAAATTAAATTGAATTTAACTAAATTTTTTAAATAATAATGAGGTGGCCAAATTAGAAATATTCAAACAGATTTATCATATGCAATCAGCAAATAAATACGAAAATTTCTATAGACTAACGTACGCAAAAATGGGTATAGTCGACGTCAAGACTGTCGATTCGACAGCTAATGTTATTAACAAAGTAGACGTATCTTCACCCGATTTGCAGTACATGCTAGTTTTAGTAGGCATTATAGTAGCACTCATGCTACTGAATTTAGCTCTTCGAGTTTACAACTCACATACCAAAAGCCTAAAGAAGAAATACACATCAATTAGCAAGGGTACAGATTTAGACAAAATTTAATAAAAAAAAAAAAAAATAGGATCAAATAAAAATAAAAATAACAATTTTAAAGAATTCATGTCACATTAAAAATAATGGAATGGAACGAAATTGCAAAAAATATAGACGCATTTCGTTACAAATTTGATAAATCTTACAAATGCATCAATAAAGACGCAATTATAAAAACGGAAACACTAAAAAACCATATAGAAATATTAGTAAGGGAATACAATAATATAGTTACCTTAGTAAACAGTTATGGAAAAAGATTCACAACTGAGCACAATAATAAATGTTTAAGGGTAATAAAATCCCTAAACACAAGATTAATTACACTTACCAATAGGCGGCATATTCAGATAAAGGTGCCAGAGAGTCCACATCAATTGGCGGAGTTTGATCCCGACCAATTAAAAGAATTAGACGAATCAATTCAACAAAGTGATGCTGAATCTGATAGTGACATTGAAACACTACAAGAAAGCGATCCAATCGAAACCAAACAGGAAAAAATAACAATCTCTGAAATGGCACAAACAGTAGTAGAATTTATCAAGCTAGCCACATCTCTGATACCAGAGTTTGACGGTAAACCAGAAAATTTACAAAGTTTTCTAGATTCTTTGAATCTATTAGAAACCTTAAAAGGAACACACGAGCTTACAGCCATAAGCCTTATAAAAACAAAGATAAAAGGCCATGCGAGAAATTTAATAAGTAGTGAGCAGACAATTGCTGCAATCATTACGCAACTATCAAATGCAGTAAAAGGAGAATCGGTAGAAGTTGTATCTGCTAAGCTTCTTAACCTGCAACAGAAAAATAAAACGGCTAACCAATACACCCAGGAGGTGGAGAAACTGACAAAGGCCCTTGAAGGCGCCTATATCAGTGAAGGTTTAAGCCAATCACTTGCAAATAAATACAGCACTACAACAGCTGTAAAAGCTATGACCCAAAATTGTTCAATTGATAAAGTAAAACTTATTATGCAGGCAGGCACATTCACGAACATGAATGATGCCGTTTCCAAATTCGTAAATTGTTGCACGGAAATAACAGGTCAAAGTAGCAATGTACTATATTATCGACGAGGTGCAAATAACAATAATAGAGGAGGCAGAGGTTATAATCGTGGCAGAAATTATAGCCGTAACAATTACAACAACAATAATAATTATAGCCGCAATAATGGTAATAATTACAGAGGCCGTGGTAACTCAAATAGAGGCAACTACAACAACAACAATAACAGAAACAGAAACGGCAATGACAACAATGTTAGAGTAGCCCAGAATGCCTCGGAAAACTCGCAACAGCCCTTAGGTACACAGCAATAGATAGCAAAAAGGTTCATTCGATTAATCTTAGTGTAAATATATTCGTAACATTCACAAACGTAGCTACAGGAAAAAAATTAATATTTTTAATAGATACTGGTGCAGACATATCTCTGCTAAAAGACAATTCAGACACTTTTAATGATATAGACACATACAACAAAATAAATATTCAGGGAATCAATCAAGGATTAATTCAATCTAAAGGAACGACATCAATAGAAATTCAAACAACTAAATACATAATTCCACACAACTTCCACATTGTCGATTCAACTTTTTCTATACCGTGTGATGGAATTTTAGGAATAGATTTTATTAAAAAATATAATTGTCAACTCGATTTCACACCTACAAAGGATCTTCTCATAATAAGACCAGACAATCTAAACTATCCCATATATGTACCCATTAATTACAGCTCTGGTAACAATACAATAGTGTTACCAGCAAGATCCGAAGTTGTCCGAAAAATTGAGTTAACTTCAAATGAAGATAGCATCCTAATTCCGAACCAGGAAATTCAACCTGGTATATATGCAGCAAATACAGTAGTAACAACTGCAAATGCATTTGTCCGTTTAATGAATACAACTAATACAGATCAAATGGTTAATATAAATAAATTGAATTATGAACCATTAGCAAATTATGATATATCCGAAATAAATAACGAAACTAGAACGAACAATGTTATGTCAAAGTTAGCTAAAAATTTTCCAAAACTATTTTATAGACAATTAAAAGGACTTTGTAGTGAATACACAGACATATTCGGACTCGATACCGAATCAATAACCACCAATAATTTTTATAAGCAGAAACTAAGATTAAAAGATAATGAACCCGTATATATAAAAAACTATAGAAACCCTCACAGTCAAAAAGACGAAATTCAAGCTCAAGTCGATAAACTCATTAAAGATAAAATAGTTGAACCCTCAGTCTCGGAATACAACAGTCCACTGTTACTAGTACCAAAGAAATCCATAGATAATGAAAAGAAAAAATGGCGTTTAGTTATTGATTATCGCCAAATTAATAAAAAATTACTATCCGATAAGTTCCCACTTCCTAGGATCGATGAAATCTTAGATCAACTAGGAAGAGCAAAATATTTCTCTTGCCTTGACTTAATGTCAGGATTCCACCAGATTGAGCTAGACGAAAACTCTAGAGATATAACATCCTTTTCAACGAGCAATGGCTCTTATCGCTTCACGCGATTACCATTTGGTTTAAAGATAGCCCCAAATTCATTCCAAAAAATGATGACTATTGCATTCTCTGGACTTGAGCCATCACAAGCATTCCTTTACATGGATGATTTAATAGTAATCGGTTGTTCCAAAAAACACATGCTTAACAATTTAATTAGTGTTTTTGACATGTGTAGGAAACACAACTTGAAGCTACATCCTGAAAAATGTTCATTTTTCATGCATGAAGTCACATTTTTGGGACACAAATGCACAGATAAGGGAATCTTACCAGATGACAAAAAATTTGATGTCATATTAAATTATCCAGTCCCACATGACTCGGACAGCGCTAGACGCTTTATAGCATTTTGTAATTACTATAGACGATTCATCAAAAATTTCGCCGATTATGCCAGGCATATAACAAGATTAAATAAAAAGAATGTTCCATTTGAATGGACTGATGAATGTCAAAATGCATTTGAATATCTTAAAGCTCAATTAATAAAGCCTACTCTGTTACAATATCCGGATTTTACAAAAGAATTTTGTATAATAACAGATGCTAGTAAGCAAGCCTGTGGCGCAGTGCTAACACAAGTCCGCAATGGAATTCAACTTCCAGTAGCTTACGCATCGAGATCATTTACCAAAGGAGAAAGTAACAAGAGTACGACGGAACAAGAGTTAACAGCTATTTATTGGGCAATTACCAAATTTAGACCCTATATCTACGGAACTCATTTCATAGTAAAAACTGACCATAGACCCCTAACATTTTTGTTTTCAATGACAAACCCCAGTTCTAAATTAACGCGTATGAGACTTGAATTAGAGGAATATAATTTTACAGTAGAGTACCTAAGAGGCAAAGATAATTTTGTAGCCGATGCATTGTCACGAATAACAATATCTGATCTAAAAGACATACAAAATAAAGTCCTGAAAGTCACTACCAGGCACCAAAGTAGACAAAAATCCTGCGCAGGAGATGATAAAGAAGAATTGCAAAAGCAACCTTCAGAAAAAGCTTCAAAGCCCAACGTATATGAAGTCATCAAAAATGACGACGTACGTAAAGTAGTGACCTTGCATGTAAAAAATATGCTATGTTTCTTTAAACATGGAAAAAAAATTACTGCAAGATATGATGTTAGCGATTTATATACTAATGGAATTCTTGACTTAGGTCAATTCTTCCAAAGGCTTGAAATGCAAGCCGGTATAAATGGAATCAGCCAACTCAAAATGGCACCGTGGGAAAATATCTTTGAAAATATTTCAATGGATAGATTCAAAGAAATGGGCAATAAAATATTAAAATCATTGAGAGTAGCGCTACTCAACCCGGTGACCCTAATAAATACAGAAAAAGAAAAAGAAGCTATATTGTCTACATTCCATGATAAACCCATACAAGGAGGTCATACAGGCATTTCAAAAACCTTGGCCAAGGTCAAAAGATATTATTATTGGAAAGGAATGTCTAAAGATATATCCGAATACATACGAAAATGTCAAAAATGTCAAACATCGAAAATAACAACACATACCAAAACTCCTCTTACACTGACAGAAACACCAACAAGTTCTTTCGACAGGGTAATAGTTGACACTATAGGTCCATTACCAAGATCTGAATATGGTAACGAGTATGTAGTTACGCTTATCTGCGATTTAACAAAATATCTTGTTGCCATACCGATCCCTAGTAAAAATGCAAATACTGTCGCTAAAGCAATATTTGAATCTTTTATATTACAGTTCGGTCCAATGAAGACGTTCATTACGGACATGGGAACAGAATATAAAAACTCCATTATAAATGACTTGTGCAAATATTTAAAAATAGACAACATAACGTCTACAGCACACCACCACCAGACAGTTGGAACAGTAGAAAGAAGTCATAGAACTTTTAATGAATATATTCGTTCATACATATCAGTCGACAAAACTGATTGGGATGTATGGCTAAAATATTTCGTATACTGTTTCAACACGACACCTTCTATGGCACATGGCTATTGTCCATATGAATTAGTTTTTGGCAAGCAAAGTAATTTGCCACAATATTTTAATAACATTGATAAAATTAATCCTCTTTATAACATAGAAGATTATGCTAAAGAAAGTAAATATAGATTAGAACAAGCTTATAAGAGAGCTAGAATTATGTTAGAACAACATAAGAGCAAAAATAAAGAATACTATGATAGGAAAATAATTAATCTCGAATTAAAAGTAGGAGATACAGTTTTATTAAGAAATGAAACTGGCCATAAATTGAATCCAGAATATTTAGGACCCTATTCAGTAATATCAATAGAAAATAATGACAATATTTTAATTAAAGATAATAAAAATAAAAAACAAAAAGTTCATAAAGATAGGTTAAAAATTTTTATTGAATAATATTTCTAGTATGGCCATACATAAGTAAATTACTATTATTATATCATTATTATTGAATTAAATAACGTTTTTATGCATTTATAAAAAAAAAAAAAAAAAAAAGAAACACAAAAAAAAAAAAAAAAAAAAATAATATATATATTAATTTACATTCAAACATTTTTATTATTACAAATACACTTTAAAACTATATTTTTACCTTTTTACTATCTTGAATAACGAAAAAAAAAAAAAGAAAAAAATGTTTAATTAAAAATTAAAACTAAATTTAGATAAATAATAATACTTATTAATTTAAAATAACTACATATATTACGTTATTTCTCAAAAGGAGGGAGATGTAGTATGCACATATATCGATGTTACACTGTATTTAATGTATCCAAATCAGTAACACTTTGTTGCTGTATAAACATAACACAAAACGGCAACAACACTTTGTCGTTGTATAAACACATTCAAACATACAATTTCAAGTACATTTCAAGTGCACCGAAATATGATCATACAAGAATAAGACAGCGTCAGCATGTGTCCCATGCATTGACCACTTAAGTATACATGTGCATAACACATTCTGCCCGCAGCGACGTATCCGTCGCTTATATATATATAACGCTTATATACAAACGGCTGCGCTGCCACCATAAGCAGCGCACAGCCTTTTTGTAGCTTACGATATGTTTAAGCCCACATTGTTAAGACCATTCCCAATAAAGCATTCGGAGCGATATCAACAGTCGCTCCGATCTAAAATAATAAAACAATTACTTGAGTTTTATTATTATAGTGGCATCAAAATTTATGTTGCAGATCTTTGTGAAATGTCAATTGCTATCTTCATACCAAATTTGGTGACTCTAGCTCGAAATTTGTAATAAGTGGGGAAAGGGGGCTGGGGGCGGTATGGGTGGGCGTGGCATCTAAATTTTTCATGCAGATCTTTGTGGAATGTCAATTGCTATCTTCATACCAAATTTGGTGACTCTAGCTCGAAGTTTGTAAAAAGTGGGGAAAGGGGGGCTGGGGGTGGTATGGGTGGGTGTGGCATCAAAATTTTTGATGCAGATCTTTGTGAAATATCAATTTCTATTTTCATAACAAATTTGGTGACTCTAGCTCGAAATTTGTAAAAAGTGGGGAAAGGGGGGCTGGGGGCGGTATGGGTGGGCGTGGCATCCAAATTTTTGATGCAGATCTTTGTGGAATGTCAATTGCTATATTCATACCAAATTTGGTGACTCTAGCTCGAAAATTGTAAAAAAAGGGGAAAGGGGGGCGAAATGGAGGGCGTGGCTCCAAAACTTTGATGCAGATTTTTGGGGGTCGTTGCCAGCTGTCTTCCTACCAAATTTGGTGGCTCTAGCTCCACAACTCTGGAAGATACACTCATTCCCGTTTTTGACGAAGCGTTGGGGTGGATGGGGGTGGCTAGGGCAGTATTGGTGGGCGTGGCATCCAAATTTTTGATGCAGATCTTTGTGGAATGTCAATTGCTATATTCATACCAAATTTGGTGACTCTAGTTCGAAAATTGTAAAAAGTGGGGAAAGGGGGGCGAAATGGGTGGGCGTGGCTCCAAATTTTGATGCAGATTTTTGAGGTCGTTGCCAGCTATCTTCCTACCAAATTTGGTGGCTCTAGCACCACAACTCTGGAAGATACACGCATTCCCGTTTATGACGAAGCGTTGGGGTGGATGGGGGCGGCTAGGGCAGTATCGGTGGGCGTGGCATCCAAACTTTTGGTGCAGTTTTTGGGGGGTTATCATCACCTATCTTGGCACCAAATTTGGTGGCTATAGCTCAAAAACTGTGGGAGATATAGTCTTTTTTGACTTTAAAATGCGATGGGCTGGGGGCGGAATGGGGGGGCGTGGCTCCAAAATTTTTGATGCAGTTTTGGGGGTTGCTAGTAGCTATCTTCTTACCAAATTTGGTACTTCTAGCTGTAAGGATGTGCGAAATAAGTGGACTTATAGGTTTTGAGTTATCGAATTTATCGATTTGCCCGCCCCCCAATTATCGTAGAGCCCCAGTCTTCACACTTTAATTTACTATCCCATAGATAAAGAGAATTGGAAAGTTTTAAGTCTCTAGCTTGAAGGGTGTGGAAAAAACTTGCAACCATACGGACGGACAGACGGACAGACGGACAGACACCATGACGGACATTGCACAAAACCAATATACTCTTTACCTTCGGTATCGAGTATAAAAATGCAGCCACTGCCGTTAATAACTCAATATCATCATGTGTGCCCGTATTACTCTTTCACCTTTTCGCTTTGCCATTTTTTTGCGTTTTTGGGATTTTTCCGGTATTTTTAAGGGGCACACAGGGTCTTAGCATACACACTAGAAATAATGTGTAAATTTCTATCAGAAATAATTCTAGTTTCTGCGTGCTAAGCTTATCGTAGAATTGTCGCCAGTTCTATCATTATCTCCAACTCCAAGCGATTGTCCGAATATATCTCCTGCAGTATCCCCTGCTATTAGTAGTATGGTTCCCGTCTTGGATCCTGCCGAAATAAACGCGGTAAATAATGATCTATCTGTCCCCATACCTCAGCCACATCCTATTTTAACAGTAATGGCTCCTCGCAAGCAAGTTTTTGTTTCGCGACTTTCCGCTGAAACTACTTGTGATTCTGTTGCTGCCTATATTGCTAGCAAAACTAAAGTTAGCGTCTCTATCACGAAATTAAACTTTTCTTCCCCTCGCGAAATATCATCTTTTAAAATTAATGTCTCTCTAGAATCGTTTTCAATCATATGTGATCCCAAATTTTGGCCCCCTTGTTACTGATTGATAAAAATTTGAATTTAACCGCCAAATGCCAAACATACCCAAGCCCTGGACCTGAAGACCGGCACCCCCTTTTATTTGATAAACGATAAGTATTAATCTTTGTTACCGATATTCGCAATGTAATCGATATTCACATTGTTACCGATCTATTTTATGCTAGGCAGTCGCTAAGAATATGCCATGGAGTAAGGCTGACCGGCACGGCATAAAATACCAATTTAATAAACCAACCATACTTAATATTATTGATATTCAAAATAGCAGTTTGTTATTATTTGCGGTTCTGTTAATGGTATTTTATTTGGGCCCTTAAGGGTCGCAACATTTTATTAAATTGTATTCGCAAATTGTTAAGTGATGCCGGCAACCAAAAGACTTGTGAAATTAAGCGCCATGTGTAATAGTGTTGTCTCGCTTGTTCTCATGTCAACATGCTATTATAAAGTAACTGCGCAGTTAAAATGAGTTGATATGTTACTGCGTAGTAAAAAAAAAGTTGGAAGTGCACAAAAAGAATATTCCAACATCGACACCAATTAAAACAAAAAAGAAAACGGCTAATTCCAATGAAGAAGATAATTTCCATAGCGACGAGGAGAATACCATAGTAAAAAAAAGGGATTCGAGTACAATGTTAGAATTTATGGATCAAGTAAAAGCTATGTTACAGCAATCAATGAGTGAAATGACTAGCCAGATGAAACAGCTACAAAATCAAATTGCTGAATTGAAGAATGACAAGGATGGCGCTTATGCATCAAGTGCTACAAGAGTTGGCGGTATCGTAAATGAAAGGCTGCTTCACAAAGACGTAACAAAGCATCAAGGTGTCGCAGAGGGTGGCGCAGATGATCCGAGTGCTTCCGAGGGAGGCAAGGGTGTCGATGGTGAATGCAGCGATATAGATGCTACGACTTTTGGTGCCGCACAGAGCGGCAAATCTGGATTGTCTGATATAGGTGTTCGACAGGGCTCACGGGAGAAATACGCATTTGCTCCACAGTGCCAGATGCTACCTGGGGCCGCCGAGGGCGGTCCAACAGCGTCTGCAGCTTCATATGGAGGCTCATGGTATGGCGCATCTGCTCCACAACACCAGATGCTACCTGGGGCCGCCGAGGGCGGTCCAACAGCGTCTGCAGCTTCATATGGAGGCTCATGGTATGGCGCATCTGCTCCACAACACCAGATGCTACCTGGGGCCGCCAAGGGCGGTCCAACAGCGTCTGCAGCTTCATATGGAGGCTTTGGAACAGACGGACGCATACATGACACAAAGGGTCCGGCACTATATGGATGCGGCGTTTCTGTAATGGCTCAAGAGGAACACCATAATAATAGAAATGTACAGGGTCAGTCTGTTTTTGGTGCCACGGGGCATTGGGGTCGTGAGGCATTTGGTATAGCAATCAGTAATGATTCAAATAATGGCCTAACACGCCATTTTGGCAGAAGACTGGCCGGTATTTAGCAGCATGTTTTTGCAGACTACTGCAGCTATGCGGCTTAATAATTTGGATAATTTGATAAGACTACAAAACTGTTTAAAGGGAGAGGCTAGAGAGCAGGTCGAAGGCATGTTAATTGATCCGGCTAATGTCGGGTATATTATGAATCGATTGCAGTTTGTATATGGTCGACCTGAGCTGCTTATAAGAAGTCAATTGGAAAAGGTATCCGAAATACCGTACATAAATGAAAATCGTCTGGATAAAATTGTATCGTTTGCATCCAAGGTGGAAAATTTGGTAATTTTTTTGGAGTCGGCTAAAGCGGTACAGCATTTAAGTAATCCAGTGTTGCTGAGCGACTTAGTAAACAAGCTTCCGATGAGGACACGGATTGAGTGGGGAACATATGCTTGCTCTGTCCGTCCGTATGCTAATCTAAAGCACTTCTGTCATTGGCTAAATGATTTGGCTGTGGGAATTGTACAGGCAGTTGATGCCTCGGCAACAGGTAAACAATATGACAAGAGGGAGCGACCATCCAATCAGAAGACGGTCATGCAAGCAACAAGCAATGTTGACAGTGCAAGTGTGGAAGCTGCATGTCGGGTCTGTAAAGGTAAGCACATGACAGACAAGTGTGAGCGGCTGGAGAAAGCCAATTCTCAAGAAAGGTGGGACGTAATAAAGAAATTAGGCTTGTGCTTTGGCTGTTTGGGTACAGGACATAGCTGGAGGAATTGCAAAAAGAGACAAATATGTGGAGTAAACGGATGTAAATCTCGCCACCATCGACTGCTTCACAAGGAAAATGCCAACAATAATTCGGGCTCCGAAACTGGCGAGAGGTCAACTACAGTTACTGTAAATACTGTTAAAGCAATTACTTCAAAATATTTGTTCAAGGTTGTACCGGTGGAGATTTGCGGACCTAAAGGAATTACGGTTAACACGTTTGCCTTTTTGGATGATGGATCATCCGCAACGTTGATGAACGAAGAGTTGGCAAAAAATATAGGCATCGAAGAAGTTAAGGAAAACTTGACATTGAATTGGATTGGCAATACTATTAAAGAAGTCAAATCGATGAGATATTGCATAAAGATAAGAGGCATAAATGGTAATAAAAAATGGAAAAGACTGTCAGGAAATACAGTTCCTAATATAAACCTGCCACAACAGTCTCTAAATGCAGAGCTAGTATGCTCAAAATATAAGCAAGTAACTCGTCTTCCCATTAATGATTATCACAACGCGGTCCCTATGATATTGATTGGAATAGACAATTGTCATCTAACAAAAACAACAAAGAACTTTAGCATGGGTGATGATATGATTGCTGCGAAGACTCCATTGGGATGGCTCATCTATGGCTGTGCAGCGAGTAACCTGCAATAAGAATCTGTGCAGTTGACAGCTGTATTTCACACACACAAAGATGAAAAAATAAACGATGAAATTCATAAAATAATGGCTGAATACTTTTCCACTGAGGATTTTGGAGTAAAGGTCCCTATTAGGCCCTTAGAATCAAAAGAAATTATGAGAGCTAGAAAGCTGTTGTCGGAAACAACGGTGAACTTAGGTGGCGTCTACGAAACCGGATTGTTGTGGACAGAGGATGACGTGCAATTGCCCGATAGCTACGAAATGGCATTAAAGAGATTGAACGCAGTCGAACGTAAGCTAAGAGACCCAAACGAACATAAGAAGTATGAGGATGCCATCATGGACTTTGTGAAAAAAGGATATGCGGTGCAAATGTCAAAGTCTCAAGTTGAATTAACAGGACCTCGCACTTGGTATTTGCCGCATTTTGGGGTTTATAATGCTAATAAGCCAAAAAAGATGAGACTTGTTTTTGATGCGGCTGCTTCTGTGGAGGGAGTATCTTTGAACTCTAAATTATTAAAAGGTCCTGATGAAAACCCGTCACTAACTAAGATTTTGTTTCAGTTTCGACAAGGTACTACAGCAGTGTGTGCTGACATAAAGGAAATGTTTCTTCAGGTCAAAGTCAAGCAATCCGATCAGGACTCTTTACGTTTTCTTTGGCGTAAGGATGGAGGAATTGAGGTATTCAGGATGCAGGTTATGATATTTGGTGCAACCTGTTCCCCTTGTAGCGCCCAGTATGTAAAGAACATAAACGCTCGGAATGCCACTGATTGCCGTGACGAAGTTATAAAAGCCATTGTAACGAAGCACTACGTCGATGACTTTGTAGCAAGCTTTGTATCAGATCGGGAGGCGTACACCAAAAGCGAAGCCGCCAAGGAGGTTCATAAGCGCGCGAATTTCGAACTGCGAGGCTTTGTATCTAATTCTGCAGGAGTTCAGCGTAAACTAAATGAGACGACCAATGGAAGGGATGCCGAAGCAACTGTTCAACTGGATAGCAAGTCTGTAGACAAAATACTGGGCATGTTTTGGGCAAGTCAAGAAGATAAATTTATTTTCGACCTGCAAATGAATCGCGTGGACAAGGATATAGTCAAGGGAACAAAGCGCCCCACTAAAAGGCAGCTGCTTAGTATGGTTATGTCTGTGTATGACCCATTTGGCATGCTTGCAGACCTCATGATATATGGCAAAATACTTGTACAGGATGTGTGGCGTGCAGACGTGAATTGGAATGACTTAATACCGGATAATTTATACGAGCATTTTCGTCATTGGATAAAGCAACTGGAGGAGGTAAAGCAGTTTAAAGTACCACGCTGTTACTCTGACCAATTTATGTCACCTGATGCCCAAATCGAACTACACGTTTTTGTTGACGCAAGTGAGCAAGCCTTTGCTGCTGTTGCGTACTGGCTGATCAGTTCCTGCGGACAAATTGAAGTATCCTTCGTGGCGGGAAAGACCAGATGTGCTCCCCTCAAGATGCTGTCAATACCAAGACTTGAGTTGCAGGCTGCAGTTTTGGGCACACGACTGAGAAACTCAATTTTGGAAAGCCATGAGGTTCAAGTGAAGCGAACGATTATGTGGTCGGATTCGCAAACAGTCATAGCTTGGATACGATCGGGTCATCGTTTATACAAACAATTTGTGGCACATCGTATAAGCGAGATTTTGGAAACAACAACTTAATCCTGCAGACAAGGGCACCAAGACAATAAAGAATATGATGTATAAGCCACAAACTGTTTGGACAAAAGGGCCGGAATTTCTGCATGAAGCCGAAAGGCACTGGCCGTCTCAAGAATTACAAAATTTAAAGGAGGATACATCTGAAATGCGCAAGGTAATGATGACTATGGTGCCGGAGCCAATAATCAACATTAAGCGATTTTCAAATTATCTCCGCTTGAAACGTACGATGGGATACGTGCTGAGGTTTGTAAACCAATTGCGGAATCCAGAAGGATTGGGTGTCACAAAAGAACTGTCGGTAAAGGAAGTTCATCGGGCTGAGTTGGCACTCTGTAAAATAGCGCAGTCCCAAGCATTCACTGACGAGATACATGAGCTAGAGAAAACCGGCTGGGTACAGAAAAGTAGCGCAATATATTCATTGTCGCCAAAATTGGATGAACACGGCGTAATCGTGGTTAGTGGTAGACTGGACTGTGCAACCTTTATGCCGCAGAGGGCTCGGCATCCTATTATAATGCCGAAGAAACATATGTTGACGAATTTGATTGTACACTTCTATCATAAAATGTATCACCACCAAAATGATGAATTGATAGTCAACGAGATACGACACAAGTTTTGGATAGTTGATTTGCGCTGTGCTGTAAAACGCGCTAAATCATCGTGTCAATATTGCAAGAACAAGAGTGCAAAGCCCGCACCGACTATCATGGGCCAGTTGCCATACGATAGAGTGACTCCTTATAATCGCCCGTTTACATTTACAGGACTTGATTATTTTGGACCCGTAAGCGTCACCATTGGACGCCGACACGAAAAGCGGTGGGTGGCTCTCTTTACGTGTTTAACAGTGAGGGCAATCCATCTGGAGTTGGCTGAGGACCTGTCAACTGACGCATGTATAATTGCTATAAGAAACTTAGTCAACAGAAGAGGCATACCAAGCGTAATCAGGTCGGATATGGGCACTAACTTCGTGGGAGTGAATAATGAGATCAGAAAAGTAAAAGATCTGTTTGACTGGGACTATATACAGGCCGAGCTATCAACTAAGGATATCAAATGGGAATTTAACTGTCCAGCTAATCCCAGTTCAGGCGGATGTTGGGAACGTATGGTACGGTCAACGAAGCGCGTGCTGGCTGTCACATTGAAGGAGCACGCACCCAAGGTGGAGACATTGCGGAGCTTGCTGATAGAAGCAGGAACATTTTCAACAGCAGGCTCTTGACTCACATTCCTGTCGGCATTGATGACCCTGAACCGCTAACTCCGAATCACTTATTATTGGGAACCATGAATTCCACGCAGTCACCTGGAGAAACTGCGAATATCTGCCTGCGAAAACAATATCGTATAGCTCAGCAACTGAAAGACAACTTTTGGCGGCGTTGGATTCGTGAATACTTACCGACGCTAACTAGGCGAACTAAATGGTTCGCACCTACTAAACCAATCAAATCTGGAGACGTTGTCCTGTAGTCAACCCGATAATGGCTAAAGATGGCCATGTGCGAATAGCCGAGGTTAAAACGCCTACGGGAATTTTAAAGCGACCTGTTTCCAAGCTGGCCATACTAGATGTAGTTGGTAAAATGTCGTAGTCATTTTACGGTGGGTGGGATGTTACTGATTGATAAAAATTTGAATTTAACCGCCAAATGCCAAACATACCCAAGCCCTGGACCTGAAGACAGGCACCCCCTTTTATTTGATAAACGATAAGTATTAATCTTTGTTACCGATATTCGCAATGTAATCGATATTCACATTGTTACCGATCTATTTTATGCTAGGCAGTCGCTTAGAATATGCCATGGAGTAAGGCTGACCGGCACGGCATAAAATACCAATTTAATAAACCAACCATACTTAATATTATTGATATTCAAAATAGCAGTTTGTTATTATTTGCGGTTCTGTTAATGGTATTTTATTTGGGCCCTTAAGGGTCGCAACACCCCTCATACGGTTGTTCATGAGTTTTTGCAAAAAAAAAGAACTCTGCCTTTACCTGTCAACCTTCCAGCTGCAACCTTCTCAAATAATAACTCTGTCGTTTCAAAAAACTAAATTCTGATGAAATATCTATTATTTATCAGAATGTTAGGGGTCTGGTCTCAAAACTTAAAAACTTGTTTTTGAATAGCTTTTCGTTCCATGCTGATATAATTTCTTTTACTGAAACTTGGTTAAATCCAAGTATATCTAATTGTGAACTTTTTTCAAATAATTTTATCGTTTATAGAGCTGATCGACCGACTCGCCGAGGTGGTGGGGTATTAATTGCTGTTAAAGCTACTCTCCAGTCGGAACCTTTCTGTTTTTCTGCCGTTAATGATGCTGAGATTATTTCTGTTAAAATAACTCTCCCTTCACATGTTGTTTATATCACTTGCTCTTATATCCCTCCTTCTTCTGACATTCAAGTTTATCTTCAACACCTAACTTGTATTAAAGAAGTTTCTGCTCATATCCGTGACAATGATATTTTTATCGTACTGGGTGACTTTAATTTACCAACCATCCCCTGGTCTTCATCCGACACCATAAATTATCTTGTACCGTCTGCCCAGCATGACTTCTTAGAATAAATGCTTGATCTTCCATTGTTTCAGATCAATTCAATTTCTAATCATTTGATTAGAACACTCGATCTTGTATTTATTAACAACTACTGTATTGCCAATGTATCTAGGTCATCCCCTCTGTCTGTCCCTGAGGATTCATATCATCCTACTTTAGAAGTTACATTGTCTGTTAGCAATCCTGTTATGTCTTATCCTCCAGTGTTTAACCTGCCTCGCCGTTGCTTTCGCAAAGGAAATTACTCATTATTAAATCAACGTATTCTGGCAACTGATTGGTCTTTTATATATGATTCGGTTGATATAAATATTGCCCCAAAATCTTTTTATAGCACCTTAAATTCTCTATTGGACGAATGTATCCCTTATTCTGCTCCGTTGTCCGTTTCTTCTAAGCCCCCTTGGTTCACTCCAAGACTATCAACTTTACAAAATAATAAATCTAAATATTATAAAAAATTTAACAGGTCTGGCTTGAGTGCTGAATTGTCTAAATACATTATAGCAAAATCAAACTTTCTTCTCCTGAATTCACAGTGCTATGAGAATTACCTTATTTGTTGCAAACGGCAATTTACGCTAAATCCCAAACAATTTTATAGTTTTGTCAATTTTAAGCGTAAATCTTCCACTTTACCGTCATCTTTCATGTTTGGGATGGATAAATCAAGCATCGATAGCGAATCCGCTAATATTCTTGCCAATTTCTTCCAATCAACTTACTCTTCTGCATCCCCTATTAACATACCTTACCCTTATAGTATTGCTTCTACAAATTATATTCCTGTTCCTACCTTCTCTCAGTCCACTCTACTATCAGCTTTAAATTCGTTAAAGTCTTCTTACTCTCCTGGACCTGACAATATACCTAGTTGTCTTCTTAAAGAGTGCAGTGCTTCTCTTCTTCGCCCATTGCTTAAGCTTTTTAACCTATCCCTTAAATCTTCTGTCTTTCCATCTCTTTGGAAAGAATCTTTTATAATCCCTCTTCACAAAAAAGGTGGGAAGTCCAATATTGAAAATTATAGGGGCATTGCAAAATTGTCCGCTATCCCTAAATTATTTGAAAAAATTATCATTTCATCTCTGCAAATCAGTCTTATCCCCTGCTCAACATGGCTTCGTAAAAAATCGGTCAACCATGACCAATCTATTAGAATTCACAACTTTAGTAAATGATGCTTTCCTCTCGAAAATGCAAACTGACGTCATTTACACAGACTTCAGTAAAGCTTTCGACACTGTACTCATTGACCTATTACTTCTAAAGCTTGTCCGTATTGCTTACCCTCCCTCACTTCTATCTTGGATTTCTTCTTATTTAAAGGGTCGGACACAAAGAGTACTCCTAAGATTGGCTACCTCGAAACAAGTTCATGTTACTTCTGGAGTACCTCAGGGTAGTCATCTTGGTCCTTTACTCTTCACTCTTTTTATAAATGATCTTCCCTCTGTTTTATCTCATTCTCGCATTCTCATGTACGCAGACGATGTGAAGCTTATTTTCTCCTACTGTAGTTCTCTAAATCATACTTGCTTACAAAATGATTTAAATTCAATGCATCTTTGGTGTAAGACTAATCAGTTGCTTCTCAATTGTTCTAAATGTATGTTTATGATTTTCAGCCGAAATAACCCCTTCATTACCAACTACTTAATTGGCAGTACCCCGTTGCAACGTATTTTTACAGTCAAGGACCTTGGTGTTCTTTTTGACTCCAAACTCTCATTCGGCCTTCATATTTCTACTATTGTTAATGAAGCCTAAGGTGTTCTTGGTTTCATTAAACGTTGGTCTAAAGAGTTTAACGATCCTTACGTTACGAAAACTCTGTACACTTCCCTTGTTCGCCCTATCCTAGAGTACTGCTCTTGTATATGGAGCCCCCAGTATATAAATAACCAGGATCGTATCGAATCTGTTCAGAAGCAGTTTTTGCTTTTTGCCTTACGAGGCTTGAATTGGGATAATAACCTTCGCTTGCCTTCATATTCCAGTAGGCTTCTTCTCCTTAACCTCCCGTCGTTGAACAATCGTAGGATAGTCCTTGGTGTTGCCTTCCTGCACAAGTTGATTGCTGGCGATATAGATTCTTCTTTTCTGTTAGGTCATCTCCATTTCTCTATTCCCTCCAGACCTACTAGAAACTTTCGCCCGTTATTTTTAAAAACGTGCACAACAGATTACGCTATGCACAGTCCATTTCGTGTTTTATGCGTCCAATTTAATAATCTATACCACGTGTTCTCTAATGAGACCTCTCTCTCCTTAATCAAACCATTGCTTTCAGTTTATCTTCGGGAAGTTAATGACCGCTCTCAGCTATGAAACGGGGCTGAGCCTGCTGGACTGGCTAAATTCTTTTCCTTCATCGGGTCATATATATATAAATATTTTTAATTCTATTTTATTAATTTTATTATTATTATTACTTTTTTTTTTTTTCCTTTTTTAACATTTATTTTTAGTTTTCACATTTAAGTTTTTCTTTTATATTTTCTACAAAATCTCTGTTTTAAGTATAGAGTCTATAATACCACTGACATTTTTGGCTGTGGAAAGGGGCATAGTTGGCCGGACTGGCAAATAAAACACCCCCATCAGTCGGTGATGTTATTAGACATTTTTGTTCTCAGCCTAGGCTTTTTACTACTACTATTTTATTGTAACTTATTTTTTTAAAAGTTGACTCTAGAATTGTCAACAACTTTCAATAAAATAAAAAAATAAATTACAGCTTAGAAGACTCGTTCACTACCTTACCACCAACAAAACGCAATATTTTGTCGGTGACGGCCCGCTTGTTTGACTTTTTGAGTTTATTGTGTCCATTGATCACCAGAGCAAAAATTCTGCTTCAGGAGCTGTGGCGACAAAAGTTGGATTGGGATGCGTCAGTTCCAATGAGCCTACATACCATTTGGAACTGGTTCAAGCAGAATTTACTAGACCTAAATAAGATATCGATTCCTCGATACGTTTGCCTGTTCACGTACACAACAGTCCAAATCCACGGCTTTGCAGACGCTTCAAGTGAAGCCTATGGCTGTTGCATATATGTTCGTACCATTGGTGGGAAAAAGAGTTTGGCAAGACTTTTAACCGCCAAATCACGTGTGTCTCCTCTTAAAACAAAGTCAATCCCAAGGCTCGAGTTGTGTGCAGCTCATCTTCTAGCTACGTTGTGGGTTCAAGTAGCCCCATTGCTTGAAAATTTAAAACTTGAAAGCATCAATTTCTGGTCGGATTCTCAAGTCACACTTTACTGGTTGAAAAGAGATCCATCCACACTAGCAACGTTCGTTGCTAATAGAGTTTCCGAAATCCAAGAGCTTTCAGAAAATGTTGTATGGCGTCATGTGCCTACGGAACAGAATCCAGCTGATTTAGTGTCGCGTGGTACAGATGTAGATGGTCTAAATTGTTCGCTGTGGGAAAACGGGCCGGACTTTTTGCTTAAAAGTGCTGATAAATGGCCTTGTCTCCATCAATTTGAAATCTCTCGTGACCTACAGCTGTCCGAAAACAAAAAAAGCGCGGTGGTATGTTCAATAGCAAAAAGCGAAGCAAATGTAATTGTCGATCTCGTTGAAAGATGTTCGTCGTATAACAAACTACTTCGTATCATGGCCTACGTGCATCGTTTTATTCAAGGAAAAAACCGTAGCCGCGAGGCAGTTATATCAGTAAAAAAGCTTAAATTGTCGTTTTTTAGAATTATACATGTGCTTCAAAAATTCGAGTTGGGTTCAGAATACGTCAAATTACAAAGATCGGAAGTTTTGGATCCAAATCTTCAACGTTTGAATCCCTTTATACACACCATGGAGCTGGATGGTGTGACTTTTCGTTTAATTCGCGTTGGAGTCAGGCTCTTAAATGCTCAAATTCCATACGACGCAAAATTTCCATTGTTGCTGCCTCGAAATTCTGAATTCGTTAAGTTGTTTCTTCGTAATTTGCATCAAACACATTATCACGCAGGTGCCAAGGTGATGGTGTCACTGCTAAGGCAGCAGATTTGGGTAATTAATGCTCGAGAGGCGTGCACGAAGATTGTGAGGAATAAACTCGGTATAAACCCGTACTACTTGGTCAAATATTGGGCAATTTGCCCGCCGATCGAGTTAGGCAAGCTCACCCTTTTTTGATTTGTTGAGTAGATTTTTGCGGTCCATTTTATGTGTCGTTAAGGCTACGTGGGAAGCCACCTATAAAAACTTATGTGGCAGTCTTCGTGTGTTTTACGTCAAAGGCCGTTCACCTTGAGCTTGTTGTTGATCTCTCTACTGACAGCTTTTTATCTGTTTTTAAAAGGTTCATCGGAAGGAGGGGTCTGCCGGAGAAAATCTACAGCAACAACGCCACCAATTTCGTAGGAGCGAGCAGGGTCCTCGAGGAGTTGAACGAGGCGTTCCACCGCAGCAAGGAGTCGAGTGGTCTTTCATCCCTCCGCGGTCACCACACTTCGGCGGGCTATGGGAGGCAGCCGTCAAAGCCGCCAAACATCGGTTGCTGCGAGGGGTTGGCAACGCCAAACTCAGCGCGGACGAGTTGAACACTCACCTGATGGAAGTCGAGGCTCTGCTCAACTCTCGCCCAATTGCATCGCCAGGCAATGATCCCAGCGATGGGGAGGCTCTCACGCCAGGCCACTTGCTAATCGGGCAGCCTCTTCTTTCGCTGCCCACAGAATTCGGAATCGGCGGAAGCTGCAGCAAGGCCAGCTTCGGATATTTGAAGCGGTGGCGAATGCTGTCAACACTCAAGCAGCAGTTTTGGCAGAGCTGGTCCAAGGACTACCTGGCCAGTCTGCAGCAGCGCAACGCGTGGAACATCGAGGGCCCCGATCTAACAACAGGTCGTCTAGTTCTCGTTCACGAGGACAATCTGCCGCCGCAGCGATGGCTAACAGGTCGCGTGGTGTCAACAATACCAGGCGACGATGGTAAAGTGCGTGTGGCTGAAGTTAAGACACCAGGAGGCATCATTAAGCGCGCAATACGCAAGTTGGCTTTGCTGCCAATAAACAGCACGAAGGAAGAAGTTAAAGTGCCGGAGGCCTTTAACGGGGCCGGAATGTTAGCACAGTAGTTTTAGTTCGTTTATAAGAGAAAATTAAATTGTTAAATGAAGTAGCAGCCTTGAGTGTAGTCACATTCTTACTCAAATTATTTACATAGTTACTCTTCTATTGATAAGCTTAACATATAAGTAACATAGTTAAGCCACTCTTCCTTAGTTCATAAGCTTCGCACTATTCGTATAATCGCTGTTATGTTAGTCGCTCTTTTTCGTTTGTAGTCGCTGGTTGCGCCAGCGCATTAAAATTTAGAATTGAAGTCTGAGTGCGTTTCTTTTGGCCACAGCTAACCCTCTAATTCGAAATCGCGTTTTTCGACCAGAAAAATACTTTCGTAAAAAAGCTTACGATTTTTTAATCTGCTTTTATTCCTTCTTTTGATATTAAAAATCCTAAATACTTAACTTTGGCCTTGCATAAACTCACACTTGTCTAATCTCAACTCTAACTTATTATCCACTAGCCTCTTAAACACTTCACTTAAAATTTCCAAATGTTCTCTTATGTTTTTGCTCGCTATCAAAATATCATCCACATATATTATGACTTTATTATCTCTAATCATGTCTGCAAAAATACTATTTCTAAACCGTTGAAATACCTGTGGGGCATTTTTCAAACCCATTGGCATTCTTAAAAACTCAAACTTTCCTAAAGAGTTACAAACAAGGTGTACTTGATTGACTCTCTATTAACATATACATGAAAATAACTATTTTTTAAATCAAGATTTGTAAATACCGTTTTTCCCAATATTCTAATCAATAAATCATCAATCAAAGGTAATGGGTAATTATCTTTTTTAATGACTTTATTAAGTCTTCTAAAATCAATGCACAACTATAAATCACCCGACTTTTTCTTGACTAACACAATCGGCGATGCGTAATTAGAACTACTTGGTTGAATAATCTTGTCCTTCAGATATTCATCTTACATCACCTGTAACTTTTCTTTTTCTGCATACGATAATCGTCATGGGGAACAACTGAACGATTTTGCATTTTCTAGTAAAATGCTCATCTCGCACTTAATATTTGGTTCACTTTGTCTTTTTGCATTAACATGTGTGTTTTCTAATAATTTTATTAACTCATTTTGCCAATAACATTCAACCTTATCTCCAATATTGTACATAATTTCATTTCTGTTTGCATCTAAAATAATTATGCTTAACATAGACTGTTCAAAACCATCAACGTATATTGTTTAATGATTTTTAAAATCATTACTCGCTAAACTATCATCGTCCTCTAATTTATCATCTAATTTTTCACCATCTAACAAAATATCAGTATATAACCTTTCTTTATTTTTTATCACACTTTCCTTTTCTAACCCTTTCACACTGTCTAAAAATTTTTCACTATCTAACACATTATCATTATCTAGCAATTTTTTATTTTCTAATTCTTTGTTATCTAACATTATATGTTTATCCAAAACCGTTTCCACTAACAATTTACTATCTGCTAACCATTTACTTTCTAACTGTCTACTATCTTATAACTTTAGTTTTGTAGTATCCGAATTTTCAGCACACTCAACTGAAACCATTTCCAACGCACAAGGGTCAAAATTTATACTACATGCTTGCATTTAATCTCTTCCAAGCACAACATTCCACCCATAGACTCATTTGTCACTACATGTAAATCAAAATATACTTTATTCATTTTTTTGTAAACATAACATTTAGTTTTTCCAAAAATATTCAATTGGCTTTCATTTAGCCCAAAATATTCATTATTTTATACGTTTAGTTCCACTCCATAAGGAACATAAGCGTATTTAATAAAAGAAATAGGGCTTCCTGTGTCTATGAGGCATTCTGAAATAATTGGCTTAATATTCACCAGACCTGTTAAGTAATGATTATTAATTATAGTTACTATTAATTAGATTATTGTTGTTAAAAAGTTGAATTAATGATTAAATTGCGATTATTTTCGGTTTCACACAATTATTTAATGATTACGATTACAAATAATCAAAAATAATGGAAAATTACCATGAATTATTAAAAACAACGGAAAATAATTGAAAATAATGGAATATAATGGTTTCCATTATTTTCCATTATTTCGACTATTTGAGACTATTTTGAGAGAAACAAATTATTTTAAACATCACATTTAATAACAACGCCTTCCAAAAATCTGCATCTAAGTTTTGGAGTTTTTTTTTTCTGTCTTTAACTACAATATACATACATCTAATATTTTTCTTCAGTATCACCGTTGCACTTAATCACTTGCTGTTTGAATCTATAATAAGAAGATTGTTTAGTAAACGTTTTTAAGAGATGCATTTACATTTTTCTCCTCGACGTCTAAAAGATCTTTTGCCGTGAGCTGCATCATATGGTTTTTCTTCTTTTTATACTCGTTACCGAAGGTAAAGACTATAATGGTTTTGTGCAATGTCCGTCATGGTGTCTGTCCGTCTGTCTGTCTGTCCGTCTGTATGAACGCAACTTTTTTTAACACCCTTTAAGCTAGAGACTTGAAACTTTCCAATTCTCTTTATCTATAGGATAGTAAATTAAAGTGTAAAGATGGGGGTTCTACGATAACTGGGGAGCTGGCAAATCGATAAATTCGATAACTCAAAACCGATAAATCCACATATTTCGCACATCCTTACAGCTAGAACTACCAAACTTGGTAAACAGATAGTTACTAGCAACCCCCACAAGACTGCATAAAAAGTTTGCATGCCACGCCTACGAATACTAGCCTAGCCGCCCCCATCCGCCAATGTTAAATTTTTTGCCCGCGCCTTTGTAGTTTTAGCAAATTTATCATTTAAGCATTAATATGATTAGATCTAATAAAAATTTGAAAACAATAATACCAAATATTGTTTTGTGCAATATCAGTCATGACGGATGGACAGTCTGTATAAACGCAAGTGCTTTTGTGCTAACTCGAGTCGAACTTCCATACAACGAAATTTTCTATACAACGACTTTATTTGCAAAACACCGCATTTTGATTAAATAGTCAGTGTGTTTTCAATCTTCGTATAACGAATTTGTGCAATGTCCGTCATGGTGTCTGTCCGTCTGTCTGTCTGTCCGTCTGTATGAACGCAACTTTTTTCCACACCCTTCAAGCTAGAGACTTGAAACTTTCCAATTCTCTTTATCTATGGGATAGTAAATTAAAGTGTCAAGATTGGGGTTCAACGATAACTGGGGGCTGGCAAATCGATAAATTCGATAACTCAAAACCGATAAATCCACATATTTCGCACATCCTTACAGCTAGAACTACCAAATTTGGTGAGAAGATAGCTACTAGCAACCCCCAAAAAACTGCATCAAAAATTTTGGAGCCACGCCCACCCATTCCGCCCCCAGAAACCCCGCATTTCAAAGTCAAAAAAGCCTATATCTCCCACAGTTTTTGAGCTATAGCCACCAAATTTGGTGTCAAGATAGGTGATGACGACCCCCCAAAAACTGCATCAAAAGTTTGGATGCCACGCCTACTAATAATGCCTTAGCCACCCCCATCCGCCCCAACGCTTCGTCAAAAACGGGAATGCGTGTATCTTCCAGAGTTGTATAGCTAGAGCCACCAAATTTGGTAGGAAGATAGCTGGCAACGACCCCCAAAAACCTGAATCAAAGTTTGGAGCCACACCCACCCATTCCGCCCCCCTTTCTAAACCTTTCACAAACTTTGAGCTAGAGTCACCAAATTAGGTTTGAAGATAGCAATTGACATTCCACAAATATCTGCAGCACAAATTTGGATGCCACGCCCACCCATACTGCCCCAGCCAACCTTTCCAAACCTTTTACAAATTTTGAGCTAGAGTCACCAAATTTGGAAGGAAAACAGCTGGTGGCATCACCATCTTCATCGGAGAATCTTTAAGGCAGCGTACACCCCTGCCGCATCCGTACCCCTTTGCAATAAGGCCTCTTTTTACCGGTTTTAAAACTGGTAACGAGTATACCGCAGTCGGTTGCGTCCGACTGCAACGTTTCCACTTGTTTTTATATTGCATAGGCTCGCAGGTTATTAGGTGATTTATGGCATACTTCTAGGCTTATTCTATAAATCTAAAGCTCAACGTCATTAGGCAAACCGCAAGCTGGAAGGCTATTTTTGATTTTTGCTTCTCTTATTTCTGTTATCAAGAGAGCGGCATTGCACGTATTTATTTTTATTTTTTTTCGTCTTTCTTTAACTACAATAAACATATTTTTAACATATTTCTTCACAATCACTACTCGTTACCGAAGATAAAGACTATATTGGTTTTGTGCAATGTCCGTCATGGAGTCCGTCCGTCCGTCTGTATGTTCGCAACTTTTTTCCACACCCTTCAAGCTAGAGACTTGAAACTTTCCAATTCTCTTTATCTATGGGATAGTTAACTAAAATTCAAGATGGGGGTCTACGATAACTGGGGGGCTGGCAAATCGATAAAACAATAGCTCAAAACCGATAAATCCACATATTTCGCACATCCTTACAGCTAGAACTACCAAATTTGGTAAGCATATAAATACTAGCAACCCCCAAAAAACAACATCAACATTTTTGGAGCCACGCCCACCCATTCCGCCCCCAGGCCCCGCGCATTTTGAAATCAGAAAAGCCTATATCCCCAACAGTTTTTGAGCGATAGCCACCAAATTTGGTGCCAAAATAAGTGATGACGACCCCCCAAAAACTGCATCAAAACATTGGATGCCACGCCGAACTATACTGCCCTAGCCGCCCCCATCCGCCCCAACGAAAAGAAATAAATGTTAAAGGTATAAGGTAGTTTTAAGGCAAGTTAAGATTTACGATTCTTCTTATATATATAATAATATACATTCATATATCTGTCAATCAATTATTTAGTATACATTTTATATAAATTTTATATATACATATTTTGTTGTTGTCTTAGAATTTTTTTTTCTTTATCTATTATTCAAAATTCAATTCAGTTCGATTTCGCGAAAATAATAATCAAATCTTAATATTATAATATAAATATAAATTCTAATATTTTGTATATATCACTGTGAAATTGAGGTTAAAAACATTCGTTTCCTAACAGTTCAATTGGAAACCATCAAATCAATCACGCGTATTGTGCAAATTTTTATTCAACTTCAACAGCAGGCATTTGTCCTTAAGGTGGTAAGTTGAACTGTGTAAATTATGTGGATCGTGCATTTGAGGTTAAATTCACCAGTCCATAGTCCAAAATGCCGAGAGTTCGACGTGCGAACATCGGCCGCCGCACAAGACATGCAAGCCAGCAACAAGTGTATTCACAGAACTTAAGCGAAGAACAACAAAATATAATAAGAGAAAATGCCCAATTGAGACAACGCTTGAGCACAGGAAGATCATTGGCATCATAAAATCGCTTGGCATTCCAATATGATCCCACTGCGAACTACAGTGATGATGACAATTTAGAAATTGGACCAATGACGTCTGTATGCCGATATTGCAATGCGTTAAAGTTCAAAAGAGAAACGGCTGGATTGTGCTGCGCAAGTGGAAAAGTAAAACTGGATCCATTACTTACACCACCACAGCCACTGAAACCATTGTTCGATGGAACTGATCCCGATTCCAACCATTTTCTTCAACACATCCTGGAATACAATAACTGCTTTCGCATGACTTCCTTTGGAGCTAATATCATTCGAGAAGGCGGCTTCATGCCGACTTGCAAAGGTAAAAGATACAACACACACAACCAATCACTCACACCAATCAATCACACCAACACAATCAAGAGCTAATATCATTCGAGAAGGCGGCTTCATCTTAATTGATTGCCATCACAGATACAAGGACAAATATATGATTTGCATAGTTCAATGGTGCCAACACCAGATGAACTGCATAAATTTCTGCAAATATATTTCATTTCGTCGATGGTGGATCAGCTGAATGTGCGGTGCAACACACAGGGAACACAACAGTTAAAGAGACGAATTATTGAACAGTTGCAAGCATTTTTTCACGCTAATAACGCTGTGGTTAATATGTTCAAAACAGCATTGGAACGAATGCCTTGAGATACGCACAAATTTGTCATAAGAGCGGATCGTACCCCAACAGGTGAACATGTGCGAAGATTCAATGCACCCATCGTTGATGATGTTGCTGCAATTATTGTTGGCGATCCAACAACATCACGAGATACTGTCGTTCAGCGAAGAAGCAATATCATGCATCGTGTAAACGATGGTTAAGTCAACGAGCATTTCTCGCTGCAAACAATAATGATGTAAATGCACTGAATTTCACCATTCAATCAAAAATCGATGGCGATTTAATGACATACAAATCCGTTGATTCCATTACAAATCCCAATGATGTATAAATTATCCAACGAAGTTTTTGAACTCTCTGGAGTTACCAAGATTTCCACCACATAAATTGCAACTCAAAGTTGGTTCAGTTATTATGATATTGCGTAATTTGAATCCACCGCGTCTTTGGAACGGTACTCGACTTGCGGTGAAAAGACTTATGCTGAATTTGATTGACGCAACCATTATTAACGGAAAGTACGCAGGTGAAAATGTATGTATTCCTCGAATACCAATGATTCCTACTGATATTCCGTTTGACTTCAAACGATTGCAATTTCCGGTTCGCCTTGCGTTCGCAATGACAAGTCGCAAGGCCAATCGCTTAGTGTTTGCGGGATAAATTTAGAAAATCATTGTTTGAGTTGGGAAACCATCCGCTTTGTTTGTGTTAACGTAAGACCAAAAAACAAAAAATGTGGTTTACGAAAGAGCACATCAATGAAACGGATAATTTGCGGACACGTATAACGCTTCGATTCAGTATTTACTTTGGATTCACTTTCATTTTTTATTAAGAGAATTTCAACTAAATTACACTACATTTTTGTAATCGAAATGAATTCATTACTGTTGTAAAATTAAATAAAAAATTTTTTAAAAATGAAGCCATCTGGTGGCGATGCGGAGTTCGCCGGGTTTGCTAGCTATTAATAAATATTCACAATAATATAATAAAACAAGTGGAAACGTTGCAGTCGGACGCAACCGACTGCGGTATACTCATTACCAGTATTAAAACCGGTAAAAAGACGCCTGATTGCAAAGGGGTACAATGCGGCAGATATGTACGCTGCCTTAAAGATTCTCCGATGCAGATGGGGATGCCACCAGCTATCTTCCTTCCAAATTTGGCGACTCTAGCTCAAAGTTTGTAAAAGGTGGGGAAAAGGGGACTGGGGGCAGATTGGGTGGATGTGGCATCCAAATTTTTGCTGGAGATCTTTGTGGAATGTCAATTGCTATCCTCATACCAAATTTGGTGACTCTAGCTCAAAGTTTGTAAAAGGTGGGGAAAAGGGGGCTGGGGGCGGATTGGGTGGGTGTGGCATCCACATTTTTGATGCAGATCTATGTAGAATGTCAGTTGCTATCTTCATACCAAATTTGGTGACTCTAGCTCAAAGTTTGTAAAAGGTGTGAAAAAAGGGGGCTGGGGGCGGATTGGGTGGGTGTTGCATCCAAATTTTTGTTGCAGATCTTTGTGGAATGTCAATTGCTATTTTCATATCAATTTTGGTGACTCAAGCTCGAAGTTTGAAAAAAGTGGGGAAAGGGGGGCGGAATGGGTGGGCGTGGCTCCAAAACTTTGATGCAGTTTTTTGGGAGTCGCTGCCAGCTATCTTCCTACCAAATTTGGTGGCTCTAGCTATACAACTCTGGAAGATACACGCTATCCCTTTTTTGACGAAGCGTTGGGGTGGATGGGGGCGGCTAGGGCATTATTGGTGGGCGTGGCATCCAAACTTTTGATGCAGTTTTTGGGGGATTGTCATCACTTATCTTGGCACCAAATTTGGTGGCTATAGGTCAAAAACTGTGGGAGTTATAGGCTTTTTTGATTTTAAAATGCGGGGGGCTATTTGCGGAAAAATTTTTGATGCAGTTTTTTGGCGGTTGTTAGTAGCTATCTTCTTACCAAATTTGGTAGTTCTAGCTGTAAGGATGTGCGAAATATGTGGATTTATCGGTTTTGAGTTATCGAATTAATCGATTTGCCAGCCCCCCAGTTATCGTAGAACCCCCATCTTTACACTTTAATTTACAATCCCATAGATAAAGAGAATTGGAAAGTTTCAAGTCTCTAGCTTGAAGGGTGTGGAAAATACTTGCAACCATACGGACGGACAGACGAGACGGAGACACCATGACGGACATTGCACAAAAACTAATATACTCTTTACCTTCGGTAACGAGTATAAAAAAGTTATTAAAAAATTAAAAATTGACTTAAAAACTAAAATATCAAATTTTCTACATGGGGATTCGAACCCGGGACCCCTGGGTGAGAGTCTGGCACCTTTACCACTAGACTATATGAGAGTGTACCAGATGTGCCTTTGAAACCCAATTTATACATATTTTTTGAGTTACTCACTCCGCCTCAAGTGAAGCTAATAAAAAGCTATTAAAAATAAAATAAATCTATGATTTTTTGGCTTATTATTTTGAATCTTTATTGGTATAAATTTGATTGACTATTGTTGTTTGACGTTGTTTCTTATTCTATGTAATGAAAACATATCAAAAATATATGTAAGTGACGTGCGTTACAAAAAGTGCGGCAAGTGAATTTGCGGTGGACAGAACGTCTTGTTAAAGATTTCAACTGGAGCGATAGGACGGGTTCACTTGTCGTATGAACATATTAGCAGGCGGGCTTGATTTAAACGCAATATAAAAAGATAAGTTTTTTACATATTTGTATACTTTATGAATTATTATATTGATATATGTTTTGTATATTTTCAGAAACATACATCCAATCTTAGGGCTTAAAAGCAGCGCACGCCATAAAAATCAGCTTAGCTTAGTTGTATTTCTAAAAGCTGTTTTATTAAATCATTGTATTACACAAATGCGAGTTTAATTTTTGAAATTATGTAAATTACAAAACGCGAATGTTCCAGTTAGTTGGTCTTTTTATATTGTCATTAATTTAATTACCAGTACTAAAAAAATCAAATCAAAAATCAATATCGATAATCGAAGTCAGCAGACGCTTTTATTTTGAGCTCCGTGTTTTTTTCGCTTTATTTTGCCTAAAAAGTTGTTTTTAAAAAACAGAAAGGAACATTTAGTTGTGATTTACACAGTGGCATATTATCTGATTAAAAGTTGTGCTAAATCAATACACAATTAACGAAAACAATCATTTAAACTCTGCTTGACGCGGGAAACATAAATTACAATAACAAACAATTAAAGAAACAAACAAGAATTTTGGTAGCGAATGTGAGCACAAAACACAAAGTAAAAGCTCACTCTAACAAAAACATACACACTCAGTGACTTCGTCGCAAACACATAAAAACCCATCAAACGAACTCAATGGCACCGGTACAAAAGAGACTGCGTGAAAACTCAATTGGAGAGATTAAGCAGACCAAGGCGCCAGACATGGGATCTATTTTGCAGCTCATCGACCAGCGTCTTCAGGAGCATGCTGATATGATAGCTCGAAAAATGAGTGAATCTGAAGCGCGCATACTCTCTGTGCTTCATGAGCGGCTAGATGGCATGAGTGCAGAAATGCAGAGAATGAGTGAGCGTGTTGAAAAACTGGAGAGAGATGCGGCTGCGTTGGACTCGCTAAAGGCACAGGTGGGCTTGCTTGAGTCAAAAATGTTGACACTTGCAACAGCAGAAGTGGCGAATGACCTCCGCATGCATGGGGTCCCGTTCTGTGAGGGGGAGTCACTCAAAACTGTTTTCAACACCTTATGTTTTTCTTTGGGATTGACACCGGCACCGAGACTTAAAGACATTTTTAGAGTCAAACAGGCAAAAAATTTAAACACAGTTGTCGACCCTGCAGTAATTATTTAATTTGAAAACGCACGTGATAAGATTGCTCTCATGCGGGCAGCGGGAGAGTATCGGCGGACGGCAAAGCAACTACTAAACTTGCAGTTGTTGGGATTTGACTCATCCACGCCTTTCTACATCAACGAACAGTTGACAAGAGAGAACCACGCTGTGTTTAAAGAGGCTATGCGGATGAAGCGACAGAAAGTTTTATCTGCCGTTTTCTGCCGACGCTCATGCGTTTATGTAAAGAGAAGTGAGAGGGCAGAGCCAGTGTGTGTGGAGAGCTTTCAAAAGCTATTACAATTTCAAGCCGAAAGCTCTACAATTTCGGCTAATGCTTCGCCTGAATGAGCGTCAATTTGATTCTGTTTATATGTTTTGCCTTTGTCACAATTTTCGTATATATTCTTATTTTTACTTGTATTTTACTTTAATTTACCCGCCTATTATTATTGTTGTTATTATTGTTGAAACATATTTAGTGTTAAGTATTGTAAAATATTCTGATGTGCCTCAGACTGCGTACACACGGTGCTTTTTTAACGCATACATTCTTGTTGATTTTCTTTTGAAAGTTGCTTCGAGTTGCAACTCACACACACACGATGCTATTTAGTTGCTGCTTCTTTTCGATAAAATTTTCGATTTTGCCGCACTGATATATTTTGATTATTTTTCGTACTGCTCATAATTTGACAGCAACAATTCCGTGTTCGCTTGAGTCCACATACTTTCTTTTATGCTTTGTAACTTTGAACAAAAACAACATATAACCGTAATTGTAAATAATTATCGAAATAAACAACCCTGAAGCCAAGTGATTATTGAAAATTACAACCCTGCAGGCAACAAATGGGAATAAGCACAAAAGGGAACGCACATTAAGAGTTGCACGTCTTCGTCATAGTGCAACTTTTTACCAACACTGCTTTCCTCACCTCCCTTGCCTACAAGCCCAAAGTTGCAGCGTTAAAAAGGCACCGTGTGTACGCAGTCTCAGTTAGGTTCTAAATTCAAACTTTTAAGATGTCTATAACACAGATTAATTCCAGAGCGAGCAGCCATGCCATGGTTAGAGTTTTATGTAAGCAGACTAGCGGTTTAAAAATTTGCCATTTAAATGCTCAAAGCCTTGTTAAGAAGATGGATGAATTTCGTTATATCTTTGTAAATTCTAATGTTGATATTGTCTGTGTCTCTGAAACGTGGTTTGTCCCAGAATTAAGTGACTTGTCTATTATTTGTGATGGCTTCAATGTTTTTCGTTCTGATCGTGTAAGTCATGCAGGTGGTGAAGCAGTGTACGTAACAAAAAGAATTAGGTGTAAGGTTGTATTAACTCATCCCCTTGACAGCCAAATTGAATATTTATTTCTTGATCTTTATGGTGTTAATAAAGATATAAAGATGCTTCTCGGGTGTGTGTATAGGGCAAATAAGAACTTAGATTATTCAGGCATGATTAATTCAATTGAAAACGTATCGGTAAATTATACTGATGTAATTATACTTGGTGACCTAAATAGTAATATGATCCAAGAAAAAAATTTATTATTAGATTTCAACGCACTGGGTCTTAACCTTGTTAACGCATCAACACCAACGCATTTTCACGAACTATTAATACACTACTTGATGTCATTTTTGTAAATGATATGGATAAAGTTATGTTCTATGACCAATTATCAGTACCTGAATTCTCTAAACACGATCTCATTTTTTTGTCCTATAACACACAACCTGACTATAGTAACCAGACTATTCAATATAGAGATTTTAAGAATGTAGATAGTAGTATGTTATACAGTGACTGTAGCTCGTGTGATTGGGACCGTATATTCTCTCTTCCCTCGGTGGACACCCAGCTAGGCCTGCTACAAAGAAAAATAGACCATCTGTACAATAAGCATGTACCGATTAGAACCATAGTTGTTAAGCCGAAGCTAAATCCATGGTTTAGTAGTAATATTACAAGTGCAATAAAATACAGGGACATGCTTTATGAGAAATGGAAACGATACAAGACTGATCATTTGCTTCAACTATTTAAGACTGCTAGGCGTAAGGTTAATGACTTGATTAATAGTGCTAAGCGTAGGTTTTATGGTAGTAAGTTCAATAGAATAAATTCGTCGCAAAAACTATAGAAAGAGCTGAAGAGCGTAGGAATAGAAAAGGGTAAATCTGTGATAAATGACGACTTGGACGTAAATGTTCTTAATCGTAGTTTTGTCAACATTAGTGTTCGTCCAGCTACATGTAATCCGTATGTTAATTCTGTGTCGTTAAATAATTGTTCTAGCTGTTTTAATTTTGTGGGTGTGAGTCAATGTGATGTACTTAATGCAATCCTTAGAATCAAGTCAAATGCAAGTGGAAGAGATGGAATAAGTCCAAAGTTTGTAAAAATGTTACTACCATTTATTCTAGGGCACATTACACACATTTTAAATAATGCTATAACCACATCCACATTCCCAGAGATGTGGAAAATTGCGAAAATCACACCCATCCCTAAAAATAAAAATGAATATAGACCTATAGCTATACTACCATTTTTATCCAAAGCCTTTGAAAAATTGTTGGCAACACAAATCTTAACATTCATGGACACAAACAACTTTCTTAGTAACAATCAATCCGGATTTATGAAAAAGAAAAGCTGTACAACCGCGGTGTTAAAAATTGTTGAGGACATAAGAAGCCGTATGGACAATAGCGAAGTTACTTTTCTAACGCTTCTTGACTTTAGTAAAGCTTTTGACACGGTAAGCCACGAAATTTTGACAACAAAGTTAAGCAAACTTTATAACTTTTCCAACACGGCAGTTAAGCTTATGTCTTCATATTTGTACAATAGAAAACAGGCCGTCGTTGTACAACACTCCACCTCCGACCTCATAGCAACAACCCGTGGTGTTCCACAGGGATCAATTCTTGGTCCTCTTCTCTTTGCAATTTATGTTAATGATCTTCCAAATGTTTTGTCTATGTGTGAAACTCATATGTACGCTGATGATGTCCAATTATATGTGAGTCGTCCTGTAAGTCAGATTAACCAGTGTGTCATGTTTTGTAATAATGATCTGTTACGTGTATGTCGATGGGCAAGTAACAATGGTCTTTGTTTGAACCCTTCTAAGTGTAAATGTATTGTTATTTATAAGAAAAAACTAAATGTTGGCAATTTAAGTAAACTGTATATTGATAATGTAGAAATAAAGTATGTGGATAAGGCTGATAATCTAGGAATAACAGTTAATAATACACTGACATGGAAAGACCAAGTCAATAAGGCTGTGGAGAAGACTTATGGCGTTCTTCGGCAACTTGCGCTAACACAACCCTGGCTGCCGGTTAAAACAAGAATAACCATCGCCAAAACCCTTGTTACCCCCATACTATTTTATGGTATAGAAATATTTGCAAATTGTGATATTGCTAGTCAGCATAAGCTTAAAGTAGCATTTAATAGTATAGCACGTTACGCGTTTGGACTTAATAGGTATGTTCATGTTACATGCTTTGCAAATCGTATTTTTGACTTAGACTTAAGAAACTGGACGAAGTACAAGACTTTAATTCTGTTTCAGCAAATAATATACACAAGAACGCCTGATTATTTATATGACAAATTACGCTTTGCGGTATCATTAAGGACCTGTAATGTTGTATGTCCAAGAACTAAGCTTGCGTCCTCCGACAGGCAATTCTTTGTATGGGCTGCCCGACTTTGGAATCAGCTGCCATTTGAAATTAAGACCGTAAGAAGCACATCAGATTTTCGATCTAAGCTAAAATCATACTTACACCAACATATTTGATGATACATAATAATAATAACAACATTAATTAAGGTTTAAAATAGTAATACCTATAGTCAATACGATTAAGACTCTGATTGCAAATTTTCTACTGATTTGTTTAGTTTATAAGTATATTTAATATCTTGTAATCTTAAACAGAAATTTTAAATGTGACTAGTGCATTAATTTATAAGTACTTCTACTTGTAGCACTAGGATTAATAAGCAATAAATCAAATCAAATCAAAATATTGTAATCAAAATAGGCCTTACATAAATACATAAAAATGGATTGCAAACATAAATAAATAACTTAATTACATCTAACATCATGCATTGAAATTAATAAGTTTGTATAAAATAATAAATTTAAGTGCTTCAGTTTGGCAAAATAACACTAAGAAAAGAACTGACTTATGCTGCATTCACACTAGTTGACTCAGCGTCAATTATCGATACGTCAACAATAGTAATTCAGTATCAACGCATTACTTGTGTTTAGACTAGTTGACTGAGTTGACCAAAAAACCGATTTATCAACTAAATTTTGAGTTGAGCAACGAGCTAGATGCCAACGCGTTGATGATGAAGTTGACAGTAATTCACACTAGTTGATATCAACGTTCATTGACGCCAACGTAGTTAAAGTATTTTTCGTTGACGGCGATATTGTGTAAGTATCGGAAGTGATTTTCATTTATATGGCGGATTGCGCGCGGAAGCGGCCTGACCGCTTTTAGTCGATTTTACCTTGCTTTGTGCATTCTTAAATAAATTCAATTACATTAAGTAAAATAAAAATAATAAAATGTAAATATAATGACACGAAATTGCTGGCGCAACAAGTTTCATTTATTAGCCACTTCATCTTTTGGCAAGTCTAGTGCCTTTGCAATTTCCTCCCAGCACATCTCCCTTTGTTGCGATTTTTATAATCACCGTTGGTGAAGTCCCACAACACAAATAAATAAATATATAAATAAATAAAAAATATATATCCTGAAAGATTAGGATCCAGACACTCTAAATTTACTTGAGCGAACATCAACACAAAATTTTAGCTCTAGAGGAGATTAAATAATGCTGCATATACACTAGTTGATAAACAAGTCAACGTTGATATCAACTTTATCAATCCTAGTGTGAACAGCTGTCAACTTGATCAACTGTTGCGTTGACTGTAGATTGACAATGCTTAAAACATCAGTTGACGTTTCCAATGTGAACATAGTGTGAACACTTTGTGTCAACAGTTGACGTCAATATTGGCGAGTTGACAGCCCAAAATAAATTGAATTCATGTTCGTTCTTCTGCATTGTGTTGACACATATTTATTAAACAAAGAAGCAATAATCAGGTTGAATCCAGCTGTGAATAAAATAAATAATTTTTGAAAAGAACCCAAAAAAATATATTTTTTTATAAACTTACAATTATTTCAATTGTGTTTTCCATTATTTAGCAGCTGAAAAGTGGCTGCATTTGCTGGTCATTCGCCCAGCTGTTTTTTATTTTCATATTCCACCTGAGGATATACATATGTATATATATGATAATTATTATTTTCTCTCAGTTCCGTATTGGTGTTATTAGTGATTGCGCATAAAACTAACATTGTACACAAACAAAAACAATTAGTATAAGCCGCACCGAAGATATTAAATTATTTTTGGTGGCCGGCATAACCAAAACGTTTTGCACAAACATAGGTATGTAATACATATGTATAATACATATTATATCCCGCCAGTTCACTTTGTAGTCAGTTCCAAAACTCAACTAGTTTTCAACTAGTTATTTTGCAACTAGTTCTCAACTAGCTATTTTGCAACTAGTTCTCAACTAACTATTTTGCAACTAGTTCTAAAGTAATGCGGTGGGTAGTCAGTTGTAAAACGTTTTCACAATCTTTATGCGTTGAGTGCTCTCTTGCTCTCTTTGCTGAAAACCATTTGAGAGAGCAATTGCTTTGCTTTGCCTTAGCGAATGGAGAGAGACAAAGCGCGAGGAAAAGAGTTAGAGAGCACATTTGCAAGCTGCAGCACAACAACAAATTATATGCTGTAACTGTTTGTTATCCCTTTGTCTTCTTTAATATTTACCGGTTGAATTTTATTTCTGTGTTATGCGTTGTATGCTTGGCTAATTTTTGCCAGTTTTAGTGCAATTGTGATCACGCTGTGCTGTGCATTATAAAGTTTTGTGCTTTAAAATCTTAAAACAATTAAATCAAAAAAATTATATATAAATACAATTAAAAACAAGTGGAAACGTTGCAGTCGGACGCAACCGACTGCGGCATACTCGATACCAGAATTAAAACCGGTAAAAGAGGCCTGAATGCAAAGGGGGGATGCGGCAGGGGTTTAAGCTGCCTTAAAGATTCTCCGATGCAGATGGAGATGCCACCGGCTATCTTCATACCAAATTTGGTGACTCTAGCTAAAAATTTGTAAAAGGTGGGGAAAGGGGGCTGGGGGCGGTAGGGTGGGCGTGTCATCCAAATTTTGATGCAGATCTTTGTGGAATGTCAATTGTTATCTTCATACCAAATTTGGTGACTCTAGCTCGAAAATTGTATGTAGTGGGGAAAGGGGGCTGGGGCCGGTAAGGGTGGGCGTGACTTCCAAATTTGTGATGCAGATCTTGTGGAATGTCAATTGCTATCTTCATACCAAATTTAGTGACTCTAGCTCGAAATTTGTAATAAGTGGGGAAAGGGGCTGGGGGCGGTAGGTGGGCGTGACATCCAAATTTTTATGCAGATCTTTGTGGAATGTCAATTGCTATCTATATACCAAATTTGGTGACTCTAGCTCAAAGTTTGTAAGTTTGTTGGGAAAGGGGGCTGGGGGCGGTATGGGTGGGCGTGGCATCCAAATTTTTGCTGCAGATCTTTGTGGCATGTCAATTTCTATCTTCATACCAAATTTGGTGACTCTAGCTCAAAGTTTGTAAATGGTGTGGAAAGGGGATTGGAAGGGGTGGGCGTGGCTCCAAAACTTTGATGCAGATTTTTGGGGGTCGTTACCAGCTATCTTCCTACCAAATTTGGTGGCTCTAGCTCCACAACTCTGGAAGATACACGCATTCCCGTTTTTGACGAAGCGTTGGGGTGGATGGGGGCGGCTAGGGCAGTATTGGTGGGCGTGGCATCCAAACTTTGATGCAGTTTTGGGGGTCATCATCACCTATCTTGGCACCAAATTTGGTGGCTCTAGCTCAAAAACTGTGGGAGATATAGCCATTTCTGATTTCAAAATGCGGTGGGGCTGGGGGCGGAATGGGTGGGCGTGGCTCCAAAACTTTGATGCAGTTTTTGGGGTCGTTACCAACTATCTTCCCACCAAATTTGGAGGCTCTAGCTCTACAACTCTGGAAGATACACGCATTCCCGTTTTTGACGAAGCGTTGGGGCACATGGGGGTGGCTGGGGCGGTATTGGTGGGCGTGGCTACCAATCTTTTGATGCAGTTTTGAGGGGTCATCATCACCTATCTTGGCACCAAATTTGGTGACTATAGCTCAAAAACTGTGGGAGATATAGGCTTTTTAACTTTAAAATTCGGGGGGCTGGGGGCGGAATGGGGGCGTGGCTCCAAAATTTTTGATGCAGTTTTTTGGGGTTGCTAGTAGCTATCTTCTTACCAAATTTGGTACTTCTAGTTGTAAGGATGTGCGAAATATGTGGATTTATCGGTTTTGAGTTATCGAATTTATCGATTTGCCAGCCCCCCAGTTATCGTAGAACCCCCATCTTGACACTTTAATTTACTATCCCATAGATAAAGAGAATTGGAAAGTTTCAAGTCTCTAGCTTGAAGGGTGTGGAAAAAAGTTGCGAACATACAGACGGACAGACGGACAGACGGACGGACACCATGACGGACATTGCACAAAGTCAATATACTCTTTACCTTCGGTATCGAGTATAACAAGTGTATAAAAATACAAGAGTTCTACAAACAAATCAACAAAAAAGTTTTAAATGACCACATAAAAAGTTTAACAACAACAAAGGAGTCAGCAACAAAAAGGAACAACATAATACAAGCATACAACGTTTCTGGCACTCACGGGAAAAGGGCATTAAAAGAGCATACTAATTTTTACAATGTGCTATTAGGTAATAGTTTATAGACCCATTGAATCTATACTTATTGTATAAAAAACAATAAATTTTTATATCTTTCAGCTTCAATACCTGAGGGGGACAAACCTCCTGAAGAAGAGCTGAGGGCGGCTATTGAAGTTCAAAATAAGCGGTTTTTTAAAAATATATGCGTTGGCCAAAAAAATTTTTCAACTTCACCAGATGTGTAAATATGTATGTTTAAAAGAAAATAAAATTTTTTGTGAATAAAAAAATGTTGTTGAAATGAAAAATATTTTTTTTTATTTTTTACCTATATTCTTATTTATTGTCAGCCCAATAAAATAGTGCACAACTTATTATTTTGAGTCAAAACTAAAATGAATTGCAATATTGTTATTAAAGTAGTCAATCTGCAACTAGTTCTAGTTTTGACCCAAAGTAGTCAGTTGGCAACTAGTTCTAATTTTGTCCCAAAGTAGTCAGTTGGCAACTAGTTCTAATTTTGTCCAAAAGTAGTCAGTTGGCAACTAGTTCTAATTTTGTCCCAATAGAACTACTTCAGAACTATTTCAAGGTAATGCTAAGCAGAACTAGTTGCCCTCCTAGGACATCCCCATGTAAAAGTAAACAGTTGTTAGCATTGAAAAGCAATCGAGCGAGAACCAGTCATTTCCACTTTGCAACTAGTTCTAAACTAGTACTGAACTAGTTGCCAATACTGGCGGGTTGTATGTAAATACATACATCCAAAGTACATAACTAAAACTCATACACATCTAATATTACGCGCAATCACCATCACAAGTTGCAACATATTGTTTTTACTATTTATTTGCACTACACACTATCTTTTGTAAAATATTATAATAAATTGTACCTACATTTGTCAATTGTAATGACAAATGTAGCTGCACCAAGTATAAAGATTATAGAGCAATCATTGCGTACGGGACTTGTTGGGAACGCATAAGCTGTACATTTGTGCGAAAAACCTTCTGAGTGCTCCCATAGCACTTCGGGTGTCGAGCCGACTGGGCACTCTCGCGTTCTTGCTCAGAATTATTTTTGTTTGCGCTTAGATGCAGAGAGGCAGCCGAATGAGACGGTCGGTCCACGCAGCTCTGCTGTTTATATGCGTTTGAGATTTGCGTGTGATGGTATTGTTATTTTTGCGTGTGATGGTTTTGTTATTTTTGGGGTGGGATTTTTAAATTTGAACAGTGAATGAATGTGTGCGCTCACATTTATGCATTAATAGTTATTTGTATGCATGTCATGTGTACAAGAACCTGTCTCAGTTCTTATGATATTTTTATTTATTTGTACAGGTGTATATATTTAAGACTTTCTTATTTTGTTTATTAAAAAGCACATATGAAATAATTTTAAAATTTTGCCATATTTTTTATTTATTTAATTATATCTATGATTGATGATTACATAATAAATTTCTTTTCTATTAACATATAATTATGTCATATCAAAACAATACATATAAGATAAAGCATTTTTCACAAGCAGCAACAAAAATGTGTAAACACCCAGAAATCTATGAATTCCTTTTTGTATGCCCACAAACAGCAACACAAGACTTGTTTTTAGCAGTTTCTCAATTGATAGCTTAGTGCCAACTTATTCTAATCAAAATATACAACCATAACATATATATTATTAAACAAGTGGAAACGTTGCAGTCGGACTCAACCGACTGCGGCATACTCGATACCAGTATTAAAACCGGTAAAAAGAGGCCTGATTGCAAAGGGGTACCGATGCGGCAGGGGTGTACGCTGCCTTAAAGATTCTCCGATGCAGATGGGGATGCCACCAGCTATCTTTCTCCAAATTTGGTGACTCTAGCTCAAAGTTTGCAAAAGGTGGGAAAACGGGGGCTGGGGGTGGATTGGGTGGGTGTGGCATCCAAATTTTTGATGCAGATCTTTGTGAAATGTCAATTGCTATTTTCATACCAAATTTGGTGACTCTAGCTCAAAGTTTGTAAAAGTGAGGAAAGAGGGGCTGGGGGCGGTATGGGAAGGCGTGGCATCCTAATTGTTCCTGCAGATCTTTGTGGAATGTCAATTGCTATCTTCATAACAAATTTGGTGACTCTAGCTCGAAATTTGTTAAAAGTGGGGAAAAGGGGGGCTGGGGGCGGTATGGGTGGGCGTGGCATCCAAATTTTTCATGCAGATCTTTGGGAAATGTCAATTGCTATCTTCATACCAAATTTGGTGACTCTAGCTCGAAATTTGTAAAAAGTGGGGAAAAGGGGGGCTGGGGGCGGAATGGGTGGGCGTGGCATCCAAATTTGTGATGCAGATCTTTGTGGAATGTCAATTGCTATCTTCATACCAAATTTGGTGACTCTAGCTCGAAAATTGTAAAAAGTGAGGAGAGGGGGGCTGGGGGCTGTATGGGTGGGCGTGGCATCCAAATTTTTTATGCAGATCGTTGTGGAATGTCAATTGCTATATTCATACTAAATTTGGTATTTCTAGCTCAAAGTTTGTAAAAAGTGGGGAAAGGGGGGCGAAATGGAGGGCGTGGCTCCAAAACTTTGATGCAGATTTTTGGGGGTCACTGCCAGCTATCTTCCTACCAAATTTGGTGGCTCTAGCTCCACAACTCTGGAAGATACACGCATTCCTGTTTTTGATGAAGCGTTGGGGTGGTTTGGGGCGGCTAGGGCAGTATTGGTGGGCGTGATATCAAAACTTTTGATGCAGTTTTGGGGGGTCATCATTACTTATCTTGGCACCAAATTTGGTGGCTCTAGCTCAAAAACTGTGGGAGATATAGGCTTTTTTGACTTTAAAATGCGGTGGGGCTGGGGGCGGAATGGGAGGGCGTGGCTCCAAAATTTGTTATGCAGTTTTTTGGGGGTTGCTAGTTGCTATCTGCTTACCAAATTTGGTAGTTCTAGCTGTAAGGATGTGCGAAATATGTGGATTTATCGGTTTTGAGTTATCGAATTTATCGATTTGCCAGCCCCCCAGTTATCGTAGAACCCCCATCTTGACACTTTAATTTACTATCCCATAGATAAAGAAAATTGAAAAGTTTCAAGTCTCTAGCTTGAAGGGTGTGGAAAAAAATTGGACACATACAGACGGACAGACGGACGGACGGACAGACGGACAGACGGACGGACACCATGACGGACATTGCACAAACCCAATATACTCTTTACCTTCGGTATCGAGTATAATTACATATCAACAATAGCACTTATATTATATTAGGGTATCCAACACTCAACATTCGTCTGTTCATACTCTTATTCAACATGTTCGCTATTTAAGTCTATTAGCGTGCGTGTGTGTATTCACAAAAGAAGCAAAACAGAACTTCCGCACAAAATATAAAATCGACAATTTCAGACTTCTGCTTGAATCTGCTTTATGCAGTCCAACTTGGAAGGGTAGTATAAACTTAATATGAACTTTGTCAAAATAAATAGCAAAACGTGAGATACTTTAACATTATTTATGTTCATATTTTTTATTTATATATCGAAAATATACTATATATATATATAAAAAGTAAATATTTGAGTTTTAATTGGCTTTTATTCAATATTGGTACAAAGGGTATTTTTACTTCGTGCATTTTGTGTTGAAGCACTGGTTTTGTTATTTTGGAAGTGGCAGAGAAGAACAAATTTCGTTTTTTATGCGCTGTGTGCGTGCACATGAATATATATACTTTATGCGTATGCATGTATGCGCTTTGTTGATCTGCTGGTGGCCGTCAATAGCAAAACCTGACCTTTCTCAACATTTACAATATGATTTTTTATATGTACATACATTTGCATGCTGGTGCAGGGCTTTTGGGTGGGCAACTATATTTATTATTAATTGTGTTAAATAATTTTAAATAAATACATACCTATGAACATATGTATATATATACATATGATCTTGATAACTTGATAACGTAGCAAATAAGCTTTTTCGAAATAGCATTTTCTTGTGTTGCTGTCTGTGGGCATACAAAAAGGAATTCATAGATTTCTGGGTGTTTTCACATTTTTGTTGCTGCTTGTGAAAAATGCTTTATCTTAAATGTATTGTTTTGATATGACTTAATTATATGTTAATAGAAAAGAAATTTATTATGTAATCATCAATCATAGATATAATTAAATAAATAAAAAATATGGCAAAATTTTAAAATTATTTCATATGTGCTTTTTAATAAACAAAATAAGAAAGTCTTAAATATATACACCTGTACAAATAAATAAAAATATCATAAGAACTGAGACAGGTTCTTGTACACATGACATGCATACAAATAACTATTAATGCATAAATGTGAGCGCACACATTCATTCACTGTTCAAATTTAAAAATCCCACCCCAAAAATAACAAAACCATCACACGCAAAAATAACAATACCATCACACGCAAATCTCACACGCATATAAACGGCAGAGCTGCATGGACCGACCGTCTCATTCGGCTGCCTCTCTGCATCTAAGCGCAAACAAAAATAATTCTGAGCAAGAACGCGAGAGTGCCCAGTCGGCTCGACACCCGAAGTGCTATGGGAGCACTCAGAAAGTTTTTCGCACAAATGTACAGCTTACGCGTTCCCAACAAGTCCCGTACGCAATGATTGCTCTATAATCTTTATACTTGGTGGTAGCTGGTAGCAATTAGTGACGGGCCGCCACAATCTATCGATTAATCGCATAAATTTCAGGTGTTTTTTTTACCAAACCAATAAGTATAAAGTGTTATCGACCAGCACCAAAAATGCCTTGGAAGTATTGTTTTTCTGGTTTTTTTTTAGGTTTTTGTAGGCAAATAATACAAATATGCACCAAATTTAATCAAATATTGGCTGTTTAGCGTTTGCCGAAATTAATATTAGTTGAGAAAGGTCAATGAATTCCATGGCAAATGGTACGCATACATTAAAATATGGACATGTATAGAGACAGGGACAGACACATGCTTATGGTAGCTAGCCGAAACAAAAATAAAAAATCAATTCAATGTCTAGAAACCACCAAAACTGCATATATATATATATATATATATACATATATATATATATATACATATATATTGACATATTCAGTTCTTGCAGAACTTCTATGTATGCCAACCTCCACCCACATAAAATAACAAGAACAATGCACAAGCATTGTCCACTTGAATAAACATACGTATAATCTTAAGCACGCACATTTATGATTTTGGCTTCTTGTAATAGAACCATAGATAATTAAGTAACACTCAGCATAAGCACGTACATCCGGCGAACAGAATAAACAACACTACAACTATGCACCCTAAAAAATAACAAGCTATTAAAATCGAGCACGCCACCCGAAAAACAAAGCCATTATAAACGATCACATCACTTTAAGAATTAGATGAGCAAAGTCCAATGTATATTGATCCTTGAGCAAAACCCCAGTTTACGACTCCTCAGAATAAATCCACTCCAGAGAGTTGAGCATAAATGATTTAAACAAAGGATTAAGTCGAAAAACGAGGTTTCTTCAAAATCAAAACGTTAACATATTTTACAAGTTTAACTGTAAAGACGCGTTCAATAAAGATATTTTATATTTTTTTAATAAACGCGACTCCAACGATTTAATTGGCGCAGCCGGTAGAATATCATTCGAAATCGTGAAAGTCGTAGTAACCTAAGGATCAAAAGATCCTTAACTTGTTCTAGTGTCTCGCGAACTAATCGAAGTGATCCGCACAAGGACCTCGTGATCCTTAAAAACTTTTCTTCGAAAAGAAACAAAATTCCCGCAACGCTTTAAGTGCAAGAAAAAAATAAAGGAGAAGACAATTTTTTTTTAACCAGCAAAACCTTTTACATATCGAACATAAAAATAAATAAAAATTCCAAGATGACTTTGAGATTTTCATCAGACGCCAACCTAAGCCAAGCGCTTAACCAAATCAGACAAATACCAAGCTTTGGAGGAAAAACAGAAGACCTAAGCGCTTTCATCAACAGAATTGAATTCATATTTAATCTATACCCAACTGAGGAAAGCTGACAACAAAATGTGTTATTCAGCGCAGTGGAAATGCAACTACATGGCTTCAGACTGGAACACACTAAGGGATATCCTGATCAACACCTACAAGACGCAAACATCGCAAGAAGAAGGAAGCTGCACTACACCCAATACGGAGGAAGTATACGTAAAATCGTCGAAGAATTAGAAGCTAAGTCTTTATTTATTACTAGTAAGTGGCCCGCTTACTTCGCTGCGCGGATAGTTTATATAAATTTTAGCCATAGAAGATAGATACAAAATAAATAAATTAGAAAATATTTCACAAAATATTTAAGCAAAGTATTTAATATTCTCTTTTCCACGCCACCATTGAGGTAGAGAATATTGTGGTTTCCCCAGTAGGCCTTATCCACTTATTGAATTTAATTTGCAATTATTAACAACTTTTAAGAGTTTCTTTATAAACGACATTGGTTGTTTTTCCGTCAGGTGCTAATACAAATAAACTTTTTGGTGAACTGACTCTTGAGCAGGCTACATAAAATTGGCCATGAGAAAAACAATCGTGTCTTAAGTCTAGTCCGGCTTATTTAAGAGTTTGTCCCTGTGATTTATTAATTGTTAAGGCAAAGCAAACTTTTAAAGGAAATTGCAATCTTTTAAATTACAACTTAATTCGACAACATTCTTATGAAGGACTTTAACTTGCAATCTTGTACCATTGCACAGTTTTGGCGGTTTCAAGTTGCGAATCAACATTACAGGTGAACCAATCTTTAAAGTTAATTTATGTTGAGGCAGGCCAGCTGGATTTAATGAATTAAGAAACTCGACGGGGTAATGAACTGCATCTTCGATTTCAGTCACAGAATCAATAGAGTTATATGTCATTTCTTCACTTTGAAATGATTTTAATAAAAACTCGTTTATTTCCAATGCATTGTCATTTCTCGCAGTCAAAATAGCACTTTCTGAAAACCATTCGAGTGATTTTTGAGAGATATTTGTAATATCCAGAAATATTTTTAGAGTTAGCTCTTCAATACTTTTCACAACATGACACAAAGTTGATGGTAAAGTTATTTTGCCATCATGGGTTGGAAATAATCCATTTCCTATTTGAAGAAGCATTTCTGCAAATTCACCAGCTATGCTTTCACCTTTTGAGTGCACTCGCATATTCTTCGTTAATGCAATTTTCTGTATTTTGGGCCACAAAATTGAAGACTTTAAGCACGCATTTATTTCATCTGCTCTTGTTCCTCTGGGGATCACTGGGAGAGTTTGTCGAAAATCACCAGCTAAGAGAAAAGTTATGCCACCCATTAAGTATTCACTATCTCGAATGTCTTTCAAAGATCGATCTACAGCTTCAAAAGCACCTTTATGGCCCATAGTACACTCATCCCAAACAATAAGCTTGCAATCTTTGAGCATAGCAGATATATTAGATTGCTTTAAAATTGAGCAATGTGGTGTTAATGCATCGAATTAAATGGAATCTTAAGTGTAGAATGCGCTGTGCGACCATCATTAAGTAAAGTGGCTGCGATACCGGAAGAAGCAACGGCCAATGCAATTTTTTTACTTTGCCGTACCTTTGCCAATAATAAATTTAAAAGATACGTTTAACCTGTTCCACCAGGTGCATCTAAAAAATAGATTTCTCCCTTTTCTGCTTCAACGCTATGTAGTATCTTTTCGTATACTTGTTTTTGCTCAGCAGTAAGGAGTAGCTCATTATTAACAACAAAATTATCGCAATATTCATAATTTGTTTCTCTATGGTATTCAATATTTGGAACAATTTCCTCGGATCTATTTGGTAGTGGAAGTCCATAGTAAGTCAAGTTTTGACCACCAATAGACAGTACAATATCTTCAATGTAAATAAGACATTTATTTAATACATTATTCACAATACTTTCATCAATATTTCTGTCTTGTGAAAAATGAAAGGCTCTTAAAATATCTTCTCAGCTCACCTGAGCAGCAAAAGGGAGTGGACATCTCTTGAAGAGGTCCACCAAATGAAATCCCACACCATCAAATGGTACACCGATGGATCCCTTACCAGCCAAGGCTCCGGTCTTGGAGTGGTAGGCCCTCGGCTAAAATACCATGAGTCCCTAGGAACGCACACCAGCATCTTCCAGGCTGAGGTATGTGCAATAGGAAGGTGTGTGGACTTTAAACTGAAGCGTAACTATCGGAATAGGGATATAGCTATATTATCAGATAGTCAAGCAGCCATTATGGCACTCAGCAAGATCGAAATTAGGTCGAAGGTAGTTCGCGAGGTGCGAACCAAGCTAAACACTCTGGGACTACATAATAGGCTAACCCTAAGGTGGGTCCCAGGACATGTTAACATAGCTGGGAACGAAGAGGCAGACAAGCAAGCAAGGCTGGGTGCAGCGACACCCCTCATAGGGCCCGAGCCGTACTGTGGGATAGGAAGAAGCACAATACGGCAGGAACTTAGGAGTGAAGAGAAACTCTTGCGCGAAATGAGCTGGGCGCAGTCCCCAGGACTCAGACAAGCCAAGTGTCTTCTTGGAACTTACAATCTGAAAAGATTCAAGCAGATTATAAATATGGGAAAGAATAGACTCAGGATAATCACCGGTCTTTTGACAGGACACTGCAGACTAAGGGGTCACCTAGCCAAGCTAGGAATCGCTAGTAATGATACATGTAAATTCTGCGATATGGAAAGGGCATCCTCCTTGCATATCATAGCAGAATGTGTAGCCTTAGTGGGGAAGAGAAGCAGGTTTCTAGGAAAACATGTTATTCAGTTCACTGATCTGAAGACCATCGATCCAGTAAATATACTTGCCTTTGTACAAGGACTGGGTCTGATGGAAGAGCTTTAAGCCAAGAAGGGGGCACAATAGATCTTTTAGGTCGCAGAGCACTTAACCCCAATTATAATAATAATAATAAAATATCTTCTCAGAAACTCTCTTTATAAGTATTCCAAAGTTTAAGAGCATCTGAAATTATTAACATTATTGCAAAAAGTTCTCTCAGTTTTGTAGGATTTTGACATATGACAGCTTCGGCTATAGTTGAATCCCAGTGCTTATCATCTTCTTGTAATCCTAGAGGCTTACACGCCAATTGAAATGATGCGTATGCTATACCATTAACGGTTTTTAAATTTAAAAATGAAGTTGTGCCCCTTACAAAATGTAATAAGTCTTAAATAAAAACATTCTGTATTATTGGGATGGATAGTGTAAACTCTTCCCAAAGCTGAATCTCTTTTAACTCCAGGAAAATTTGGCACATCATGCCCTCGTTTTCTTCTTTGAAATTCTTTATTGTTCCATGTAAAATACGATGGAACTTCACAATATAGAAGCGTTCTTGCAAACTCATCACGTGTGCATAGCTCAAAGAAGGCTAGCAAAGTGGTTTTGGGTGTAGTGCTTAATCTGTCAAGTAATTGTTGCGGATTATTGGGGTTAAAATATATCCGTTGACCATTTTCTAAATGAACAGCTAAGTGTGTAATAGCCGGAAAACGTTCATGTATTGTAATGTCCCCATATAAACAAAATAATAAAATTATATTTATTAAGCGGGGTATAAAATCATTTAGCTTGCGTGTTGCATCAACATAAAAGCTAAAGCGCCACCTATTGGTCGAAAGCGACTAAAAGATACGGCAACTCGGCTCTAATGTCAACGGCAATTCTTTTTGCCTTGTCATTTGATCGGAAATGCATTTTTTGGATTAAGGTTATACCGAGGTGTAATAACGCTTTGCTCCTCTCAGCTCTGCCTTTTCGATTTTGGCAGCTGAAGGAAGCACTTGTCTTGTGCAGAAGAAAAATTTAAATCTGATTTTTCTAAGTTACCCCAAACCATTTTTATACTCGATACCGAAGGTAAAGAGTATATTGGTTTTGTGCAATGTCCGTCATGGTGTCTGTCCGTCTGTCCGTCTGTCCGTCCGTATGTATGCAAGTTTTTTCCACACCCTTCAAGCTAGAGACTCGAAACTTTCCAATTCTCTTTATCTATGGGATAGTAAATTAAAGTGTCAAGATGGGTGTTCTACGATAACTGGGGGGCTGGCAAATCGATAAATTCGATAACTCAAAACCGATAAGTCCACATATTTCGCACATCCTTACAGCTAGAACTACCAAAATTGGTAAGAAGATAGCTACTAGCAACCCCCAAAAAACTGCATCAAAAATTTTGGAGCCACGCCCCCCCATTCCGCCCCCAGCCCCCCCCCGCATTTTAAAGTCAAAAACGCCTATATCTCCCACAGTTTTTGAGCTATAGCCACCAAATTTGGTGCCAAGATAGGTGATGATGACCCCCTAAAAACTGCATCAAAAGTTTGGATGTCACTCCGACCGATACTGCCCGAGCCGCCCCCATCCACCCCAACGCTTCGTCAAAAACGGGAATGCGTGCATCTTCCAGAGTTGTGGAGCTAGAGCCTCCAAATTTGGTGGGAAGATAGCTGGTAACGACCCTCAAAAAACTGCATCAAAATTTTGGAGCCACGCCCACCCATTACGCCCCCAGCCCCCCGCATTTTCAAATTAGAAATGGCTATATCTTCTATCGAAACTTTTGATGCAGTTTTGGGGGGTCATCATTACTTATCTTGGCACCAAATTTGGTGGCTCTAGCTCAAAAACTGTGGGAGATATAGGCTTTTTTGACTTTAAAATGCGGTGGGGCTGGGGGCGGAATGGGAGGGCGTGGCTCCAAAATTTGTTATGCAGTTTTTTGGGGGTTGCTAGTTGCTATCTGCTTACCAAATTTGGCAGTTCTAGCTGTAAGGATGTGCGAAATATGTGGATTTATCGGTTTTGAGTTATCGAATTTATCGATTTGCCAGCCCCCCAGTTATCGTAGAACCCCCATCTTGACACTTTAATTTACTATCCCATAGATAAAGAAAATTGAAAAGTTTCAAGTCTCTAGCTTGAAGGGTGTGGAAAAAAATTGGACACATACAGACGGACGGACGGACAGACGGACGGACACCATGACGGACATTGCACAAACCCAATATACTCTTTACCTTCGGTATCGAGTATAATTACATATCAACAATAGCACTTATATTATATTAGGGTATCCAACACTCAACATTCGTCTGTTCATACTCTTATTCAACATGTTCGCTATTTAAGTCTATTAGCGTGCGTGTGTGTATTCACAAAAGAAGCAAAACAGAACTTCCGCACAAAATATAAAATCGACAATTTCAGACTTCTGCTTGAATCTGCTTTATGCAGTCCAACTTGGAAGGGTAGTATAAACTTAATATGAACTTTGTCAAAATAAATAGCAAAACGTGAGATACTTTAACATTATTTATGTTCATATTTTTTATTTATATATCGAAAATATACTATATATATATATATAAAAAGTAAATATTTGAGTTTTAATTGGCTTTTATTCAATATTGGTACAAAGGGTATTTTTACTTCGTGCATTTTGTGTTGAAGCACTGGTTTTGTTATTTTGGAAGTGGCAGAGAAGAACAAATTTCGTTTTTTATGCGCTGTGTGCGTGCACATGAATATATAAGGGAGAAGCCCCAATCTCGGACACTGTACAGAAGTCGGACACCCCCCTTTATTTTGCGAGTTTTGATGCTAGCGCGGTCTAATTACTGTGACAGATAGCTTTCAGTGCCGGCTTTCTTTTGACATGGTCTACAGGTGTTAATACCTAGTTTTGGCTAATTCAGAGACAAAAATTAAAATACCGATATTCCGACCTAAACTTTTTAAAATTTCAACGCTTATGTAATTGAATAATTCCACGCGAAGGTTAATACATTTTTTCTTATTCGTTTCATCATGCTCTTTCATATTCTGCAATCAAACATTTTTTTTCTTCAATATTTTTGGTTTTACATTCAAAAATGTTAAAACCGTGCTTTCTTCTAATCTGGACACTGTTGATGTTTCACAATTGAACACGATTAATTGTAATCGATATTTTCATTCAATTGTATCGATGATCGTGTCATCTTCATATACATGTATCAAAATGAGCGCGCAACGAGAAGACGTACATTCGCAACAAAATTTGTTGGCCGCGATTAAATTGGTTATATTGAATTTCATAGTTAATTGAATAATAATTTCATAATAAATGGTTTTGATGAAAAAAACCCAAAAAATAAGAATAATTAGTTTGTTTACATATTTCGCGCCATATTAATAAGGTATGTGAGCAATGATGAGCGTACGATGCATAGATCGATACATCAATCGATATATCGATGCATTACTTGCGATACTGCTCATTACGAGTAATAATAATTAATAAAATAATAAATTCGTTTGATTTTCATTGTTTAATTGCATAAAAAACAAAATCTTACATAAAAACAATGATTTGGCATATTATTTTATTTTATTGGCTGCATTTTCACAAGATAAAAGGGGGTGTCCAACTTCGGGGCACTTTTTTGAAAATCGTGATTTTGAGTTTTTTCATTATATGTCAAATATATCATTAAACATGAATGAAATGTGTATAATGCCTTATACCAATCGATGCGCAATTGAACAAGCTTTTCAACGATACTAACAGATAAGCTGAACGTTGATTTTGGACAGTCTTATGTCACAAAAACCAAAGGGGTGTCCAACACTAGGGCTTCTCCCTTATACTTTATGCGTATGCATGTATGCGCTTTGTTGATCTGCTGGTGGCCGTCAATAGCAAAACCTGACCTTTCTCAACATTTACAATATGATTTTTTATATGTACATACATTTGCATGCTGGTGCAGGGCTTTTGGGTGGGCAACTATATTTATTATTAATTGTGTTAAATAATTTTAAATACATATATACCTATGAACATATGTATATATATACTATGATCTTGATAACTTGATAACGTAGCAAATAAGCTTTTTCGAAATAGCATTTTCTTGTGTTGCTGTTTGTGGGCATACAAAAAGGAATTCATAGATTTCTGGGTGTTTTCACATTTTTGTTGCTGCTTGTGAAAAATGCTTTATCTTAAATGTATTGTTTTGATATGACTTAATTATATGTTAATAGAAAAGAAATTTATTATGTAATCATCAATCATAGATATAATTAAATAAATAAAAAATATGGCAAAATTTTAAAATTATTTCATATGTGCTTTTTAATAAACAAAATAAGAAAGTCTTAAATATATACACCTGTACAAATAAATAAAAATATCATAAGAACTGAGACAGGTTCTTGTACACATGACATGCATACAAATAACTATTAATGCATAAATGTGAGCGCACACATTCATTCACTGTTCAAATTTAAAAATCCCACCCCAAAAATAACAAAACCATCACACGCAAAAATAACAATACCATCACACGCAAATCTCAAACGCATATAAACGGCAGAGCTGCGTGGACCGACCGTCTCATTCGGCTGCCTCTCTGCATCTAAGCGCAAACAAAAATAATTCTGAGCAAGAACGCGAGAGTGCCCAGTCGGCTCGACACCCGAAGTGCTATGGGAGCACTCAGAAAGTTTTTCGCACAAATGTACAGCTTATGCGTTCCCAACAAGTCCCGTACGCAATGATTGCTCTATAATCTTTATACTTGGTGGTAGCTGGTAGCAATTAGTGACGGGCCGCCACAATCTATCGATTAATCGCATAAATTTCAGGTGTTTTTTTTACCAAACCAATAAGTATAAAGTGTTATCGACCAGCACCAAAAATGCCTTGGAAGTATTGTTTTTCTGGTTTTTTTTAGGTTTTTGTAGGCAAATAATACAAATATGCACCAAATTTAATCAAATATTGGCTGTTTAGCGTTTGCCGAAATTAATATTAGTTGAGAAAGGTCAATGAATTCCATGGCAAATGGTACGCATACATTAAAATATGGACATGTATAGAGACAGGGACAGACACATGCTTATGGTAGCTAGCCGAAACAAAAATAAAAAATCAATTCAATGTCTAGAAACCACCAAAACTGCATATATATATATATATATACATATATATATATATATATATATATATATTGACATATTCAGTTCTTGCAGAACTTCTATGTATGCCAACCTCCACCCACATAAAATAACAAGAACAATGCACAAGCATTGTCCACTTGAATAAACATACGTATAATCTTAAGCACGCACATTTATGATTTTGGCTTCTTGTAATAGAACCATAGATAATTAAGTAACACTCAGCATAAGCACGTACATCCGGCGAACAGAATAAACAACACTACAACTATGCACCCTAAAAAATAACAAGCTATTAAAATCGAGCACGCCACCCGAAAAACAAAGCCATTATAAACGATCACATCACTTTAAGAATTAGATGAGCAAAGTCCAATGTATATTGATCCTTGAGCAAAACCCCAGTTTACGACTCCTCAGAATAAATCCACTCCAGAGAGTTGAGCATAAATGATTTAAACAAAGGATTAAGTCGAAAAACGAGGTTTCTTCAAAATCAAAACGTTAACATATTTTACAAGTTTAACTGTAAAGACGCGTTCAATAAAGATATTTTATATTTTTTTAATAAACGCGACTCCAACGATTTAATTGGCGCAGCCGGTAGGATATCATTCGAAATCGTGAAAGTCGTAGTAACCTAAGGATCAAAAGATCCTTAACTTGTTCTAGTGTCTCGCGAACTAATCGAAGTGATCCGCACAAGGACCTCGTGATCCTTAAAAACTTTTCTTCGAAAAGAAACAAAATTCCCGCAACGCTTTAAGTGCAAGAAAAAAATAAAGGAGAAGAAAATTTTTTTTTAACCAGCAAAACCTTTTACATATCGAACATAAAAATAAATAAAAATTCCAAGATGACTTTGAGATTTTCATCAGACGCCAACCTAAGCCAAGCGCTTAACCAAATCAGACAAATACCAAGCTTTGGAGGAAAAACAGAAGACCTAAGCGCTTTCATCAACAGAATTGAATTCATCTTTAATCTATACCCAACTGAGGAAAGCTGGCAACAAAATGTGTTATTCAGCGCAGTGGAAATGCAACTACATGGCTTCAGACTGGAACACACTAAGGGATATCCTGATCAACACCTACAAGACGCAAACATCGCATGAAGAATTACTAAGGAAGCTGCACTACACCCAATACGGAGGAAGTATACGTAAAATCGTCGAAGAATTAGAAGCTAAGTCTTTATTTATTACTAGTAAGTGGCCCGCTTACTTCGCTGCGCGGATAGTTTATATAAATTTTAGCCATAGAAGATAGATACAAAATAAATAAATTAGAAAATATTTCACAAAATATTTAAGCAAAGTATTTAATGTTCTCTTTTCCACGCCACCATTGAGGTAGAGAATATTGTGGTTTCCCCAGTAGGCCTTATCCACTTATTGAATTTAATTTGCAATTATTAACAACTCTTAAGAGTTTCTTTATAAACGACATTGGTTGTTTTTCCGTCAGGTGCTAATACAAATAAACTTTTTGGTGAACTGACTCTTGAGCAGGCTACATAAAATTGGCCATGAGAAAAACAATCGTGTCTTAAGTCTAGTCCGGCTTATTTAAGAGTTTGTCCCTGTGATTTATTAATTGTTAAGGCAACGCAAACTTTTAAAGGAAATTGCAATCTTTTAAATTACAACTTAATTCGACAACATTCTTATGAAGGACTTTAACTTGCAATCTTGTACCATTGCACAGTTTTGGCGGTTTCAAGTTGCGAATCAACATTACAGGTGAACCAATCTTTAAAGTTAATTTATGTTGAGGCAGGCCAGCTGGATTTAATGAATTAAGAAACTGGACGGGGTAATGAACTGCATCTTCGATTTCAGTCAGAGAATCAATAGAGTTATATGTCATTTCTTCACTTTGAAATGATTTTAATAAAAACTCGTTTATTTCCAATGCATTGTCATTTCTCGCAGTCAAAATAGCACTTTCTGAAAACCATTCGAGTGATTTTTGAGAGATATTTGTAATATCCGGAAATATTTTTAAAGTTAGCTCTTCAATACTTTTCACAACATGACACAAAGTGGATGGTAAAGTTATTTTGCCATCATGGGTTGGAAATAATCCATTTCCTATTTGAAGAAGCATTTCTGCAAATTCACCAGCTATGCTTTCACCTTTTGAGTGCACTCGCATATTCTTCGTTAATGCAATTTTCTGTATTTTGGGCCACAAAATTGAAGACTTTAAGCACGCATTTATTTCATCTGCTCTTGTTCCTCTGGGGATCACTGGGAGAGTTTGTCGAAAATCACCAGCTAAGAGAAAAGTTATGCCACCCATTAAGTATTCACTATCTCGAATGTCTTTCAAAGATCGATCTACAGCTTCAAAAGCACCTTTATGGGCCATAGTACACTCATCCCAAACAATAAGCTTGCAATCTTTGAGCATAGCAGATATATTAGATTGCTTTAAAATTGAGCAATGTGGTGTTTCTAAATGAATCAAATTAAATGGAATCTTAAGTGTAGAATGCGCTGTGCGACCACCATTAAGTAAAGTGGCTGCGATACCGGAAGAAGCAACGGCCAATGCAATTTTTTTACTTTGCCGTACCTTTGCCAATAATAAATTTAAAAGATACGTTTAACCTGTTCCACCAGGTGCATCTAAAAAATAGATTTCTCCCTTTTCTGCTTCAACGCTATGTAGTATCTTTTCGTATACTTGTTTTTGCTCAGCAGTAAGGAGTAGCTCATTATTAACAACAAAATTATCGCAATATTCATAATTTGTTTCTCTATGATATTCAATATTTGGAACAATTTCCTCGGATCTAATTGGTAGTGGAAGTCCATAGTAAGTCAAGTTTTGACCACCAATAGACAGTACAATATCTTCAATGTAAATAAGACATTTATTTAATACATTATTCACAATACTTTCATCAATATTTCTGTCTTGTGAAAAATGAAAGGCTCTTAAAATATCTTCTCAGCTCACCTGAGCAGCAAAAGGGAGTGGACATCTCTTGAAGAGGTCCACCAAATGAAATCCCACACCATGGTACACCGATGGATCCCTTACCAGCCAAGGCTCCGGTCTTGGAGTGGTAGGCCCTCGGCTAAAATACCATGAGTCCCTAGGAACGCACACCAGCATCTTCCAGGCTGAGGTATGTGCAATAGTGTGTGGACTTTAAACTGAAGCGTAACTATCGGAATAGGGATATAGCTATATTATCAGATAGTCAAGCAGCCATTATGGCACTCAGCAAGATCGAAATTAGGTCGAAGGTAGTTCGCGAGGTGCGAACCAAACTAAACACTCTGGGACTACATAATAGGCTAACCCTAAGATGGGTCACAGGACATGTTAACATAGCTGGGAACGAAGAGGCAGACAAGCAAGCAAGGCTGGGTGCAGCGACACCCCTCATAGGGCCCGAGCCGTACTGTGGGATAGGAAGAAGCACAATGCGGCAGGAACTTAGGAGTGAAGAGAAACTCTTGCGCGAAATGAGCTGGGCGCAGTCCCCAGGACTCAGACAAGCCAAGTGTCTTCTTGGAGCTTACAATCTGAAAAGATTCAAGCAGATTATAAATATGGGAAAGAATAGACTCAGGATAATCACCGGTCTTTTGACAGGACACTGCAGACTAAGGGGTCACCTAGCCAAGCTAGGAATCGCTAGTAATGATACATGTAAATTCTGCGATATGGAAAGGGAATCCTCCTTGCATATCATAGCAGAATGTGTAGCCTAAGTGGGGAAGAGAAGCAGGTTTCTAGGAAAACATGTTATTCAGTTCACTGATCTGAAGACCATCGATCCAGTAAATATACTTGCCTTTGTACAAGGACTGGGTCTGATGGAAGAGCTTTAAGCCAAGAAGGGGGCACAATAGATCTTTTAGGTCGCAGAGCACTTAACCCCAATTATAATAATAATAATAAAATATCTTCTCAGAAACTCTCTTTATAAGTATTCCAAAGTTTAAGAGCATCTGAAATTATTAACATTATTGCAAAAAGTTCTCTCAGTTTTGTAGGATTTTGACATATGACAGCTTCGGCTATAGTTGAATCCCAGTGCTTATCATCTTCTTGTAATCCTAGAGGCTTACACGCCAATTGAAATGATGCGTATGCTATACCATTAACGGTTTTTAAATTTAAAAATGAAGTTGTGCCCCTTACAAAATGTAATAAAAGTCTTAAATAAAAACATTCTGTATTATTGGGATGGATAGTGTAAACTCTTCCCAAAGCTGAATCTCTTTTAACTCCAGGAAAATTTGGCACATCATGCCCTCGTTTTTTTCTTTGAAATTCTTTATTGTTCCATGTAAAATACGATGGAACTTCACAATATAGAAGCGTTCTTGCAAACTCATCACGTGTGCATAGCTCAAAGAAGGCTAGCAAAGTGGTTTTGGGTGTAGTGCTTAATCTGTCAAGTAATTGTTGCGGATTATTGGGGTTAAAATATATCCGTTGACCATTTTCTAAATGAACAGCTAAGTGTGTAATAGCCGGAAAACGTTCATGTATTGTAATGTCCCCATATAAACAAAATAATAAAATTATATTTATTAAGCGGGGTATAAAATCATTTAGCTTGCGTGTTGCATCAACATAAAAGCTAAAGCGCCACCTATTGGTCGAAAGCGACTAAAAGATACGGCAAATCGGCTCTAATGTCAACGGCAATTCTTTTTGCCTTGTCATTTGATCGGAAATGCATTTTTTGGATTAAGGTTATACCGAGGTGTAATAACGCTTTGCTCCTCTCAGCTCTGCCTTTTCGATTTTGGCAGCTGAAGGAAGCACTTGTCTTGTGCAGAAGAAAAATTTAAATCTGATTTTTCTAAGTTACCCCAAACCATTTTTATACTCGATACCGAAGGTAAAGAGTATATTGGTTTTGTGCAATGTCCGTCATGGTGTCTGTCTGTCTGTCCGTCTGTCCGTCCGTATGTATGCAAGTTTTTTCCACACCCTTCAAGCTAGAGACTTGAAACTTTCTGGGTGTATCTTCCAGAATGCGTGTATCTTCCAGAGTTGTGGAGCTAGAGCCTCCAAATTTGGTAGGAAGATAGCTGGTAACGACCCCCAAAAATCTGCATCAAAGTTTTGGAGCCACGCCCTCCATTTCGCCCCCCTTTCCCCAATTTTTACAATTTTTGAGCTAGAGTCACCAAATTTGGTATGAAGATAGCAATTGACATTCCACAAAGATCTGCTTCACAAATTTGGATGCCACGCCCACACATACTGCCCCCAGCCCCCCCCTTTCCCCACATTTTACAAATTTCGAGCTAGAGTCACCAAATTTGGTATGAATTTGATGCCACAACTACCCATACCGCCCCAGTCCCAAACTTTGAGCTAGTCACCAAATTTGGGAGGAATATAGCTGGTGGCATCCCCATCTGCAGCGGAGAATCTTTAAGACAGCGTAAACCCCTGCAGCATCCGTACCCCTTTGCAATCAGGCCTCTTTGTACCGGTTTTAATACTGGTATTGAGTATGCCGCAGTCGGTTGCGTCCGACTGCAACGTTTCCACTTGTTTGGGTTAATTTTGTGAATTTTTGATTCATATTTTAATTCGACATCGAGCAGCAGCGGCGCATTTAAAGTGCATTTAATTGCCTTTTGAAGCCGCTAACATCGCTCTGACTGGAGCGAAGAAAAAAATTTCATAATCACATATCGTGATTTTAGCTGATTTTTTGGGTAAGAATACGCTGAAAAATTATTCTTATTGACTTATGTCCGAAATTTTAGCTCGCCCGATCGCAACGCCGTGGGAGGATCGAAAAATTAGAAAAATCGTTAAAAATGGTTAAAGACATGCAAAAGTGCTAAAAACCCAACAAAAAAAAAAAAAAAAAATCAAAGACAATAAGTGCAAAAGTGCAAAACGAAAGACAAAAATCCCAAATCAAAGACAGTGAGAAAACAAAGAAAAAAAAAACCAGAAGCAAAATTGCTTCTTAAGCCCAAAAACAAAGTAATAGTTAAAAGATGAAAAGTTAAAATAAGTTAAGTGTTTAAGAATAAAAAAAAAAATTAAAGAATAGGCAAATCTTTATATATAATTACACCGCAGCTGTAAAAAAATTAGTTAAAATGTATATATATTTAGTACACAGTGCAGTGGTTAAAAATGCAGAAAAAATTTTATTGGCTGCAATAAAAAGCTAAAAGAAATAAAAGTAAAAACAACAACAATAAGCCCCAGCAGTCTGAATAGACAAATCATATGGCTTAATGGTTGTTGTAAAATTGAAAGTGAAAGTGCAAAGAAAAAAGAGACAAAATAAAAGCTATTGCATAACCTACAATAGGCACAAATTACACGTGTAATATGCGGAGCTTTTAAGCTCACGCACAAGACTCTCTTAAACAAAAAAAAAAGGTGATCAACACCTAAGGCTCTCTTAAACGTCGTTCTCTTCAGAAAGAACTTTCGTCGATTGAACACGCATGTAAGTGATACGCTCTCTCTTTGCAATTGCCGGCAAAACCCACCCTTAAGTGCACAATTTTATTTGTTTGCTTATTTTTTGCACACATTTTTAATTAATTATAAAGAAATAAAAGAAAAGTTTATTTCAACTAAAAGTAAAGTAATTATTAACAATAAAAAAATAAAATTAAAAAAAGAATTGATTTAAAATGTTTTTAAAAAAATAAAAGTAAAGTAATTTCCCATCAATAAAAAAATGAATTATATACAAGTATTCTTGTAGTTTTCTGGTAGTACACTTGCTACTTGTATTAAAATGTATTATACACATTTATACATATATATTTTTTATATATCTCTAACCATGAATATTATTTCCAGCAAGTGTAATTGTGTCGAGTGGTTAATCAAGTTTTTAGTTAGTCGAAGCAAAATAGTGAATAAAGAGACTTACCCATCATTAGAGGGTAACAAGTAGTTATGTTAGTTAACGCAAATAATTATTAAAACGATTTAATAATAATTAGTGACTTATTTTACATAGTTTTGAGTTGAAAATTTTAATGAAATAAATTAAATGCAAAATATATTTTAGGAAACAAAATATTTGTTTTGGAGAATAAAAATGAAAACAACTATATTAGAAATATAAAAGAAAAGCAAAATTTCTAGAAAAATAAAAATTAAGAATAATAATGAATAAAAAATTAAGATAGCTTTGGTTAATTTTAAGTACTCAAATAAGAATTGAAAAATGAACGGAGGTATAAAAATTTAGAAATATTAAAAATGGAATTATTGGATATGGAAGTTTAAGTCTTATTATTTCTGATGACATGGGAGCATAATTAAATGATGAATATTTAATTACATATGGGGTCTTCTGTGCAAATATTTTAGTTAGGAGTAGAGATGGGCATGGGCCTAATTTTTCGCGCCCGACCCGATCCAGCCCATGGGCCGCAGCGCCAATCTTTACCCGTACCCGATGGCAATAAAAAATATCATACCCGAACCCAACCCGCCCGCCCGAAAAATTTAGAACTTTTTTCAAAAACTTAATTTTTTATTTATGTTAAATAAAATTACATATTTTTGTACTAAAAATGAAGCTTGTCCAAATTCCCACTTGAATGTTTTGTGCGTCTTTCATTGAGAATTTTACCAGATGAAGAAAAAACTAGCTCGCTTGTCGCAGAGCTATCAGGAATGCATAATATATTTTTAGCCACAACTTGCAATATTTTGAGGTCAGTTGCTTTTTTCCATAATTCTAGAATTGGCAAGTTTGAATGAGAAGTTTTGGCATAATATTTTTCAATTTTTAAATCAATGGCATTTTTGTCAAGTTTTAGTTTTTTTGGTTGATGCGTGTCAAAAAACTCTTGAAACTCGTGACTCGTGTTTGGCGAAGAGTTTTCAGTTTGCGAGTCATCAAGATTGTCTTCTAACGTTTCGCGATATTCAATCATCATGCATTTCACTGTTTCTAACGCATGATTTTTTCTTTCTTCTGATAAAAAAACTTAACTCTTCAAACGGAGGGTTTAAAAATAATCCAACAAAATTAACTGAAGTTGGCTAAAAACGTTTTTCTAAAGAATTTAAGGTTTTCTCCTTTAATTGTTCCATTACATGGAAATCATATAATTCTACTTTGCAATGTTTTTTAAGTTTTTCGAACCATAATATTAACCAAAATATTTACTAACTTTATTTCGGGTAAAGCGGGTTGAACGACAAACCCATACCCGCCCGCACCCAGCCCGAAATATGATTTTTCAGCCCGTACCCACGGTTACCCGCGGGTGCCCACGGGTACCCGATAAAAGCCCAGCCCGTGCCCACCTCTAGTTAGGAGACTATGGTTGGGAGGGTAATGATAGAGGGAATTGGCAAACAACACCTAAGCCCACCCTTCTAGCTTAACTACTATTCCGTGCTTCACTTTTCTCATTTTTTTTTTATGTTTTCTTTTAGTTGTTTATTGAGAGTGTTCGCACTTTGGCCATGTGGTCTTCGGATGAGGATCGTCTCATCTCAGTTTTAGTTTCAGGAGGGACTCTATAATAAAACCTTGGTGTAGCCATCATTAGTCAGCAGCAAGAACCCCCCCACATCTCCAGCTAAAGCTAGGAATCAGTGGGTCCCGCTCCGCTGTCTGATTAATGATCGACGAGTCTGACTTGGTGGTTGACAAAAGGGAGGACCCGACAAAAAGAAAAAAATTCCCTATAATTGTCGACCCTGGCGAAAGAAAATTTTCTGACGCTACAAGTTTTTGACGTTTCCCCTACGCTACAGATTTTTTGGCGCCCAGCAACGTGGGGCATGTGCTAATTTAGTATTTATTTACATGTAGTTAGTGCGTACCCCTGATGAATCGAAATTGTAGGACAAGCTAGCAAAAGTTTTGAGAGATCTACTGGACTTCGATCCATAATTAGCGCATGCTGATAGGACTCGACCGTAGTTAAATTAATTCTTTAAATATTCCTTTTATTAATGGAATAGCTAAAAGCCAAATTACAGTATTATCCAAATGTTGGGGGACCTAAGAAAAAAATATTTTGTTTTAGTTTCCTTAATATTTTGGAAAGTACTGGCTTACTACAAAAATCATTTATTAAAAAGCTCTTTGCCTTCGATTGAATTTTAATTCAAATTATGAAAGCAGTTAATTAAAGTTGAGTAATATCTTTTTATACATCTTGGAATTCGAGTTTTTGAACATTCGAAAACTTTCGACTGAGATTACAGGTAGATTTTTAGAATTCAGCATGTTAGCGACTTGAGTATAGTTATAGAAATTTCATGATCAATTTTTTTAAGTGTTCAGTTTTTGATATCAATCCGCATGGGTTAGTACTGGAATACAACATTAAATGCGAGTGTGTTTTGTTGTCTGTAGGAGTCCAAGCGGAAAAATAGAGAAAATAAGGTTCGCTAAAGAAAAAATTTTTATTAGTTACAATAGCCCATTCATAAATTAAAATGCACCGATAATAGTAGAAAAGCGAGAATATATTTGTCATAATATATGTCTCCCTGAAAAAGTCATCAGAAAAATTATTATTATTAAAAGAAAAAAAAAAGAATTTAATAAATTTTATAGTTATGCCGCTAGAACGTAGATTTGAGTTAAACCAGGCTCAGCAGGTTAATGCTGCAGCGAATGTCTGCATTATTTGCAGTAAAATTATGTCAAATACACAACCTTGTGCGATTACGTCATGTAATCACGTTTTCCACAAGAGTTGTTTGGAAACTAGGATACAAGCTCACAAAGAGTGTCCCAGCTGCTTAGTAGCAGTACGTTTAAATGATTGGAAGGTAGTTGTTGGTAACCATTCACCAAATTCTAAGAATGAGTCATGAAAGGGAGTTGTAGCAACAGGTACTCGTCCGTGTACTCGTTCTTTGGCACGTCAATTAGAATGCCTTAATCAACAAGCACCAGAATCAGCAGAAGCTCTTATTGTCCTTGGAGACCAATCGCACACATCCAACCCAGAAAAACCTCCTCCGCCCCGTAGTACCCCTACAAAGCTAGGAGCCAGGTCGCGCACTAATCAACTCCCAAACGCGCCAGTTAGAAGAGGTCGCCCACCAAGGCAACGAAGGCAGAATAGTCCCCCGGTGGTAAATAGTATACCGATAGGTGATATTGAGTCAATCGTCCGTGAAACCGTCACTAGAGTTTTATCGTCCATGTCAGAATCTGGCAGTCTTGTTGTTCAACCCGGTCAAGTAGCCGAACAAGTTACTCCAATTACACCACGGAGTTATAGGTCAGCAAATAATAGGCATCCGCTTGGACCACATAAAATCGCTGATGTTCTACAAAAGTGGGGTGTAAGGTTTGATGGAACGTTTGATGGATTGTCAGTAGAAGAGTTCCTTTAAAGATTTAAAATCTTAACAATTGAACATTTCGACGGAGACTTAGAAATTATTAGTAGAAATATACACCAGCTCTTAATTGGTAAAGCAAGTAGTTGGTTCTGGAGATTTCATAAAAGGGTCCAAACATTCAACTGGAAAGAATTATGTACAGCATTTCGAGAACAGTATAGAGAGAGTAGATCGGCTACAGAATTACGTGAACAAATTCGTTCACGAAAACAAAAACAGGGAGAATCGTTCGATACGTTTTATGAAAGCGTCTGCAAGCTCATGGAAAGGCTATCAGTTTGTTTTGCAGAAGACGAATTAGTAGAGATAATACAAGGAAATTTGGTTATCGACATGAAAAAGAAACTGTTGTTTGAGAACATATCGTCTATTTTCGAGTTGCGCCGCTTAGTACATAAGCGAGAACATTTTCTTAGCGAAGTAGGTAGAGCACGTCCGACACAAGCCAAGTCTAGTACGTATAGAGTTTGTGCCTTGGATGACGAGCAGCCCAACGAGGCTCTCGAAGAGGGGGAAGAGAAAGAAATTTCAGCAATTAATCGGGTAACTCCATTGTTGTGCTGGAATTGTGAAGCTCCCGGCCACGTATGGGAAAATTGTTTGGCCGAGAGAAGAATTTTTTGTTATGGATGCGGAGCGCCGCAGCCATATAAACCCAATTGCCAAAACTGCAAGCAAAAGGCGGAAAACCGGCAAGGTGGGGCATCCAAACAAGGAAGGGTGTCCCAGAAGTAGGAGAAAACTCTAGCATAGGTGTTGAAAAGATTACAATGTTAGAAAATAAGTTAGATCTAGAGCCGAAATCTGAAGTTAAATTACATTTTAAGCCCTATCATGAGAGATTAAAAGATTATTATTTAGTGCGCGAACGAATTTTCGCTGGACTTGTAAAAAAAAGTCGCCGAAACACAATTCGGATGCGAAAATATTTTCGTTCGTTGAGATAGAAGAGAACTATGATAGTGTCAACAGTTTTTCAAAACAATGTCGACCGTCGTAGCTATGCTAGCGTATCATTCTTGAATTTCTCAGAACTTGGTTTGCTAGACACTGGAGCCAATATAAGTTGTATCGGAAGTTCATTAGCGCTTAAAGATTTTTCTGAATATCCCAACTTTAAGCAAATTGTATCGCAAGTACGAACAGCTGATGCCAGGGAACACCAGGTCCGTGGAATACTCAGAGTGAAAATAAAATACCAGGAAAAAGAAAAAAATATAGATCTTTACATTATCCCTTCAATAGCCCAGAGGTTAATACTAGGCATAGATTTCTGGCGTGCTTTTGAGTTAGCGCCCGGAATCATTAGCTCCATTTTAACTGAAGATATAGAAGTTGACCAAAATGAAGATCTATACCCATTAACAGATAGTGAAAGACAGCAACTTGATGCTGTAATTGAACTGTTTCCGAATTTTCAAAAGCAAGGGTTAGGTCGCACGGCTCTAATCAAGCATGAGATTGACATCGGTGATAGTAAGCCTGTCAAACAGAGATACTATCCTGTGAGTCCTGCTGTAGAAAAGCTTATGTTTTCGGAAATTGACCGAATGCTTGATCTAGGTGTGATCGAGCCATCACAAAGTGCTTGGAGTTCTCCAATGCGTTTAGTAGTGAAGCCAAATAAAGTTCGTTTGTGTTTAGATGCTCGAAAACTCAATGAAGTTACGAAGAAAGATGCGTATCCGTTGCAAAGCATCGATGGCATATTTGCTCGTCTCCCGAAGGCAAATTTAATTTCTAAATTAGACCTTAAAGATGCCTATTGGCAGATTGAGCTAACAGAAGAAGCGAAACCGTTGACTGCTTTTACCGTCCCAGGGCGAGCACTATATCAGATTAGAGTCATGCCCTTTGGACTTTGCAATGCTCCCTCGACGATGTCCCGCCTCATGGATGATTTTATTCCGCCGGACTTACGTCATTGCGTTTTTGGTTACCTCGATGATCTATGCATCGTGTCCGAACGTTTCGAAAAGTCACTTTTGTGTTACTAAGATGAATTATTTAGGTTATGTGATAGGAAGTGGTGGAGTAGCCACATACCCGGATAAAATATCCTGTGTGCTCAACTGGCCTACACCCAAGAACTTGAAACAAGTTACAGGCTTCTCAGGAGTCTGTGGCTGGTATAGGCGATTTATAAAAGACTTTGCCGACATAACTTGTCCCATTACAGACGTTTTGAAATCAAAGAAATGTTTTCAGTGGTCTCCGGAAGCTCAGGAGTCCATGGATAAACTGAAATCATTGCTCACTTCAGCTCCTGTTTTGTAAAACGCAGATTTTTCACGTAAATTCTTCCTACATTGCGATGCAAACGACTATGGCGTTGGCGTGGTGCTTGTGCAACTATCCGATTTAGGAGAAGAAAAACCCTTGGCATTCATGTCAAAAAAATTATCGAAATCGCAACGGAACTATAGTGTTACCGAACGCGAATGCCTTGCGGTGATTTTAGCGATCGAGAAGTTTAGCTGCTATCTTGAATTGCAGCCTTTTGAAGTAGTGACAGATCATTCAAGTCTTCTCTGGCTAATGCGGCAGCAAAATGTATCTGGTAGATTGGCACGTTGGATATTTCGATTACAAGCTTTCAAGTTCACGATTTCTCACCGCAAAGGTAAAGATGACATTGTCCCGGATGCTTTATCAAGAATTTTTGAACATGATTGATAGTGTCGAATTGATAGGTCCAGAAATTGATTAAGAGTCATCAGCATTCCTTGACGCTGATTACATTAAACTCAAAGAATTCATTGATGCAAATAAAGAAAAATTCCCTGATCTGCAAACAGCCGACCGATATGTTTACATACGCACCGAACATCCCTCTGGAAATGCAGTCCAAGACTCAAATTGTTGGAAGCTGTGGGTGCCTGAGGCCTTACGCGAAACTGCGATTCGCCAAGCACATGATAGTGTGGTATCCGCACACGGTGGAATGCAGAAAACTATCGAGCGGTTACGTAGACATTTGTATTGGCCAGGGTTGTCTAAGCAAGTTCGAGAATACGTTCGGGAATGCGATGTGTGTTAAGAGACGAAAGCTCCGAATGGTACATTACGCCCATGGGAGTGCAAAGCACATCAGATAGACCATTCCAGAAGTTGTATATCGATATATTAGGCCCCTATCCTCGAAGTAAACGTGGAAATATTGGACTTTTAATTGTATTAGACCATTTTAGTCGGTATCATTGTTTGTGTCCACTGAAAAAGTTCACAACTAATTTGATTATTGATTTCTTAGATAAAAATATATTTCATTGCTATGAAGTGCCAGAAACAATAGTTTGTGATAATGGTGCCCAGTTTAAAGCCAATGATTTTAAGGCTTCTTTAACTCAGTTTGGAATAAAGCATGTGTTCACAGCATTGTATTCGCCACAGAGTAATGCTGCTGAAAGAGTGAATCGCTCCTTGCTATCCGCTATTCGTGCGTATATTTGCCAAGACCAAACTGATTGGGATTTACATCTGACTAAAATTTCTTGTGCGCTCAGATCATCCCTCCATCAGGCAATAGGTTGTTCACCATATAAAGCGTTGTTCGGCTTCAACATGATTTTGCATGGAGAAGATTATAAAGTTTTGAAACAATTATCTCTGCTAGAAGATTCAATTCCAATTGACCGGCCTGATTATCTATCATTGTTGAGAAAAGACATCCAGATTAACAGTCGTAAGGCCTACGAGATGAATGCAAAACAATATAATTTGCGAGCGAAACCAGTCTCCTTCAAGGAAGGACAAGAAATCTTCAAAAGGAATTTTAATCTCAGCAACTTTAGTCAAAACTACAATAAAAAGTTAAGTCCACAATTTTCCAAATGTAGAGTGAAAAAGAAAGTGGGAAATTCCTTTTATATTTTAGAAACTCTGCAGGGACGTGAACTAGGAACTTATCATGCCAAAGATATAAAACGCTAATTCCAGCTAACCTTCCGCCTAAAAGTTGTCAGAGTTATCTGTGGTTGTAATGTCCCCATATAAACAAAATAATAAAATTATATTCATTAAGCGGGGTATAAAATCATTTAGCTTGCGTGTTGCATCAACAACATAAAAGCTAAAGCGCCACCTATTCGTCGAAAGCGACTAAAAGATACGGCATCTCGGCTCTAATGTCAACAGCAATTCTTTTTGCCTTGTCATTTGATCAGAAATGCATTTTTTGGATTAAGGTTATACCGAGGTGTAATAACGCTTTGCTCCTCTCAGCTCTGCCTTTTCGATTTTGGCAGCTGAAGGAAGCACTTGTCTTGTGCAGAAGAAAAATTTAAATCTGATTTTTCTAAGTTACCCCAAACCATTTCTTGGGTTAATTTTGTGAATTTTTGATTCATATTTTAATTCGACATCGAGCAGCAGCGGCGCATTTAAAGTGCATTTAATTGCCTTTTGAAGCCGCTAACATCGCTCTGACTGGAGCGAAGAAAAAAATTTCATAATCACATATCGTGATTTTAGCTGATTTTTTGGGTAAGAATACGCTGAAAAATTATTCTTATTGACTTATGTCAATAATAAGCGTTTTATTTATCTAATACGAATTTATTGGCCTTTTTTTATGTTTAGCAGCAGTAATATTACTCGCTGGCTAAGCATCCAGATAACTCCAAGATAATCTCTCTCGGCCCCCCGAACATCTGGGCAGAGAAATTAAGAGCATGGACACTGAGCCGGTGGCCAAGCACCGCTCAGTCCGAAATTTTAGCTCGCAAGATCGCAACGCCGTGGGAGGATCGAAAAATTAGAAAAATCGTTAAAAATGGTTAAGATAGTGCTAAAACAAAAATAATTAGTTAAAAAGACAATTAAAGACATGCAAAAGTGCTAAAAACCCAACACAAAAAAAAAAAAAAAAAAAATCAAAGACAATAAGTGCAAAAGTGCAAAACGAAAGACAAAAACCCCAAATCAAAGACAGTGAGAAAACAAAGAAAAAAAAACCAGAAGCAAAATTTCTTCTTAAGCCCAAAAACAAAGTAATAGTTAAAAGATGAAAAGTTAAAATAAGTTAAGTGTTTAAGAATAAAAAAAAAAAATTAAAGAATAGGCAAATCTTTATATATAATTACACCGCAGCTGTAAAAAAATTAGTTAAAATGTATATATATTTAGTACACAGTGCAGTGGTTAAAAATGCAGAAAAAATTTTATTGGCTGCAATAAAAAGCTAAAAGAAATAAAAGTAAAAACAACAACAATAAGCCCCAGCAGTCTGAATAGACAAATCATATGGCTTAATGGTTGTTGTAAAATTGAAAGTGAAAGTGCAAAGAAAAAAGAGACAAAATAAAAGCTATTGCATAACCTACAATAGGCACAAATTACACGTGTAATATGCGGAGCTTTTAAGCTCACGCACAAGACTCTCTTAAACAAAAAAAAAAAGGTGATCAACACCTAAGGCTCTCTTAAACGTCGTTCTCTTCAGAAAGATCTTTTGTCGATTGAACACGCATGTAAGTGATACCCTCTCTCTTTGCAATTGCCGGCAAAACCCACCCTTAAGTGCACAATTTTATTTGTTTGCTTATTTTTTGCACACATTTTTAATTAATTATAAAGAAATAAAAGAAAAGTTTATTTCAACTAAAAGTAAAGTAATTATTAACAATAAAAAAATAAAATTAAAAAAAAATTGATTTAAAATGTTTTTAAAAAAATAAAAGTAAAGTAATTTCCCATCAATAAAAAAATGAATTATATACAAGTATTCTTGTAGTTTTCTGGTAGTACACTTGCTACTTGTATTAAAATGTATTATACACATTTATACATATATATTTTTTATATATCTCTAACCATGAATATTATTTCCAGCAAGTGTAATTGTGTCGAGTGGTTAATCAAGTTTTTAGTTAGTCGAAGCAAAATAGTGAATAAAGAGACTTACCCATCATTAGAGGGTAACAAGTAGTTATGTTAGTTAACGCAAATAATTATTAAAACGATTTAATAATAATTAGTGACTTATTTTACATAGTTTTGAGTTGAAAATTTTAATGAAATAAATTAAATGCAAAATATATTTTAGGAAACAAAATATTTGTTTTGGAGAATAAAAATGAAAACAACTATATTAGAAATATAAAAGAAAAGCAAAATTTCTAGAAAAATAAAAATTAAGAATAATAATGAATAAAAAATTAAGATAGCTTTGGTTAATTTTAAGTACTCAAATAAGAATTGAAAAATGAACGGAGGTATAAAAATTTAGAAATATTAAAAATGGAATTATTGGATATGGAAGTTTAAGTCTTATTATTTCTGATGACATGGGAGCATAATTAAATGATGAATATTTAATTACATATGGGGTCTTCTGTGCAAATATTTTAGTTAGGAGTAGAGATGGGCATGGGCCTAATTTTTCGCGCCCGACCCGATCCAGCCCATGGGCCGCAGCGCCAATCTTTACCCGTACCCGATGGCAATAAAAAATATCATACCCGAACCCAACCCGCCCGCCCGAAAAATTTAGAACTTTTTTCAAAAACTTAATTTTTTATTTATGTTAAATAAAATTACATATTTTTGTACTAAAAATGAAGCTTGTCCAAATTCAAACTTGAATGTTTTGTGCGTCTTTCATTGAGAATTTTACCAGATGAAGAAAAAACTAGCTCGCTTGTCGCAGAGCTATCAGGAATGCATAATATATTTTTAGCCACAACTTGCAATATTTTGAGGTCAGTTGCTTTTTTCCATAATTCTAGAATTGGCAAGTTTGAATGAGAAGTTTTGGCATAATATTTTTAAATTTTTAAATCAATGGCATTTTTGTCAAGTTTTAGTTTTTTTGGTTGATGCGTGTCAAAAAACTCTTGAAACTCGTGACTCGTGTTTGGCGAAGAGTTTTCAGTTTGCGAGTCATCAAGATTGTCTTCTAACGTTTCGCGATATTCAATCATCATGCATTTCACTGTTTCTAACGCATGATTTTTTCTTTCTTCTGATAAAAAAGCTTAACTCTTCAAACGGAGGGTTTAAAAATAATCCAACAAAATTAACTGAAGTTGGCTAAAAACGTTTTTCTAAAGAATTTAAGGTTTTCTCCTTTAATTGTTCCATTACATGGAAATCATATAATTCTACTTTGCAATGTTTTTTAAGTTTTTCGAACCATAATATTAACCAAAATATTTACTAACTTTATTTCGGGTAAAGCGGGTTGAACGACAAACCCACACCCGCCCGCACCCAGCCCGAAATATGATTTTTCAGCCCGTACCCACGGTTACCCGCGGGTGCCCACGGGTACCCGATAAAAGCCCAGCCCGTGCCCACCTCTAGTTAGGAGACTATGGTTGGGAGGGTAATGATAGAGGGAATTGGCAAACAACACCTAAGCCCACCCTTCTAGCTTAACTACTATTCCGTGCTTCACTTTTCTCATTTTTTTTTTATGTTTTCTTTTAGTTGTTTATTGAGAGTGTTCGCACTTTGGCCATGTGGTCTTCGGATGAGGATCGTCTCATCTCAGTTTTAGTTTCAGGAGGGACTCTATAATAAAACCTTGGTGTAGCCATCATTAGTCAGCAGCAAAAACCCCCCCACATCTCCAGCTAGAGCTAGGAATCAGTGGGTCCCGCTCCGCTGTCTGATTAATGATCGACGAGTCTGACTTGGTGGTTGACAAAAGGGAGGACCCGACAAAAAGAAAAAAATTCCCTATAATTGTCGACCCTGGCGAAAGAAAATTTTCTGACGCTACAAGTTTTTGACGTTTCCCCTACGCTACAGATTTTTTGGCGCCCAGCAACGTGGGGCATGTGCTAATTTAGTATTTATTTACATGTAGTTAGTGCGTACCCCTGATGAATCGAAATTGTAGGACAAGCTAGCAAAAGTTTTGAGAGATCTACTGGACTTCGATCCATAATTAGCGCATGCTGATAGGACTCGACCGTAGTTAAAATAATTCTTTAAATATTCCTTTTATTAATGGAATAGCTAAAAGCCAAATTACAGTATTATCCAAATGTTGGGGGACCTAAGAAAAAAATATTTTTGTTTTAGTTTCCTTAATATTTTGGAAAGTACTGGCTTACTACAAAAATCATTTATTAAAAAGCTCTTTGCCTTCGATTGAATTTTAATTCAAATAATGAAAGCAGTTAATTAAAGTTGAGTAATATCTTTTTATACATCTTGGAATTCGAGTTTTTGAACATTCGAAAACTTTCGACTGAGATTACAGGTAGATTTTTAGAATTCAGCATGTTAGCGACTTGAGTATAGTTATAGAAATTTCATGATCAATTTTTTTAAGTGTTCAGTTTTTGATATCAATCCGCATGGGTTAGTACTGGAATACAACATTAAATGCGAGTGTGTTTTGTTGTCTGTAGGAGTCCAAGCGGAAAAATAGAGAAAATAAGGTTCGCTAAAGAAAAAATTTTTTATTAGTTACAATAGCCCATTCATAAATTAAAATGCACCGATAATAGTAGAAAAGCGAGAATATATTTGTCATAATATATGTCTCCCTGAAAAAGTCATCAGAAAAATTATTATTATTAAAAGAAAAAAAAAGAATTTAATAAATTTTATAGTTATGCCGCTAGAACGTAGATTTGAGTTAAACCAGGCTCAGCAGGTTAATGCTGCAGCGAATGTCTGCATTATTTGCAGTAAAATTATGTCAAATACACAACCTTGTGCGATTACGTCATGTAATCACGTTTTCCACAAGAGTTGTTTGGAAACTAGGATACAAGCTCACAAAGAGTGTCCCAGCTGCTTAGTAGCAGTACGTTTAAATGATTGGAAGGTAGTTGTTGGTAACCATTCACCAAATTCGAAGAATGAGTCATGAAAGGGAGTTGTAGCAACAGGTACTCGTCCGTGTACTCGTTCTTTGGCACGTCAATTAGAATGCCTTAATCAACAAGCACCAGAATCAGCAGAAGCTCTTATTGTCCTTGGAGACCAATCGCACACATCCAACCCAGAAAAACCTCCTCCGCCCCGTAGTACCCCTACAAAGCTAGGAGCCAGGTCGCGCACTAATCAACTCCCAAACGCGCCAGTTAGAAGAGGTCGCCCACCAAGGCAACGAAGGCAGAATAGTCCCCCGGTGGTAAATAGTATACCGATAGGTGATATTGAGTCAATCGTCCGTGAAACCGTCACTAGAGTTTTATCGTCCATGTCAGAATCTGGCAGTCTTGTAGTTCAACCCGGTCAAGTAGCCGAACAAGTTACTCCAATTACACCACGGAGTTATAGGTCAGCAAATAATAGGCATCCGCTTGGACCACATAAAATCGCTGATGTTCTACAAAAGTGGGGTGTAAGGTTTGATGGAACGTTTGATGGATTGTCAGTAGAAGAGTTCCTTTAAAGATTTAAAATCTTAACAATTGAACATTTCGACGGAGACTTAGAAATTATTAGTAGAAATATACACCAGCTCTTAATTGGTAAAGCAAGTAGTTGGTTCTGGAGATTTCATAAAAGGGTCCAAACATTCAACTGGAAAGAATTATGTACAGCATTTCGAGAACAGTATAGAGAGAGTAGATCGGCTACAGAATTACGTGAACAAATTCGTTCACGAAAACAAAAACAGGGAGAATCGTTCGATACGTTTTATGAAAGCGTCTGCAAGCTCATGGAAAGGCTATCAGTTTGTTTTGCAGAAGACGAATTAGTAGAGATAATACAAGGAAATTTGGTTATCGACATGAAAAAGAAACTGTTGTTTGAGAACATATCGTCTATTTCCGAGTTGCGCCGCTTAGTACATAAGCGAGAACATTTTCTTAGCGAAGTAGGTAGAGCACGTCCGACACAAGCCAAGTCTAGTACGTATAGAGTTTGTGCCTTGGATGACGAGCAGCCCAACGAGGCTCTCGAAGAGGGGGAAGAGAAAGAAATTTCAGCAATTAATCGGGTAACTCCATTGTTGTGCTGGAATTGTGAAGCTCCCGGCCACGTATGGGAAAATTGTTTGGCCGAGAGAAGAATTTTTTGTTATGGATGCGGAGCGCCGCAGCCATATAAACCCAATTGCCAAAACTGCAAGCAAAAGGCGGAAAACCGGCAAGGTGGGGCATCCAAACAAGGAAGGGTGTCCCAGAAGTAGGAGAAAACTCTAGCATAGGTGTTGAAAAGATTACAATGTTAGAAAATAAGTTAGATCTAGAGCCGAAATCTGAAGTTAAATTACATTTTAAGCCCGATCATGAGAGATTAAAAGATTATTATTAAGTGCGCGAAAGAATTTTCGCTGGACTTGTAAAAAAAAAGTCGCCGAAACACAATTCGGATGCGAAAATATTTTCGTTCGTTGAGAAAGAAGAGAACTATGATAGTGTCAACAGTTTTTCAAAACAATGTCGACCGATACAATATCTCAAAAACTAAGTTACGGATCGTCATCATTTTTGGTTCTATTGATAGATCTATTTATTAAGAAAAGAATAAAAAAAAATTATACTGTTTGCTTTGCGTTTGGCCAGGCAATTCAATATTTACCAACTATCCACTTTTTCACTATTTCTCAACTTTGATGGAAAATAAAAAAAAATTATATCACATTATATCGGCTATTTTTTTTAACCTTTTTCCTTACCCCCCCCCCTTATTTCCCCCCCCCCCCCTTTTTTTTTTTTTACCTCTGTTTCCCCCCCTCCCCTTTTTTTTTTTTTTTTTTTAATTCCCCTTTTTTAAATTAATTTCTTTGATTATTCCTCTATTAAATGCAAAAAGTTTCATGTGCCCGTTTTTGCCCCTTTTTTAAATGTAAAAAAAGTGAAAATAGTCACACATCCCATTCAGGTAGGCACAAATCTTATTCGGACACGTGCCAAGTACCCAAATTGCATAAATTGACCTTATTGACCTGGACTTATACAAACAATAGGTAAATTTGTTAGGCATGAAATGTTTCAGTATGCAAGGGAATCGCCGGAACTCATACGAAACACAGTAAAGGATATTGAAGACCAAATAAGCAAGATTAAGCCAACAAAGTTCGAAATCAGTGAAGGAAAATACATTGAATGTAGTTACGAGTTCCACCTGACCATGGTTGACGGAAAAGTGGTCAACGAACTGACAAGCACAAGGTCAACTTTGTCATGCCCAATTTGCAAAAAGACGCAAAAAAACTTCGACGATTTAAATGATTCTACAAATGAAGAGAATTATGAATTTGGGATCTCACCATTGCACGCAAGAATAAGATGTATGGAGTTCTTGTTAAAATTAGCGTATACGCTTCCACAAGAGGTTGAAAACTTTGACGAAAACACATCAAACAAATATAAGGAAAATATCAGAAAGAAGCGAATACAGGATGCGTTTTTCAAACAAGTTGGACTTAAAGTAGACTGCCCCAAGTACGGATACGGAAACTCAAACGATGGAAACACTTCAAGGAGATTTTTTGAGAATGATGAAGCTGTAACTCAAATCACAGGGATAAACAACCAAATCGTTAAGAGATTGGGAACTATCTTAAATGTTTTGAACTGCAAGGAAAAAGTTGATTCTGCCAAATATGGAGAATATGCTTCAAAACAGCATCACTTTTAGCAGAATTATATCCGCAGAAAAAGTTGACCCCGACAGTCCATAAAATATTGGCGCATGGCAAGGATATAATTGAGTATCAGTCTTTGCCAATTGGAGAGCTCTCTGAAGAAGCACAAGAGTCCCTTAATAAGTTTTATAAAAAATACAGATTGCTAAACACTTTCAAAGCTTCAAGGGTGAGACAAAATGAGGACCTCTTCAACATGTTAGCAGCATCTTCAGATCCACTAATTTCATCACTGAGGCATGTTAAATCACGAAAAGAATTAGAAAATACTTATAGTTCAGAGATGATTTCTCTTTTAGATATACCATCTTTTACGGATTGTGATGAATATTTTACAAAAAATTAATAAAAAAAAAAAAAAAAATTATTTTTAATTATCATAATATTAATTTTAGATTATAAAAACCATTAAAACGAAACAATAAAAATCAAAAAATTTAAAAAATATTTTTTTCCTTCCCGTAAAGTTGATTTTTCCACAAATTTCAACTTTGCATACCCATAAATAGGCACAGAAAAATCGTAGAATTCATTTCAAACGCTCATTTTATAGGTTGATTAATTATCTATCATATGCTTTTTAAATTGTTCGATTATCTCATTTGGTTCAAAAGTTATGATTTTTGATATGAAAAAACTCAAATGGCCCCACTGTGCGTCGTAGCTATGCTAGCGTATCATTCTTGAATTTCTCAGAACTTGGTTTGCTAGACACTGGAGCCAATATAAGTTGTATCGGAAGTTCATTAGCGCTTAAAGATTTTTCTGAATATCCCAACTTTAAGCAAATTGTATCGCAAGTACGAACAGCTGATGCCAGGGAACACCAGGTCCGTGGAATACTCAGAGTGAAAATAAAATACCAGGAAAAAGAAAAAAATATAGACCTTTACATTATCCCTTCAATAGCCCAGAGGTTAATACTAGGCATAGATTTCTGGCGTGCTTTTGAGTTAGCGCCCGGAATCATTAGCTCCATTTTAACTGAAGATATAGAAGTTGACCAAAATGAAGATCTATACCCATTAACAGATAGTGAAAGACAGCAACTTGATGCTGTAATTGAACTGTTTCCGAATTTTCAAAAGCAAGGGTTAGGTCGCACGGCTCTAATCAAGCATGAGATTGACATCGGTGATAGTAAGCCTGTCAAACAGAGATACTATCCTGTGAGTCCTGCTGTAGAAAAGCTTATGTTTTCGGAAATTGACCGAATGCTTAATCTAGGTGTGATCGAGCCATCACAAAGTGCTTGGAGTTCTCCAATGCGTTTAGTAGTGAAGCCAAATAAAGTTCGTTTGTGTTTAGATGCTCGAAAACTCAATGAAGTTACGAAGAAAGATGCGTATCCGTTGCAAAGCATCGATGGCATATTTGCTCGTCTCCCGAAGGCAAATTTAATTTCTAAATTAGACCTTAAAGATGCCTATTGGCAGATTGAGCTAACAGAAGAAGCGAAACCGTTGACTGCTTTTACCGTCCCAGGGCGAGCACTATATCAGTTTAGAGTCATGCCCTTTGGACTTTGCAATGCTCCCTCGACGATGTCCCGCCTCATGGATGATTTTATTCCGCCGGACTTACGTCATTGCGTTTTTGGTTACCTCGATGATCTATGCATCGTGTCCGAACGTTTCGAAAAGTCACTTTTGTGTTACTAAGATGAATTATTTAGGTTATGTGATAGGAAGTGGTGGAGTAGCCACATACCCGGATAAAATATCCTGTGTGCTCAACTGGCCTACACCCAAGAACTTGAAACAAGTTAGAGGCTTCTCAGGAGTCTGTGGCTGGTATAGGCGATTTATAAAAGACTTTGCCGACATAACTTGTCCCATTACAGACGTTTTGAAATCAAAGAAATGTTTTCAGTGGTCTCCGGAAGCTCAGGAGTCCATGGATAAACTGAAATCATTGCTCACTTCAGCTCCTGTTTTGTAAAACGCAGATTTTTCACGTAAATTCTTCCTACATTGCGATGCAAACGACTATGGCGTTGGCGTGGTGCTTGTGCAACTATCCGATTTAGGAGAAGAAAAACCCTTGGCATTCATGTCAAAAAAATTATCGAAATCGCAACGGAACTATAGTGTTACCGAACGCGAATGCCTTGCGGTGATTTTAGCGATCGAGAAGTTTAGGTGCTATCTTGAATTGCAGCCTTTTGAAGTAGTGACAGATCATTCAAGTCTTCTCTGGCTAATGCGGCAGCAAAATGTATCTGGTAGATTGGCACGTTGGATATTTCGATTACAAGCTTTCAAGTTCACGATTTCTCACCGCAAAGGTAAAGATGACATTGTCCCGGATGCTTTATCAAGAATTTTTGAACATGATTGATAGTGTCGAATTGATAGGTCCAGAAATTGATTAAGAGTCATCAGCATTCCTTGACGCTGATTACATTAAACTCAAAAAATTCATTGATGCAAATAAAGAAAAATTCCCTGATCTGCAAACAGCCGACCGATATGTTTACATACGCACCGAACATCCCTCTGGAAATGCAGTCCAAGACTCAAATTGTTGGAAGCTGTGGGTGCCTGAGGCCTTACGCGAAACTGCGATTCGCCAAGCACATGATAGTGTGGTATCCGCACACGGTGGAATGCAGAAAACTATCGAGCGGTTACGTAGACATTTGTATTGGCCAGGGTTGTCTAAGCAAGTTCGAGAATACGTTCGGGAATGCGATGTGTGTTAAGAGACGAAAGCTCCGAATGGTACATTACGCCCATGGGAGTGCAAAGCACATCAGATAGACCATTCCAGAAGTTGTATATCGATATATTAGGCCCTATCCTCGAAGTAAACGTGGAAATATTGGACTTTTAATTGTATTAGACCATTTTAGTCGGTATCATTGTTTGTGTCCACTGAAAAAGTTCACAACTAATTTGATTATTGATTTCTTAGATAAAAATATATTTCATTGCTATGAAGTGCCAGAAACAATAGTTTGTGATAATGGTGCCCAGTTTAAAGCCAATGATTTTAAGGCTTCTTTAACTCAGTTTGGAATAAAGCATGTGTTCACAGCATTGTATTCGCCACAGAGTAATGCTGCTGAAAGAGTGAATCGCTCCTTGCTATCCGCTATTCGTGCGTATATTTGCCAAGACCAAACTGATTGGGATTTACATCTGACTAAAATTTCTTGTGCGCTCAGATCATCCCTCCATCAGGCAATAGGTTGTTCACCATATAAAGCGTTGTTCGGCTTCAACATGATTTTGCATGGAGAAGATTATAAAGTTTTGAAACAATTATCTCTGCTAGAAGATTCAATTCCAATTGACCGGCCTGATTATCTATCATTGTTGAGAAAAGACATCCAGATTAACAGTCGTAAGGCCTACGAGATGAATGCAAAACTATATAATTTGCGAGCGAAACCAGTCTCCTTCAAGGAAGGACAAGAAATCTTCAAAAGGAATTTTAATCTCAGCAACTTTAGTCAAAACTACAATAAAAAGTTAAGTCCACAATTTTCCAAATGTAGAGTGAAAAAGAAAGTGGGAAATTCCTTTTATATTTTAGAAACTCTGCAGGGACGTGAACTAGGAACTTATCATGCCAAAGATATAAAACGCTAATTCCAGCTAACCTTCCGCCTAAAAGTTGTCAGAGTTATCTGTGGTTGTAATGTCCCCATATAAACAAAATAATAAAATTATATTTATTAAGCGGGGTATAAAATCATTTAGCTTGCGTGTTGCATCAACAACATAAAAGCTAAAGCGCCACCTATTCGTCGAAAGCGACTAAAAGATACGGCATCTCGGCTCTAATGTCAACAGCAATTCTTTTTGCCTTGTCATTTGATCAGAAATGCATTTTTTGGATTAAGGTTATACCGAGGTGTAATAACGCTTTGCTCCTCTCAGCTCTGCCTTTTCGATTTTGGCAGCTGAAGGAAGCACTTGTCTTGTGCAGAAGAAAAATTTAAATCTGATTTTTCTAAGTTACCCCAAACCATTTCTTGGGTTAATTTTGTGAATTTTTGATTCATATTTTAATTCGACATCGAGCAGCAGCGGCGCATTTAAAGTGCATTTAATTGCCTTTTGAAGCCGCTAACATCGCTCTGACTGGAGCGAAGAAAAATTTCATAATCACATATCGTGATTTTAGCTGATTTTTTGGGTAAGAATACGCTGAAAAATTATTCTTATTGACTTATGTCAATAATAAGCGTTTTATTTATCTAATACGAATTTATTGGCCTTTTTTTATGTTTAGCAGCAGTAATATTACTCGCTGGCTAAGCATCCAGATAACTCCAAGATAATCTCTCTCGGCCCCCCGAACATCTGGGCAGAGAAATTAAGAGCATGGACACTGAGCCGGTGGCCAAGCACCGCTCAGTCCGAAATTTTAGCTCGCAAGATCGCAACGCCGTGGGAGGATCGAAAAGTTAGAAAAATCGTTAAAAATGGTTAAGATAGTGCTAAAACAAAAATAATTAGTTAAAAAGACAATTAAAGACATGCAAAAGTGCTAAAAACCCAACACAAAAAAAAAAAAAAAAAAAATCAAAGACAATAAGTGCAAAAGTGCAAAACGAAAGACAAAAACCCCAAATCAAAGACAGTGAGAAAACAAAGAAAAAAAAAACCAGAAGCAAAATTTCTTCTTAAGCCCAAAAACAAAGTAATAGTTAAAAGATGAAAAGTTAAAATAAGTTAAGTGTTTAAGATTAAAAAAAAAAAAAATTAAAGAATAGGCAAATCTTTATATATAATTACACCGCAGTTCTGTATAAAAAATTAGTTAAAATGTATATATATTTAGTACACAGTGCAGTGGTTAAAAATGCAGAAAAAATTTTATTGGCTGCAATAAAAAGCTAAAAGAAATAAAAGTAACAAGTGGAAACGTTGCAGTCGGACGCAACCGACTGCGGCATACTCGATACCAGTATTAAAACCGGTAAAAAGAGGCCTGATTGCAAAGGGGTACGGATGCGGCAGGGGTGTACGCTGCCTTAAAAATTCTCCGATGCAGATGGGGATGCCACCAGCTATATTCCTTCCAAATTTGGTGACTCTAGCTCAAAGTTTGTAAAATGTTGGAATGGGGGGGGGGGCTGGGGGCGGTATGGTTGGGCGTGGCATCCAAATTTTTGATGCAGATCTTTGTGGAATTTCAATTGCTATTTTCACACCAAATTTGGTGACTCTAGCTCGAAATTTGTAATAAGTGTGGAAAGGGGGGCTGGGGGTGGTATTTGTGGGCGTGGCATCCAAATTTGTGATGCAGATCTTTGTGGAATGTCAATTGCTATCTTCATACCAAATTTGGTAACTCTAGCCCGAAAATTTTAAAAATTGGGGAAAGGGGGGCGAAATGGAGGGCGTTGCTTTAAAACTTTGATGCAGATTTTTGGGGGTTGTTGCCAGCTATCTTCCTACCAAATTTGGTGGCTCTAGCTCCACAACATCATCTTCTTGGCACCAAATTTAGTGGCTCTAGCTCAAAAACTGTGGGAGATATAGCCATTTCTGATTTCAAAATGCGGGGGGGCTGGGGGCGGAATGGGCGGGCGTGGCTCCAAAATTTTTGATGTAGTTTTTTGGGGGTTGCTAGTAGCTATCTTCTTACCAAATTTGGTACTTCTAGCTGTAAGGATTTGCGAAATATGTGGATTTATCGGTTTTGAGTTATCGAATTTATCGATTTGCCAGCCCCCCAGTTATCGTAGAACCCCCATCTTGACACTTTAGTTTACTATCCCATAGATAAAGAGAATTGGAAAGTTTCAAGTCTCTAGCTTGAAGGGTATGGAAAAAACTTGCAACCATACGGACGGACAGACGGACAGACGAACAGACGGACAGACACCATGACGGACATTGCATAAAACCAATATACTCTTTACCTTCGGTATCGAGTATAAAAACAACAACAATAAGCCCCAGCAGTCTGAATTGACAAATCATATGGCTTAATGGTTGTTGTAAAGTTGAAAGTGAAAGTGCAAAGAAAAAAGAGACAAAATAAAAGCTATTGCATAACCTACAATAGGCACAAATTACACGTGTAATATGCGGAGCTTTTAAGCTCACGCACAAGACTCTCTTAAACAAAAAAAAAAAGGTGATCAACACCTAAGGCTCTCTTAAACGTCGTTCTCTTCAGAAAGATCTTTCGTCGATGGAAAACGCATGTAAGTGATACGCTCTCTCTTTGCAATTGCCGGCAAAACCCACCCTTAAGTGCACAATTTTATTTGTTTGCTTATTTTTTGCACACATTTTTAATTAATTATAAAGAAATAAAAGAAAAGTTTATTTCAACTAAAAGTAAAGTAATTATTAACAATAAAAAAATAAAATTAAAAAAAAAGAATTGATTTAAAATGTTTTTAAAAAAATAAAAGTAAAGTAATTTCCCATCAATAAAAAAATGAATTATATACAAGTATTCTTGTAGTTTTCTGGTAGTACACTTGCTACTTGTATTAAAATGTATTATACACATTTATACATATATATTTATACTCGATACCGAAGGTAAAGAGTATATTGGTTTTGTGCAATGTCCGTCATGGTGTCTGTCCGTCTGTCCGTCCGTATGTATGCAACACACACACCCTTCAAGCTAGAGACTTGAAACTTTCCAATTCTCTTTATCTATGGGATAGTAAATTAAAGTGTCAAGATGGGGGTTCTACGATAACTGGGGGGCTGGCAAATCGATAAGTTCGATAACCCAATACCGATAAATCCACATATTTCGCACATCCTTACAGCTAGAAGTACCAAATTTGGTAAGAAGATAGCTATTAGCAACCCCCAAAAACTGCATCAAAAATTTTGGAGCCACGCCCCCCTTTCCGCCCCCAGCCCCCCCGCATTTTAAAGTCAAAAAGACTATATCTCCCACAGTTTTTGAGCTATAGCCACCAAATTTGGTGCCAAGATGGGTGATGATGACCCCTAAAAACTGCACCAAAAGTTTGGGTGCCACGCCCACCGATACTGCCCTAGCCGCCCCCATCCATCCAAACGCTTCGTCAAAAACGGGAATGCGTGTATCTTCCAGAGTTGTGGAGCTAGAGCCTCCAAATTTGGTGGGAAGATAGCTGTTAACGACCCCCAAAAAACTGCATCAAAGTTTTGGAGCCACGCCCACCCATTACGCCCCCAGCCCCCCCATTTTGAAATCAGAAATGGCTATATCTCCCACAGTTTTTGAGCTATAGCCACCAAATTTGGTGCCAAGATAGGTGATGATGACTCCCTAAAAACTGCACCAAAAGTTTGGATGCCACGCCCACCAATACTGCCCTAGCCCCCCCCATCCACCCCAACGCTTCGTCAAAAACGGGAATGAGTGTATCTTCCAGAGTTGTGGATCTAGAGCCACCAAATTTGGTAGGAAGATAGCTGGCAACGACCCCCAAAAATCTGCATCAAAGTTTTGGAGCCACGCCCTCCATTTCGCCCCCCTTTCCCCACTTTTTACAATTTTCGAGCTACAGTCACCAAATTTGGTATGAAGATAGCAATTGACATTCCACAAAGATCTGCATCACAAATTTGGATGCCACGCCCACCCATACCGCCCCCAGCCCCCCTTGCCCAACTTTTTACAAACTTCGAGCTAGAGTCACCAAATTTGGTATGTAGATAGCAATTGACATTCCACATAGATCTGCATCAAAAATTTGGATGCCTCGCCCACCCATACCGCCCCCAGCCCCATCTTTCCCCACCTTTTACAAATTTTGAGCTAGAGTCACCAAATTTGGTATGAAGATAGCAATTGACATTTCACAAAGATCTGCAACAAAAATTTTGATGCCACAACTACCCATACCGCCCCCAGCCCCCCCCCCCCCTTCCCTACATTTTACAAACTTTGAGCTAGAGTCACCAAATTTGGAAGGAATATAGCTGGTGGCATCCCCATCTGCATTGGAGAATCTTTAAGGCAGCGTACACCCCTGCCGCATCCGTACCCCTTTGCAATCAGGCCTCTTTTTACCGGTTTGAATACTGGTATCGAGTATGCCGCAGTCGGTTGCGTCCGACTGCAACGTTTCCACTTGTTTTTATATATCTCTAACCATGAATATTATTTCCAGCAAGTGTAATTGTGTCGAGTGGTTAATCAAGTTTTTAGTTAGTCGAAGCAAAATAGTGAATAAAGAGACTTACCCATCATTAGAGGGTAACAAGTAGTTATGTTAGTTAACGCAAATAATTATTAAAACGATTTAAAAATAATTAGTGACTTATTTTACATAGTTTTGAGTTGAAAATTTTAATGAAATAAATTAAATGCAAAATATATTTTAGGAAACAAAATATTTGTTTTGGAGAATAAAAATGAAAACAACTATTTTAGAAATATAAAAGAAAAGCAAAATTTCTAGAAAAATAAAAATTAAGAATAATAATGAATAAAAAATTAAGATAGCTTTGGTTAATTTTAAGTACTCAAATAAGAATTGAAAAATGAACGGAGGTATAAAAATTTAGAAATATTAAAAATGGAATTATTGGATATGGAAGTTTAAGTCTTATTATTTCTGATGACATGGGAGCATAATTAAATGATGAATATTTAATAAAATATGGGGTCTTCTGTGCAAATATTTTAGTTAGGAGACTATGGTTGGGAGGGTAATGATAGAGGGAATTGGCAAACCACACCTAAGCCCACCCTTCTAGCTTAACTACTATTCCGTGCTTCACTTTTCTCATTTTTTTTTTATGTTTTCTTTTAGTTGTTTATTGAGAGTGTTCGCACTTTGGCCATGTGGTCTTCGGATGAGGATCGTCTCATCTCAGTTTTAGTTTCAGGAGGGACTCTATAATAAAACCTTGGTGTAGCCATCATTAGTCAGCAGCAAAAACCCCCCCACATCTCCAGCTAGAGCTAGGAATCAGTGGGTCCCGCTCCGCTGTCTGATTAATGATCGACGAGTCTGACTTGGTGGTTGACAAAAGGGAGGACCCGACAAAAAGAAAAAAATTCCCTATAATTGTCGACCCTGGCGAAAGAAAATTTTCTGACGCTACAAGTTTTTGACGTTTCCCCTACGCTACAGTATGGGAAATGCAAGGATTCTCCATACCGCTTCTGAGCTGCTTATATAACGGCCACTTTCGTACATATTAATTTCATTACGTTGGTCTTCAAGAGTAAATGATGCTTGATCACTGCCCTTGTTAACATATTTACAAATGTATTTAATAGACTTTACAGAACTACAATACTCAACATTTATGTGAGCTTCAAATGTTCTCAATAGTACACAGTTACAAGGCACAACACAACGATTATCTATGCAATTACCATTTATATTAATTGCATTACCACCATCTTCTATCGCTCTTCTACGATATAGAGGGTAACTATCTTTTCCAGTCACAGTTTCTTTAAGTAATTGTCGAGGAAACCTTTTGGTACATTATCCATTTTTCATGCATGGCGATTTATTATTAAGTGCACCGCAAGGACCATGAATCATATTTTACTTAACAATGTTAAATAACAAAGGATCCTCATCTGCGTTTGGTGTTTCGGCACAGATAATTTTATCGATTTTATCTGGTCTTATTTTATTATCTAACCAAAGTAGAATATGTATATGTGGTAAACCCCGCTTTTGCCATTCCACAGAGTACATGAAACATTGCACGCTTCGTGACGATCATGCGGTTTTTGACCCGGTAATAAAACACTTTTGATGTCATTCCATTGTGGATTGCATGTGAGTGTTATGAAAAGATCTGGTCGCCCATAATGGCGAACATATGTCATAGCATCTTGAGTCTTTTCATGCATATATCGTGCAGAGCTTGTAAAAGAAGATGGTAAAATTACCATCTGACCAAGTTGAGCTGCGACAACATCTTGTTGGCCTAATGCATCTTGTAGATGTATATAGCTATCTGCTCTGAGTTTCGCTTGCTTGTAGCGAATATAATTTAACCTTTCTGTTTCAATTTAAGCATACATATCAACCAACAAGTGGAAACGTTGCAGTCGGACGCAACCGACTGCGGTATACTCGATACCAGATTTAAAACCGGTAAAAAGAGGACTGATTGCAAAGGGGTACGGATGCGGCTGGGGTGTACGCTGTCTTAAAGATTCTCCGATGCAGATGGGGATGCCACCAATTGTCTTCGTTGCAAATTTGGTGACTCTAGCTCAAAGTTTGCAAAATGTGTTGAAAGGGGGGCTGGGGGCGGTAGGGGTGGGCGTGGCATCCAAATTTTTGATGCAGATCTTTGTGGAATGTCAATTGCTATCTTCATACCAAATTTTGTGACTAGCTCAAAGTTTGTAAAATGTAGGGACAGGGGGGGCTGGGGGCGGTATGGGTGGCGTGGCATCAAATTTTATGTTTGCAAAATGTGTTGAAGGGTGGGGGCGGTATGGGTGGGCGTGGCATCAAAATTTTGATGCAGATCTTTGTGAAATGTCAATTGCTATCTTCATACCAAATTTGGTGACTCTAGCTCAAAGTTTGTAAAAGGTGGCGAAAGGGTGGGCTGGGGCGGTTTGGGTGGGCGTGGCATCCAAATTTGTGATGTAGATCTTTGTGGAATGTCAATTACTATCTTCATACCAAATTTGGTGACTCTAGCTCGAAGCTTGTAAAATGTGGTGAAAGGGTGGCTGGGGGGCGGTATGGGTGGGCGTGGCATCCAAATTTTTGATGTAGATCTTTGTGGAATGTCAATTGCTACCTTCATACCAAATTTGGTGACTCTAGCTCAAAGTTTGTAAAATGTGGCGAAAGGGTGGGCTGGGGGCGGTATGGGTGGGCGTGGCATCAATATTTTTTATGCAGATCTTTGTGGAATGTCAATTGCTAACTTCAAACCAAATTTGGTTACTCTAGCTCAAAGTTTGTAAAATGTGGGAAAGGGGGGCTGGGGGCGGTATGGGATCTAAATTTAAAATTAGATCTTTGTGGAATGTCAATTGCTATCTTCATACCAAATTTGGTTAAAATTTTTTAAAAGGGGGGGGGGGGTTGGGTGGGCGTGGCATCCAAATTTGTGATGTAGATCTTTGTGGAATGTCAATTACTATCTTCATACCAAATTTGGTGACTCTAGCTCGAAGCTTGTAAAATGTGGTGAAAGGGTGGCTGGGGGGCGGTATGGGTGGGCGTGGCATCCAAATTTTTTATGCAGATCTATGTGGAATGTCAATTGCTACCTTCATACCAAATTTGGTGACTCTAGCTCAAAGTTGGTATAAGGTGGGGAAAGGGGGACAGAATGGTTGGGCGTGGCTCCAAAAGTTTGATGCAGATTGTTTGGGGTCGTTGCCAGCTTTCTTCCTACCAAATTTGGTGGCTCTAGCTCCACTACTCTGGAAGATACACGCATTCCCGTTTTTGACGAAGCGTTGGAGCGGATGGGGGTGGCTAGGGCAGTATTGGTGGGCGTGGCATCCAAACTTTTGATGCAGTTTTTGGGGGGTCATCATCACCTATCTTGGCACCAAATTTGGTGACTAAAGCACAAAAACTGTGGGAGATATAGGCTTTTTTTACTTTAAAATGCGGGGGGGCTGGGGCGGAATGGGTGAGCGTGGCTCCAAAACTTTGATGCAGTTCTTTGGGGGTCGTTGCCAGCTATCTTTTTACCAAATTTGGTGGCTCTAGCTTCACAGCTCTGGAAGATACACGCATTCCCGTTTTTGACGAAGCGTTGGAGTGGATGGGGGTGGCTAGGGCAGTATTGGTGGGCGTGGCATCCAAACTTTTGATGCAGTTTTTGGGGGGTCATCATCACCTATCTTGGCACCAAATTTGGTGACTAAAGCTCAAAAACTGTGGAAGATATAGGCGTTTTTGACTTTATAATGCGGGGGGGCTGGGGGCGGAATGGGTGAGCGTGGCTCCAAAACTTTTGATGCAGTTTTTTGGGGGTTGCTAGTAGCTATCTTCTTACCAAAATTGGTAGTTCTAGCTGTAAGGATGTGCAAAATATGTGGATTTATCGATTTTGAGTTATCGGATTTATCGATTTGCCAGCCCCCGAAATATCGTAGAACCCCCATCTTGACACTTTAACTTACTATCCCATAGATAAAGAGAATAAGTTGCGAACATACAGACGGACAGTCGGACAGACGGACGGACATTGCACAAACTCAATATACTCTTTACCTTCGGTATCGAGTATAAAAACTGACTATAAAAGAACGACAATAAATTTAATGATTTATCTCAGATTGAAGAATCATTATTTTATAGCTGTAAAAGCTTAACGCAGATATAATTTTTTTTGTTTCCTCCTTTTTATACCCTTAACCCATAAAATGGGTAAATAAGGGTATAATGGTTTTGTGCAAAAGTATGTAACAGGCAGAAGGAAGCATCTCCGACCCTATAAAGTATATATATTCTTGATCAGCATCAATAGCCGAGTCGATTTAGCCATGTCCGTCTGTCCGTCTGTCTGTCCGTCTGTCCGTCTGTCTGTCTGTCCGTCTGTCCGTCTGTATGAACGCGTGGATCTCAGAGACTACAAGAGCTAGAGACTTCAGATTTGGGATATAAGTTCTCCTATACCATGAGCAGAACAAGTTTGCTTCAAATTATCGATAACTATTCTGGTTTCCGATATACACATAATATCGATAACAAAAAAATATCGAATTTGGAAAATGTAAAAATGAGGGTTGAAAGAACGAGTAACGATAGATCTTTTCTGAAAATTTCGTCCAAATCGGTTAAGAAACACCGGAGTTATCGAATTTAATCGATTGAAGCTAAGTCAGTATACCAAAGTCTTATATAAATTTAATTTTTTTTTTGCAACTGGGTTCAGGGTATCTTCTAGTCGGGCTCTCCCGACTAGAGCCTTCTTACTTGTTTAATAATGGATTCCATTGCACTATGGGGCATTTTGCCAAAAATCGGGCATTAATTAATAACTTGAGAACCACGCAAGATATTTTGGTTTGGTTTTTTGCGTTAAGTTTTTAACTACGAAAGGAAAATGTTTTTTATAAAGTGGGCGTGTCACCGCCTCTTTTAAAAAAGATAGGTTATGTATTTTTTTGTTTCATAGCGTATCAGGTCCAAATCTGGCATTTAAGCTTGTTTTTATAATACCAATATTGTTGCAAAAAATCATTGACATCGGTCAACTACATAATATAGATCCTATAGAAATAATAGGTAAAAATGCGATTTCTTGTAAGAAATTTTTTTTTATTTTTAACATATCTGAACTAAACTTTCTAAACATAAGTAACGTTATGTTTCTTAAGTTTTTTTGGTTCTTGTCTTTTCTGGGCTTTATGGATAAAGCTTTAAGAACAGCAGCAAGATCAACAAGGCCACGCCTACATGCAACCATGCTATTTGAACTAACAAGCGTAAGTTCGTTTTCAGGACTTAGCCAGATCGCATGCTTTCTTTCTTTGCCCTTTTGCCCCTTTGAACACCAAGAATACTCTTGGACGACCAGGAAATTTGACTTTCAAGTTGTTTTCCAAACATCATTCCATGAAGGGAAAGCTTAAGTTTGCCTTGCAGCCATTTCGAATGCTTTCCTGAAAACACTTTATATCAAAATTTATGGACATACCAAGGTGAAGCACGCGAACTGTTTAGTTTAAAAAGCTTATGTATATTTCTTTCAACAATGCTCTGATCAACAAATCCCTTTAAAAAATCGAAAACGGCATTCTTATAACTATATCGGCACTTCTGTTAACGCAAAACTGCAAACAAGTCCGTATTCGGAATTTCGAGGTTGCTTCCTAAAATAATGAAATTTTGCAAAAAGTGCAAAAAAGTGCACATTAGGATTAAAAGCGCTGGATTAGGAATTAATAGATCTACAAAACGGTAGTACACATACACTTGACAACTGCTGACATTTTTTTAAAAGTCTATGCAAAGTTAACTTTTGTTTCCAAAAATTACAGGTGGACACCACTTTCTAAATATACAAACAAATACAAGGACAAGTACTAAACATGAAACAAATGATGCAAAACACACAGTACTAACCCTTATTATCAACTTGCATCGCCAGTTTATTGATTGCTTGCGGTTACTTTACAAATTGTTAATGTTTAGTTGACCGCCAAATTTGCAGTTTAACAGCGCATCAGCTGGCATGTTGTAACAGCTGACTTCAACTGTTAAAAACTTAACAGAGGTCTGTGAAATTAACATTTCTGTTATGCAACATAAAAGTTCAATGTTTTTGCAACAGTTTTGCATAAACAATTAGTTAGTTATAGAACTTTCAAAAAATGACTTAATGCCCGATTTTTGGCAAAATGCCCCATAGTGCATTCTGGTATATCCACTGAATAGCCATTTTCGCCATAAGGAAATAGCAAAGGGTACTGTAAGGCATCGTATGATCGATGCACCTCACTTATACGATGTAATTTATTATTATGGCTTTCAATAATAATATCGCGCTTTTCAAATTGCTGACCAACAATAACTAAAACTACTTCGCTTGATTGAGGTGCATTGTAAATCCCTTTATGTGCACCAGCGGGTGTTCGATCAGCATGTATAACCAATTTATAGTCTTTGGTATTTGTTTGTATTTTATTGAGAGCCATTTTTAGATCTTTTACATAACGATTATGATGATGAAACATACATTGAAGATCCTTTACTACGCTACAATCAACATTTGAAATATTTTTGCAACGTAGTTGAGCTTCCTTTTCATCATCACCAACAAAATAAATTTGAAGAAACTGCATTTCTTCATTTGGCAAAGGTCGGACACTACCAATTAAGTGATACACTTGTCCTTGGACTTTAAAGGTTGACCAACTTTCATTTATAGTTTTTGTACTTCCAAAAGAATTCATTTGAAAGCAGCTGTTATACTTTCTTATACGATCAATGAAATGATCATGCTTGGGATGTCCACCAATTATTAAGCTTTTAAGTGGATCAGGCAAACTTTAATTTTGTGAAAGTTTAACTTTTCCTGCCTTGCAACAGATACCCAAAGGCTCATTTTTCCATTTTAAAGCATTACAATGTTTGCATATCAAATTCATACTACCAAGTTGAGTAATTTTATCTGACTTGTAAGCTATTTCAAAATCATAGTTTATGCCAGACATGGCTTTAACACTCCATGCACGCAAACGCCTTTCTTGACGTGCATCAGGATTATTAGCCTGATGTCTTCTCACTACAACTCTAATAACATCAGGATTATTAACACGATATCTTTTTGATGCTTCTATGCGCTTACCCCTATTGATATCACAATTGTTTTCAAATGAACGTTTTTTTACCTTTTTTTCTGTTTTGCCGGTGAATCGACTACGTCTTTTAACAGGATTTGTAACATTTTCAGTAATACATTCACTTGAAGTATCAGATTCTTGAGTTAATACTTCCTCTAAAGAAATATAAACATCAAAATGTCCATTCATTAATTGACCGGTAAAACGCAATCTTTTTACAGGATACTTATTATTTCCGAATGCTTGTAATAAATTTCCATTTTGAAAAACTTGAAAATTTACAGCATACATTTCTGCTGCTGCTTGAAGCTCACATACAGTACCATAAGTATTTGAATTTGACATATCGCACTCATATTGTTCAGAAGAGCTATAACACTCTCCATTTAAGTTTATGCTGAAGCAAGCAAAAATTAGCCAGTTGGTTACAACATGTTCAACAATATTTTGGCGTATGGTGCTATGGAAGCCTTGCCTATCAAATAAAAGGTAGGAAATAGATCTAAAAAGGCAGGCTCCATCACCAATTATAGCAACAACTGAATGCGGCACATAAACACCACTAATATCTAAAGTTTCAATAGACATATTTTAATTTGGCTGTGAGTCGATTGACTTCACTGTAAAACAGTGGTGTCCAAAATTTGAAAAGGCAGCCACGCGTGGTTGGCAAGAAAAATTCTGCCGGCGTAGCAGCCGACACATGTATAGAGAGAGAGAGAATATGTGTATTCTATAAATAGAACGCTCGGCAGCTTGATCTCTTACGATGCGCGTGTTCGGCTGCATTTGCTCTCTCGACTCATGTGTTCGGCTGAAGCTCAAAAGTCAAACGCGCAGTCATTCGCTATGCTGCATTGCAAAAAAATGTTTGATGTCAATTGGGAAAATGAATTATTTTTCATTGAGAATATGGATGGTAAAAAGCTCAATGTTTATTGTGCCATAACGATGCATGTCGCTTTACCTCTGATGTTATAATTTTTTTATGCTTGGATCGCAGGCATTTTATTTATTCAGTGTAAAGCAGTAAAACGTCACGTTGCCTTCGTGTTTCGCTGCTTCGCACACAAGCGCAACGCTTTCATTGTGTGAGTTTGGACACCACTGCTGTAAAACGATTGTTACAACGATACAGCGTCTAATCATAAGTATAAAATTCAATAAAATTGAATTTACCAACTTATACTTTTAATAGAATATTCAAACTGCTTAGTTTTATTTGATTTTTAAATGCACTTAAGCAGAGTCTATATAAATCTATATATATAAAAGAGTTTGTCCTGATGAGAATGGAAGAGCCACAGCTTAAACGAAAAGAGCTAGAAGGCTGAAATTTCACACAATTTTCCATGCAGGTAGGAGGTGAGCACTAAGAAGGGAATTTTTATTTGGACAACTCCTTCAAGTACCTCCCATACGATTTGGAGCACTTTTTACCCATTTTAAAACACAAATTACAATTACAACAAGTACCCATTCCACTACTGTCGCCTGATTGTCGCACAAGCTGAGAGTTTGATCGCGAGCGAGAATACAAAAACAAAACAAATACGCAGTGACGCCTTCGCGTCGCACAATCAAAGTCATAAAAAAAGGTTCGTACACTTGCAAAAAAAGAAACGGATTTCCGCTTCTTAATGAATAAGTGCATATACAATTAAGTGAACAATGCGCTTGAAAATAATTTTCATAATTTTATGTACATGTATCACTTCGCACAGTGCACATTTTTTTTTTTTTCAAATTTGTGTGCCTTTGACAATTGATTTACGACCCAAGTAGCGTTTGTTGTTGTTGTAAGTGTTGTTGTTGGGCCCGCACTGCTACTTTTTGTTGGTGTCATTGATTTAAAAAACAAACAACAACAACATAACAAAACTTGGTGCGTCTAGAAAAATTTCCCACACCAGAATATGTTATGGGGGCGGATTCGCCTACTTGCTGCTTATATAACTTAGACAAAACGTAACACACTAACATTATTGATATATTATTGATATACAATTTCGAATAAGCAAAGGGCGTTCACATAAGCGCGCGTGTTGCTCTTATGATAATCAGATAATTTGAAATCTCTCTCCGATCATGCTCCTTTGTTGTTGCTCATTTACGTTCACTCTCTATTTTATTCATTAATTAATTAATTAAAGCTAAAGGCAATATACAACTCACTTAACTGCAGCCTCTTAGATATGTTTTGCGTTGATTCAGTGCGTGCTCTTTGTTTGACTTGCAGAGCGCGCGCATACATAAGAGAGTTAGCCGAAAAAGACAACAACGAAGGCGCATGATCGGAGCGAGATTTAAAAATAATTTGTCATCTAGCGCCGAACATGAAGAGCGATGCGCGAGCGTGTTCAAGTTTTAAGCTGCCTCTTTGGGTTTGGGACCAACAGCGCTCAATTCATGATGCAGGTGTTGAATTGCCGACTGTCAGCACAACACGTGAATGAGCGAATCTGAAAACAAGTAAGAAGGCTTTAGTCGAGAAATCCCGACTAAAAGATACCCTGAACCCGTGTATTAAAATGACTTGCAGAAGTGAGTTTTTCTTGACTTCATTTTAATATAAAATATCTCCTGTGTTTCTTAACCGATTTGGATTAGTAATTTTCACAGAATTTATAAAGTTATCTATTGTTTTTACATGTTTACATTTTCTAAATAACAGACATGTGGACTCGGCTGTTGAAGCTGATTTATGTGGTCGGAGATGCTTCTTTCTGCCTGTTACATACTTTTGCACAAATCAATTATACCCTTTTTTACCCATTTTATGGGTTCAGGGTATAAAAATAATGTAATATTTTAGGCATGCTTTCAAAACAAAGTTTTCTTATATTTTGTAGCCACAGATAACAGAGAGAAGAACAAAGAAGAAGAAATATAACTGTAAATGGTACTCACTGCAAGCAGCATGCACAGCTGAGCGAATATATGCTGCAACACAAAGAGCGGCTTAAAGCTTGATCAGCGCGCGCGTCTCTCTTATGACTGCCGCTAGATATAACATAATTTGAATGCAATCATGCATCTTTGATGTTGCCCATTTACGCTCACTCTTTTGTTTATGCGCGCTTTGCATGTCAAACATAAATCTTAATCTCCCTATCTCCTCCGCACTCATTAAGCTAAGCTAACCATAACTAAGAGGCTGCAGTTAAGGGAATTGCATTGCCTAATTTACACCACCCATACATAGCTCTTAAGTGCAAGCGTTGTATGTATGAGCTCGGGATCTGCTGCTTAGAGGAATAACTGTAATGCTCTTTCCAACATTATGTTTTCACATACAATGGTAAGGGAATTGGTTATGCATTTTAGTTCATATTAAATGTGAACAAAGAAAGTTACTTTTCGTTTCAGTGAATTTTTTAATTTTGTTAAATTAAGGACAAGGATAACATCGAAAGTTTCTTTTTGAATCAGTGAGTTTTTCAATATTCTGATTTTCGTATTATATATATATATATATACATTCCTTTTAAATACTTATATATATAAGTTCATTTAAAATACGTATTTTATGATAAGTTATAAAAAATATTTAATTGCTATTATTTAAATATTTAAATAACGATCAACGTATTTAAATTTCTTTTGTTGTTTTTTAAAACCAAGAATAGTAAGTAGATTTTCGACTTAATAATTGAAGCAACCTTATTTATAGTTGTCTTCTATTTTGCATATTATATAATAGTTATATAGACTCTGCTTAAGTGCATTTAAAAATCAAATAAAACTAAGCAGTCTGAATATTCTATTAAAAGTATAAGTTGGTATATTCAATTTTATTGAATTTTATGCTTATGATTAGACGCTGTATCGTTGTAACAATCGTTTTACAGCAGTGGTGTCCAAACTCACACAATGAAAGCGTTGCGCTTGTGTGCGAAGCAGCGAAACACGAAGGCAACGTGACGTTTTACTGCTTTACACTGAATAAATAAAATGCCTGCGATCCAAGCATAAACAAATTATAACATCAGAGGTAAAGCGACATGCATCGTTATGGCACAATAAACATTGAGCTTTTTACCATCCATATTCTCAATGAAAAATAATTCATTTTCCCAATTGACATCAAACATTTTTTTGCAATGCAGCATAGCGAATGACTGCGCGCATGATGAAATAAGTATATAAGGTGGTCCGTCGGCAACCGAAGCTAGCTCGTTTTGTCCCTTAGCTTCAGTGCATGCTTGCTTGTTGACGCGGAAGGTTGTGGCGGACGAATGTTTTCCAACACTTAACCCTTACAAAACAATAAATGAGTTACTTTAATATTGGCCGCAAGCATGTACTGGGTGGAAGTTTATTCATGCACCGAAATGTGTTGGAAGAAAAAACAACGACTTATTGCTAATTCAAAATTATTAAAAAATAAAACTATAAAAACTTACTTCACCGCTTTGTTTTATATTGGGCTATTTTAAACCCCAGGGACCAGCTAAGGGTTAATCAACACAATATCCTACCGTTTCATTCACACTCACTGCAAAGTGTGCGTTTCACTCGCACTTATTGCTAGCATACGCTAAGGGACAGCTTTTGCCGACGAGACCACCTTATACTTATTTCATCATGAGTCGAGAGAGCAAATGCAGCCGAACACGCGCATCGTAAGAGAACAAGCTGCCGAGCGTTCTATTTATAGAATACACATATTCTCTCTCTCTCTATACATGTGTCGGCTGCTACGCCGGCAGAATTTTTCTTGCCAACCACGCGTGGCTGCCTTTTCAAATTTTGGACACCACTGTTTTACAGTGAAGTCAATCGACTCACAGCCAAATTAAAATATGTCTATTGAAACTTTAGATATTAGTGGTGTTTTGGTGCCGCATTCAGTTGTTGCCATAATTGGTGATGGAGCCTGCCTTTTTAGATCTATTTCCTACCTTTTATTTGATAGGCAAGGCTTCCATAGCACCATACGCCAAAATATTGTTGAACATGTTGTAACCAACTGGCTAATTTTTGCTTGCTTCAGCATAAACTTAAATGGAGAGTGTTATAGCTCTTCTGAACAATATGAGTGCGATATGTCAAATTCAAATACTTATGGAACCGCATGTGAGCTTCAAGCAGCAGCAAAAATTTATGCTGTAAATTTTCAAGTTTTTCAAAATGGAAATTTATTACAAGCATTTGGAAATAATATGCATCCTGTAAAAAGATTGCGTTTTACCGGTCAATTAATGAATGGACATTTTGATGTTTATATTTCTTTAGAGGAAGTATTAACTCAAGAATCTGATACGTCAAGTGAATGTATTACTGAAAATGTTACAAATCCTGTTAAAAGACGTAGTCGATTCACCGGCAAAACAGAAAAAAAGGTAAAAAAACGTTCATTTGAAAACAATTGTGATATCAATAGGGGTAAGCGCATAGAAGCATCAAAAAGATATCGTGTTAATAATCCTGATGTTATAAGAGTTGTAGTGAGAAAATATCAGGCTAATAATCCTGAAGCTCATAGAGTTGCAGTGAGAAGACATCAGGCTAATAATCCCGAAGCTCATAGAGTTGCAGTGAGAAGACATCAGGCTAATAATCCTGATGCACGTCAAGAAAGGCGTTTGCGTGCATGGAGTGTTAAAGCCATGTCTGGCTTAAACTATGATTTTGAAATAGCTTACAAGTCTGATAAAATTACTCAACTTGGTAGTATGAATTTGATATGCAAACATTGTAATGCTTTAAAATGGAAAAATGAGCCTTTGGGTATCTGTTGGCAAGGCAGGAAAAGTTAAACTTTCACAAAATTAAAGTTTGCCTGTTCCACTTAAAAGCTTAATAATTGGTGGACATCCCAAACATGATCATTTCATTGATCGTATAAGAAAGTATAACAGCTGCTTTCAAATGACTTCTTTTGGAAGTACAAAAACTATAAATGAAAGTTGGTCAACCTTTAAAGTCCAAGGACAAGTGTATCACTTAATTGGTAGTTTCCGACCTTTGCCAAATGAAGAAATGCAGTTTCTTCAAATTTATTTTGTTGGTGATGATGAAAAGGAAGCTCAACTACGTTGCAAAAATATTTCAAATGTTGATTGTAGCGTAGTAAAGGATCTTCAATGTATGTTTCATCATCATAATCTTTATGTTAAAGATCTAAAAATGGCTTTCAATAAAATACCAACAAGTACGAAAGACTATAAATTGATTATACATGCTGATCGAACACCCACTGGTGCACATAAAGGGCTTTACAATGCACCTCTATCAAGCAAAGTAGCAGTTATTGTAGTATAAGTTATTGTTGGTTAGCAATTTGAAAAGCGCAATATTATTATTGAAAGCCATAACTATAAACTACATCGTATAAGTGAGGTGCATCGATCATACGATGCCTTACAGAACCCTATGCTATTTCCTTATGGCGAAGATGGCTATTCAGTGGATATACAAGAATGGAATTCATTATTAAAAAAGGAGGAACCAAAAAAAAAGATATCTGCGTTAAGCTTTTACAGTTATAAAATAATGATTCGTCAATCTGAGTTAAATCATTTAATTTATTGTCTTTCCCTTTTTAGTCAACTTTTAGTTGATATGTATGCCAAAATTTAAACAGAAAGGTTAAATTATATTCGCTACAATCAAGCGAAACTCAGAGCAGATAGCTATATACATCTACAAGATGCAATAGGCCAACAAGATGTTGAAGCAGCTCAACTTGGTCAGATGGTAATTTTACCATCTTCTTTTACAAGCTCTGCACGATATATGCATGAAAAGACTCAAGATGCTATGACATATGTTCGCCATTATGGGCGACCAGATCTTTTCATAACATTCACCTGCAACCCACAATGGAATGACATCAAAAGTGTTTTGATACCGGGTCAAAAGCCACATGATCGTCACGATATTATAGCTCGAGTTTTTCATTTAAAAGTTAAAGCTTTAATGTCACTATTGACAAAAGGTTCTTTGTTTGGAAGCGTGCAATGTTTCATGTACTCTGTGGAATGGCAAAAACGCGATTTACCACATATATGTACATATTCTATTTTGGTTATCGTAGAAGAGCGATAGAAGATGGTGGTAATGCAATTAATATAAATGGTAATTGCATAGATAATCGTTGGGTTGTGCCTTATAACATTGTACTATTGAGAACATTTGAAGCTCACATAAATGTTGAGTATTGTAGTTCTGTAAAGTCTATTAAATACATTTGTAAATATGTTAACAAGGGCAGTGATCAAGCATCATTTACTCTTGAAGACCAACGTAATGAAATTAATATGTACGAAAGTGGCCGTTAAATAAGTAGCTCAGAAGCGGTATGGAGAATCCTTGTATTTCCCATACATGAACATTTTCCGGCTATTACACACTTAGCTGTTCATTTAGAAAATGGTCAACGGATATATTTTAACCCCAATAATACGCAACAATTACTTGACAGATTAAGCACTACACCCAAAACCACTTTGCTAGAATTCTTTGAGCTATGCACACGTGATGAGTTTGCAAGAACGCTTCTATATTGTGAAGTTCCATCGTATTTTACATGGAACAATAAAGAATTTCAAAGAAAAAAACGAGGGCATGATGTGCCAAATTTTCCTGGAGTTAAAAGAGATTCAGCTTTGGGAAGAGTTTACACTATTCATCCCAATAATACAGAATGTTTTTATTTAAGACTTTTATTACATTTTGTAAGGGGCACAACTTCATTTTTAAATTTAAAAACCGTTAATGGTATAGCATACGCATCATTTCAATTGGCGTGTAAAGCTCTAGGATTACTAGAAGATGATAAGCACTGGGATTCAACTATAGCCGAAGCTGTCATATGTCAAAATCCTACAAAACTGAGAGAACTTTTTGCAATAATGTTAGTATTTTGTCAAATTTCAGATGCTCTTAAACTTTGGAATACTTATAAAGAGAGTTTCTCAGAAGATATTTTAAGAGCCTTTAATTTTTCACAAGACAGAAATATTGATGAAAGTATTGTGAATAATGTATTAAATAAATGTCTTATTTACTTTGAAGATATTGTACTGTCTATTGGTGGTCAAAACTTGACTTACTATGGACTTCCACTACCAATTAGATCCGAGGAAATTGTTCCAAATATTGAATATCATAGAGAAACAAATTATGAATATTGCGATAATTTTGTTGTTAATAATGAGCTACTCCTTACTGCTGAGCAAAAACAAGTATACGAAAAGTTACTGCATAGCGTTGAAGCAGAAAAAGGAGAAATCTATTTTTTAGATGCACCTGGTGGAACAGGTAAAACGTTTCTTTTAAATTTATTATTGGCAAAGGTACGGCAAAGTAAAAACATTGCATTGGCCGTTGCTTCTTCCGGTATCGCAGCCACTTTACTAAATGGTGGTCGCACAGCGCATTCTACTCTAAAGATTCCATTTAATTTGAATCATTTAGAAACACCACATTGCTCAATTTCAAAGCAATCTAATATGGCTGCTGTGCTCAAAGATTGCAAGCTTATTGTTTGGGATGAGTGTACTATGGCCCATAAAGGTGCTTTTGAAGCTGTAGATCGATCTTTGAAAGACATTCGAGATAGTGAATACCTAATGGGTGGCATAACTGTTCTCTTAGCTGGTGATTTTCGACAAACTCTTCCAGTGATCCCCAGAGGAACAAGAGCAGATGAAATAAATGCGTGCTTAAAGTCTTCAATTTTGTGGCCCAAAATACAGAAAATTGCATTAACGAAGAATATGCGAGTGCACTTAAAAGGTGATAGCATAGCTGGTGAATTTGCAGAAATGCTTCTTCAAAAGGAAATGGATTATTTCCAACCCATGATGGCAAAATAACTTTACCATCCACTTTGTGTCATGTTGTGAAAAGTATTGAAGAGCTAACTCTAAAAATATTTCCGGATATTACAAATATCTCTCAAAAATCACTCGAATGGTTTTCAGAACGTGCTATTTTGACTGCGAGAAATGACAATGCATTGGAAATAAACGAGATTTTATTAAAATCATTTCAAAGTGAAGAAATGAAATATAACTCTATTGATTCTGTGACTGAAATCGAAGATGCAGTTCATTACCCCGTCGAGTTTCTTAATTCATTAAATCCGGCTGGCCTGCCTCAACATAAATTAACTTTAAAGATTGGTTCACCTGTAATGTTGATTCGCAACTTGAAACCGCCAAAACTGTGCAATGGTACAAGATTGCAAGCTAAAGTCCTTCATAAGAATGTTGTCGAAGCAATTATCTTTACTGGCAATGGTATAGGGGAAACGGTTTTTATACCGAGAATTCCATTAATACCTTCTGATTCTGAATTGCCAATTCAATTAAAATGATTGCAATTCCCTTTAAAAGTTTGCTTTGCCTTAACAATTAATAAATCACAGGGACAAACTCTTAAATTAGCCGGACTAGACTTAAGACACGATTGTTTTTCTCATGGCCAATTTTATGTAGCCTGCTCAAGAGTCAGTTCACCAAAAAGTTTAGTTGTATTAGCACCTGACGGAAAAACAACCAATGTCGTTTATAAAAAAGCTTTTAAAAGTTGTTAATAATTGCAAATTAAATTCAATAAGTGGATAAGGCCTACTGGGGAAACCACAATAAAAAATTACGTGCCTGATTCTCTACCTCAATGGTGGCGTGGAAAAGAGAATATTTAATACTTTGCTTAAATATTTTGTGAAATATTTTCTAATTTATTAATTTTGTATCTATCTTCTATTGCTAAAATTTATATAAACTATCCGCGCAGCGAAGTAAGCGGGCCACTTACTAGTATTGTATAATATGCAAAATAGAAGACAACTATAAATAAGGTTGCTTCAATTATTAAGTCGAAAATCTACTTAATATTCTTGGTTTTAAAAAACAACAAAAGAAATTAAAATACGTTGATCGTTATTTAAATAATAACAATTAAATATTTTTTCTAACTTATCATTACAAACGAATTTTAAATGAACGTATATACATACGTATTTTAAATGAATGTATATTTATATAATACGAAAATCAGAATATTAAAAAACTCACTGATCCAAAAAGAAACTTTCGTTGTTATTATCCTTATCCTTAATATAAACAATATTAAAAAATTCACTAAAACGAAAAGTAACTTTCTTTGTTCGCATTAAATATGAACTAAAATGAATAACCAATTCTCCAACCATTGTATGTAAATTTTACATACATTGTAAAAACATAATGTTGGAAAGAGCATTACAGTTATTCCTCTAAGCAGCAGATCCCGAGCTCATACAAACAACGCTTGCACTTAAGAGCTATGTATGGGTGGTGTAAATTAGGCAATGCAACTCCCTTAACTGCAGCCTTTTAGTTATGGTTAGCTTAGCTTAGTGAGTGCGGAGGAGATAGGGAGATTAAGATTTATGTTTGACATGCAAAGCGCGCATAAACAAAAGAATGAGCGTAAATGGGCAACAACAAAGATGCATGATTGCATTCAAATTATGTTATATCTAGCGGCAGTCATAAGAGAGACGCGCGCGCTGATCAAGCTTTAAGCCGCTCTTTGTGTTGCAGCATATATTCGCTCAGCTGTGCATGCTGCTTGCAGTGAGTACCATTTACAGTTATATTTCTTCTTCTTTGTTCTTCTCTCTGTTATCTGTGGCTACAAAATATAAGAAAACTTTGTTTTGAAAGCATGCCTAAAATACATATTACATTATTTTTATACCCTGAACCCATAAAATGGGTAAAAAAGGGTATAATTGATTTGTGCAAAAGTATGTAACAGGCAGAAAGAAGCATCTCCGACCACATAAATCAGCTTCAACAGCCGAGTCCACATGTCTGTTATTTGAAAATGTAAAAATATGAGTTAAAACAATGGATAACTTTATAAATTCTGTGAAAATTAATAATCCAAATCGGTTAAGAAACACAGGAGATATTTTATATTAAAATGAAGTCAAGAAAAACTCACTTCTGCAAGTCATTTTAATACACGGGTTCAGGGTATCTTTTAGTCGGGATTTCTCGACTAAAGCCTTCTTACTTGTTTTCAGATTCGCTCATTCACGTGTTGTGCTGACAGTCGGCAATTCAACACCTGCATCATGAATTGAGCGCTGTTGGTCCCAAACCCAAAGAGGCAGCTTAAAACTTGAACACGCTCGCGCATCGCTCTTCATGTTCGGCGCTAGATGACAAATTATTTTTAAATCTCGCTCCGATCATGCGCCTTCGTTGTTGGCTATTTCGGCTAACTCTCTTATGTATGCGTGCTCTGCAAGTCAAACACAGAGCACGCACTGAATCAACGCAAAACATATCTAAGAGGCTGCAGTTAAGTGAGTTGTATATTGCCTTTAGCTTTAATTAATTAATTAATGAATAAAATAGAGAGTGAACGTAAATGAGCAACAACAAAGGAGCATGATCGGAGAGAGATTTCAAATTATCTGATTATCATAAGAGCAACACGCGCGCTTATGTGAACGCCCTTTGCTTATTCGAAATTGTATATCAATAATATATCAATAATGTTAGTGTGTTACGTTTTGTCTAAGTTATATAAGCAGCAAGTAGGCGAATCCACCCCCATAACATATTCTGGTGTGGGAAATTTTTCTAGACGCACCAAGTTTTGTTATGTTGTTGTTGTTTGTTTTTTAAATCAATGACACCCACAAAAAGTAGCAGTGCGGGCCCAACAACAACACTTACAACAACAACAAACTCTACTTAGGTCGTAAATCAATTGTCAACGGCACACAAATTTGAAAAAAAAAACAAGAGGAAACGTTGCAGACGGACGCAACCGACTGCGGCATACTCGATACCAGTATTAAAACTGGTAAAAAGAGGTCTGACTGCAGAGTGGTACGGATGCGGCAGGGGTGTACGCTGCCTAAAAGATTTTCCGATGCAGATGGGGATGCCACAAGCTATCTTCCTTACAAATTTGATGACTCTAGCTCAAAGTTTTTAAGTTTGTTGGGAAAGGGTAGGCTGGGGCGGTATGGGTGGGCGTGGCATCCAAATTTTGGATGCATATCTTTGTGGAATGTCAATTGCTATCTTCGTACCAAATTTGGTGACTCTAGCTCGAAATTTGTAAAACATGGGGAAGGGGTGGTATGGGTGGGCGTGGCATCCAAATTTTTGATGCAGATCTTTTTGGAATGTCAATTGCTATCTTCATACCAAATTTGGTGACTCTAGCTCAGTTTGAAAAATGTTTGGAAAGGGGGGCCGGGGCCTTATGGGCGGGCTTGGCATCCAAATTATTGATGCAGATCTTTGTGGAATGTCAATTGCTATCTTCATACCAAATTTGGTGACTCTAGCTCGAAGTTTGTAAAAAGAGGGGAAAGGGGGGCTGGAGGCGGTATGGGTGGGCGTGGCATCCAAATTTGTGATGCAGATCTTTGTGGAATGTCAATTGCTATCTTCATACCAAATTTGGTGACTCTAGCTAAAAGTTTGTTAAAGAAGGGGAAAGGGGGGTGAAATGGGTGGGCGTGGCTCCAAAACTTTGATGCAGATGTTTGGGGGTCGTTGCCAGCTATCTTCCTACCAAATTTGGTGGCTCTAGCTCCACAACTCTGGAAGTTTCGCATTCCCGTTTCTGACGAAGCGTTGGGGTGGATTGGGGCGGCTAGGGCAGTATTGGTGGGCGTGGCATCCAAACTTTCAATGCAGTTTTTTGAGGGTCATTATCACCTATCTTGGCACCAAATTTGATGGCTCTAGCTCAAAAACTGTTAGAGATTTATGATTTTTTGACTTTAAAATGCGGGGGTGCTGGGGGCGAAATGGGTGGGCGTGGCTACAAATTTTTTGATGCAGTTTTTTGGGGGTTGCTAGTAGCTATCTTTTTACCAAATTTGGTAGTTCTAGCTGTAAGGATGTGCGAAATATGTGGACTTATCGGTTTTGAGTTATCGAATTTATCGATTTGCCAGCCTCCCAGTTATCGTAGAACCCCCATCTTGACACTTTAATTTACTATCCCATAGATAAAGAGAATTTCAAGTCTCTAGCTTGAAGGGTGTGGAAAAAACTTTGCATACATACGGACGGACAGACACCACCGGACATTGCACAGAACCAATATACTCTTTACCTTCGGTATCGAGTATAAAAGTGTGCATTGTGCGAAGTGATACATGTACATAAAATTATGAAAATTATTTTCAAGCGCATTGTTCACTTAATTGTGTATGCACTTATTCATTAAGAAGCGGAAATCCGTTTCTTTTTTTGCAAGTGTACGAACCTTTTTTTATGACTTTGATTGTGCGACGCGAAGGCGTCACTGCGCATTTGTTTTGTTTTTGTATTCTCGCTCGCGATCAAACTCTCAGCTTGTGCGACAATCAGGCGACAGTAGTGGAATGGGTACTTGTTGTAATTGTAATTTGTGTTTTAAAATGGGTAAAAAGTGCTCCAAATCGTATGGGAGGTACTTGAAGGAGTTGTCCAAATAAAAATTCCCTTCTTAGTGCTCACCTCCTACCTGCATGGAAAATTGTGTGAAATTTCAGCCTTCTAGCTCTTTTCGTTTAAGTTGTGGCTCTTCCATTCTCATCAGGACAAACTCTTTTATATATATAGATAAATAAGTGAATAATAGAAGGCAACCAAAAAAATACAACACTATAAACAAATGCAATGAACAGTACAATAAAAGATATAATTAAATTATCAAAACCATAACAACTCAGGTTATAGAAACCAACAGAATTTTAATACAAATTTTCAAAATTATAGTAACCCAAAGAATTTTAATCCAAATTTCCAAAGCTATAGAAACCAAAATCAATCACAAAATACCGCAACACATGACCCACAACTATTTAGGGAATTCCAACAAAAACTATATCAAGGTAGAACCACTGAGCAGAGAATATATAGAGGGGTCACGCCGTGCAGTGAATCTTAACATTCTGCACCCGTGTTATTGGATCCAGAGAGGCTTGCAGAACTCTCTCATTGCCTTACTTTCATAGACGAATAATGTAACAAGACTGGAAAACAGCGATGGTATGTTATGTTAGTTTACATTCTGCGTGGTGCAAGCGGACAACTGGGGAAACGGCAAAAAGCCAGTATTTCTTATCACTTGTTTACCTACTTCACTCGCTGCAATGTCAGCTGGTGCAAAGTCGGCCATCATTGTTTAGCTTTTTTTTGTGACTGCAAAGTGTGCGAAGCGCAAGGCATAATTAATTGTTCCAAATATTGAATATCATAGAGAAACAAATTATGAATATTGCGATAATTTTGTTGTTAATAATGAGCTACTCCTTACTGCTGAGCAAAAACAAGTATACGAAAAGTTACTGCATAGCGTTGAAGCAGAAAAAGGAGAAATCTATTTTTTAGATGCACCTGGTGGAACAGGTAAAACGTTTCTTTTAAATTTATTATTGGCAAAGGTACGGCAAAGTAAAAACATTGCATTGGCCGTTGCTTCTTCCGGTATCGCAGCCACTTTACTAAATGGTGGTCGCACAGCGCATTCTACTCTAAAGATTCCATTTAATTTGAATCATTTAGAAACACCACATTGCTCAATTTCAAAGCAATCTAATATGGCTGCTGTGCTTAAAGATTGCAAGCTTATTGTTTGGGATGAGTGTACTATGGCCCATAAAGGTGCTTTTGAAGCTGTAGATCGATCTTTGAAAGACATTCGAGATAGTGAATACCTAATGGGTGGCATAACTGTTCTCTTAGCTGGTGATTTTCGACAAACTCTTCCAGTGATCCCCAGAGGAACAAGAGCAGATGAAATAAATGCGTGCTTAAAGTCTTCAATTTTGTGGCCCAAAATACAGAAAATTGCATTAACGAAGAATATGCGAGTGCACTTAAAAGGTGATAGCATAGCTGGTGAATTTGCAGAAATGCTTCTTCAAAAAGGAAATGGATTATTTCCAACCCATGATGGCAAAATAACTTTACCATCCACTTTGTGTCATGTTGTGAAAAGTATTGAAGAGCTAACTCTAAAAATATTTCCGGATATTACAAATATCTCTCAAAAATCACTCGAATGGTTTTCAGAACGTGCTATTTTGACTGCGAGAAATGACAATGCATTGGAAATAAACGAGATTTTATTAAAATCATTTCAAAGTGAAGAAATGAAATATAACTCTATTGATTCTGTGACTGAAATCGAAGATGCAGTTCATTACCCCGTCGAGTTTCTTAATTCATTAAATCCGGCTGGCCTGCCTCAACATAAATTAACTTTAAAGATTGGTTCACCTGTAATGTTGATTCGCAACTTGAAACCGCCAAAACTGTGCAATGGTACAAGATTGCAAGTTAAAGTCCTTCATAAGAATGTTGTCGAAGCAATTATCTTTACTGGCAATGGTATAGGGGAAACGGTTTTTATACCGAGAATTCCATTAATACCTTCTGATTCTGAATTGCCAATTCAATTAAAATGATTGCAATTTCCTTTAAAAGTTTTCTTTGCCTTAACAATTAATAAATCACAGGGACAAACTCTTAAATTAGCCGGACTAGACTTAAGACACGATTGTTTTTCTCATGGCCAATTTTATGTAGCCTGCTCAAGAGTCAGTTCACCAAAAAGTTTAGTTGTATTAGCACCTGACGGAAAAACAACCAATGTCGTTTATAAAAAAGCTTTTAAAAGTTGTTAATAATTGCAAATTAAATTCAATAAGTGGATAAGGCCTACTCGGGAAACCACAATAAAAAATTAGGTGCCTGATTCTCTACCTCAATGGTGGCGTGGAAAAGAGAATATTTAATACTTTGCTTAAATATTTTGTGAAATATTTTCTAATTTATTAATTTTGTATCTATCTTCTATTGCTAAAATTTATATAAACTATCCGCGCAGCGAAGTAAGCGGGCCACTTACTAGTATTGTATAATATGCAAAATAGAAGACAACTATAAATAAGGTTGCTTCAATTATTAAGTCGAAAATCTACTTAATATTCTTGGTTTTAAAAAACAACAAAAGAAATTAAAATACGTTGATAGTTATTTAAATAATAACAATTAAATATTTTTTCTAACTTATCATTACAAACGAATTTTAAATGAACGTATATACATACGTATTTTAAATGAATGTATATTTATATAATACGAAAATCAGAATATTAAAAAACTCACTGATCCAAAAAGAAACTTTCGTTGTTATTATCCTTATCCTTAATATAAACAATATTAAAAAATTCACTAAAACGAAAAGTAACTTTCTTTGTTCGCATTAAATATGAACTAAAATGAATAACCAATTCTCCAACCATTGTATGTAAATTTTACATACATTGTAAAAACATAATGTTGGAAAGAGCATTACAGTTATTCCTCTAAGCAGCAGATCCCGAGCTCATACAAACAACGCTTGCACTTAAGAGCTATGTATGGGTGGTGTAAATTAGGCAATGCAACTCCCTTAACTGCAGCCTTTTAGTTATGGTTAGCTTAGCTTAGTGAGTGCGGAGGAGATAGGGAGATTAAGATTTATGTTTGACATGCAAAGCGCGCATAAACAAAAGAATGAGCGTAAATGGGCAACAACAAAGATGCATGATTGCATTCAAATTATGTTATATCTAGCGGCAGTCATAAGAGAGACGCGCGCGCTGATCAAGCTTTAAGCCGCTCTTTGTGTTGCAGCATATATTCGCTCAGCTGTGCATGCTGCTTGCAGTGAGTACCATTTACAGTTATATTTCTTCTTCTTTGTTCTTCTCTCTGTTATCTGTGGCTACAAAATATAAGAAAACTTTGTTTTGAAAGCATGCCTAAAATACATATTACATTATTTTTATACCCTGAACCCATAAAATGGGTAAAAAAGGGTATAATTGATTTGTGCAAAAGTATGTAACAGGCAGAAAGAAGCATCTCCGACCACATAAATCAGCTTCAACAGCCGAGTCCACATGTCTGTTATTTGAAAATGTAAAAATATGAGTTAAAACAATGGATAACTTTATAAATTCTGTGAAAATTAATAATCCAAATCGGTTAAGAAACACAGGAGATATTTTATATTAAAATGAAGCCAAGAAAAACTCACTTCTGCAAGTCATTTTAATACACGGGTTCAGGGTATCTTTTAGTCGGGATTTCTCGACTAAAGCCTTCTTACTTGTTTTCAGATTCGCTCATTCACGTGTTGTGCTGACAGTCGGCAATTCAACACCTGCATCATGAATTGAGCGCTGTTGGTCCCAAACCCAAAGAGGCAGCTTAAAACTTGAACACGCTCGCGCATCGCTCTTCATGTTCGGCGCTAGATGACAAATTATTTTTAAATCTCGCTCCGATCTTTACCTTCGGTATCGAGTATAAAAGTGTGCATTGTGCGAAGTGATACATGTACATAAAATTATGAAAATTATTTTCAAGCGCATGTGAATGGGTACTTGTTGTAATTGTAATTTGTGTTTTAAAATGGGTAAAAAGTGCTCCAAATCGTATGGGAGGTACTTGAAGGAGTTGTCCAAATAAAAATTCCCTTCTTAGTGCTCACCTCCTACCTGCATGGAAAATTGTGTGAAATTTCAGCCTTCTAGCTCTTTTCGTTTAAGTTGTGGCTCTTCCATTCTCATCAGGACAAACTCTTTTATATATATAGATAAATAAGTGAATAATAGAAGGCAACCAAAAAAAAGACAACACTATAAACAAATGCAATGAACAGTACAATAAAAGATATAATTAAATTATCAAAACCATAACAACTCAGGTTATAGAAACCAACAGAATTTTAATACAAATTTTCAAAATTATAGTAACCCAAAGAATTTTAATCCAAATTTCCAAAGCTATAGAAACCAAAATCAATCACAAAATACCGCAACACATGACCCACAACTATTTAGGGAATTCCAACAAAAACTATATCAAGGTAGAACCACTGAGCAGAGAATATATAGAGGGGTCACGCCGTGCAGTGAATCTTAACATTCTGCACCCGTGTTATTGGATCCAGAGAGGCTTGCAGAACTCTCTCATTGCCTTACTTTCATAGACGAATAATGTAACAAGACTGGAAAACAGCGATGGTATGTTATGTTAGTTTACATTCTGCGTGGTGCAAGCGGACAACTGGGGAAACGGCAAAAAGCCAGTATTTCTTATCACTTGTTTACCTACTTCACTCGCTGCAATGTCAGCTGGTGCAAAGTCGGCCATCATTGTTTAGCTTTTTTTTGTGACTGCAAAGTGTGCGAAGCGCAAGGCATAATTAATTGTTGCCGCTTTTCAGTTCTTTTGTTGTCGTCACAAAATTTTAAATCGGCAGTTTTAGTCTTTTGCTTCAATTAGCTTGCTGCTGCTCAACAAGAAAGGGTGGTATAGACTTCATACTAACTTTGTGCAATTGTATAGCAAAAACATGAGATACAACAAGTGGAAACGTTGCAGTCGGACGCAACCGACTGTGGCATACTCGATACCAGTATTAAAACCGGTAAAAAGAGGCCTGATTGCAAAGGGGTACGGATGCGGCAGGGGTGTACGCTGCCCTAAAGATTCTCCGATGCAAATTTGGTGACTCTAGCTCGAAATTTGTAATAAGTGTGGAAAGGGGGGCTGGGGGCGGTTTGGGTGGGCGAGGCATCCAAATTTTTGATGCAGATCTATGTGGAATGTCAATTGCTATCTACATACCAAATTTGGTAACTCTAGCTCGAAGTTTGTAAAAAGTGGGGAAAAGGGGGCTGGGGGCGGTATGGGTGGGCGTGGCATCCAAATTTTTGATGCAGATCTTTGAGAAATATCAATTGCTATCTTCATACCAAATTTGGTGACTCTAGCTCGAAATTTGTAAAAATTGGGGAAAGGGGGGTTGGGGGTGGTATGGGTCGGCGTGGCATCCAAATTTTTGATGCAGATCTTTGTGGAATGTCAATTGCTATCTTCATACCAAATTTGGTGACTCTAGCTCGAAAATTGTAAAAAGTGGGGAAAGGGGGGCGAAATGGAGGGCGTGGCTCCAAAACTTTGATGCAGATTTTTGGGGGTCGTTGCCAGCTATCTTCCTACCAAATTTGGTGGTTCTAGCTCCACTACTCTCGAAGATTCACTCATTCCCGTTTTTGACGAAGCGTTGGGGTGGATGGGGGAGGCTAGGGCAGTATCGGTGGGCGTGGTATCCAAACTTTTGGTGCGGTTTTTATGGGGTCATCATCACCTATCTTGGCACCAAATTTGGTGGCTATAGCTCAAAAACTGTGGGAGATATAGCCATTTCTGATTTCAAAATGCGGGGGGGCTGGGGGCGTAATGGGTGGGCGTGGCTCCAAAACTTTGATGCAGTTTTTTGGGGGTTGCTAGTAGCTATCTTTTTACCAAATTTGGTAGTTCTAGCTGTAAGGATGTGCGAAATATGTGGACTTATCGGTTTTGAGTTATCGAATTTATCGATTTGCCAGCCTCCCAGTTATCGTAGAACCCCCATCTTGACACTTTAATTTACTATCCCATAGATAAAGAGAATTTCAAGTCTCTAGCTTGAAGGGTGTGGAAAAAACTTTGCATACATACGGACGGACAGACACCACCGGACATTGCACAGAACCAATATACTCTTTACCTTCGGTATCGAGTATAAAAGTGTGCATTGTGCGAAGTGATACATGTACATAAAATTATGAAAATTATTTTCAAGCGCATTGTTCACTTAATTGTGTATGCACTTATTCATTAAGAAGCGGAAATCCGTTTCTTTTTTGCAAGTGTACGAACCTTTTTTTATGACTTTGATTGTGCGACGCGAAGGCGTCACTGCGCATTTGTTTTGTTTTTGTATTCTCGCTCGCGATCAAACTCTCAGCTTGTGCGACAATCAGGCGACAGTAGTGGAATGGGTACTTGTTGTAATTGTAATTTGTGTTTTAAAATGGGTAAAAAGTGCTCCAAATCGTATGGGAGGTACTTGAAGGAGTTGTCCAAATAAAAATTCCCTTCTTAGTGCTCACCTCCTACCTGCATGGAAAATTGTGTGAAATTTCAGCCTTCTAGCTCTTTTCGTTTAAGCTGTGGCTCTTCCATTCTCATCAGGACAAACTCTTTTATATATATAGATAAATAAGTGAATAATAGAAGGCAACCAAAAAAAGACAACACTATAAACAAATGCAATGAACAGTACAATAAAAGATATAATTAAATTATCAAAACCATAACAACTCAGGTTATAGAAACCAACAGAATTTTAATACAAATTTTCAAAATTATAGTAACCCAAAGAATTTTAATCCAAATTTCCAAAGCTATAGAAACCAAAATCAATCACAAAATACCGCAACACATGACCCACAACTATTTAGGGAATTCCAACAAAAACTATATCAAGGTAGAACCACTGAGCAGAGAATATATAGAGGGGTCACGCCGTGCAGTGAATCTTAACATTCTGCACCCGTGTTATTGGATCCAGAGAGGCTTGCAGAACTCTCTCATTGCCTTACTTTCATAGACGAATAATGTAACAAGACTGGAAAACAGCGATGGTATGTTATGTTAGTTTACATTCTGCGTGGTGCAAGCGGACAACTGGGGAAACGGCAAAAAGCCAGTATTTCTTATCACTCAACCTACTTCACTCGCTGCAATGTCAGCTGGTGCAAAGTCGGCCATCATTGTTTAGCTTTTTTTTGTGACTGCAAAGTGTGCGAAGCGCAAGGCATAATTAATTGTTGCCGCTTTTCAGTTCTTTTGTTGTCGTCACAAAATTTTAAATCGGCAGTTTTAGTCTTTTGCTTCAATTAGCTTGCTGCTGCTCAACAAGAAAGGGTGGTATAGACTTCATACTAACTTTGTGCAATTGTATAGCAAAAACATGAGATACAACAAGTGGAAACGTTGCAGTCGGACGCAACCGACTGTGGCATACTCGATACCAGTATTAAAACCGGTAAAAAGAGGCCTGATTGCAAAGGGGTACGGATGCGGCAGGGGTGTACGCTGCCCTAAAGATTCTCCGATGCAAATTTGGTGACTCTAGCTCGAAATTTGTAATAAGTGTGGAAAGGGGGGCTGGGGGCGGTTTGGGTGGGCGAGGCATCCAAATTTTTGATGCAGATCTATGTGGAATGTCAATTGCTATCTACATACCAAATTTGGTGACTCTAGCTCGAAGTTTGTAAAAAGTGGGGAAAAGGGGGGCTGGGGGCGGTATGGGTGGGCGTGGCATCCAAATTTTTGATGCAGATCTTTGAGAAATATCAATTGCTATCTTCATACCAAATTTGGTGACTCTAGCTCGAAATTTGTAAAAATTGGGGAAAGGGGGGTTGGGGGTGGTATGGGTCGGCGTGGCATCCAAATTTTTGATGCAGATCTTTGTGGAATGTCAATTGCTATCTTCATACCAAATTTGGTGACTCAAGCTCGAAAATTGTAAAAAGTGGGGAAAGGGGGGCGAAATGGAGGGCGTGGCTCCAAAACTTTGATGCAGATTTTTGGGGGTCGTTGCCAGCTATCTTCCTACCAAATTTGGTGGTTCTAGCTCCACTACTCTCGAAGATTCACTCATTCCCGTTTTTGACGAAGCGTTGGGGTGGATGGGGGAGGCTAGGGCAGTATCGGTGGGCGTGGTATCCAAACTTTTGGTGCGGTTTTTATGGGGTCATCATCACCTATCTTGGCACCAAATTTGGTGGCTATAGCTCAAAAACTGTGGGAGATATAGCCATTTCTGATTTCAAAATGCGGGGGGGCTGGGGGCGTAATGGGTGGGCGTGGCTCCAAAATTTTTGATGCAGTTTTTTGGGGGTTGCTAATAGCTATCTTCTTACCAAATTTGGTAGTTCTAGCTGTAAGGAGGTGCGAAATATGTGGATTTATCGGTTTTGAGTTATCGAATTTATCGATTTGCCAGCCTCCCAGTTATCGTAGAACCCCCATCTTGACACTTTAATTTACCATCCCATAGATAAAGAGAATTGGAAAGTTTCAAGTCTCTAGCTTGAAGGGTGTGGAAAAAACTTGCATACATACGGACGGACAGACGGACTGACGGACAGACGGACAGACACCATGACGGACATTGCACAAACTCAATATACTCTTTACCTTCGGTATCGAGTATAAAAATGGTCTCGTACAGCTTCAGTACAGTACTTAAATTTTAGGTCTGCAGTTCTGTTAGCTACTGCTGGTACGGTAGTGTTGAACAATGAAAATGTTAAAATGTTATGTTAAAATGCTTTGGGCAGTAAATAGCTTTCAGCAGCTATTTACGGTTGTAAAAAATGCAACAACATGTCGGGCAAGAGCCGGCTTATACATTTTTCGGATAATATTAACAAAGTTGACCTAATTCAGGCTCCAATAGAGCCATACTTATTGTTTTGGCAGTCAATGCTGCGCAAGAAGTAATGAATAAAAATATATTAATTAATTATTTATAAGATACAATTTAAATAACATATAAACTGGATTGTACTGCCACAGATCTATTACAGGGTATATATCATTAAGGTGAATTTGCCTTGAGTCTTTTGAGTGGTTTCAGTTATGTTAAGCATAATCTTTGGTAATCTCAGCTCTGCCCATCAAATATGGGTTCACTAAAATGCAACCGCCAGAAGCAGGGCGTTAGCTGTACTCAAACACAAAAGTAGCGCGCGAATCATTATTTTGAAATCAAGTGTACAAAACACAGTTGCATTTCCGATCTTTTTACAAAAAACAATAAACTTACCGCCACAATATGTGAATTTTTCAACACTTGTCGTTACAGCCGTAAAACTCATGTGTACGGTACGGGAGCTGTACGGGGCTCATGCGTACAAGCCTTAAAAAAAACAAGTTTTTATAATTAATTTAACTAACACTAAAGTAAACGTATTTTGTATTCATATATTGAAAATAAACTATCTGTATATTAAAATTGTGTATTTGAGTTTAATTGACTTTAGTTGAATATTAGGACAAGGGGTATTTGTATTTGGTTAAGTTTGTGGATTTTTCTAGATTTTCTTGGGTTTTTGTAGGCAAATAATGCAAATTTAATCAAATATTGGCTGTTAAGCGTTTGCCGAAATTCATAATAGTAGAGAAAGGTCAATGAATGCCATGGCAAATGCTACGCATACATTTTAATATGCACTTGTAGATATACAGGGACGCACACACAATCTCACGGGAGCTAGCCCAAACAAAAAACATATCAGAAATTATTACAAACTGCGTGGCTACGACGAGCCAGCACGCGTTGTTGTTGCGTTTTGCCTATTCTCGAATGGCACACGCACATGCATACACACCAACAAGACAGCAATGCAAAACAACAACAAAGCATATGAAACATGGCATGTGTATTGTAAACAAAGAAGCAATAATCAAAACAAGCACAGCTACTTATCTTGGAAGAACCGACTTTTTTACTCGTTACTTCTGTCCGCTTCGAACTTGCTGAAAAGTCCAAAGCATGTTAACATCAACAATTCTGTAAACACGTCTTTATGTTAAATGGTCGTTGCTAACTTTGCAGAAAAAGTTTACAGCGCATAACTGCAAGTCATTCTGTTGCTTGCTTTGCTTCCAAATTGTGAGCAGCAGAACAGACTCGAGTCTCTGGATCTGACGTTTTTTGTATGTATGCGTTCGTATGTGAGCGAGCACGTACCCAGCAAACCATAGTCTGAGCGCTCATAACAATGAGCTCAAATATGAACTCATTTATGACTCATTTAGCGCTCATAATAATGAGCTCATATATATGTTAAATTTATGCGTGTTTTCTGAGCGTTACACGTGCACGAAATAAACTCCTCTCACTGTAAAAGTTGAAGCGGTGTTTGTGAAAAAAAGCAAGCACAATTTTGGTTAAGTTGTGCCTATTCAGTTGCAAATGATTAGTGAACGCGTGCAGATTGGTATATCTGTGCCCTCCAAATTTGTGAGAACTATTTGGAAGACAATATGTTCAGATGGAGTAGCGGTCCAGTGCTCTTGGAAAGGAACTGCGGAGAATACATGCATATCGTCTTTGGCATTAACGTCCATAACACGGGGAGCATTTAACCGAAAATTCAATAGTACTGAACAAACATTTAATACCACTTGTTTGAGGTGGTTTCAGACCGCCAACGATCGCTTAAAATATGAAACAAAAAAAAAAATCAAACAGCCGATAGTAATTTTAAGTTTAAAATTTTATAAAAATACTGGATTTTTGGATTTAAATATTATTTCATACAGGGGTGTGCCAGAAATCTCTAGAGATTTTGGCTCGAGCAGGTTTTCAAATCTCTAAAACAAAACCGTAGGTGTGCTAGAAGTTAGGGAGATTTCAATTTTCGGTAAAATTTTTCGGAGCAAATACGTAAAACGAAAATGGCCAAAAAGAGTTGCTACCTTTGAAAAGAAAAATTGCCTAAAATGTATTTGCTATTTTAGTCATTGTTTTCAAGGTTGGCCACAGGGCATTAGTGTTAAATTTAATAAATAGTAAAATAAAAATATGTTAGGTCTTATCTCTTGTAATTCTTATACAAAATACATATTTAATATTTTGCCCGCCAAGTAACTAATGTTGCTTGACAGCCCTGCCGTGATAGCTTGCTTGAACAGCTGTTCTACGTATTTCGTGAAAATAGTCTTAGAGATTTGTTACAGATTCATTCAAAACTCAAAAAAAAATAAAATAAATGCAATGCAAAGAATTAAATGCAATTTTAATTCAACTTACATTTTGGCGGCACAATGACTTGCCATAAATTAAATTCTTCTTCTTACTGTAGACATTCACACACCTAACAAACACCGCAAAAGCTGCCACCTTATAAAACAAGGTTTGCTGCAATAACTTTGTTAAATTTACAACAAACTCTCCACTGCTCAACCATGCAATTTTGTTACCTAAAAGTAAGATTTTTTTATGTTTATTTGCCACAAATAAGTGTCTTTTAAATTGACCTATTAAAGACTCCGAATAATAGTTTTTGTTAAACGAACAAGGTGGCACCTCTCTTGTTAGGGACTGTTTTGCACGCTTACATGGAACGGCAAATAGTCTTAGAGATTTGTTAGAGATTTATTAATATCGAAAATCATGAATTAAAATATTTATAAAATTCGAATGTATATGCAATATGCAATTAAGCTTAAAATTACCTTTCGAAAAAGTAACACTTGTTATGCATTAGACATTTAATATTGCTTAAACTAACCAAATCTCTGACCAAATTTGTTGAGATTTCAAAACCATCTCGAACTCAGCTCTGGCACACCTAAAACCAGCTCGAGGTTGGTTTTAGGTTGGAATTCGGTTGGTTTTGATGGCTGGCACACCCCTGATAGTTTTAGTTTTAATTTTATTTTCTTTAATATATATTTTTAATTTGAATATATTTTTTTCTAATTAATTTATGAATAAAATACCACATTTAATTTAATGGTTAAACCATTTGTGCATTTCTTATTATTTTGTCATCAGAAAAGAGCTCTGAATGAGTGCAAAAAACAACTCAGAAAAGGTTTTTTTATGAATTGTATTTAGAGCTCTGAATGAGTGCAAAAAACAACTCAGAAAAGGCTTTATTATGAATTGGAGTTAGAGCTCTTATATGAGTGCAAAAAACAACTCAGAAAAGGCTTTTTTATGAATTGGAGTTAGAGCTCTTATATGAGCGACCAGTTTAGTAGAAAAAACCACTCATATATGAGTGTTTTCTGCAGGTTTATGATTGTTTCATGAGCTCATTATGAGTGTGCACGCTCAGACAAAAGAGTCATATATGAACTCATTTAGTGGGTGACTACCCAGCAAACCATATTCTGAGCGCTCATAACAATGAGCTCAAATATGAACTCATTTATGAGTTCTTTTAGCGCTCATAATAGTGAGCTCATATATATGTTTAATTTATGCGTGTTTTCTGAGGGTTACACGTGTAACGACACGCGCCGAAATTAACTCTTCGAACTGTAAAAGTTGAAGCGGTGTTTGTGAAAAAAAGCAACCAGAATTTTGGCTAAGTTATGCGACAGTGCTCTTTAGTTGCAAATAAGTAGTAAACGCGTGAGCTTCAATATAAAAACTAAAATAAAATAAAATAAAAATGAAAAGATCAAGCAGAAAAAAAGTAAAATGATTATAGAGCACTTGCGATCAGCAAAGAAAAGAAATAAAAGTGAAGCAACATAGGTGGAGGCGGAAGTTCAAAATAGTGGTGAAGAAAGTGGTCATTGAAAATTTTTCAGAAAATGTTGATACTTTGTTTCAAGCGACAAGTGTTAAAGATGTGCAAAATCCTGGCATAGATGTACGTGATCGTTTAGCAGAGTGGGCTGTGATGTTCAACATAAGTAATAGTGCTTTGAATTACTTGTTAAATATATTGCGTAGTGTATTACCAGGGCTCCCTAATGACAGCAGAGCATTAAAAAAAAAATTTTAAGATTTAAAGTCCAATTCGTTAACTTATATAAACTTTTATTATTTTAAGGAGAATGAAATGGTGCAGATTGGTATACCTGACCCCTCTTAATTTGTGAGAACTATTTGGAAGACAATATGTTCAGATGGAGTAGCGGACCAGTGCTCTTGGAAAGGAACTGCGGAGAAGACATGCATATCGTCTTTGGCCTTAACGTCAAAAACAACAAGCTGTCTTTCGTTGGTGACGGTCGTGTTTTTGCGTGCTCTTAATTATTTATTGTTCTCTTGTGTTTGTGAACGGTGTTTTACTCTGTTTAATCTGGTAAATAATTTTAGCAGTGATTGCAAATATACGTTGTATATATTTACGTTTGCATAAAAGAGTTTGACGAGTTTACATATATTCACTTTGATTTGCAGTTGAACTGACCCTGCTCTGCTTTAACATAAAGAAAACATACGTATGTACATACATACATACATATATTTGCATTTGCATATTTTGTGTGTTTACTAACAACAAACAGCTTTGTCAATTTTTTTTTCTTGCTCTCGCTTTACAGCATCAGTGCTCTCCCGCTCTTATCCGCTATTATCCGTCGCACTTGCGGTTCTATCTGCCTACGTGCTTACGCTCTCTCATTTAAGCGCTCATTTGATATTTACTGTTTTATATTGCTCTTGCAGTGATACGTTTTACTTATACTTACTTGCGCCTTACTTTGTTTTGTGCTAGCATATCAGTTGCCAGTTAAAACCTTAAAATAATTTGAAAATGTTTGCATGCTGTAGCACCAATTGCAAATCGGTTGGAACCACCAACCAAGATTTTATTTTGTGTGGATTGTGTGACAACACGATCCACATGAAATGTGCTGGCTTTACTGACAAAATCAGGGACTGCTTAATTGCAGATACAGGCCTTAAATGGTATTCCGAGCCCGGCAATTTGGCTGTGAAAGAATCGACCAAATTCATGAGGTAGACTCATGCTGGCTTTAAAGCTATGCATGTAGCTTTTAATAATCTGCAAGCGTCATTCAAAGAGCTTGAGCTTAATTTCAAAAATGGCAAGGTGATTACCGAATCTACGAAGCGTAAAAAGACTTCGGGTCCTTATCCACTTATTGTCCCACCTGTTCTGCCAACCAAACCCCTTCTGGTGCCTAACATTAATCCTTCAATTGGTTCCAATGCTAACCCACTCATGTTGTTTAACTCCCCTGCAAGGAATCCCATCAATAACCTAGCCACTTAAACTTCTGATCCTTTGCATGAGCCCTCCGGTTCAGCAGCTCGTGTGCCTATTAATCCAAATACAGGTACAACTGGGGCTCACAAGCCTCTTGCGGTTGTCCCATTTAATAAGTTTATTTTCGTGTCTAGGCTAGCATTCGATACTTCATCGGATGATGTTTGTGCCTACGTTAAAAATAATATCGATTCACCACATATTATGGTTGAAAAATTTAAATTTAAACATGCCCGAAGCATATCTTCTTTCAAGTTAAGTGTTCCGCCCGAACTTTTCTCTACAATTTGTTCAGAATTGTTTTGGCCACCACAGCTCGTTGTGAAGGAGTATGTGAATAGGCGAAATAGTAGTAATAATATTAACGGTATTAGGATTAGTAGCGCACCACCTGTTAGCCACCATGTAGCCTCCACCTCGGCTGCAAAAAACTAACAAAAGTTATTAGCTTGGCCTATCAAAACGTTAGAGGCCTTAACACTAAACTTGCTAAATTTTATGTTAACAGCCTATCCTTTGTTTAACAAATAGTTGCACTTACAGAAACCTGGTTAAAGCCCGATATTTCTGATTATTTCGTTTTTCCTTCCAATTATAATTTATATAGATGCGATCGCACTTCCCGGAAAGGGGGTGGTGTTCTCATTGCTGTTGACTCTTGCATTTCCTCTGAACAGATTCATTCTCATGATCTTCCGTACATAGAGTTTTTATGTGTTAAAATATTACTATTCACTTTATGTTACTCGTTCTAATATTCCTCCTCATTCTGATATTAACATTTACTCATCCCATCTGAGTGCCCTGCAACTTGTTTCGTCATTGTTGACAGATATGGATAATCTGATAGTGGTTGGTGATTTTAATCTGCCACATGTTGTATGGTCTGCAAATGACACATCTTCGGCAGCATTACCAGTCACTTCTGATGATTTTATCGATGGCCTACTGGAGTTAGGCCTATCGCAAGTTAACAGGGTGCACAACTGCAGTGGTAGAATGTTGGACTTGATATTCGTTTCGGACTCAGATTGCAGTAATGCTAGTAGAATACCCCCTCTAGTGCTTCCGGAAGATATCTGCCATCCAACCTTAGAACTATCCTTTGAAATTCTTAGCCTTAGTCCATCATCTAAAAGTTCTTCAAAAACCCGTTGTTTTCGTAAAACTAATTTTAGTAAATTAAATTATCTTCTTCAACATACTAATTGGTCTCGCCTATATTCTTGTAGTGATATAGAAACTGCCATTGCCATATTTTATAGGACCTTGAATTCGCTTTTGGATATTTGTGTTCCCCTCACTTGTTCTTCAAGTGATAATAAACCACCATGGCTTACGAGGGAGCTATCGAAATTGAATAACGTGAAGACAAGATCATATAAAAAATTTAAAAAATCGGGAACTACTTTAGATTTATTTTCGTATTTAGTAATAGTCTAATTTTCTTTCTGTTAACACATCTTTTTATAATAATTATCTTAATCATTGTAGACTTAACTTTTCACGTGATCATAAACAGTTTTATAAATTTGTTAACTCTAAACGTAAGTCTTCTTGTTTTCCATCCTCAGTATACCTTGATGATACAAAAGCAAGTTCTGATCAGGCAGTAGTCGATCTATTTGCTGAGTATTTTCAATCAGTATACTCAACGAGTTTATATAGTTGCAGTAATTCCTATCCTTTTCAAGTTCAAGCGTCACATTGCATATATGTACCAGTAATTACTGAGTCTACGCTCCTGAGTGAATTTAACTCTATGAAACCTGGCTACTTGCCTGGCCCTGATGGAGTGCCAGATTGTATTCTTAGATACTGCGCGGATTCACTTTGTAAGCCCTTAAATAAATTATTTAACTTGTCTGTTGACTCAACTGTGTGTCCTGATATATGGAAGGAATCCTTTATAATTCCACTCCATAAAAATTCTTCAAAGTCAAACCTTCAAAATTATAGGGGTATATCCAAGTTGTCTGCCATACCAAAAGTCTTTGAAAAAATTATTTGTTCTCAAATGCAACACGGATGTAGTTCAATTATATCGCCTTATCAACACGGTTTTGTTAGGCGTAGATCAACTACCACTAACCTTCTTGAATTCACTTCGCTTGTTATCAAAGGGATTCAGGAAAAAATGCAAACTGACGTTGTTTACAACGATTTTAGTAAGGCATTTGACTTTGTTAGTCGTTCTCTGTTGCTTCAAAAATTGAATATTATCGGATTTCCATCAAAACTTTTATTGTGGCTTTCGGAGTACTTGTGTGGCCGAACACAAAAATTTGTTTTTAAGTCGTCTGTTTCTAAACCTATTTTAGTTACCTCTGGTGTTCCCCAAGGTAGTCACCTTGGACCTTTGCTATTTAATTTGTTTATTAACGATCTTTCAGCTGTTATTACTAACTCTTTTGTATACATGTTTGCTGATGATGCAAAACTATGTTTTACCTACAATGATGGTTCTCTGTGCAGCTTACTACAGTCGGATTTGTGTGCGCTGTCGGCCTGGTGTCGTTTTAATTTACTCAATTTAATTTGTTCAAAATGTAAAGTCATGTCTTTTTTTAGAAGTACCCCTAATACTGCTCACTACTTGCTTGATGCTTCACCACTTGACCGCGTGTTTGAAATTAAAGATTTAGGCATTATTCTTGATCCTAAATTAAAATTTGACTCTCATATTTCGTCTATGGTTAATAAGGTCATAAATGTTTTTGGCTTCATCAAGCGGTGGTCGAAAGAGTTTAACGATCCCTACACCACTAAAACGCTTTATACATCCCTAGTACGTCCCATCCTGGAGTATGGATCTTGTGTGTGGTCCCCACAATACTCGATTCACCAGGATAGAATTGAATCTGTGCAGAAGAAATTTCTCCTATTTGCCCTTAGAAGTTTTAACTGGGTTCCTGGGGTATACTTACCCCCGTATTCAAGTAGACTCCTTTTGATTAATCTTCCCTCACTGTTAAACCGTAGAACTATGCATCGAGTATTATTTATTACTAACCTACTTAATGGTGCAATCGACTCATCAGTTCTTTTGAGTCGAATTAATTTTAATGTCCCAATTAGATCTTCACGTAACTTTTTACCCCTTAGCCTTGATCGTTGCTTGAGCAACAATTTAATTCATGAACCATTTCATGTTATATGTTCTGACTATAACAAACTTTATTCTCTTGTCTCCTTGGAGGCCTCAACTCCAGTACTAAAAAGATCGATCCTTTTTGCTTTATCTAATCGTAACCACTAATTACTAATCTAACGCAGGTCTGATTGGGTTTTTCTGGGTTTTTCCCAATCCACGCAACAAATGTTGGACCACTAATTTTATTGTTGAATTTCCCAGAGCTTACTTTCAGATTTGTTCATGCCTAAAAGTAGGCAGAATCAAACATGAACTGCCGCTCTTACTTCCGCGGCTCTCTCTGCAATAATAAGCAATTTCTGCAACATTTGTATCAATTCCATTTACCTTTTATGCTAAGAACTATGTTCCATTTACTTAAACTCGGCACTTGAGAATAATTACTTACCCAGGAAACAAGTGTTTTATTACTTCACGCATCGTGGTCATATATATATACTTACATATATACCACTTCTCTACAACCAAACCCAAAAGATCGGAAAAGCCACCCCACCACTACATTTTGGTCCTTCGAGCCGGATATTTCAAAGGGATTTTCAAGGAAAAGCAGGATTCATCCCCCAACTCCGCTCGCCCCAGCTTTCAACGGTGACTTACCGATCAAAGTCCAACGAAGAGAAAAGAAAAAAAGTTAAGTTATTTTTTTCCCACATTTATTAAAATACAACATCATACAGTCCGCTTTAATACAACATATCGAAACATACAGCATCATACAGTCCGCTATATCTCCAAAACGAGCAATCAATTTACATATATATATTAAAAGTGCAAGTGCAGTGGCTGTCCTCCATATTTGTATGTACGTACATACATCTACAATTCCATATGCATGTACGAATGTAAAAACTCAAAGTGCAGCTTCAAGTCCGCCATATCTCTTTTCCATCCAAATGCACTTGCAGGAAAAATTGTTCACATAAAATATTAACAACATAATAAGGAACAAAAGCATTTCCATTAAAGACGTGTTTTATTTTACAATTTATGCTACACATATAGTTTGCACATATCCGCACCAATTACTACATACATATCTACAAGCATATGCCGGCACTTCAGCGCAGCTCAAGCATACATACATATGTATGTACATACATAGCTGCCGACATATGCAAGTAATATGTTAAATAATTTTCCAATATCCAAACATACATTACCACAGACTATTTTACACATATAAATTGCCACAAAATATTAATTTACATACACACATACAATCAGCTGTCGGCCTAAGCAAAGCGTACTACATATATATTAAATACGCAACGCCGACAGACTTTATTCACATTTATCAACATAATATAACACTCCATTTATATAATTGCTAACCATTTTAGTAAATCATATTTTATTTTAAATAAACACTGGAATTGCACATGCACATAACCAACAGCAACAAAATATAACTAAATAAAATTTTTTGGCCGCCGCAACACAAAGAGATTAATAAAGAATATTTACTTCCAACAAGGCGGCCGATAATAAATACAATCACATAACTAATTAACATATTTTAAACACTATTTGGCTACAATTATTCATAATCATAACACAAGCATTGCAAGTTCATTTGTTACTACATATGTATGTACTTACAAAACTATCGTCACGATCAGTTATCGATATCCACGCACTCACACAAATACTATCGTTTAGCATCGCAGCTGCGTTCAGCATCCGACGTTCACATATTTTTATATGTTCGTGATTTATATTTTTTTTATCGATCGCAAAATTATTAAATACTCCATATCCAAGAATAATTATTTTAATAATATACATAATTAGCGATTATTAAAATTAGTATTTTTTGTGTGCATTGCTGACCTTAAATTAAATAATTATTATTAATTATTCATTCTTTGGTCGTTCCACTCCACTCTTCCTAACTGTCCTTACTGTATCTTTGATTTTATATGTACGTCGTCCGAGAAAAAAAAAATAAAAGTTTTTTTTGTTTTTGCTGCATGAGATCCTAGCATGCAAAGTGACATTGCCAAGGATAAAAATAATCTTCTTGCCGTTCCGTCCGGGCGCCATAAAAGATCTAGTTCTGATCCAACTACATTCGTAGCGTCCACATCTGCAAAGGGTCCAATTACAGTTCCGCCGCTAATTACTAGATCCGTCGGTCAGAAACTAAAAATGCAAAGTATGTTTACCTTAACAACATTCATTTCCGTGACCGATCGTCTCAGTCAATTTGAGACTAAATTCGCCTCCAATTCCGACGTGTCACTGCACACGCTCAAAGTTAGACTAGAACAGATTCGGACCTTGTGGGAAAAGGTCGAGCAGGAATTCGAGCGCTGTTCAAAAGCGCTCTCCGAATCTGCGGGATACAGCAATGTAACCGACACCGAAATCCTACATTCAAAATATGACCATTGCTATGGGGCGTACGAGCGTTGTGCATCCATGCTTAGCGAGCAAATTGAGAACGCTACGATACCAATTCCGAGTCCGAATGTTTCCTATCAGCCGAGAGGCTGCCGATTACCGCCTGTTGACACCGAAGTCTTTTCCGGAGACTATTTGAAATGGCCTACGTTCCGGGACATTTTCACAGCGGTGTATGTCAACAATCCAAGTCTTACCCCAGTCGAAAAACTTTTCCATTTAAATTCAAAGACGAGTGGCGATGCTTAGGCTATCGTGTCCAAATCCCCCCTGACGAATGATGGTTTTGCGTCAGCGTGGCAAGCACTCGTCAATAGATTTGAAAACAAAAGACTGTTAATCAACAGTCAACTTCGGATTCTCTTTAATATCCAACCCATTTCTCACGAGTCTGCAGCCGCATTAAAGGATTTACAGAGCACCATCCAAGGGTGCCTGTCGGCTTTAGAACTTTCAAATATTTCCACTGAGAATTGGGATTGTCTCCTCGTTTTTATGTGTTCCTCAAAGCTTCCGAAACTCACACTATCACTGTGGGAACAGTCTCTACATAGTATGGCAGATATTCCGACTTGGGGTGAGTTGAATAATTTCCTTTTAGAGTGGTACCGAACCCTAGAAGCAATAGAAGATGTACGCCCCCATGTAGCTCCTCAGCTGGCAGTAAAGGCTACTAGAAAAGAACCCCCTTCCAAAAGAGTGAACTCCTTTGAAGCCAAAGTCACTGCCAAGATCCAAACTTGCAAACTTTGCGACAAAGAGAACCATCCAATCCGTACTTGTCCTAAATTTTTACAAATGTCTGTCCAGGAGCGATCCGACACTATCAAGCAGCATAAGTTATGTTTGAATTGCTTCGCAAGAGGCCATCTCCTTAAAGATTGTACGAGTGCACATAGTTGCTTCACGTGCAAAGGTCGCCATCATACACTACTGCATCGAAGCGACCCCCGATCTCAAGCGTCTCATGCGACAGCCTCCAATCCAACCACCTCGGCAAACATACCATCCAATGTACAAACCTTTTTCTCAGCAAACACACAAGGTGTTTTGCTCGGCACTGCTCTAATCAATATTTGTTATGCAGGTACCACGTACAAGGCACGTGCACTGATTGATTCAGGATCGGAAGCAACGTTCATTTCCAGTCCGTTCAAGCCCAAATAAGTGGGTTAAATCAAACCGTTTCAGCCAAGCCTCAGAAGTTGTGCCACTTTTTAATAGGCTCCCCAACAAAGCCGAGAATTCAAATTGAATCCTCAGCGTATGTGATTCCTCATTTGGCAGGTAACCTTCCCTCGTATACAATCCCCAAAAGCATATTGAAGGACTTGAAAAATATCCAATTGGCTGACCCTACGTTTTATAGGAGCTCACAGATAGATGTGCTTCTTGGTGCAGATATCCTTCCGTCCATTTTATTAGGCGGCTCCCAATCCAACATTTGCGGAACTCTATTAGGGCAAGAGTCTATCTTTGGCTGGATTCTCACAGGCCCAATAGCCAAAGGTATTGGCTCATCCATTCGCGCGTTCACAACACAGGTTTCCGTCGATCCCAACCTCCAGTTAGATAAGCTTCTCACAAAGTTTTGGGAAGTGGAGGATCTTCCTCTAAGTCCGATAAAAGACGCGGATTCCAAGTGTGAGAGCAATTTTGTCCGCACCACTAAGAGAAATAAAGATGGAAGATATGTAGTCACACTACCCTTTCGGAACCCTGATCACATCCAGTTGGGACATTCAAGGTCCATTGCGCTAGCTCAGTTTCTAAAGAACGAAAGCCGTTTGCAGAGAAACATTCCTCAAAAAGAGCAATATGACGCCGTGATTCAGGAGTACATAGACTTAGGTCACATGAGACAAGTCCCTCCAAGTGTTGACTGTAACCATTTTTATCTTCCCCACCATGCTGTTTTCAAGCCAGACAGCACTACTACGAAAGTTCGCGTTGTGTTTAACGCATCCAGTGTTTCGACAAACGGCAAAAGTTTGAATGACGTCCTATATCCAGGACCAGTCCTACAATCCGATCTGACCATACAGATCCTCAAGTGGCGTTATTTTCGCTACGTTTTTAATGCAGACATCACCAAGATGTATCGCCAGATCATTGTGCATCCCAAGCACACTCCATATCAGCGGATTCTGTTCCGAAACAAAAATAATGATTTGTGCGATTTCGAACTTGACACAGTCACCTTTGGTGTCAATTGTGCTCCTTTTTTGGCCATCCGAGCTTTGCAGCAGCTTGCTTCAGATGTAAAAGAAGAGTTTCCTCTCGCTAGTAACATTATTTCCGAGCATATGTATGTGGATGATGTTCTGGCGGGGGCTCACTCCGTTGAGCAGGCGATTCTTAAGATACGAGAACTCCGTAAGGCTCTAGCGAGTGCTGGGTTTCCATTACGAAAGTGGACAGCAAATGAAAGACTTGTTTTGAAGGAAATTCCAAAAGATCACTTGCTTCGAGACGATTTCTTGGAAATCGAAGAAGCCAGTGTCGCCAAGACATTGGGAATTAGATGGCAAGCCGACTCCGATGAGTTTTTCTTCTCCCCGTCCACCATAATACTGCAGACATCTTTCACCAAACGCGATGTTCTTTCAAGCATTGCGAAGCTTTTCGACCCTGCTGGATGGTTGTCACCGGTCATCGTGCGTGCAAAAATATTTATGCAGGAGATTTGGCTCCAGAAGCTAGATTGGGATGACGTGTTGCCTGAAGAGCTCGATCGCCGTTGGAGGGAGTTCCTAACATCCTACCCCGTTTTGGGAAAGATTCGCATTCCAAGATGGTTACATTTCCAACCTTCTGCCAAACTGCAGTATCATGGCTTTTGCGATGCATCACAACGTGCATTCGGCGCATCTCTGTACGCCCGTATTGAAGTCAATGACCAGGTCTATACGCATCTCCTCACTTCAAAAACCCGAGTAGCCCCAATCAAGACTGTTTCCCTGCCAAGGCTTGAGTTGTGTGGTGCAGTACTTCTCGCAGAACTGACCAGCACACTCCTTCCTCAATTGACCAGTGAAAAGGTCGATTGTTTCTTTTGGACTGATTCCACAATTGTCTTAGCTTGGCTTAACAAGCCCCCCTGTACTTGGACTACGTTTGTGGGTAATAGGGTCTCAAAAATCCAACAAGCAACCGACACGGGGACATGGTCTCACGTCCGCTCTGAGTTTAATCCAGCAGATCTAGCCAGTAGGGGAGTTTCACCACAGGAACTTTTGGACAGTAAGTTGTGGTGGCAAGGACCAGAATGGCTAAAATTCACCCAAGAACAGTGGCCTTCCTCTTCCGATTCCTATTTGGAATTTAACTTAGAGCAGCGTTCCATAAAGGCTAACCTAGCGGCTACTATTCCCTCTATCGACGTTCTTGAGCGTTTCTCCGATTTTAACAGAGCATTACGTGTGATAGCCTATGTGCATCGTTTTGTTACAAACTGTCGAAAGGGATCCGAAAGCTTTCCAGACGAGCTCAGTAGTAAGGAACTGTCTGAAGTCCAAGATAGACTCATCAAGCACACTCAGCAGACACAGTACCCACTGGAGTACAAATCCTTGCTCAAAAAGCAGCCACTCCCTAAGTCCAGTCATATAATCAACATGAACCCATTCTTGGACCAAAATGGGCTTATAAGAGCATGCGGCCGAGTTAGAGCATCCGAGAACTTGAGCTACGATGAACGGCACCCAATTTTGATCCCTTACTCATGCTGTTTTTCCCGTTTACTTATTTCTTTCACTCATCGCATTTCGCTTCATGGAGGCAACCAGCTGATGCTGCGTCTGATTCGATCTAGGTATTGGATCCCAAAGGTCAAGGTCCTCATTAAGGCCACAATAAATTACTGTAAGATTTGTGTCGTCTACAAGAAGCGACTCCAAACCCAACTCATGGGTGACCTGCCAGCTGAACGAACCACTTTTTCCAGACCCTTCACCCACACGGGTGTCGACTTCGCCGGACCCTTTGACATAAAAAGTTTTACTGGCCGCGCTTGTCGAATTTCCAAGGGCTATGTTTGCGTTTTTGTGTGCTTCGGTACTAAGGCTTTTCATCTGGAAGCCACAACCGATTTGACCACGGAGAAATTCCTCGCAGCATTTGCTCGATTCGCTGCACGACGTGGTTGTCCCCAGCAAATGTTCTCTGACAACGGTAAAACTTTTGTCGGAGCTTCCAAGGTTCTTGACCAAGATTTCCTCGAAGCTACACGAAAATGCATTCTTTCCAATTATAGCCAACAAAAGCTATCGTGGCGTTTCAACCCACCAGGTGCACCTCATATGGGTGGGAAGCTGGTGTAAAGAGCTTTAAAGCTCTTTTCTACAAATCCACTTCGTCCTTTAAGTACACGTTCGAAGAGCTATCAACGCTGCTCTCTAGAGTCGAAGCATGTCTCAACTCGAGACCCATCTCCCCCATGTCAGAAGATCCAACTGATTTTTTGGCCCTTACCCCTGGTCACTTTCTGATCGGAGCACCGCTTTTGTCCATATGCGAGCCCGAAATCAAGGAGAGCGCAGTGTCAATTTTGAACAGGTGGCAACGCCTCAAGGCTCTCAACCAGCAACTTTGTGTCCGCTGGAAGGAAGAGTACCTAAAAGAGCTGCATAAAAGGGTCAAGTGGCAATCGCAGCAAAGAAATCTGCAACCAGGCGACATGGTCATTATCAAGGAAGACCACATCCCAGCCAATGAGTGGCGGCTAGGACGCGTTCAAAAGACATATTTAGGCTCTGACAATAATGTACGGGTCGTCGATATTCTGACGGCACGCGGTGTAATTAAGAGACCCGTAGCTAAGCTTGTGCTACTTCCTAACGAGCCAACTGCTCAAGCACAAGTTTTAGATGTTTCTTCTACTTAACAATTCCGCTATTTCCATATTCGTTTGTGCTCGTCCGCTCCTTCTAGTATCCATAGCATCCAACTAATTCCGAATACGTTATCTATCGTTTAGTTATCTACCAGGAAAGAAGATGGCTCCCAGGAAAGCTAATTCACGCGCAGCCGAGGACAGACGTACTCGAGGAATTAACTCCTTCCGTTGCCGAGTCTGCCGTGGAGTCCATGCGCTCAAAAAGTGCCAACGGTTCATGCGGTTAACAGCCGAGAAGAGGCTAAGGGCAGTGCTTGTGAACAAGTACTGCCCCAAGTGCCTTGCCCATCAGCACTCTGGGTCAACCTGCCGCCGAGAAGACAGATGTCGTGTGTGTCAGGGTGATCATCACACCCTGCTTCACATGCACGAGGCATGCCAGCCCACGCCAGCGACCATCCAGGCCCGGCCTTCACGTGACGAATCCCCGTTACGTTCCCACAAAGGGGCACCGAACAGCCTCTCGCTTGCTTCAATCTTGGCACACCAAAAAACCACCGTGATGCCAACGGTGGTTCTGAGAGTGGATACGGGCTCAAAAATATTCGACACCCGGGCAGTGGTCGACCCGTGCTGCCCTTTGAGTCGAATCGACACGCCACTGGCTAAGGTTTTCGGCCTATCCGTCACCCGAGTCGGTTCTCAAGTCACGGTGCTCCGACTTCCAGAAGGAAGTTATCTTCCAGGCGGTTCCTACCAGGTTCCACACACCGAGTGAGCCGATCGCAGAGCGTTTCCGTGCTAATACAAGCAACATCGTGCTCGCGGACGACCGCTGGTTTCAATCGAGCTCGGTTAGCATAGTGCTGGGAGCTGACGTCTACCCAGAAATTCTACTTCCCGGCGTCATTTCCAGCCAAGGAGGAGCTCCTGTGGCCCAGAGCACTGTTTTTGGCTGGGTGTTATCAGGATCCTGCAGCCACTAATAAATCCCTTTTTTTTTATATATTGCAATACTGCAAGGGGGGCGGTATGTTCATGCCTAAAAGTAGGCAGAATCAAACATGAACTGCCGCTCTTACTTCCGCGGCTCTCTCTGCAATAATAAGCAATTTCTGCAACATTTGTATCAATTCCATTTACCTTTTATGCTAAGAACTATGTTCCATTTACTTAAACTCGGCACTTGAGAATAATTACTTACCCAGGAAACAAGTGTTTTATTACTTCACGCATCGTGGTCATATATATATACTTACATATATACTACTTCTCTACAACCAAACCCAAAAGATCGGAAAAGCCACCCCACCACTACAAGATTTATAAATAATTTTAATTTACTTAATTTTAATTTCAAATTTACATTTTTATTTTAATTTTAATTAATTGGATATTATGTCAGCTGATTATAGTTCACAATAAACAAATAAATGAATAATACGGGGAGCATTAAACCGAAAATTCAATTGTAACGAACAGGTTTGAGGTAGTTTCAGACCGCGAACGATCGACTAAAATATGAAGCAAAAAAAAACATCAAACAGCCGAACTTCGCGCTAAAACAATTTCAATTTTGGATTTGAATATTATTTCATAGTTTTAGTTTAATTTTGTTTTCTTTAATATATGTATTTAATTTGAATATTTTTTTTTTAATTAATTAATGAATAAAATACCACAGTTAATTTAATGGTTAAACCATTTGTGCATTTCTTATTCTTTTGTCATCAGAAAAGAGTTCTAAACGCGTGCAATAAACAACTCAGAAAAGACTGTATTATGAATTGGATTTAGACCTCTTATGTGAGCGACCAGTTTAGTAGAAAAACCCACTCATATAAGAAGGATTTCTGAAGGTTTATGATTGTTTTATGAGCCCATTATGAGTGTGCACGCTCAGACAAAAGAGTCATATATAAGCTCATTCAGAGCTCTTATGGTTTGCTGGGCAGTGTGAGCTCACATGTTTGTATGTGTGGGAGAGGGCGCGCCAGCGCACTATGGGAAAATGACCACTTTATCTGGCATTTGCATGTTTTTTAAAAGTTTTCTAACTATGGCAAATTTGCTGTTAAGGCATTAAGGAAGGTTTACAATGTCAGCTTAGCTTGGATTGAAGCTTTTAAAAATCTGAAATGTACGCTGATAGTTTACAATGTCAGCGTGAACAATGCAATCAGCTGATTCGAACTCAGCTAACACATTTGCAATGTCGCAAAAATTAACGATATTTTTTTTCATTTAACAATGATTTTATTGTGATATATTCGTTAATATGTACCAAATAAATATAAAAAAAGTGAATTCTATTATCATTTACCTCAGTTTTGAGCAAAATAGAGGCTAAAACCTAACTAATTTCGATAATACGCCATCTATTGACAGCTTTTAAAACTAAATTTTTGAATACCTTTTTTCCACTCCAAGCTGAGATGCAAGCGGTTACATATTGAGAGTGAGTGAGACGAACTTATGTGAAAAATATGTGTGGCAGACAGAAGCAAAACATTTTCCAATCTCACGCTGACATTGTAAACCTTGCTTTAAGAAAACATTAGACTTTCATGCCCCAAACTCAAAATGTTATATTTAACAGTCCCATCTGAGAATAACAGCTGTTAAGTCAGCTGTTGCAATCGAAAGCACGTGCGGCTAAGTTTTGTAAATTTTTGCATTGAGTTTTGTTTCTAAAATATTGTGATGGCAACACAATTAGAAGAAAATCAAGTCATGAACACTGATTTCGCAGGTTTGCACTGTGTGTTTAATATAACAAATCTTTCAAATTGTGCGTGTGTATACTAATATTTTGTCTTATTATGAGCGCTTCTAAAGCTGGATTTTTATTAACAAATTTCAACTTTGGAAAGGATTATGTAAAAGAGTTTAGAATTGTTTATGTGTTTGTCCAAGTGTTTGTTGTAGCGTTGTCAATTCTGAGTTAACAGGTATTGGTCTTAATTTACTCTTTTTCCCTCTTTTGGCGCAATTTGCATTTTTATTAGGTAACCTCGTTTTTTCCAACGTCGATTTGTTTGCTGTGTGGAATAGCGATAGGGGCCGGCACGAACGAGAGAAGGCAATTCAAAGATATTTTGAACTGCATGCGTGCAATAATGTTGATGCAAATATTTTAAAAGTAAAAAGCCACCAATTTTGCAACAATTTGCATTATAATTGGCGTAAATGTAATAGCACTTTTAAGAACTTTGAAAGAAGACATTCGCAATGGATAAACGGTTCTACAACTTTGCCTTTAAAAAAAAGTATTAGACCGGTTGAACGGCCGCTTCTTCCATTGGAATCGAAAGGCGAAAGGGCTCAAAGACTGCAAGCAGCGGAACTATCCAAATTTCAAAATGATAATGTTTTCTTGCTAGTTCATGCGGCAACCGCAGCTGCCCGGAAAAAAGGACTACATGATCTTGCTGCAGTTCTTCAAATACTTGCAAGTAGCCCGGAAAAAGCCAAGCAAGTCAGAGAAGGGTTGACAAAGCCCATTGATGAGCGTTTAAAAGCGTCCAAAGATGAAGCATTGGCGTTAATTTTGGATCAAGGATTGACAAAGGAGCAGTATTGTGCTATCCGAGATGACATTTATAAGAGAAATGTGGATATTTACCCAATTTATAAAAATGTGGCAGAGCAAAAGAAGCAAAGCAGACCAGACAAAATTTATGTATCAGAGACTGTAGCCAAGGTCTCTCTGCAAGACCTTTTGGAACACACGGCTTTTCGGTTTGTGACACTTCAAAAAGATGTTATCCAAAAGATGTTGGCCAATACACCGGCCAATCAGCACACTGATTTCGTATCTGCTGAGCTCATTGTCAGTTATGGATTCGATGGAAGTACTGGTCAGGCCAATTATAACCATGCATACTCCGATAAGAGATCCTGTGACAAAGACTCATGCCTTTTTGCCACCACCATAATGCCTCTTCGAGTGATAGAATCATCCAGAAACTTGTTGTGGAACAATCGCACCCCTCAGTTTTTTAGGTTTTGCCGTCCGCTAAAATTGGAGTTTCTCAAAAAAACAAAAGAAGTCATTTTAAAAGAGAACAATTGGGGTGTTCAACAGCTCGTTTCATCGTTTCACGTTTCAAAGTTGAAACATCTCGCAACAACAACATACATAGAAAATTTCTTGAAACGTTGAAACACCCCAGCCTATGTATACAAAAAATTTACGGCCTGTGTTAGATCACACGGGCGCATAGGTTAACCGTAGAATACGTCATTTTGTGCAACAAAAATTATGAAAGTAAACATAGTATTTATATGATTTGAACCAATTGGGTTCATGATGGCGGAGTCTTCTATAGAGTCATCTTCGAATATTTAATTTTAAAACACAACTTACCTGATCTTCTACTCCGTAAATTGTACATTCTTTTACGCTGCGCAAAAGTATTTTTTTTCACAGGCGGCATTTTTTAAAATTTATTTTATGAAGTAAGTTCATGCATGAGTTGCAAAAATCAAAGCTGCTACCGTAAAGACAAACTTTCTTATAGTCAACACTATCGATAGTTTATTTCCCGTTAGTTAGTAGCCACTGCTGCCCTCGATAGTGGCAGCGATAGTGTAAGACCATAGATTGTCCGATAGTTCCATCGATTGTTTGCTGAGCTGAGACGAACAGTGCAAGCATATGCACATGCTATCAGCTATCGCACTCACTCACACTTATTGGTTACATCACTAATACTAATATACACACATTTGAAATAAATTTAGTTATGACCAAACATCTTAATGAAATTTCAGCACTTAGAAGATATCAATCATGACCGCATATATATCAAACGAAAGGAAATCGAGTCTATTTTATATTGAGAAAAAATTAAACAAATTCATCAGGGAGTTTTTAAGCAATTTGCAATTAAAAAAAAAGTAATGATTTTTGCACTGGTTTTTTGCCTTAAAAAGTTATAAATTTGGCAAAAGTATATAAAATTTGAATGTAGGAATGTTTGTTTAACTTATCTCAACTTATATTCCAAAACTCTAAAGTAATTGATGAATTATTGAGAGCGCTAGACCAATTTAAAGTCTTCAAAATGAAGCAAAAATATACATATTTTTGGTTTCAATTTTTTAATAGAAAATGTAATCAATACATATATTAATATACATTTATTGAAAGCTTGAAGCCTTGGCTTTTAAATGAAACTAATTTGAGGAAAATTGATCCATTAGTTCATGAGCAATAAGCGATTTTGTGAACCTCTCTTATTACAACAACAACTTTTTTGTGTTGAGACTTCATTATCGTAAGGTAAGACGTATTCTACGTCAAAAGTGCTTCAAGTTTCAACAAAGTAAAGATGAGAAGAGCACGATATGTAGTCGATATTTGCTATCGATGTTCAGTACTTTTTAGTATATTTGGTGTATTTTTGTGCAAAAAAGTATGAACTCATATGATTACTGGCCGCCAAATGTTAAAAGCATGTAATTGAGCAACTAATTCAAACAACGAGCTCTTCTCACCTTCAATATCCTCTATTTCTCTAATAACTTGCTTTGCTAAAGCATCGCATAGCATATCTTTAGCACTTTTAAATATCATTTTTTATAAATAAAGTATAACCGCGGTAAACAGCAACAGTGACAAAAATTGAAGAATAAGAAATGTAAACAAACAACAGCTGACTGCACAAACTTGAAACGCATTGACACCCAAAATGCCGTTCACGAGTTACTAGTTTCAACTTTGAAACATGAAACGATGAAACGGAGCTGTTGAACACCCCAAATGACACAAAATTAGAAATTGAAAATTTGAAATCAACGATATTCAAGGTATCTTTAAATGATACTCAATGTGTATATGTAAGATTCAGTCCATATCTCACTGCCATTGATGGAAAAGTTCTGAATGCTTTAACGGACACAAAATCATTTCAATCATGCCCCATATGCCACTCAAGCCAAAGAGATTTCCTTGGAAATAAAAATTCAAGTGCTTCAAATTTTTGCCAGTTTTAGACAATCTGAAATATGGAGTAAGCCCACTTCATTGCTGGGTACGAATTTTTGAGTTCGTCTTGCATGCTGGGTATAAGCTGGAGTTAAACAAATGGCAAATTGCTAGTCCATGTGACAAGCAAGCGATGCTAAAACGAAAGGAAAATATACAGGAAATCTTTTGGGCAAAACTCGCTTTGAAGGTCGATAAGCCGAAGCATGGGGGCTTTGGAAATACAAATACCGGTAACGCTGCACGGCGCGCATTTGCCAACTTCAAAACATTTTCTGAAATAACTGGAGCTAATCAACAAATTATCTACAATTTGAGGATCATTTTGATATGTTTGTCCTGTCAGTTGCCAATAAATTTTGAAAAATTCGAGGCATACTGTCACCAAACTGGCGAAATGCTTGTGGACACTTATCCATGGCTTCCCATGACACCAACTCTCCATAAGATTATTGTGCACTCAAGGCAAATCATGGAAAAACGGTGCTTCCAGTCTGCTGTTTTGGTGAAGAAGCGTCTGAGTCCCGCAACAAAATTTATAAATCGGATAGACTTCATCACTCTACAAAGCACAGCCGATTTGAATCTTTGCGCGATGTGTTTAAACTAGCTTTGGATACATCAGATCCAATAATTTCTTCCCTAAATTTATCGCGACGTATAAAAAAACATAAAAATCTTTCCCTTCCCATTGAGGTAATTCAGCTTCTTTCGTGTGAACACGAATACATAAATGATTTTTCAGAACAAGATGAGTTTGAAGACAACAGCTTACTTTTTCTTGCAAACTTTGAGCTGGATAATGAAGAAAATGATGAAAATAAAGAAAATTAATAGAAAACTGGTTTTTCATAATTTTGGGGGCAGAAGGGGGCGTGGCGAAACTCCTATCTGCGACGTAATTTGGAAAGTTTATGTCTAAAAATGCACGTAAAAAATTATATTTTTTTATTTTTTGGGCGGAAGGGGCGTTGACATGCCTACTTTTCAAAATAGCTTTTAATGGTCTATAAAAACATAATAAAAAAAACCGCAGTGAAAAATCTCCTTTTGTTAACTCACAATAATAAATGCCAGATAAAGTGGTCATTTTCCCCATAGTGCAGCGGCAAGCAAGAAACGGAAAAATGCATGAGTATTTGTATGCGTGTGCGTTTGTTTCATTTCTTGGCGTTTGTTTCATTTCTTGGTTGGGCTAGGTTGGTAGGTAGGTTAGAGCGGTTACCAAGGAGGGATACCCCCTCGGCGCACTTAGGCCGCACTCGATGCCGCGAAAGGCTCTGAGACCCCTCTATCACTCTTGGTATGACTCCGTATCATGAGTCCATCCTGTGACTTGGATGTACCTTGCTACATCTTTGGGTCTTTTACTCGCAAGTTCAGATAGATCTTCGAAGAAAAAGTCACCAAGGATTCTTTGCCTAGTTTTGCATAAGGCTGGACAGGTACAAAGAAGGTGAAGAACTGTTTCTTCTTCCTCCTCGTCTCTACAACTTCTGCAGAAGTCGTTGTGTGGGACCAGTAATCTGGCCGCATGTGCCCCCACAAGCCAGTGCCCAGTCATCACTCTGGTAACAATAGAGCACTTGTTCCGGCTTAGGAGGCAGAGCTCATTTGATCTTTTCCGGCATCTGGTTGGCCAGGTTTGATGAGCAATACGTGAGTTGTGAGTGGAGAGCTGCCATACTCTGTTGGCTTCCGTCTCGAAGAAATCTCTTAGGTTGAGTCTACAGGATGCCATAGGTATACCAATGCACTCTTTGTCTGGAAGGAGTTCCATAGTAGTTCCTAATCTGGCCAGTTCATCAGCGATGCAGTTGCCTTCTATGTCCCTATATCCTGGGACCCATACTAGGCATATGCTAAACTGCTCTGCCATCTCGCTTAGAGATTTGCGACAGTTATGAACAGCCTTAGAGTTCGACGTGTTCAACTCCAGCGATCTAATTGCTGCTTGGCTGTCTGTGAGGATATAGATTTTACTGACATTACACCTATGTGGAATGCAACTTAGTGACTCCTGAATTGCTAGCACTTCTGCCTGGAAGACGCTACAGTGGTCGGGGAGTCGAAAAGCTTTGCGTAAGTTAAAATTGGCGCAGAAAATGCCGCCTCCTACTCTACCGTCCAGCTTTGAGCCGTCTGTGAAAATTTCTATAGCTTCCGCAGGTCTTGCGGGCAAGCCTTCTTCCCAATTCTCTCTAGTTGGGATTAGGGTGGTAAAGGGAGTGTCTAAATACACCTGTGGGATCTGATAATCCGTATTGTCTGGTATGAGTGGATTGTCTTTCAAGATACTTGAATGTCCAAAGCCCTGGCCTATCCACTGTTTGGCTTCCCTCATTCGAAGCGCTGACATAGTTGCTATTTTCCGCCCCATCATTTCGACAGGGAGGAAGTGCAGTATGGCGTCAAGAGCGTTACCCGGGGTCGTACGTAAAGCTCCTGTAATGCAGAGCGCAGCAGTTCGCTGCACCCTTCCTAATTTCCTGGTGACTGTTTTCTTGTCAAGTGCAGGCCACCAGACAGAAACACCATAGAATAAAATTGGTCTGACTACCGCAGTGTAGAGCCAATGGACAACTAGCGGAGTCATGCCCCATTTAAGTCCGATTGTCTTCCTACAGGCGTATAGAGCAGCATTTGCCTTCCTTATACGCTCTTCAGTATTGAGATTCCAGTTTAATATTTCTTGTCTAAAATTAGACCTAGTTATCTTGCTGAGTCACTAAAGGACAGTTTAACCCCATCTAGAATTGGTGGCTGTAGAGACGGAATTTTGTATTTCCTCGTAAACATAACCAGTTCCGTTTTAGCAGGATTAACTCCTAATCCAGATCTTTTTGCCCAACCGGAAAGCCTTGCAAGGGCTTCCGTCATTCGGTCACATAACGTCTGCGGGAACTTGCTTGAAAGGGCTACAGCAACGTCGTCTGCATAGGCTACCACTTTGCACCCTCCCCCATCCATGGACCGCAGCAGTTGGTTTACTGCTACGTTCCATAGAAGAGGAGAGAGGACTCCGCCTTGTGGGGTTCCACGATCAACGGATTTGGTGACAGTCACTGCCCCCAGTGCGGCCCTTACGATCCTGCATTGGAGCATCTGATCGATCAGGTGCACCGTCAGGGAGTCAACCCCCAAATCCGTCAGCGAGTCGGTGATAGTCTTAGGAGTGACGTTGTTGAAAGCTCCCTCTATGTCTAGGAAAGCTACTAGCGTATAGTTTTCCCTGTGTATAGACTTTTCAATGTATGCAGTAAGTGCATGCAGTGCGGTCTCGGTAGACTTGCCCTTAGAATAGGCATGCTGAACTGGTGAGAGAAGCGATATGGGAATAGTGCTTCTCAAATGAAGACAGAGCAGCCTCTCCATCGTTTTCAGTAGAAAAGACGAGAGACTGATAGGTCGAAAATCTTTAGCTATTGTTCCGGCTTTTGGGATGAAAACTACTTTCGATTCCAGCCATGGCCCCGGGATTATACCACTTTTAAAAACCCTGGAGAATATGTTCTTAAGCCAATTGATGGCTAATTTCCCCGCAGACTGCAATTGGGCAGGAATGATATTGTCTATTCCTGGTGATTTATAGGGTTTGAAGCTCTTAATTGCCCAATGGATATTGCTTTCACTGAGCAATTGCAAGAGCTTCTGTGTCTCCCCGCTAAAGTGCAGATCACAAGGTCTTGGCGATCTACTTCCCCCGGAAAATGTGTGTCCAGGAGTAAGGTTAGTGATTCTTCACTGGATGATGTCCACTCATCGTTTGCATTCTTGATAAAACCAAGAGTCTGAGGAGTTTTACTTAGTAGCTTCCTTAGTCTGGCTGCTTCGGAAGTACTATCTATCTCTGAGCAGAAAGTTCTCCAAGAAGTTCGTTTTGCTTTGCGAAGCTCTTTTTTGAACACGGAGAGCCCTGCCTTGTAGTCAGCCCATGTCTGTTCGTCATTTTGAGCCTTTGCTTTATTGAAGAGTTTTCTGGTAGCTGCCCTCAACTCTCCGATTTGAGCAGTCCACCAAGGGGGTTTCTTCTTCCTTTTTGGTCTGCTTATGGGACAAGATGCATTCAGGGCGTTTTCACACGCCTTACTGAATTTTCTTATGAGAAAGGTTGCATACTCGACGGTATCTTTGCAATTTTTGCAGTGAAACAGCGTTATTCTTCCAATCAGTTCTTCTTAAGTTTCTGAACTGAGTTGGTTTGGGACTTTGGATCTGTAGTATGGTTTCAATATACCTATGATCCGAGAAGGAGTGCTCATCCAGCACCTTCCAAGAGAGGATTTGATCCCATAAAGAGGCAGAGACAAGAGTAATATCTACGACTTCCCTGCGGTCTTTGATAATAAAGGTCGTGTCCTTACCATTATTACAAATAAGCATGTTGGTATTAAGAAGGTAGTCAAAAATCAACTCACCCCTTAATATATTTAAATGTCTTTTTGCAAGTATGCAGGTTCTATATCTACCTTCGGTTCCAGCTACTAGTAGCTTGTATTCTTGTGTCCTCAGTCCAGAAACCCTGCCACCACACACCCAGGGTTCCTGTATAAGAACTATGTCCACTGTACCCCTCTCCAGGTACAGCAGAAGAGCAGCCGATGCTGCCTTACTGTGGTGTAGATTTATCTGAAGAAGTCTCAAGGACATTCTTCAAATCCTTCTCCACCACAGTAATGTCGGCATCTTCATCGTCTTCTACCTCTATGTCTCCCCCGCTGTGGCCTAGCCGGGAGAGATCTCGAGCTAGCTCTGATGTCTCAGAGGCATAGCCTAGTAACTCCTCCTCATCTAGATCCTCGTCGTGGTCGATCTCCAGATCCGGCTCTTGCACGACAGATTCGTTGGCCTTGTCGGAGCGATACACCCTAACAGCCACGGTTTTAATGCCGTACTGTAAAGTGTCGCCGGACTCGGCGAGGTACTCGACAGTCTTGTCGTTCAACACCAAGAGTATCTGACGCCGTGGACCATCCGCCTTTTCCAATTTTGCCACCCGCCAGTCGCTTGACGGCAACTGAGGGTTACAAAATTGGAAGACCTTTAGGATCTCGGCCGGATCATCGGGTTTAGCCGATACCCGCACTCGAGCCCTAGGTCTGCTGGGCACATCCTTCCAGTCCACAGCCTCCAACTTGGCTCCAGGGTAGACCTCACCCAGGGCAGAAATGGCCTCTTTGTATACCTTGGCTGAGTGCATATCAGCGCATGCCACCACCTTCACGCATCCTTGATGCCAGCCGGCATCTTGGCATACGGGCGGTGGTCCACCATTTGCCAGCATGATCTGCATAAAGGCTCCTTGCAGCTCGTTCTCCACCCAAGGGAAACTGGCTCCTCGGGATTTGGCCCCCCTCGCTGCCCTTATCCAGGACACCGAGAAGAACTTTACCCCTCGTCACCTCGGCGTAGGATTTCGTCCCGAGCTGCTGGCGCGACCGCTTGGCTTGTGGTGCGCTACTTACCTCCGGTAGCTGCCGCTTTGGCTTAGCGGCATCTGGCTCTTTCTCTGGAGCTGGATGAAAATCGGGCAAAATTGATTTTGCCCACTCCACCAGCTGCGAACCTTCTGGCGATGTTTCTGTGCCAGACAGGTTCCGGGTCAAGATACCCGCAGCGCGTCTCTTGTCGTTATACGACGGTTTCTTAGGTCCGGGCATGCTCAGCTTTATCGAGATTGAGGCCCGGTTTGGGGTGGAGGCTGAGCCCGCCGCATGTATGCTCTGCGGAGCTCTAGCCGGCACCTTGTATCCAGGTCTCGCCCCACGACTCGGCTGCCTGTCCGGAACCTTACCGCGTACACCTGGAATGGCACTGCCCGCTGGCTTACTGGGCAGCGCAGAAGATGAGGGATTGTTAGTCCCATCAAACTTTGGGCGAGTGTCGGCCTCTTTGTTTTGATTATTGTTCGGATTCATATTTTGTTCCCACGAGTAATAGGGAAGGGGATCGTCACCCGCGGCAGAGCCCATGTACCGCGGGAAGCCTAAATGAAACAGGGTGGGTCGGCTGTTCCCCCTGAGTCCGCATACTAGCGACCGAGCTTCTACCCGGCCACGCAACCATCGGCGTATGCTGTTCCACCTTGGGTTGAGGTGATTTGGAGAGTTGTCTTCTTTCGCCCGACTACGATTTGCCAGCACTCATTGGCAGAGACATGACCTAACCAAGAACCTATTTCCAGCCGCCCTCACGAGGAGAGTATAGTCGCACTTCCGCCAGTGCGCTACAGATACGGCAAGCAGCTTAGATACCAGTACAAGTACCGGCACTAGGCTCTGCGTGATCATCCCCCTGTAGCACCTGACGGCTGACGGCCCTTGGTTGGGCTAGCTTTGCCGCGATTTTTGATATTTTTGCTATGCCCTGCATTTGCATGTGTGTGTTCATGTGTGTATACGCAGCACGTTTGTATGAGTGGTAATTGTTTTGGCATTTATTGAGCTGCCTCAACTGTTATGATTTTGGCAATTTATGGTCAATTTGATAAAAATTAATAATAAGATTTTAAAAAAATGCAATGAGTGTTCGAACTCACAGGCGATGTGTTTACACCTTTTTGATTGTACTACGGTGCCTGTTCGATTCCTATGAACACATTAGCAAAAATAACTATATCTTTGATGTGATGATTTATAATTACATTAACATTTTCTATATATAATCAAGCCATATCAAAACGCTGTAAAAACATCATTTTTCAATTGTTTGCTAAGCGCCAACTTATGCTAATCAAAATATGCAATAAATAAATATATAATATTGAACTACATATCCACAATAGCACTTATATTATATTAGGGTATCCAACATTCATCATTCTTCAGAACATTCTCTTGTTAAAGAAGTAAGCTATGTTAGTCTGTGTGTGTGTGTGTGTGTATTCACAAAGGAAGCAAAACAGAATTGCACTAGACCGTTTGGCACGCATCAACTAACTGCCTTGTAATTTGGATTTCGAAATTTTATTATTTAGGAAATTTGAATTTGGCGCGTTCACACATACAAACATGTGAGCTAACACTGACTACGTGCTCGCTCACATACGAAACGTCAGACCCAGAGACGTTAAGAGATCGAAATAATGGAAAATAGTGGAATATAATGGAATAGTCCCTTAATAATTTATGGTAATTTTCCATTATTTTTGATTTTCTATTTATAATCGTAATCATTTAATAGTTGTGTGAAACCGAAAATAATCGCAAATTAATCATTAATTCAACTTTTAAACAAAAATAATCTAATTAATAATAGCTACAATTAATAATCATTACTTAACAGGTATGCATCAAATCCAAATGGACGAAAAATCCATACCGAAAAGCTGCATTCTCAACTAAAAACGGTCATTTGAAATGTACACGGATGCCATTCGGTTTAAAGAACGCACCAGCAACATTTCAACGTTGCATGAACAATATTTTAGGAGACTTATATGATGTTTATACTACAGCGAGTTTGCTATCGATATCGTCATCGACGCAACAACGCAGAATTCGTGTTCACATTGGCACAAAAGTGCGTTATGCGTTAAGTGAACAGCCGCTGCTTTGTTTTGATTTAGCTGTAACAAAATAATTTAACAAAAACAATAATATGAATTCAAGCAGTGTTTTGGAATTATTATGTTCAATGGAGCAGAATAATGCAATTTTGACAAAATGTATGAATATGGCGGGAACGTCTGCAGCAACATTTGACTTGCTGGGTGACCCAGTACGCCGTCGTAGCATTTGGACACTTGTGAGAAAAAAATAGTTTATTCAAGCCAATAATCTTTTATTAACATTTTACTGTTTTCCTTAAAATATCCCAAGCCACGATATGGATGTTTTTGGAAGAGTGACGTTCCAAATAATTCGGACGCATTTTTTAAGGAGAGCTTCCGTTTAGAAAGGGAAGGATTTTATATTCTGGTTGGTCGTCTCACTGGTCTGAGAAAGAAGGACACTTCTTTGCGTTTGGCAGTGCCATTAGAAAAACGGATTGCTATAGCGCTATACACTTTAGGATCATCTGCAGAGTATCGCACAGTGGGAAGATTATTTGGTGTGTCGAAAGCATTTGTATGCCAAAATCTCCTTGATTTCTGCCGGGAAGTTATTGTCAGACTTGCTGATGACTATCTCCCGGCAAATTTCTCAACACAAAGAAGACCTTGGCTTTCCACAGTGCTTTGGGGCTATTTGTAAATGTATATTTGTAAATGTAATGATAAAAAAAAAAAAATTAATTGAATATCGCCCTTAGATGGCTGCCACATTGAAGTGCGACCAAAGTCTGAGCATGCCGTGGACTACCGCAACTACAAGGGCTGGTATTCTACCGTGCTATTCGCCTTAGTAGACTACCGGTAAGATTATATTTATTTCGTATTTAAAATCTGAAATATTACAAGAATTGTTTTTGTGAACAGTTATAGATCCACATATATTAGCGTTGGCAGTCCTGGAAGATGCCATGATTCGAGAATCTTCGAAACCTCCAGCCTAAAAACGAGGCTAGTAAATACGGACTTGCTGCAAAATAATGCAAAGGAGGTGAATGGCGTTGTGGTTCCAGTGCTAATTCTTAGAGATTCGGCTTTTAAATTTTCAAGAAACGTGATGAAGCCCTACCCATTTTCCGTAGAATCAACACCACAGCAACGTGCCTTTAATTATAATTTATCGAGAGTCAGGCGTGTGGTGGAAAACGCGTTTGGCCATCTGAAGGCTCGCTTTCGGAGGATTGGGAAAGGATTGGACAATCGTATTGACAAAACTTCCCAAATAATTGCTTGCTGTTGCATATTACATAATTTTTGTATGCATTTATTAAATATTCTTATTTTATTAATACTACCATTATTTTAAATTATATTATATACTACTCCTCATGACGGGCTCTAATAATACTCAACACTTCTTTTTGAAAGTTGGCTGAATCCTCCGCCATTCGCTCCATTACCGCCAGTTTGCGCTCCTCTTTGGAAACTAATTTTGCGGAGATGTCGACCCGCCGTCGCTTTGCCCCATCAATATTTTCCTGCCAAAGTTCTATTAGAGCTTTTGTGGCGGCAGTCGAGCACAAAAATCTTTTATAGCCTGTAATTTAGTTAAAATGGATTAAACATACGTTTAATATTTAAAAAAACAATTGCTTACCATTTTGTTGCGACATGTTAACAATGATTTGCTATTTTTTTTTTTGTTTTATTTTACCGGCAAATTGCTAAATTCAATCAGTGGTGATAGTTGAGAACGATACACAAAATAGGCAGTTCCTTTTGAGTCAATCGAATGTATTAGTTACGTAAATTTAATACACGCAACTACATCCAAACTTAACTCAACTTTTTGTCACCACTAGGCCCCTATGCTATTTGTATGGGCAAGAAGCTGCTTGTTGCCATTTAACGCAAAACGCAAAACGCAACCGTAGTGTGAACACCATATTAGTCCCCTTTTACACGATGAAGTTTTTGCGTCTGACGCATTCGTTTGTAGGCAAAGGGGTCTAATTGCCCTTTTACACGATGAAGTTTTTTCATGAAGTTTTTTTTCATTCTGTTTTAAAACATCTTCGCAAATCTGGTCGCATTTACACGATGAAGTTTTTTCATGCAACATTTTCTTTGTAAATGCAACTCTGATTTAAATTTATGGTCGATAAACATACATCTTTGCCATCGATTGTATTATTTGTTAACATATAATTGATTTAAGAAGTAGGTTAGGTTAGGTTAGAGCGGTCGTGGAAGGCTTAGGTAGCCCCCCACACACATAGGCCATGTATTGGCCCGTTGTGGTGCCGCGTTTGGACTTAATCCAAAAACCGTCTACCTAGATAATGAGCGTGTCGCACCGCCTTTGAGGGCGTGGTCCCAGCCCGAGGTTTGAATGAAAGACAGGATATTTTTCGGTTTAATATCCGCAAGTTGAGTGAGGTCCGATAAAAAGAAGGACCCTAGATAGCGATTTCTGTTTTTGCAGAGTGCCGGACAGTCGCAGAAAAGGTGGGAAACTGTTTCCTCCTCCTCTTCGTCGCGACAGCTTCTGCAGAAATCATTTGAAGGGGCTAGAAGTTTCGCTGCGTGAGACCCCACCAGCCAGTGTCCCGTAATGGCCCTGATTACGGCGGCACAGCCTAATCTGCTTAGGTGGATTAGGTCTGAGGAGCGCTTTTTGCAGCGCGTTGGCCAGGTTTGCCTAGCAATCCTACCTGAGGCTGTGGTAAGCAGCCACCCCTTCTTTGCTTCGAGTTCAAAGTGCGATCGAACTCTGAGCTTGCAGCTGGCCATGGGAATACCCCAGCCCTCCTTGTCTGTGAGGAGAGGCATGGTAGTACCATGCCTTGCCAGCTCGTCTGCTTTGCAGTTGCCCTCGATGCCTTTGTGACCGGGCACCCAAATGAGGTGTATTTCGAACTGCTCTGCCATCTCGTGTAGAGATCTGCGGCTGTTTGTGACGGATATCGAGTTGGATGATATCGCTTGTAGAGATTTGATAGCCGCCTGGCTATCAGAAAAAATGCAGATTCTATCTGCGGAGCATTCACATTCGGAAATGCATGAGAGTGCTTCCTGTATGGCCACGATCTCAGCTTGAAATACGCTGCAGTGATCAGGAAAGTTGAAAGATTTGTTGATAGACAGCTCCTCGCAAAAGACGCCTCCCCCTACCCGGTCGTCTAGCTTAGAGCCGTCGGTGTAAATTCTTACTGAGTCGGTCGGCCCTGGCCTGCCTGAGCACCAATCTGCCTTTGGGGGGATTAGTGTGTGGAAAGGAGTTATGGGGAATTCCTGAGGACAACAATAGTCCGTGTAAGAAGGGATAAGCAAGTTACTCACTAGAATACTAGAGTGTCTGAAATTCTGCTCGGACCACTGCTTAGTTTCCCTCATGCGTAGGGCAGAGAGAGTTGCTACTAATTTCCCCATTTGGTCAATTGGTAGGAGATTAAGTATATTGTCAAGAGCCTCAGTTGGGGTCGTTCTGAGGGCCCCTGTTGTGATCAGTCCAGCGGCACGCTGTACTTTTCCAAGCTTGTGGACTGATGTCTTTTTAGAAAGCGTTGGCCACCATAATGACACTCCGTACAGTTGGATGGGCCGAACGATGGCTGTGTACAGCCACAGCGTGACGTGGGGTGCCATTCCCCATTTCAGTCCAATGGACTTCTTACATGTGTACAAAGGGACTGAGGCCTTCTTAACCCGTTCTTCGGTGTTAAGATTCCAGTCTAGTTTGCTGTCTAGAGTTAGCCCTAAGTACTTGGCGGATTTGCTGAAGGCAAGTTCCACCCCAATTCAGGTTGGGGGTTTGAGAGGAGGTATCTTATACTTCCTAGTGAAGAGGACTAAGTCAGTTTTGGCTGGGTTAAGCCCAAGTCCCTTTGAAGTAGCCCATGAGGACAGGGTTCGTAGTGCGGTGGTCATACGCTCACACAAACTTTGGGGGAATTTACCCGAGAAGGCTATAGCGACATCATCCGCGTAGGCTATCACCCGACAGCCCCCTCCCTCTAAGGAGCGCAGCAAGCTGTTAACAGCCAAATTCCAAAGGAGAGGGGAGAGAACACCTCCTTGTGGGGTGCCTCTCTTGACGGCCCTGGAAATGGTCGAAGACCCCAGTGTAGCCCTGACAATCCTGCATTTAAGCAGTTGATCAATCAGTTCCACAATGCGGTGTCCAACCCCCAGCTCCGACAGAGCCTCGGTGATTGCGCCCGGTACGACATTGTTAAAAGCGCCCTCAATGTCTAGAAAGGCTATAAGGCAGTATTCTTTATGGTGAAGTGCCTTTTCTACTGTGGATATAACCGCGTGGAGCGCTGTTTCAGTAGATTTTCCTTTTTGGTAAGCATGTTGTGCTTGAGAGAAGTGATCGGTCTTGATCGAGTCTCTGATATGAATACTCAGCACCCTTTCTAGTGTCTTTAGTAGAAAGGATGTAAGACTGATTGGACGAAAATCCTTTGGGACTGTATGTGAGGCTTTGCCGGCCTTCGGAATGAAGACGACCTAGGATTCGAGCCATGGCTTGGGGATCGAACCGGTTGTCAGAATATCTGAACAAATTTTCTGAAGCCAGTTAATGGCAGTATCCCCTGCATATTGCAATTGGGCTGGAATGATACCATCCAGCCCAGGGGATTTGTAGGGCTAGAAGCTACATATGGCCCAAGCGATGATATCCCTAGAGAAAAGGTCGGTGGATAGGGGGCCGAAAATCTGCGACTGAGCATCCGGGAAAGTGGGTTTCCACCAAAAGTTCCAGTGACTCGAGACTGGTCGTTGTCCACGAGTCATTGGGTCCTTTGAGGAAGCCCACGGGTGCTTGTGCGCTGGAGAGAACTTTCCTGAGCCTAGAGGCTTCTGTGGTACTCTCGATTTTGGAGCAGAAATTCTGCCAAAAGGAGCGTTTAGCTTGTCTGAGTGTCTTCTTGTAGGAGGTTAGGCAGGCTTTATAGAGACTCCATGATTGGTCGTCTCCTCTGAACCTTGCTTTGTTAAAGAGCTTACGTGAAATTTTCCGAAGCTCGCTTATCTGTGGGGACCAGCATGGTGGTTTTGCTTTCCCTCTTGGTTTGCCCTGGGGGCATGACATGTTGAGGGCGGACTTGCATGCCTCCGTGAGCTTGTTAGTGAGCAGCTCTGTGTGCTCGGGGGAAGGGGGTCCCGCTGGGGGCTGCTCTGGAATGAGTCTTGTAAGACATTTTTTGAAAGTGGTCCAGTTCGTACGTCTAACGTTTCTGCACCATTTAGGCTTTGGGATATCGAGAGAGAACACTATGTCGATATACCTATGATCAGAGAATGAGTGCTCATGTAAGACTCTCCATCTTGTAAGTCTCTGGTGAAGGGAGGCTGTGTCTAGCGTTAAGTCTAGGACTTCTTCCCTATTCTTTGTAATAAAGGTTGGGTCGTTTCCTATATTACAAATATTCAGACTCGTCGTGAGGATATAATTAAAGACTAACTCACCCCGTTCATTTATATCCGAGCTGCCCCACTGATGGTGGTGAGCGTTGGCGACGCATCCTATGATGAGCTCGGTGTTAGTCGCTTCGCAGTCGGCGATTAGCGCACGTAGCAGTTGATGAGGGGGTGGCCCTTGATGGTCGTGGGCCATGTAGGTTGAGCTGAGCCTGATGTGACCTGACTCCAGCTCGAGGCACGCAGCAGTGTTGTCGCCATTGCTAAAATTAGGGAGCAGAAAAATATCTAGATGTTTCCTTGCAAGTATGCAGGTACGAACTTAACCTTCGTTTCGGGCTACAAGCAGCTTGTAGTCCTTAGTCCCCAGTCCAGAAACCTTGCCACAGCAGACCCAAGGTTCCTGAATGAGGACAACGTCTACTCCGCATTTGCTTATGCGGAGCAGCAGAGCGGCTGCAGACACCTTACAGTGGTGGAGGTTTATCTGAAGAATTCTCAGAGACATCTTCAAGATTCGACTCCATCACTGTCAGATTAGCCTCTTCGTCCGTGTCTACGTCGAGGTTTATCATGTTGGCCATGTCTTCGGCCAGATCAGAGTCTTCTGATAGGTGGTCGTCACCTGCACTGGCTACAGCCACCGCGTCACTTTCTGTGACTGGGTTGTTTGCACAATGGGCTGTAGTGCTGCCTGCAGTGGCCTCAGCCGTTTGCTGCTCACCTGGAGCTTCTGGCGCCGCAGGTGCGTCCTCCTGAGCCAAAGGCTTGCTAGCCGCGTCCGAACGGTTAACCCGTATTACTATCGGCTTAAAGCCGTAGTGGGCCGATCCGTTGGTTGCGGCTAGGGCCTCGGCTGACTCATCGTTGATGACCAGGATCACCTGCCGATTATTGCCTTCTGGCGCCTCGACCTTAGCGATCCTCCAGTCATGCGTTACCAGGTCGGGGTTACTCAGTTGGAAGAGTTTTAAGATTCTTTCGGGATCCTCGGGCTTGGCGGAAGCCCAGACTCTTGCTCGTGGACGACTGGGCACATCCTTCCAGTCTACTGCCTCCAGCTTTGCGCCGGGATAGACCTCTCCTAGAAGGCCAACAGCTTTTTTGTATAGCTCTGCGTATTTGTCGTCCTCGCAGGCTATAGCTTTAATATTACCCTGATACCATCCGGCATCAGAGCAACGGGGTGGCGGTCCGTCAGACAGCAGCATCAGGTCAACTACCTTCTCCTGCAGCTCATTTTTAATGGCCCCCTACCTGTTCCGCGGGATATGGCCCTCTTTGTGGCCCCTGTCGAGGACCCCAATGAGAACCTTCTCCTTAGCGGCTTCGGCGAAGGACCGAGTGAGCGGCTGTGGCCGCGGAGGTGGCCTGATCCGCTTGGCTTGCGGGGCCGGCTCCTCAACGGAGCGTTGGCGCTTCTGCTTGGCTGGGATGAGGGCTGGGCGGTCAGGCTTTCTTGTAGAATTTCTGCCGCGCGCCGTCGGTCCTGAATGGACGGTTTACTTGCCGCTGTGGTAGCGGACCCCAAGGCAGTTGCCTGCGTCACGGACCGGGAAGCTGGTGTTACAGACTTATGCTGCAACCTCCGAGCCCCAGGAGCCGCTCCAGGTCGACGTCCGGGGTGTGAGGACGAATGGCTTGTTCGCCCTGCACATGTGCCGCTGGCGGCGTTGCGAGCACCTGCTGGCGTACCAGGCGTCGGAAAACGGGTGCTAGCACCTGTAGAGGGATTGGCGTTTCCCACCGGTTTTTTTAAGTGATCCGGACACTGGATTTTTGTTATTTAAATTTGAGCTCATTTTGTTCCCACGAGTAGACGGGAAAGGAAAGTCACCCGCGACATAGCCCGTGTGCCGCGGGAAGCCTATTTAAACTGGAGGTCGGCAGGTATCCAGAGTTCGTTAAGTAAAGACCGAGCACCCCCTCGGCCACGAGTCCCTCGGCACAATGCTGTTCCACCTTGGACTGGGGTATTTTTATAGAGTTTTCTTCTCTCGCCCGACTACCATTCGTCAGCACCCTTGGCAGAGACATGACCGTACCAAGGACCTGCTTCCAGCCGCCCTCGCGTGGAGAGTATAGTCGCACTTCCAGTTGTGAGCCGCAAGGACGGCACGCACTGCACGGTCGCGCATTCAAATTGGCAGTATGAATGCGATTCCCTGCAGCACGCGTTCTTCCCCTTGTTGCTCCAATTGGCTGACGGCCATTTAAGAAGTAACAAGTGTTCACTGAATCCATTTTATTTACTTTGAGAAGTAACAAATAAATAAAATTGATTCAGTGAACATTTATATTAATAATTTCTTAACCAAAACAATGTATTTAATATTTGCGCTTATATTTGCTTGTGCGATATTTCGTATCGATAACTTTATTATTCACATCAAACACTGTGCAATTCTGTGTTTACATGCAATCGAAATAAGGCAAAGCAAAATGAGAAAAATAAATCATTGCTTCAAAAGTCATGAAGCATTGCTTGCAGCTGTTACCCCTCTACTCCCCTTGCCAACAAACGAATGCTTCAGACGCAAAAACTTCATCGTGTAAAAGGGGTCTTAGACCCAAAACAGCTGCAAGCAATGCTTCATGACTTTTAGAGCAATGATTTATTTTTCTCATTTTGCTTTGCCTTATTCCAATTGCATGTAAACCAGTGTTGTCCAAAGTTTGAAAAGGCAGCCACGCGTGGTTGGCAAGAAAAATTCTGCCGGCGTAGCAGCCGACACATGTATAGGGAGAGAGAATATGTGTGTTCTATAAATAGAACGCTCGGCAGCTTGTTCTCTTACGATGCGCGTGTTCGGCTGCATTTGCTCTCTCGACTCATGTGTTCGGCTGAAGCTCAAAAGTCAAACGCGCAGTCATTCGCTATGCTGCATTGCAAAAAAATGTTTCACGTTGCCTTCGTGTTTCGCTGCTTCGCACACAAGCGCAACGCTTTCATTGTGTGAGTTTGGACACCACTGATGTAAACACAGAGTTGCACAGTGTTTGATGTGAATAATAAAGTTATCGATACGAAATATCGCACAAGCAAATTTTAGCGCCAATAGTAAATATATTGTTTTGGTTAAGAAATTATTAATAGTAATGTTCACTGAATCCATTTTATTTACTTGTTACTTCTTAAATCAATTATATGTTAACAAATAATACAATCGATGGCAAAGATGTATGTTTATCGACCATAAATTTAAATCAGAGTTGCATTTACAAAGAAAATGTTGCATGAAAAAACTTCATCGTGTAAATGCGACCAGATTTGCGAAGATGTTTTAAAACAGAATGAAAAAAAACTTCATGAAAAAACTTCATTTCCATGTTTCTTATATTGCTTGTACTTTCTTCTTTTCAAAAGCGCAGTGAGTCGCGTGCGTTCTCGTCTATCACTTCATTCACACTAACTTTCTTCTAGAACATCCGCGCCACACTCAGTCCGTATAGCTATCTCTCTCGGACCTCGCCTTTGTGTATCTACCAATTCATGATGCATACTCTCGTTGTCTCCTTTTTCATTAATTAAAACGTTACTTAACACTAACAGTATTCATAACGCTGACGTGTCTACGTGACTTAGCACTAACAGTACTCTTAACTCTGACGTGTCTATGTAACTTAACTCTAACAGTATTCTTAACAGCAGTTCTACGACACGGCCTTCCTGACATTCACACGTCCTCGTGTGCATAACGTTACGTAAACATCAGGCTTGGCATCACATCTTGCTTGACAATTCATCATGCTTCGCTCAGAACATACAACTTAGCCTTATCATATTTTGCAATGTCAGTTTCCACCAAAACTCGCCCATTTGGCTATCGATTTTATCTGTACATGGTTCTCGGGCTCTTGCCGCCACTCTGCGACGCTGTGCACCTGTAGTGCTTTGATCCACCTCTTGATCAACCATCCGCCACAAACAATTTCATTCTGCACCGACATGAACATTGCCACAAACAATTTCATTCGGCACCGACATGAACATTGCTGCTTGGACCAGCCCCTATGTAAGATGTTCCCTGCACCCTCGGTGACAGAGATTAACCGATGACCTACGTCTTTTTCACCGTAGTCATCCTCGACTGATGATCTACGTCTTTTTCACCGCAATCATCCTCTTCAATCATCTCAGATGAAACACATTCATCTGGCATCCTTCGCAAACTCTCATGTGCATACTTGTATGTTCTTTTGCTAGACATGGATTTCAACAGGTATCTGTCACCTTCCAACAGCTCAATTACCACGAATGGCCCTTTGAACTTCGGATCCAGCTTTGTCTGGTGTCGCTCTTCGCATTTCAGCAAGACATGATCGCCAACCTTGTGCTTAACAATTTTTGCTTTACCTAAATCAACTCTGTTCTTCTCATACATTGCATTCTTGTCAATATTCTCTTTGGCTCGTGTTCTTACATCGTCAAGATCAACGTCACTCTCTTTGTTTACGCATACCATGCCTAGTGGTCTAGCCTCTTTTCCAATCAATAACTCTAATGGACTAAACTTAGTCACACGATTATTTGTGCAGTTCAAGGCTAGCTGCACGTCTTCTAATGCATCCTGCCATGATCTCTCGCTTGTCTCTACAGCTGTCAACATACTCTTCATAGTGCTCATGACTCGCTCTGCTTGCCCGTTCGCCCGACTGGCTCCTGTGGCTATAAGGTGTAGCTCTATTTTATTTGTCAAACAAAACTCACGGAATTTACCACATGCAAAACTTCTACCTTGATCTGCTATTATGCGATTGGGTACGCCAAACAGCGCAATGCCTGATCTAACTGCTTTGATAAAATTTTCTGCATCTAAGTTTAGCGTATGATACAGATAAGTAAGTTTAGTGAATCCGTCAATTTGTATGATAACGTACTCCTTCATGTCATTCTTGTCACTTAGTTTGCCGCTAATGTCTATGTGAATAGTATGCCACGGAATTTTTATTTTTGGAATGGGATGCATTTCCATTTGCACTTTGCCTGATGAGGGCTTAGAGATCTTACAAGTCATACAATTTTCTACAAATTTTCGGGTGTACTTTGACATATTTTCAAACCAGTATTGCTCGTAAACTTTGTCTAATGTTTTCTGCCAACCAAGATGCATTATGCTTTCATGGACATTGTTGATCACGGACCATCTCAAGGCGCGAGGATTGACTGGTAAACAGCGTGTTTTACCGTTTCTCTGAATTTTGCGATATAATAATCCACTCCTAATCTCATATGTTTTCACTATATCATCCTGCATCTCATCTGCGTTTAGCTGTGCTAAAATACCACTAGTGTCTTTATTACGCTGTTGCTCAGCAATTAGCCAATTGTCCGTAATTTCAGCTAAATCAACACGCACCTCAACCGTACTATTTGTGTAACTGGATATATTTGAGATTGGATTACGGGACAAGAAGTCAACATGTGCCATCTAGCATCTGCTGTATCTTTACTCTTACGACCTGCATTTCATCCTCACTGAGTCTGTAAGGGCGTCGTTGAACAGTCTTATTGTTATCTATCAATCGTATTTGTAGCGTACCAGAGGTGACGCGCCTTTTCGGTATTTCATTTATGAAGTAATCAGAGTACTGTTCTAGTATGGTTATTAATGATTGCTTATCGTGCTCACGTAACACTTCATTATCATTAATGGATTTTAACATAATGTCAGTTGTAGTCTCATTATGAATAACATTAACTATTTTGGTTTTAAACAAATTTAACTTTTCTGAATCGATAGTTATGCCAAAATCAAGTTGCAATATTTCACGGCCAATCATTAAATCGTGCTTAAGGCAGTCATCATTTACAACGTGAAATAGGATTTCCAAATGAAATTCAGATATTTTAACTTTGGCCAAAATTTGCAAAGTGCTTTTGACAACATTTTCTCCTATGGCTCTTAATATTACAATATTATAATATCGTTTGCCGGCAATCTTGTTACTCAATTTCTCCTTAATTATTGAGCATTCCGCACCGGAGTAGAAGAAAAATTGGAACGGCTCACCATTTTGATGCAGAAACCCCAGTGGCTTCGATACCGTACACACGTCGACTCGCTTCTCGGTGTTACCACTTGCTGTAACTGTACCCTTGGTGCAATTGGTAGCAATGTGTCCTACATTGCCGCACCTGTAACACCTCACACCTAATCGGTCTCGCCCAGGCGCCGTCCTGTTATATGTTGGCTTTGGTGTTAGTTCGCTCTTCTCTTCTGCAATCCTTTTGCGACAATCACGTATTTTGTGTCCCAACCCATTACAATGATGACACTTGATTGGAGGTTGCATCTTCTGTTTTTTTGGTTCCGGACCATGATCGGAACTAGAGCCTTCAACACGCTTGCCAATTGTGAATGCTTTAAGTTGTTGCTGCAATTCACTGCGCCTCTTAATCGTTTTCGTGTACAGCAAGTTTTGAAGCCTAGTGTCGTTTTGCGATGCATGTGCCATCACAAGCGATACTGCCATCTCCTCAGTTGTCATAGTGCTCCATTTCGTCATCAATGACGTAACTATGCGGCTACAATACATCGACAAGCACTCGTTTGCACTCGGCCGTCCGCTTAATACATTAAACAAAATGGAGGCTGGCGTCTCTATGCCTTCGTATCGTTGCACGAACAGTTCTTGAAACTGAGGCCACGTCATTCCACCAAAACTGATTTGTGACAGCCATTGTGATGCGCTTCCAATTAACGATTTGCTAAGCGTCATCACCAATGCACTGCCCTCCAATGGATGCTCTGCCAAAATCATGCTCGTAGTTTTGCACCAAGCTGCGGCGTCGGCATCAGCGACATCGGGGTTGAACGTAGGCAGCGTCACAAAATTATTTTTTGCAGTTATTGTTGCTGCTGGCAGTTCCAAAAACTTCATATTCTGCTGTTCCAACACTTGCAATATATTTCCAGGATGCTGTAGTTGTGGCGATCCCACTTCTGATGTAGGAGCCGAGGGAATATTGGTATTTTCCATGTTTCTTATATTGCTTGTACTTTCTTTTTTTCCAAAGCGTAGTGAGTCGCGTGCGTTCTCGTCTATCACTTCGTTCACACTAACTTTCTTCTAGAACATCCGCGCCACACTCAGTCCGTATAGCTATCTCTCTCGGACCTCGCCTTTGTGTATCTACCAATTCATGATGCATACTCTCGTTGTCTCCTTTTTCATTAATTAAAACGTTACTTAACACTAACAGTATTCATAACGCTGACGTGTCTACGTGACTTAGCACTAACAGTACTCTTAACTCTGACGTGTCTATGTAACTTAACTCTAACAGTATTCTTAACAGCAATTCTACGACATATAAATAGACGACATAATAGTGTTTTCAACTTCATTGGAAAACATATATTATCACTGAGAAAGGTTTTCGAAAAGCTTAGAGAAGCAAATTTAAAATTACAGCTAGATAAATGCGAATAAATGAAAAAAGAAACAGATCTTTTAGGTCACGTTATAACAGTAGACGGAATTAAACCAAACCCAAATAAAATTGAAGCAGTTAAAGCATTTCCAATACCTAAAACACCGAAAGAAAGATTTCTAGGATTATGTGGATTTTAACGAAAGTTCATACCCCAAGTAGCAAAGCTAATTACACTATTGAGCTTTTTCAATAGCTATCTAATTTTCCGAAAATTCAAATAAATATAACTGCAGCGATATTGCAATAATATAATGTTAATTTTAATTGCCTTCGTGGCCAAACTTAGATTAATATGTACAATGTTTAAAGTCATGTATTGCAACTAACCCCGATTTGGGCTGTGCAATAATAAGCGATTTTTCGTTTGTCGCGAAACAGACAACGATCGATGCTGAGTTACCGACGAATTTGATAGAACTGAACGGCTGCAGATTTGCAGCAGCGGCTTGCACTCAGCTGAAGGCCAAGGGCAAGCAATAGACAGCGTAATAAACTAAATATAAGAGTATGCAAAACAACAGTTAGAAATGTCGTTAAGTTGCTCTTATGCTGCGCAGAGCATGTTACAGCGATTAGTGATAAGAGAGTTATGGTTCTGTTGATGCTGGTTTTTGTTAAAGTAGTTTACTGCCTAACCAAACATTCTACCCCCGTTGGAAGACATGGGCTTTCAACAACATCCTGTTTGGGAAGCGGACATAATTTGCGCACAGCTCTCTTGATAATCCCAGTTGATGTCTTGAGAACAGCTCCTCGGGAGACGCCGTTAGCACCAACAACAAGCTCGACAACACGAGCCAGTGGCCATTTAAAGGGCGACAAGTTTTCGTCCTTTACCAGAACGACATCATTGATGAGAACACCAGGCTGCGATGTTCGCCATTTGGAGCGCTGCTGAAGAAGCGTTAAGTATTCCTCACGCCAGCGATTCCAGAAAATTTGTTGGTAATACGCTGCCAGCGATCTAGGCGGCTAACGTTCAGCGCGGTGACAGCAGGCTCTGGGTACACTGTGAGTGGCACATTACCAAGGAAGTGCGCAGGAGTTAGTACATCCAGATAAAAATGATATTTTGCTGTCTTCACCGCCGCCTCCCAAAGTCCACCGAAGTGTTGCGAACGAGGTGAGATGAAATCCCATTCAATGTCATCAGAAGTACAAAACTCTCGGACAGTGTTGATGTGCTTCTCGCTGAGGAAGAGCCGCTTGAGATCAGCTAGTTCATTCTTGGCTCCCACAAAATTAGAAGCATTGTCCGACCATATGCGAGTAGGTTTACATCTAGTTAAGATGGAACGCTTAAGTGCATTTAGAAAAGCTGCTGTAGACAAATCAGGAACCAGTTCGAGATGCACTGCCTTTGTCGCACAGCAGATGAAAACCGATATGAAGCATTTACAGGACCTTTGTTTCGAACTTGCGCTCTTGAAGTAAAATGGTCCACAGTAGTCCACTCCAGTGACAGCGAAAGGATGCGAGCCACTCACTCAATCCCGGGGAATGTCCACCATGATTGTCTCAGCTAGGACCGGTTTAGCTCGAAAGCACATGATGCATTTGCTTGTCACGCTGGAGACAGTATATAAGACAACTGCAGAATCCAACCAACAATAATACCTACAATTGAACAAATTCATTTGAGCTACCTCTCGAATTAGCTGCGATAGAAGTGCAGCAGCAGATAGCTTCAGCTTTGGTATTGTAAGAGTCCGCAAGGGTGCCACTCGAGACTCGAGACTCGAGCACAAAAGATGAGCTATGCGCCTTCCACCTGTTATAGATACGACGTAAATGCATCCACCGTAAGCTTCAATGCTAGCATCACTAAATCCATGAACTTCGATGATGCCCTTTGGAACAATAACCAGACGCGGAAACTTTATTTTCTCCGTATGAGAAATGTCAGCACATAAAGTGTTCCAGGAACAATGCAGTGATGCAGGAAGACTTTCATCCCAATCCAAATGTTCTCTCCAAAGGTGCTGCATAAAGATCTTGGCCTTGGATATCACGAGTCCGATAAGCCCAAGCGGATCATAGAATCGAGCAATGGTCGTAAGTACAGTCCGTTTGCTAGGCTTGCCAGGCTGCCAACAGAAGGCAGTCTGAAGCTGGATCCCATGCCAATCCAAGCGTCTTAGTGATATCTGTGCCATCATCAATCTTTAGAAAGGTCTCTTTATCTTCATCAGGCACCTGTTGAAGCACGCTAGGATCATTGGAACACCATTTCCGAAGCTTGAAATTCCCTTTCCGTAAAAGACTGACTGTTTGATGCATGACTTTAACTACTTCTTGGGCAGAGTCGCCTCCAGTGATGAGGTCATCCACCTTAGATCCAACAGGAAACGATATTTTTTCATCTATAGCCAATTGCTGCATGGCCCGAACTGCCAGAAAAGAAGCTGGCTTTGTGCCATAGGTAACGGTATCGAGTTTGAAAACTTGAATTTCCTGATGAGGCGCATCACGCCAAAGGATGCATTGCAGGTACGAGTCGGATTCAGCCATCCTAACGCACCTATACATTTTATACAAAAGTCATTAGTCAAGGCTACTGGAAATGTTCTAAATTGCAAAAGAGTGCTGAAAAGCTTGCGTTTTATTGTTGGGCCTGTCATGAGGATTTCATTAAGCGAATAACCAGACGAAGACACATCTGAACCATCAAACACAACTCTAAGCTTAGTGGTTGAGATGTCCTCCTTCAGCACGCAATGATGAGACAGATAATAGTTGCAGCGACTAAGCATGTGCGACTCAACAATAGACATGTGATTAAGGTCCACGTACTCTTTGATGAACGCGGAACACTGAGACTTCAACTCAGGATGACGCTCCAATTTGCGTTCCAGGTTACAAAAACGACGATAAGCTTGCTGATATGAATCCCCAATCAGATCCACAGGATGTTTAACTGGAAGGCGAACCGAATATTCGCCAGTGCCTAAACGAGCAAAAGTTTGTTTAAAATGGGCTTCACAGTCAAGTTCCTCCTTAGTAGATTCATTTACTACACTAAAGCAGGATTCTAACTCCCAAAAACGACGTACGATTTCATCAAGCTTATGATCAGGGCTAGTAGTTGGCGTTGAAATCGAGCGAGTGGCCATCAATGAGGTAGGGCTTATTGACGACGTTCCTCCTGTCACTATCCAGCCCAACTGAGTTTTTTGGAGAATGGGTAAGCCAGGAGCGAATTTAATTTGGCCAATGCATAACAATTCAAAAAACAGACCAGCTCCAATTAGAAGATCGATTTGTTGTGGCTTAAAGAATTCTGGATCAGCCAAGCGAATATTTGAGGGTATATTCCAACGATCAGTGCTAAGATCATAGCTTGGAGCTATTAAAACTGAGATGCTAGCAGCGTAGTCAGTTGTTCGTGAATTAAGACTTATATCAGCTGCATAGCCTTCTGAGTCAACACTAGACTCCCCTAGTCCTGAAATCAAAGTAGGCGACCGATGCTTACGTAGCTGGAGGTATTGAGCTTAACGGGATGTAATAATGTGCACCTGCGAACCAGAATCGAGTAGAGCACGGCAAGGAACAAGAACACCAGTGCGACTCCTAACGCAGATGACAGCAGTTGCCAATAGCACAATGTCTTGACTGAGATTTTGGGCTACAAGTGTTGACGCGGATTTTGCAGCAGGCGCATGCAGAGCAGATATAATATGAGAGCCCTCAATCTGAGTCTCAAAATGAAGAAGAGTGTGATGCTTGACCTTACAACGATTGCAGGCGGTCGAACTGCACTCTTTCATTCCATGCCCCTTGCGCAGGCAATTAATGCAAAGAGACAGCTTCTTAACCTCGCGAAAACGCAGTTGCGGAGACAGATTTTCAAAACGGAGCAATTGTAAATCAAATGGCCAGATGACTCACAAAACACGCATTCATTTGTGCTGGAGTTAGTAGCGACAAAGGCTTTTCTACTGGTGTTAGGGGTTTTGCTACTTTTTCCCACCTTAGAGCTAGGCGTATACGTTGCCATAGCGTGTTCCACATTTTCCAACCTTTGACATCGTCTATCCAAAAAAGCCATGAATTGTTCACAAGTCAGGATTGTATCCATCGCTGCTGTCTCCTCCCAACTGGTCTGAGTTGCCTTGTCCACTTTCTGTAGCAAGCTGTGCACAATAATAAAACCTGCAATCTGCTCAACGCTGCCCATGCTTTGAAGAGCGCGGATGTTGGCGTTTACGGTATCCGAAAGGGTTCGAAGTTTAACCGCTGACGACGACTCGATGCAATCCAAACCCAAAATCTCAGTGACATTATTATATTAAACCGCTTTTTTAGTAAATCTAACGCAATTGAATAGTTAGCGCTGCTGATTTCCAGCGATGAAACACACTCCAGGGCTGGTCCTTTCAGGCACGATCACAAATGCTGAATTTCGGACACTTGCACGCTATTGTTCAAAGCTTAGTGTATTTCAAGCACAATTCAATTTATTGCCTCGAAAAACACTTTCATATATTACAGTTTTGTATGCACTGACGTTCTTGCGATTTACTTATTTTTGCAAGTGCAGCTGGTAACAACGTAACGATTTAATTGCACCAATATAACAACAAATAAGGGCAAACACCTTGAGCACAAGCAAATGCAAAGCGAAACGGGAGCAGCAATAGCAATGCAGAAACGGTTGCTGCAGCGGTTTAATGTTTAAAGAGATAAGAGAAGATAATGCGCGGGCGTCAATGCAGGTCAAACACCTTAATGCAAAAGTGAACGCAAAAACGAAGCGACAACAGCGAAAACGATAAAAGAGCGCGGGCGCGCTTTACTAACTCTATAAGTTAAATAATTTTTAATTATTTAAACAAATGCAGAGTAATCACGTCGGGGTCACCAAATGTTGAGCTATTGAGCTTTTTCAATAGCTATCGAATTTCCGAAATGTCACTAAACAAATTATAAATGCTGCGAGATTTGCATTACTGAGTATAATATGTATATTTATACCCTTCACATGTGAAACAGGGTATATTGACTTTGTCATGAATCTGTAACGCCTTAAAGGAATGATGGGAGACCCCATAAACTATATATCAAAATGATCAGGACGAGCTCAGGAATTGATTTCCGTCCGTCCGTCCGTCTGTCCGTCTGTCCGTCTGTCTGTTTCAACACGATTTCCGGCCAAATTGCTGAACCGATCTTGATGAAACTTTCACAGATTGCTCAGATCATGTCGGGTTTGTTCACTATGGAATTTCATCCCGATCGGAGCATTCTACGACATAGCCACCATACAAATTTACCATATCAACACGATTTCCGGCCAAACTGCTGAACCGATCTTGATGAAACTTTCACAGATTGCTCAGATCATGTCGGGTTTGTTCACTACGAAATTTCATTTCGATCGGAGCATTCTACGACATAGCCACCATACAAATTTACCATATCGTACTATCAATTGTTGTCTCTGTCGTGCACTTTCAAGTACCTACATGTCAAATTGTTGTTGTTGCACACGAACAAGTAAATGACGCTCAAGAGTAAAAATATTAGCGAAAAATTACCAACAACTGCACAGAAACATAAGAGGGGGAGCATTGATTTGGCTGTGTGAAGGGTATCATAGTCTTGGCATAGCCAAAATTAACTATGCGCCACTATGTTTATACCCTTCACATGTGAATCAGGGTATATTGACTTTGTCATGAATCTGTAACGCCTTAAAGGAATGATGGGAGACCCCATAAACTATATATCAAAATGATCAGGACGAGCTCAGGAATTGATTTCCGTCCGTCCGTCCGTCTGTCCGTCTGTCCGTCTGTCTGTTTCAACACGATTTCCGGCCAAACTGCTGAACCGATCTTGATGAAACTTTCACAGATTGCTTAGATCATGTCGGGTTTGTTCACTATGAAATTTCATCCCGATCGGAGCATTCTACGATATAGCCACCATATAAATTTACCATATCAACACGATTTCCGGCCAAACTGCTGAACCGATATTGATGAAACTTTCACAGATTGCTTAGATCATGTCGGGTTTGTTCACTATGAAATTTCATCCCGATGGGAGCATTCTACGATATAGCCACCATATAAATTTACCATATCAACACGATTTCCGGCCAAACTGCTGAACCGATATTGATGAAACTTTCACAGATTGCTTAGATCATGTCGGGTTTATTCACTATGAAATTTCATCCCGATCGGAGCATTCTACGACATAGCCACCATACAAATTTATCATATCAACACGATTTCCGGCCAAACTGCTGAACCGATCTTGATGAAACTTTCACAGATTGCTTAGATCATGTCGGGTTTGTTCACTATGAAATTTCATTTCGATCGGAGCTTTCTACGACATAGCCACCATACAAATTTACCATATCGTACTATCAATTGTTGTCTCTGTCGTGCACTTTCAAGTACCTACATGTCAAATTGTTGTTGTTGCACACGAACAAGTAAATGACGCTCAAGAGTAAAAATATTAGCGAAAAATTACCAACAACTGCACAGAAACATAAGAGGGGGGAGCATTGATTTGGCTGTGTGAAGGGTATCATAGTCTTGGCATAGCCAAAAGTAACTATGCGCCACTATGTTTTAATTTGCCTTCGTGGCCGAACTTAAATTAATTAACAATTGTTTAAAGTTGTGTATTGCAACTAACCCCGATTTGGGCTGTGCAATAATAAGCGATTTTTCGTTTGTCGCGAAACAGACAACGATCGATGCTGAGTTACCGACGTATTTTATTGAACTGAACGGCTGCAGAAATGCAGCAGCGGCTTGCACTCAGCTGAAGGCCAAGGGCAAGCAATAAACAGCGTAATAAACTAAATATAAGAGTATGCAAAACAACAGTTAGAAATTACGTTAAGTTGCTCTTATGCTGCGCAGAGCATGTTACAGCGATAAGTGATAAGAGAGTTATGGTTCTGTTGATGCTGGTTTTTGTTAAAGTAGTTTACTGCGTAACCAAACAGGGAGCAAAAATAAATATAAACAAAAAAGAGTATACAGAAAGAAGCATTCGAAAAATTAAAATTACTCATTATGTCTGACCCAATATTAATTTATAATTATTATAAAAGAGATGGCCAACAATGAATTCTTAACCTACTACTTAATTTAAAGAGCGCTAGCTGCAAGGCTTTCGGCTCGCTTTTTACATGATTTTTACAAATATATGTGTGTTTATGTATTTATATTTTGTTTGTCAGTCCTTAGTTTTTTATAAATTTTATTATTATGGAGATGTTAGCTGGGGTGGGCGTATGGAGTATCTCAAGTGGGAGGAGGGGCAGGTTAGCTCTCCACCTGTTGGTTTTTGGGCAGTCCATGATGATGTGTTTTATGGATAGGGGGTGGGAATTGCAAAAGGTACAGGCCGGGGGAGGCTGTCGTTGAAGCAGGTGGCTGTGCGTGAGATTTGTGTGGCCGATTCGGAGTCTGGTGTAGATTTATATGTCTCGTGCGCTGATGTGTAATGGGTATGATGGAGTTTTTCCGCAGTCGTTGAAAAGCTTATAATGGTGGGAGACTAGGAGCCAGTCGGTTAGTTGCTTGTTTTTGATGAAGTTTTAGATCAGTCGAAATAAGTCTGGTTTTTCCGCTATTTTTCTTGTTCGCGATAGCGATGTAGCAGCCAATTTAGCAATTCTGTCTGCTTCTTCGTTTCCTTGTATACCAGCATGTCCGGGTATCAACATGATCTTTATGTTATTGTGTGAAATAATGAGGTCACGGTTTTGGGAGATAATGTTTTGGGTGTTGTTTGGGTTTTTAAGCGCTAGTATGGTGGATCTGCTGTCGGTGCAAATAATGTGTGGCTGCGTGTGACAAGCTGAAGCATATCTTACTGCCTGCAGTATGGCGTAGGCTTCAGCTGTAAATATTGAGCAGTATTCGTTGATTCGACCAGATTCCAGGATTGTGCCATCGTTTATTATTACCGCGTATGAGGAATTTTCTGTAGTTTTAGAACCATCGGTGTACAGAAATGTAGCGTTTTTGTATGCTTCACTGTTCCTCAGTGAGCTGAACAGATTGCGGTAATGCTGGGGAGAAGTATCTGCTTTGGTGAATTTTTCAATGTCGGTGATAAATGAAGAAGGTTCTATGAGCCACGAGGGAACTATGTTGGCTTGGATGAGCGTTGGTGGGAGGTTGAACGACACTTCGGACGACAATTTGAGGCTATGAAATACCGCAGAGAGTTTCTTGATGATATGGTTGAGGTTTTTGTTGTTGTGGAGTAGAAGTCTTGGCACGAGCTTGAGCGTAGCTTGGAGGATCCTGATTTCCAGTGACGGTAGTTCTGCTTCGGCTTCAACAATTTTTGTAGGGAATGTTGGGAACGCACGAATGCTTCTTTTTGCTGCAGTGTGGTATAGGGAAGAAATGGATTTTATATTGGATTTGGATGAATGACCATAAATGGCCAGTGCGTAATCAATTTTTGATAGGATCAGGGCCTGCGTGTCTCTGATCATTATGGTTCTCTGTGATTCAGTGCGTTGCGAGGAAAGATATTTTATAATATTTAGTCTTGCAGCTAGGCTCTTTTTCAGATATTTACAGTGTTTTTTAAAATTGAGTCTCCTATCAAAAATTAGGCTTAAGATCTTAAGATTGTCACAATATGGTATCTTAGCATTTGAAAGATTAATGTCTAGTGGCTTACAGTTATGTTTTTTGCAAATGTGCAGTATCTTACATTTTTCTAACGCTAGGTTGGCACCTGAGGTGAGTGACCATGTTTGTATTACATTTAATATATTTTTAAATAAAGAATTTACAGTTCTGGTGCATTTGATTTTTGTAAAAATTAATACATCGTCCGCATATAGGACGTGTTCCATGTGGTTAAATTTATTGATAATGGTGCTAATTTCATTAAATGCTAGTGTGAACAGGGTATCAGACAAGGGGGAGCCCTGAGGTATACCGTTGTGTAGAGGGTATGTGTTTGAATAGGCGTTCTGTACGCGTACAGCGGTTGGTAAGAAATGATTTTACTATATTGTACATTTTTTTTCTTATTTTTATTTGTGCAAGTTGTTTAAGAACCATATGTTCTCCAATACGATCAAATGCTATCTCAAAGTCAAGGCAGAGGGCTGAGACGTGGTTACGTGTTGCAATGGCGGTCGTTGCGAAATGGTCTAAAATTAGTAAAGCATCTAAAGTGCTATGGTTTTTTTTAAAGCCAAATTGTTGCTCGCTCAGAGAACGCTTTCTTGATATGTGCCACATAATTTGCTTGGAAATGATTTTTTCAAAGATTTTTCCCAAACAGGGGAGAAGGGAGATGGGTCGATAGCTAGTGAGGTCGGTGGGAGATTTATTTGGTTTGGGTATTGGTATGATAGCTGCGCATTTCCAGCATTGTGGAAAGCAACCTTGGTCAAATACATTTTTGAATATTTGAATGATTGACATCTTTATACCATTTGGGATGTTCTTAATCGTGGGGTATGAGATTTTGTCAATACCAGGAGACTTGCCCTTAACAACTGCGAGTGCAGAGTCGTACTCTAGAATGTCAATTTTTGTGTCGATCATTCTGGCCAGTTTAGAAGGGTTGGGATTGGTGAGTTGAAAAACAGAGTGTTGTGTTTCTCGGCTGAGAACCGAGGGCTGAAGTTGTTGTTATGAGAGTATGAACTCCAAAAATCACCAAAAGCATTAGAAAGTTCTTTGAGGTCGTAAATTGGCCCGTTAGGGGTGTTAAGGAACTTGATTTGGGTTGTTGTAGAAGAGCCAATTAGCCTTTTAATATCAGACCAGATTCGTTTGGGAGTGGATAAGGGTGATATATTTTCTGTTATCTTTATGAAGCTGGCTTGTTTGCATTCTCTACACTTGTATCGGAATATTGCTTGGCTCTTTTTATACGCTGTTTATATGTATACCAGGCTTTTTGTTTCAGCTCTCTGAGCTTAGAGAGTTCTCTGTTCCACCAGGAACTTGTTTTCTTTGAGCGTGCTGATTTAGATTGAGGGATATGGAAGTGAGCTGCCGTACGTATGAGTTTGTTTATGTTAGCCACAGCTCTATTGATATTATTTGAGCTGATGTGATTATTTGTTTGAGAGTTTAGGAATGCATGAAATTCTAGCCAGTTTGCTCGATCTGTGAGGAATTTATTAATAAATGGGTTTTTTTGAGATTGGCTGCGGACTATAGTTGTAATTAATGGAAAATTATCACTACCACATAGATTGTTAGAGGTGTATGAAGACAAAAGGGGGAGTAAATCGGGAGAGCAAATTTTAAGGTTGAGTGAAGGTTTTATGTATGGAGAAGTGAGTTGGTTGACCGTCATTTGAGTTTTTTCGTTGCAAAAATCATAACTTTTGAACCAAATGAGATAATCGATCAACTTAAAAAGCATCTGATAGATAATTAATCAACCTATAAAATGAGCATACGATTTTTGGGTGCCTATTTATTGGTATGCAAAGTTGAAATTTGTGAAAAAACCAATTTTACGGGATGGAAAAACAATATCAGGGGTGCCACAGAAAACGTCAGTGAAATTTGATTCCGCCAGAAGCAAAATCGTCTTAAAATTTTCACGGTGCCACAGAACTCCGAGTGATTTCATTTACTTAGTGTGTGCACAAACCTTATCGGACTTGGCTGCTAATTTTTTAAATATTTTGATTTTTATTGTTTCATTTTAATGGTTTTTATAATTTAAAATTAATATTATAATAATTAAAAATAATTTTTTTTTTTAATTTTTTGTAAAATATTCATCACAATCCGTAAAAGATGGTATATCTAAAAGAGAAATCATCTCTGCATTATACGTATTTTCTAATTCTTTTCGTGACTTAACATGCCTCAGTGATGAAATTAGTGGATCTGAAGATGCTGCTAACATGTTGAAGAGGGCCTCATTTTGTCTCACCCTTGATGCTTTGAAAGTGTTTAGCAATCTGTATTTTTTATAAAATTTATTTAATGTATTGTGCTTCTTCAGAAAGCTCTCCAATTGGCAAAGACTGATACTCAATTATATCTTTGCCATGCGCCAATATTTTATGGACTGTCGGGGTCAACTTTTTCTGCGGATATAATTCTGCTAACAGTGATGCTGTTTTTGAAGCATATTCTCCATACTTGGCAGAATTATCTTTTTCCTTGCAGTTCAAAACATTTAAGATCGTTCCCAATCTCTTAACGATTTGATTGTTGATTCCATTTTTTTTCAATATATAGTCTAATCTACTACCTGATAGATACCGTTTGTATCAAGGGTTCAATAAAAGAGTCAGCTTTCATGCCTGCAAAATTTATCTAATATTTGTTATATATTTGGGCTTAGGTCAATTTGTACAATAAGGGTACTACGCACGTGTCCAATAGGATGCCTACCTGTATGGGATGTTACTACATACTTGTACACCAGTGCAATTTCTATATATGGTGCGTATCAGGTAGTTTATTTGTATATCCTGTAACTGCACCTGAGTTTAGGGACCAGAATTTAACAAAAGGTTTCAGGCAAGCATAACTAAATGAAAAACAACAAGTGGAAACGTTGCAGTCGGACGCAACCGACTGCGGCATACTCGATACCAGTATTAAAACCGGTAAAAAGAGGCCTGATTGCAAAGGGGTACGGATGCGGCAGGGGTGTACACTGCCTTAAAGATTCTCCAATGCAGATGGGGATGCCACCAGCTATATTCCTTCCAAATTTGGTGACTCTAGCTCAAAGTTTGTAAAATGTAGGGAAAGGGGGGGGCTGGGGGCGGTATGGGTAGTTGTGGCATCAAAATTTTTGTTGCAGATCTTTGTGAAATGTCAATTGCTATCTTCATACCAAATTTGGTGACTCTAGCTCAAAATTTGTAAAAGGTGGGGAAAGATGGGGCTGGGGGCGGTATGGGTGGGCGAGGCATCCAAATTTTTGATGCAGATCTATGTGGAATGTCAATTGCTATCTACATACCAAATTTGGTGACTCTAGCTCGAAGTTTGTAAAAAGTGGGGCAAGGGGGGCTGGGGGCGGTATGGGTGGGCGTGGCATCAAAATTTTTGATTCAGATCTTTGTGAAATATCAATTGCTATCTTCATACCAAATTTGGTGACTCTAGCTCGAAATTTGTAAAAAGTGGGGAAAGGGGGGGCTGGGGGCGGTATGGGTGGGCGTGGCATCCAAATTTGTGATGCAGATCTTTGTGGAATGTCAATTGCTATCTTCATACCAAATTTGGTAACTCTAGCTCGAAAATTGTAAAAAGTGGGGAAAGGGGGGCGAAATGGAGGGCGTGGCTCCAAAACTTTGATGCACTTTTTTGGGGGTCGTTACCACCTATCTTCCTACCAAATTTGGAGGCTCTAGCTCCACAACTCTGGAAGATACACTCATTCCCGTTTTTGACGAAGCGTTGGGCTGGATGGGGGGGCTAGGGCAGTATTGGTGGGCGTGGCATCCAAACTTTTGGTGCAGTTTTTAGGGAGTCATCATCACCTATCTTGGCACCAAATTTGGTGGCTATAGCTCAAAAACTGTGGGAGATATAGTCTTTTTTGACTTTAAAATGCGGGGGGGCTGGGGGCGGAAAGGGGGGCGTGGCTCCAAAATTTTTGATGCAGTTTTTTGGGGGTTGCTAATAGCTATCTTCTTACCAAATTTGGTACTTCTAGCTGTAAGGATGTGCGAAATATGTGGATTTATCGGTATTGGGTTATCGAATTTATCGATTTGCCAGCCCCCCAGTTATCGTAGAACCCCCATCTTGACACTTTAATTTACTATCCCATAGATAAAGAGAATTGGAAAGTTTCAAGTCTCTAGCTTGAAGGGTGTGGAAAAAACTTGCATACATACGGACGGACAGACGGACAGACACCATGACGGACATTGCACAAAACCAATATACTCTTTACCTTCGGTATCGAGTATAATAGCCTAGCAAAAACTATTTATCATGAAGTCTAAACGGTCTTAAGACCATGAATCCTAAGCTAGTGAAAATTATTGTAAATGACTTGATTGCGCTCTTTTTATTAGTTTAACATACACACAAGAAGTGCTCTACAATACAACCACAAAAAAAAAAGAAGAACAAATCATACCATACAATTACCAAATCAAATCTTATTCTTTGGAGCCTCCTCCACAAACAGTATACAATAAAATCAGACCCTAATCTAAAATCAAAACACAAGATCAAGAGCTAGGGTGTATAAAAAGATTAAAACAAAAAAAGAAAAAAAAAACTGAAAATACCAATATTTAGTGGGTATAAACCAATTCGGTGATAGTAAACGTACATTATTTTATGCCCGTTATGTAAAATACCGACTTTTACGTCATCTCGAGCTTTAGTACATCACAACCTTATTTTGCCATCCAAATTCAAGATTAATGCAAGGTTCAAGAAGAATAAAGCACATTTCAATGGTTTCATGAATTTACGAAATATCTCAGATCAATGAAAAACAAATCCTTCAGCGACAATAAGTTTTGAGCACTAAAGAAAATGAATCTCTTTAAGAAATTATTATAATAATTAAATGAAAAAATAAGACCTAATAACATGGCATCTAGAACAAAAAGGTTTTGTTCTTATTAAAATTAATAAAGCACCTACAAAAAAAAAAAAAAAATAAATAAATAAATAAAATAAAAGAAAGAAAAAAATTGAAGTGAGATGTAACAAAACTGCAACTATCACAGTTAAGGAACAGTAGTAGTAGATACTTAACCCTTAAATTAAAACAGCTAACAAAGTCATACTTTTCGAAACAGTGTAAGACTCATGTCTCGAACTGTTAAGCTAGTTCATTGCACTTCCTCATTAAATGTAATAAAAATGAGGAGAATAATGAAATAAAATATTCCCATCCATCAATTAAAAGAAATTAATAACGAAATTTTCTTAGTTTAAGCAATGAGTTTGGAAATATAAAAATCTTACATAATCACTAAAAAAGTAGAAAGGTATATAGGTTGACAGTTAAAATATATTAAAGCAATCAATTATAAAGTGAAAAATCAATGTCCGATCGATTTACCAGTTAAAATTAAGCTAACGTATTAAGGACAATAATACAATCTATCTCGTTTTAAGCGTAAAGTCTAGTCAAAATAGCTAACAACATAACATAAAATTTTTAAAAATCAAAAGAATACTAAGTTGATTAAAACGAATAAGTATTACACAAATTAAGATAGGGTATCAGACAACATCAATAGAAGAATTTTTGAAGTCAGTAAAAGAGTACAAAACACATTCTTTATACATTTTTATCGTAAGTAGCAAACTGGGAAAGAGAATAGTAAAAACCGTTTGTATAAAAAAAAAACAATCCAGCTGCTTAGAACATCTTACTGTTTTCATTTTCTTTATTTTAGAAATTTAATTGATATGTGAGTTTGATGAAATAATTTAAGTCGAGTATAAGAAATAGTTTGACGGATATCTTAAATATGAAAAGTGTCATTTGACGAAAATCTTTTAGCGAGCAGACGGAAAGTTAAGGAAAAGATTATTTGTTAAGCCTAAAAGATTACCTTAAAGAATTTAAAGAATGTTAAAGCAAAATAAATTATTACTGAGATAGAACAGAATCGAATATATGGGTACTAAAAAAAAAAATAAAAATAAATAAATAATAATAAATTCAATTAACGATGAAGTATAAATATTAAGAGCTAAATAATTTTGTTGAAACATGATTTATTATACCAGCTACATGAACTTCTTTAAGCTTTTAAAATAGTGACATACATAAAAGCATTCTTAGATATGTATTTAGTGAGTACTAGAACTTAGGCTTATAATATAGACTTAAAAAGCTTTTTATCAAGCCGAAACAAAATCATGGAGTATGACTTCTGTGTGTTCTACCGGCTATAACTATATGTCATTAATATAAATGTTCGGTGTTTGTGTTTGCTTAATCCCTCAACGGAACAAGCTTAATATAATTCTCAAATTTAACATACTGTAAAAATCTATGAAAAAAAAAATAAACTAAATAAATTAAATTAAAACATACCTATAAGAAAAACATAAATTGATAGTTTACTAACAAAGTAAAAAAAATTAAAAAGTTATACTAATTAGCTCTATACAAGTAACAGAAGTCAGTGAAATAATCAAAACAGATGTATGCAAATAAAGGTTAGAAACGTAAGTAGCGAAAAAGTTGGGTGTGCGTTAGAAAGAGAGACATTCAATTAACATACCACCTGCATTTCATAGACGCTCGTGTATAGAATCGCATAAAGGAGCGTGTTTTAATATAATAATATAAGCAGGATCGCTTTCCCCCTATAGCACTTTCACCCTCTAACACTTACTCCCTCTAGCACTAACTCTCTCTTTCTCCCTCTAACACTTTCCCCCTCTTACACCTTCCCCCTATAACATTCCAATCTAAATCTGCAAGTCTCAATACTCTTGTTTAAAAACAATGTTTTCATCTTGCTGCTGCTGCGTAGGAAAATTCCCATCCCTTGCTTACATAACCCTCACGAATGTTGTTGCTTTTGATCATAAGAATGTGGCCTACGGATGTACTGCCCTTTGACAAGCGTACTTCAAACAAGCACAATCTTGTCTCAACCCTTTTATCCTTTGGATCACTGGTTTTCACAACCATAAACATTCGTTGTTTATGTTTTGCCTGCTGGTGTGCAAGGCAACGCACCTCAAACAGGCGCCCTCTCGACTCTCTCTTATCTACTTATTCGTAGTTAAGAAACCTGCGCACAGTTGACTCTCTCTCTCTTATCTACTAACTTGTAGCTAAGAAACCTTAATAGTTTCAAAGGCAATGTACTTGGCTCACTGATCCTCACGGACGGTGATATCTATAACATATTAGCCAACTAATGTACTTGACCTTTGACTAGTGCACTTCAAGCATGCACAAACTTGTCTCTAAGTCTTCCTCCCTCTAACACTTTCCCCCTCTAACTCTTTCCCCTCTTACACACATACTCCTTCTAACACTTTCCCCCTCTAACTCTTTCCTCCTCTAACATATTTTAATCTTAATCTGCAAGTATCAATACTCTTGTTTAAAAACAATGTGTTGATCTTGCTGCTGCTGCTGTTGCTGCGTAGGAAAATTTCCATCCCTTGCTTACATAACCCCCCACGGATTTTGTTGTTGTTGTTGCTGTTGACCATAACAATGCAACGTACATCGAACAAGCGCTCGCTTTTCTCTATTCTCTATCCTTACTTCCTTTGATCACTGGTTATCACAACCGTAAACATTCATTTTTTGACGTGTGTTGCAGGTTTATAATGCCACGCACGTCAAAGAGGCGCCCTCTCGACTCTCTCTTATCTATCCTTTCTTCCTGTGCAATCTGCACCTCATGACCATAAACAGGTTTACAATGCCACGCACGTCAAAGAGGCGCCCTCTCGACTCTCTCTTATCTATCCTTTCTTCCTGTGCACACTGCACCTCATGACCATAAACAGGTTTACAATGCCACGCACGTCAAAGAGGCGCACAATTGACTCTCTCTTATCTATCCTTTCTTCCTGTGTACACTGCACCTCATGACCATAAACAGGTTTACAATGCCACGCACGTCAAAGAGGCGCACAATTGACTCTAACACTAGTTAGGTAAATAACCAAATCTGCTCCTCTGATCACTGCTTTCACAGATGCTGCTGGTAAAGTGGTGGGCTAGGAATGTTAATCCTTTGTTCTCCACCTTAGTCTAATTAAAGCGGGCACGATCATGAAAAAAAAAGGGTCATAAATTATCATATTGAAGGGGCGATAAAAGGGTCAAAAAAAAGGGGTGCGATAAAAGGGTCAAAAAAAAGGGGGCGATAAAAGGGTCATAAAATTTAATGGGGTCATAAATTGTCGGCATCCCTTTGGGGTAGAACCGGCAGTTCCCTACTACTGCTCTCATTGTTCTAATTGGATTGTCTGTACTTATTATGTCTACATAAGCTTTTTGGAATGTTTTGCAGTCACCATTGTGAGGGAAATATACTACACTATTTTTTGCACATAAATATTCTTTTATTAGCTCTTTTGCTCTCTCTTTATTCATCTCTGTATAATTTATGATAATTTTAGTTTTGTGAAAGTAGTTTATTTTCTTTAAGTCTTCTGTATGGTTTTTAATAAATTCTATTTGGTGGTTGTAATTGTTTAAGGGTCTTTCTGTGATTTGAATGCAATTTTGGTTGTCTTCGCAAGAGCTGTGTATTGTTAATGCTACGCTGTATTGTGTATCTCCCATGAAATTTTCCTCTTATTTAATGCTTGAAAGTGCATCTGCTACATAATTCTCTTTACCTGGTAAATATTTAATTTCATAATCGAATTCATTTAGCCTGACTTTCCATATTAGGGTCCTGAGTGTTTTCTAGCCATACTTAAGGCTTGTGGTCGCTTAGGATTTCGAATTTTCTACAGAAAAGATATGATCTGAAATTTTTGGTTTCCCATATAATAGCCAAGAGTTCTTTTTCTATTTCGGAATAATTATTTTCATGTTTATTAAGGGTCCTGCTTGCTAAGCATATTGGTTTGTGATCCTGTGATAAAACTGCTCCTAGTGCATAATTACTTGCGTCTGTTGTCAGTGAAAAATTCTTGTTATAGTCGGGATAAATTAACCAACCCAATGCGCTGCAAAAATTGCCAGTTATTCGGACACACATCCAAACGCTGCACTAGAGAGCCCATCTGTGGCTCTTGTAACCCCCCCGCACACGAAAACCAATGCACCCGAAGGACACTCCGCGTCCAGCAACAAATGCCCAATATTCAACCAACAAAAAAAAAATTCTGAAAATTCAAGGTCAAACCAAATGCTCGTTCAAAGAAGCCAAGCAAAAATACATGTCAACGACCCGCTCTGCAAACCAACCATAATCACAATCGTATGCACAAGCTGTCGCCAGCACATCCAACGCAGCAGACACACACCAAAGAAGTGGAAACGTTGCAGTCGGACGCAACCGACTGCGGCATACTCGATACCAGTATTAAAACCGGTAAAAAGAGGCCTGATTGCAAAGGGGTACGGATGCGGCAGGGGTGTACGCTGCCTTAAAGATTCTCCAATGCAGATGGGGATGCCACCAGCTATATTCCTTCCAAATTTGGTGACTCTAGCTCAAAGTTTGTAAAATGTAGGGAAAGGGGGGGAGGCTGGGGGCGGTATGGGTAGTTGTGGCATCAAAATTTTTGTTGCAGATCTTTGGGAAATGTCAATTGCTATCTTCATACCAAATTTGGTGACTCTAGCTCAAAATTTGAAAAAGGTGGGGAAAGATGGGGCTGGGGGCGGTATGGGTGGGCGTGGCATCAAAATTTTTGATGCAGATCTTTGTGAAATGTCAATTGCTATCTTCATACCAAATTTGGTGACTCTAGCTCAAAATTTGTAAAAGGTGGGGCAAGGGGGTGGGGGCGGTATGGGTGGGCGTGGCATCAAAATTTTTGATTCAGATCTTTGTGAAATATCAATTGCTATCTTCATACCAAATTTGGTGACTCTAGCTCGAAATTTGAAAAAAGTGGGGAAAGGGGGCTGGGGGCGGATCCAAATTTGTGATGCAGATCTTTTTGGAATGTCAATTGCTATCTTCATACCAAATTTGGTGACTGTAGCTCGAAAATTATAAAAAGTGGGGAAAGGGGGGCGAAATGGAGGGCGTGGCTCCAAAACTTTGATGCAGATTTTTGGGGGTCGTTGCCAGCTATCTTCCTACCAAATTTGGTGGCTCTAGCTCCACAACTCTGGAAGATACACGCATTCCCGTTTTTGACGAAGCGTTGGGGTGGATGGGGGGGGCTAGGGCAGTATTGGTGGGCGTGGCATCCAAACTTTTGGTGCAGTTTTTAGGGAGTCATCATCACCTATCTTGGCACCAAATTTGGTGGCTATAGCTCAAAAACTGTGGGAGATATAGCCATTTCTGATTTCAAAATGCGGGGGGCTGGGGGCGTAATGGGTGGGCGTGGCTCCAAAACTTTGATGCAGTTTTTTGGGGGTCGTTAACAGCTATCTTCCCACCAAATTTGGAGGCTCTAGCTCCACAACTCTGGAAGATACACGCATTCCCGTTTTTGACGAAGCGTTGGGGTGGATGGGGGGGGCTAGGGCAGTATTGGTGGGCGTGGCATCCAAACTTTTGGTGCAGTTTTTAGGGAGTCATCATCACCTATCTTGGCACCAAATTTGGTGGCTATAGCTCAAAAACTGTGGGAGATATAGTCTTTTTTGACTTTAAAATGCGGGGGGGCTGGGGGCGGAAAGGGGGGGCGTGGCTCCAAAATTTTTTGGGGGTTGCTAATAGCTATCTTCTTACCAAATTTGGTACTTCTAGCTGTAAGGATGTGCGAAATATGTGGATTTATCGGTATTGGGTTATCGAATTTATCGATTTGCCAGCCCCCCAGTTATCGTAGAACCCCCATCTTGACACTTTAATTTACTATCCCATAGATAAAGAGAATTGGAAAGTTTCAAGTCTCTAGCTTGAAGGGTGTGGAAAAAACTTGCATACATACGGACGGACAGACGGACAGACACCATGACGGACATTGCACAAAACCAATATACTCTTTACCTTCGGTATCGAGTATAAAAATCATGTATCTTAACAATAACGAACGAAACAACAACAATAAGAATGGGTTTTCACGGTTATATGTAATAAATTGCCCAAAAATGCATGTAACACATTTTTGGAACTAATTCTTTTTTCACAATTTTATATCTAACAAGTGGAAACGTTGCAGTCGGACGCAACCGACTGCGGCATACTCGATACCAGAATTAAAACAGGTAAAAAGAGGCCTGAATGCAAAGGGGTACGGATGCGGCAGAGGGTGTACGCTGCCTTAAAAGATTTTCCGATGCAGATGGGGATGCCACCAGCTATCTTCCTTACAAATTTGGTGACTCTAGCTCAAAGTTTGTAAAATGTGTTGGGAAAGGGGGGGCTGGGGGCGGTATGGGTGGGCGTGGCATCTAAATTTGTGATGCAGATCTTTGTGGAATGTCAATTGCTATCTTCATACCAAATTTGGTGACTCTAGCTCAAAATTTGTAAAAGGTGGGAAAAGGGGGCTGGGGGCGGTATGGGTGGGCGTGGCATCCAAATTTTGATGCAGATCTTTGTGGAATGTCAATTGCTATCTTCATACCAAATTTGGTGACTCTAGCTCAAAGTTTGTAAAAAGTGGGGCAAGGGGGGCTGGGGCCGGTATGGGTGGGCGTGGCATCCAAATTTTTGATGCAGATCTTTGTGAAATGTAAATTGCTATCTTCAAACCAAATTTGGTGACTCTAGCTCGAAGTTTGTAAAAAGTGGGGAAAGGGGGGGCTGGGGGCGGTATGGGTGGGCGTGGCATCCAAATTTGTGATGCAGATCTTTGTGGAATGTCAATTTCTATCTTCATACCAAATTTGGTGACTCTAGCTCGAAAATTGTAGAAAGTAGGAAAAGGGGGGCTGGGGGTGGTATGGGTGGGCGTGGAATCCAAATTTTTGATGCAGATCTTTCTGAAATGTCAATTGCTATCTTCATACCAAATTTGGTGACTCTAGCTCGAAAATTGTAAAAATTGGGGAAAGGGGGGCGAAATGGAGGGCGTGGCTCCAAAACTTTGATGCAGATTTTTGGGGGTCGTTGCCAGCTATCTTCCTACCAAATTTGGTGGCTCTAGCTCCACAACTCTGGAAGATTCACGCATTCCCGTTTTTGACGAAGCGTTTGGGTGGATGGGGGCGGCTTGGGCAGTATTGGTGGGCGTGGCATCCAAACTTTTGATACAGTTTTTTGGGGGTCATCATCACCTATCTTGGCACCAAATTTGGTGGCTCTAGCTCTAAAACTGAGGGAGATATAGGGTTTTTTGACTTTAAAATGCGGGGGGGTTGGGGGCGGAAAGTGGGGGCATGGCTCCAAAATTTTTGATGCAGTTTTTTGGGGGTTGCTAATAGCTATCTTCTTACCAAATTTGGTAGTTCTAGCTGTAAGGATGTGCGAAATATGTGGATTTATCGGTTTTGAGTTATCGAATTTATCGATTTGCCAGCCCCCCAGTTATCGTAGAACCCCCATCTTGACACTTTAATTTACTATCCCATAGATAAAGAGAATTTCAAGTCTCTAGCTTGAAGGGTGTGGAAAAAAGTTGCGAACATACAGACGGACAGACGGACAGACGGACGGACACCATGACGGACATTGCACAAACTCAAAATACTCTTTACCTTCGGTATCGAGTATAAAAATTGACGATATAATGTGATATAATTTTTTTTTATTTTCCATCAAAGTTGAGAAATAGTGAAAAATTGGATAGTTGGTAAATATTGATTTGCCTGGCCAAACGCAAAACAAACAGTACAATTTTTTTTTTTTTTTTTCTTAATAAATAGATCTATCAATAGAACCAAAAATAATGACGATCCGTACCTTAGTTTTTGAGTTATTGTATCTCAAAGCCGACAAAATCACATTAAAATTGCGATTTTTATGCAACACAAAAAATCAGTCAACTTTGCAGGGCTATATCTTCTAAACAAAAAATTCCGGTTATATTAAGAATTGCAGATTTGAAATCGTTGGAAAATTTCCTATAAAGTAGGTTCATTCAATATATTTTAGAGGCACATGCAATTTTTGATTTTTGCCACCTGACTTGTTCTACGGGAGCCACTTTGTGTCGTTTAAGCAGCTTAAGTTGTTAGTTGTTAGGACCTTTTCCAATATTTTTCCTCTCTTGTTAGATTGCGGAGAACCCCAAAGGGGGCTCCAGGCGATGAAATCTCCCATTATGAGTAAAGGTGGAGAAGTAAAATTAAATATATGGGAGAGTTCATAAGAGTTAAAGGGTTGATTGGGTGGTATATAAATATTGAGAAATTTTATTTTGAACCCGATTTTAATTTCGATTGCTTGGACCAAAATATTTGAGGGTATTTGAATTATGGTATGTTGGTGAGGTTTCTTAACCAAGAAAGCAATTCCCTGTTTGCCGCTAGAGATTTGTGGGATGTTGTGGAAGTAGTGTGTGTATGAGTTAGAAACGTTGATTATTGTGTTGGGTTGAGTATGTGTTACTTGCAAAACGACTAGATCTGGCTTATGCTCTTTAAGAAGCACCTGCAAGTCTATTAAATTGTTTTGGATGCCGTTTATATTCCATTGCAATATTTTGAAAGACATCATCGGCAGAGGCCGATGCATTATTAATAACTGTTATTTTTGCATTGTTCTTTTGCAGGTGATTCGCTACGATTGAGCTGTCTTTAGTTTGTTGTCGTTTTGCTGGGAGATAAGCGTCGGTTTTTGTTGTGATTTTTATACTCGATACCGAAGGTAAAGAGTATATTGGTTTTGTGCAATGTCCGTCATGGTGTCTGTCCGTCTGTCCGTCCGTATGTATGCAAGTTTTTTCCACACCCTTCAAGCTAGAGACTTGAAACTTTCCAATTCTCTTTATCTATGGGATAGTAAATTAAAGTGTCAAGATGGGGGTTCTACGATAACTGGGGGGCTGGCAAATCGATAAATTCGATAACCCAATACCGATAAATCCACATATTTCGCACATCCTTACAGCTAGAAGTACCAAATTTGGTAAGAAGATAGCTATTAGCAACCCCCAAAAAATTTTGGAGCCACGCCCCCCTTTCCGCCCCCAGCCCCCCGCATTTTAAAGTCAAAAAAGACTATATCTCCCACAGTTTTTGAGCTAGACCCACCAAATTTGGTGCCAAGATGGGTGATGATGACCCCCTAAAAACTGCACCAAAAGTTTGGGTGCCACGCCCACCGATACTGCCCTAGCCGCCCCCATCCACCCCAACGCTTCGTCAAAAACGGGAATGCGTGTATCTTCCAGAGTTGTGGAGCTAGAGCCTCCAAATTTGGTGGGAAGATAGCTGTTAACGACCCACAAAAATATGCATCAAAGTTTTGGAGCCACGCCCACCCATTACGCCCCCAGCCCCCCCGCATTTTGAAATCAGAAATGGCTATATCTCCTACAGTTTTTGAGCTATAGCCACCAAATTTGGTGCCAAGATAGGTGATGATGACTCCCTAAAAACTGCACCAAAAGTTTGGATGCCACGCCCACCAATACTGCCCTAGCCCCCCCATCCACCCCAACGCTTCGTCAAAAACGGGAATGAGTGTATCTTCCAGAGTTGTGGAGCTAGAGCCACCAAATTTGGTAGGAAGATAGCTGGCAACGACCCCCAAAAATCTGCATCAAAGTTTTGGAGCCACGCCCTCCATTTCGCCCCCCTTTCTCCACTTTTTACAATTTTCGAGCTACAGTCACCAAATTTGGTATGAAGATAGCAATTGACATTCCACAAAGATCTGCATCACAAATTTGGATGCCACGCCCAGCCATACCGCCCCCAGCCCCCCTTTCCCCACTTTTTACAATTTTCGAGCTAGAGTCACCAAATTTGGTATGAAGATAGCAATTGATATTTCACAAAGATCTGAATCAAAAATTTTGATGCCACGCCCACCCATACCGCCCCCAGCCCTCCTTGCCCCACCTTTTACAAATTTTGAGCTAGAGTCACCAAATTTGGTATGAAGTAGCAATTGACATTTCACAAAGATCTGCATCAAAAATTTTGATGCCACGCCCACCCATACCGCCCCCAGCCCCATCTTTCCCCACCTTTTACAAATTTTGAGCTAGAGTCACCAAATTTGGTATGAAGATAGCAATTGACATTTCACAAAGATCTGCAACAAAAATTTTGATGCCACAACTACCCATACCGCCCCAAGCCTCCCCCCTTTCCCTACATTTTACAAACTTTGAGCTAGAGTCACCAAATTTGGAAGGAATATAGCTGGTGGCATCCCCATCTGCATTGGAGAATCTTTAAGGCAGCGTACACCCCTGCCGCATCCGTACCCCTTTGCAATCAGGCCTCTTTTTACCGGTTTTAATACTGGTATCGAGTATGCCGCAGTCGGTTGCGTCCGACTGCAACGTTTCCACTTCTTTGGTGTGTGTCTGCTGCGTTGGATGTGCTGGCGACAGCTTGTGCATACGATTGTGATGATGGTTGGTTTGCAGAGCGGGTCGTTGACATGTATTTTTGCTTGGCTTCTTTGAACGAGCATTTGGTTTGACCTTGAATTTTCAGAATTTTTTTTTTGTTGGTTGAATATTGGGCATTTGTTGCTGGACGCGGAGTGTCCTTCGGGTGCATTGGTTTTCGTGTGCGGGGAGGTTACAAGAGCCACAGATGGGCTCTCTAGTGCAGCGTTTGGATGTGTGTCCGAATAACTGGCAATTTTTGCAGCGCATTGGGTTGGTTAATTTATCCCGACTATAACAAGAATTTTTCACTGACAACAGACGCAAGTAATTATGCACTAGGAGCAGTTTTATCACAGGATCACAAACCAATATGCTTAGCAAGCAGGACCCTTAATAAACATGAAAATAATTATTCCGAAATAGAAAAAGAACTCTTGGCTATTATATGGGAAACCAAAAATTTCAGATCATATCTTTTCGGTAGAAAATTCAAAATCCTAAGCGACCACAAGCCTTAAGTATGGCTAGAAAACACTCAGGACCCTAATATGGAAAGTCAGGCTAAATGAATTCGATTATGAAATTAAATATTTACCAGGTAAAGAGAATTATGTAGCAGATGCACTTTCAAGCATTAAATAAGAGGAAAATTTCATGGGAGACAACCAAAATTGCATTCAAATCACAGAAAGACCCTTAAACAATTACAACCACCAAATAGAATTTATTAAAAACCATACAGAAGACTTAAAGAAAATAAACTACTTTCACAAAACTAAAATTATCATAAATTATACAGAGATGAATAAAGAGAGAGCAAAAGAGCTAATAAAAGAATATTTATGTGCAAAAAATAGTGTAGTATATTTCCCTCACAATGGTGACTGCAAAACATTCCAAAAAGCTTATGTAGACATAATAAGTACAGACAATCCAATTAGAACAATGAGAGCAGTAGTAGGGAACTGCCGGTTCTACCCCAAAGGGATGCCGACAATTTATGACCCCATTAAATTTTATGACCCTTTTATCGCCCCCTTTTTTTTGACCCTTTTATCGCACCCCTTTTTTTTGACCCTTTTATCGCCCCTTCAATATGATAATTTATGACCCTTTTTTTTTCATGATCGTGCCCGCTTTAATTAGACTAAGGTGGAGAACAAAGGATTAACATTCCTAGCCCACCACTTTACCAGCAGCATCTGTGAAAGCAGTGATCAGAGGAGCAGATTTGGTTATTTACCTAACTAGTGTTAGAGTCAATTGTGCGCCTCTTTGACGTGCGTGGCAAGGTAAACCTGTTTATGGTCATGAGGTGCAGTGTACACAGGAAGAAAGGATAGATAAGAGAGAGTCAATTGTGCGCCTCTTTGACGTGCGTGGCATTGTAAACCTGTTTATGGTCATGAGGTGCAGTGTGCACAGGAAGAAAGGATAGATAAGAGAGAGTCGAGAGGGCGCCTCTTTGACGTGCGTGGCATTGTAAACCTGTTTATGGTCATGAGGTGCAGTGTACACAGGAAGAAAGGATAGATAAGAGAGAGTCAATTGTGCGCCTCTTTGACGTGCGTGGCATTGTAAACCTGTTTATGGTCATGAGGTGCAGTGTGCACAGGAAGAAAGGATAGATAAGAGAGAGTCGAGAGGGCGCCTCTTTGACGTGCGTGGCATTGTAAACCTGTTTATGGTCATGAGGTGCAGATTGCACAGGAAGAAAGGATAGATAAGAGAGAGTCGAGAGGGCGCCTCTTTGACGTGCGTGGCATTATAAACCTGCAACACACGTCAAAAAATGAATGTTTACGGTTGTGATAACCAGTGATCAAAGGAAGTAAGGATAGAGAATAGAGAAAAGCGAGCGCTTGTTCGATGAACGTTGCATTGTTATGGTCAACAGCAACAACAACAACAAAATCCGTGGGGGGTTATGTAAGCAAGGGATGGAAATTTTCCTACGCAGCAACAGCAGCAGCAGCAAGATCAACACATTGTTTTTAAACAAGAGTATTGATACTTGCAGATTAAGATTAAAATATGTTAGAGGAGGAAAGAGTTAGAGGGGGAAAGTGTTAGAAGGAGTATGTGTGTAAGAGGGGGAAAGAGTTAGAGGGGGAAAGTGTTAGAGGGAGGAAGACTTAGAGACAAGTTTGTGCATGCTTGAAGTGCACTAGTCAAAGGTCAAGTACATTAGTTGGCTAATATGTTATAGATATCACCGTCCGTGAGGATCAGTGAGCCAAGTACATTGCCTTTGAAACTATTAAGGTTTCTTAGCTACAAGTTAGTAGATAAGAGAGAGAGAGTCAACTGTGCGCAGGTTTCTTAACTACGAATAAGTAGATAAGAGAGAGTCGAGAGGGCGCCTGTTTGAGGTGCGTTGCCTTGCACACCAGCAGGCAAAACATAAACAACGAATGTTTATGGTTGTGAAAACCAGTGATCCAAAGGATAAAAGGGTTGAGACAAGATTGTGCTTGTTTGAAGTACGCTTGTCAAAGGGCAGTACATCCGTAGGCCACATTCTTATGATCAAAAGCAACAACAACATTCGTGAGGGTTATGTAAGCAAGGGATGGGAATTTTCCTACGCAGCAGCAGCAAGATGAAAACATTGTTTTTAAACAAGAGTATTGAGACTTGCAGATTTAGATTGGAATGTTATAGGGGGAAGGTGTAAGAGGGGGAAAGTGTTAGAGGGAGAAAGAGAGAGTTAGTGCTAGAGGGAGTAAGTGTTAGAGGGTGAAAGTGCTATAGGGGGAAAGCGATCCTGCTTATATTATTATATTAAAACACGCTCCTTTATGCGATTCTATACACGAGCGTCTATGAAATGCAGGTGGTATGTTAATTGAATGTCTCTCTTTCTAACGCACACCCAACTTTTTCGCTACTTACGTTTCTAACCTTTATTTGCATACATCTGTTTTGATTATTTCACTGACTTCTGTTACTTGTATAGAGCTAATTAGTATAACTTTTTAATTTTTTTTACTTTGTTAGTAAACTATCAATTTATGTTTTTCTTATAGGTATGTTTTAATTTAATTTATTTAGTTTATTTTTTTTTCATAGATTTTTACAGTATGTTAAATTTGAGAATTATATTAAGCTTGTTCCGTTGAGGGATTAAGCAAACACAAACACCGAACATTTATATTAATGACATATAGTTATAGCCGGTAGAACACACAGAAGTCATACTCCATGATTTTGTTTCGGCTTGATAAAAAGCTTTTTTAAGTCTATATTATAAGCCTAAGTTCTAGTACTCACTATATACATATCTAAGAATGCTTTTATGTATGTCACTATTTTAAAAGCTTAAAGAAGTTCATGTAGCTGGTATAATAAATCATGTTTCAACAAAATTATTTAGATCTTAATATTTATACTTCATCGTTAATTGAATTTATTATTATTTATTTATTTTTTTTTTTTTTAATACCCATATATTCGATTCTGTTCTATCTCAGTAATAATTTATTTTGCTTTAACATTCTTTAAATTCTTTAAGGTAATCTTTTAGGCTTAACAAATAATCTTTTCCTTAACTTTCCGTCTGCTCGCTAAAAGATTTTCGTCAAATGACACTTTTCATATTTAAGATATCCGTCAAACTATTTCTTATACTCGACTTAAATTATTTCATCAAACTCACATATCAATTAAATTTCTAAAATAAAGAAAATGAAAACAGTAAGATGTTCTAAGCAGCTGGATTGTTTTTTTTTTATACAAACGGTTTTTACTATTCTCTTTCCCAGTTTGCTACTTACGATAAAAATGTATAAAGAATGTGTTTTGTACTCTTTTACTGACTTCAAAAATTCTTCTATTGATGTTGTCTGATACCCTATCTTAATTTGTGTAATACTTATTCGTTTTAATCAACTTAGTATTCTTTTGATTTTTAAAAATTTTATGTTATGTTGTTAGCTATTTTGACTAGACTTTACGCTTAAAACGAGATAGATTGTATTATTGTCCTTAATACGTTAGCTTAATTTTAACAGGTAAATCGATCGGACATTGATTTTTCACTTTATAATTGATTGCTTTAATATATTTTAACTGTCAACCTATATACCTTTCTACTTTTTTAGTGATTATGTAAGATTTTTATATTTCCAAACTCATTGCTTAAACTAAGAAAATTTCGTTATTAATTTCTTTTAATTGATGGATGGGAATATTTTATTTCATTATTCTCCTCATTTTTATTACATTTAATGAGGAAGTGCAATGAACTAGCTTAACAGTTCGAGACATGAGTCTTACACTGTTTCGAAAAGTATGACTTTGTTAGCTATTTTAATTTAAGGGTTAAGTATCTACTACTACTGTTCCTTAACTGTGATAGTTGCAGTTTTGTTACATCTCACTTCAATTTTTTTCTTTCTTTTATTTTATTTATTTATTTATTTTTATTTTTTTTTGTAGGTGCTTTATTAATTTTAATAAGAACAAAACCTTTTTGTTCTAGATGCCATGTTATTAGGTCTTATTTTTTCATTTAATTATTATAATAATTTCTTAAAGAGATTCATTTTCTTTAGTGCTCAAAACTTATTGTCGCTGAAGGATTTGTTTTTCATTGATCTGAGATATTTCGTAAATTCATGAAACCATTGAAATGTGCTTTATTCTTCTTGAACCTTGCATTAATCTTGAATTTGGATGGCAAAATAAGGTTGTGATGTACTAAAGCTCGAGATGACGTAAAAGTCGGTATTTTACATAACGGGCATAAAATAATGTACGTTTACTATCACCGAATTGGTTTATACCCACTAAATATTGGTATTTTCAGTTTTTTTTTTTTCTTTTTTTGTTTTAATCTTTTTATACACCCTAGCTCTTGATCTTGTGTTTTGATTTTAGATTAGGGTCTGATTTTATTGTATACTGTTTGTGGAGGAGGCTCCAAAGAATAAGATTTGATTTGGTAATTGTATGGTATGATTTGTTCTTCTTTTTTTTTTGTGGTTGTATTGTAGAGCACTTCTTGTGTGTATGTTAAACTAATAAAAAGAGCGCAATCAAGTCATTTACAATAATTTTCACTAGCTTAGGATTCATGGTCTTAAGACCGTTTAGACTTCATGATAAATAGTTTTTGCTAGGCTATTATACTCGATACCGAAGGTAAAGAGTATATTGGCTTTGTGCAATGTCCGTCATGGTGTCTGTCCGTCTGTCCGTCCGTATGTATGCAAGTTTTTTCCACACCCTTCAAGCTAGAGACTTGAAACTTTCCAATTCTCTTTATCTATGGGATAGTAAATTAAAGTGTCAAGATGGGGGTTCTACGATAACTGGGGGGCTGGCAAATCGATAAATTCGATAACCCAATACCGATAAATCCACATATTTCGCACATCCTTACAGCTAGAAGTACCAAATTTGGTAAGAAGATAGCTATTAGCAACCCCCAAAAAACTGCATCAAAAATTTTGGAGCCACTCCCCCCCTTTCCGCCCCCAGCCCCCCCGCATTTTAAAGTCAAAAAAGACTATATCTCCCACAGTTTTTGAGCTATAGCCACCAAATTTGGTGCCAAGATGGGTGATGATGACCCCCTAAAAACTGCACCAAAAGTTTGGGTGCCACGCCCACCGATACTGCCCTAGCCGCCCCCATCCACCCCAACGCTTCGTCAAAAACGGGAATGCGTGTATCTTCCAGAGTTGTGGAGCTAGAGCCTCCAAATTTGGTGGGAAGATAGCTGTTAACGACCCCCAAAAAACTGCATCAAAGTTTTGGAGCCACGCCCACCCATTACGCCCCCAGCCCCCCGCATTTTGAAATCAGAAATGGCTATATCTCCCACAGTTTTTGAGCTATAGCCACCAAATTTGGTGCCAAGATAGGTGATGATGACCCCCTAAAAACTGCACCAAAAGTTTGGATGCCACGCCCACCAATACTGCCCTAGCCCCCCCCATCCACCCCAACGCTTTGTCAAAAACGGGAATGCGTGTATCTTCCAGAGTTGTGGAGCTAGAGCCACCAAATTTGGTAGGAAGATAGCTGGCAACGACCCCCAAAAATCTGCATCAAAGTTTTGGAGCCACGCCCTCCATTTCGCCCCCCTTTCCCCACTTTTTACAATTTTCGAGCTAGAGTCACCAAATTTGGTATGAAGATAGCAATTGACATTCCACAAAGATCTGCATCACAAATTTGGATGCCACGTCCACCCATACCGCCCCCAGCCCCCCTTTCCCCACTTTTTACAAATTTCGAGCTAGAGTCACCAAATTTGGTATGAAGATAGCAATTGATATTTCACAAAGATCTGAATCAAAAATTTTGATGCCACGCCCACCCATACCGCCCCCAGCCCCCCTTGCCCCACTTTTTACAAACTTCGAGCTAGAGTCACCAAATTTGGTATGTAGATAGCAATTGACATTCCACATAGATCTGCATCAAAAATTTGGATGCCTCGCCCACCCATACCGCCCCCAGCCCCATCTTTCCCCACCTTTTACAAATTTTGAGCTAGAGTCACCAAATTTGGTATGAAGATAGCAATTGACATTTCACAAAGATCTGCAACAAAAATTTTGATGCCACAACTACCCATACCGCCCCCAGCCCCCCCCTTTCCCTACATTTTACAAACTTTGAGCTAGAGTCACCAAATTTGGAAGGAATATAGCTGGTGGCATCCCCATCTGCATTGGAGAATCTTTAAGGCAGCGTACACCCCTGCCGCATCCGTACCCCTTTGCAATCAGGCCTCTTTTTACCGGTTTTAATACTGGTATCGAGTATGCCGCAGTCGGTTGCGTCCGACTGCAACGTTTCTACTTGTTTCTATTATGATTCTTGTGGGTTATAATTCGTACATTAAAAGAACGAGATAAAGTTGTTCTTGTTTAGGTCCACAATCTATTTTCTTGGTCCATTTTCCTTGGCATATAATACAGCAGGGAGTAAGATTTTAAAGTAGTATGTCATTTCATTCTGGTAATATTATTATTTTGTTTTTATTATGTTGTTATTTCATTTTTAATTTTATTCCTTTATGTTATTTGACTTTATATATTGCCTTTAAATTTAAGGGTTTTGCCTCTCAATTTTTGAACCGAGACATAGTATTTTTATTTCTGTAATGCATAAACGTAAGCATCCTTGATCCCAGATAGTATGTTTATTCTTGATCAATACTTAGATCAGCACCGTAGGCTTCCTAGATCTGTGTGTCTGTATCTATGCAAACTATTTTATCAGCGTTTAGGTATCGAGATTAAATTTTGCTCAGAATCTAATCGCTGCCTTAAACACATGAGTGTTACAACTTTCACACTTAAGGAGCATTAGATCTTTTCGTTTTTAAGAGTTTACTATTTGACGCTTTTAAGAACAATTTGCTTGCCTGAGCTTGGTAGGTTATACAGTTAAAACAATTAGTGGAAAGATGGAACTGTCTTATAGAATTTCTTATACATTATTATTTGCTTCTTTCCCTATCGCTTATTCTCACGCACTTTGAGATTATAACATTACTTAATGGAATGTGCTGTATGTTCCTGATTGTTATACTCGATACCGAAGGTAAAGAGTATATTGGTTTTGTGCAATGTCCGTCATGGTGTCTGTCCGTCTGTCCGTCCGTATGTATGCAAGTTTTTTCCACACCCTTCAAGCTAGAGACTTGAAACTTTCCAATTCTCTTTATCTATGGGATAGTAAATTAAAGTGTCAAGATGGGGGTTCTACGATAACTGGGGGGCTGGCAAATCGATAAATTCGATAACCCAATACCGATAAATCCACATATTTCGCACATCCTTACAGCTAGAAGTACCAAATTTGGTAAGAAGATAGCTATTAGCAACCCCCAAAAAACTGCATCAAAAATTTTGGAGCCACGCCCCCCATTCCGCCCCCAGCCCCCCCGCATTTTAAAGTCAAAAAGACTATATCTCCCACAGTTTTTGAGCTATAGCCACCAAATTTGGTGCCAAGATGGGTGATGATGACCCCCTAAAAACTGCACCAAAAGTTTGGGTGCCACGCCCACCGATACTGCCCTAGCCGCCCCCATCCACCCCAACGCTTCGTCAAAAACGGGAATGCGTGTATCTTCCAGAGTTGTGGAGCTAGAGCCTCCAAATTTGGTGGGAAGATAGCTGTTAACGACCCCCAAAAAACTGCATCAAAGTTTTGGAGCCACGCCCACCCATTACGCCCCCAGCCCTCCCGCATTTTGAAATCAGAAATGGCTATATCTCCCACAGTTTTTGAGCTAGAGCCACCAAATTTGGTGCCAAGATAGGTGATGATGACCCCCTAAAAACTGCACCAAAAGTTTGGATGCCACGCCCACCAATACTGCCCTAGCCCCCCCATCCACCCCAACGCTTCGTCAAAAACGGGAATGAGTGTATCTTCCAGAGTTGTGGAGCTAGAGCCACCAAATTTGGTAGGAAGATAGCTGGCAACGACCCCCAAAAATCTGCATCAAAGTTTTGGAGCCACGCCCTCCATTTCGCCCCCCTTTCCCCACTTTTTACAATTTTCGAGCTACAGTCACCAAATTTGGTATGAAGATAGCAATTGACATTCCACAAAGATCTGCATCACAAATTTGGATGCCACGCCCACCCATACCGCCCCCAGCCCCCCTTTCCCCACCTTTTACAAATTTTGAGCTAGAGTCACCAAATTTGGTATGAAGATAGCAATTGATATTTCACAAAGATCTGCAACAAAAATTTTGATGCCACAACTACCCATACCGCCCCCAGCCCCCCTTTCCCTACATTTTACAAACTTTGAGCTAGAGTCACCAAATTTGGAAGGAATATAGCTGGTGGCATCCCCATCTGCATTGGAGAATCTTTAAGGCAGCGTACACCCCTGCCGCATCCGTACCCCTTTGCAATCAGGCCTCTTTTTACCGGTTTTAATACTGGTATCGAGTATGCCGCAGTCGGTTGCGTCCGACTGCAACGTTTCCACTTGTTTGCTGATTATTGTTGTTAATTATTATTTTGTTTATTTATTTCTTTTACATCTCATATAGTATTTTTCTCTTATGTTTCTTTTTTCGCTTCACTTCTATACTTACTTTAATAATTTATCATATGTTTCCTCTAATTTATATTCAATCGCCCTTTAATTGACAAAAACTGGGTGGCGGTAAGCTGTTAAAAACGGAAGGCAATTAATCTATAAAACTGATGGAACGGAACAGTTGTGATTATTATTCATTTAAAAATAAAAGTAGGCTGTTAAAATAAATATTTACTTATATGAAATTAAAATTTGAATTGATTTTTAGTAAACCGGCTTTTTTTTCGAAAATGTAGCTTTTAAAAGAATATATTAAGCTCATATCATATTTATTTAGATTTTCACATTGAGGTAACATCAGCCCAAGTCCCTCGATAGTGAGCTGCCGTTTACAGACGGTGAAGTAAATGGGATGCCGCTTTGTCGTTTCTCATAATCACAATTAAGCTGCCCGACGATGAAAATGAGTTCCTTTACGATTTACGTACTATCACTGTTTGCAGCGGCCTGGCGTCCTCCAAAGAGTCAAACACTCATCATCATCATTTGCCCCCCTACGGCGAAGCGATCCTCACCTGAACCATCACTCGTACACACATAAGTAACTTTTACCTAGATTAGGTACGGTTTGCGTCTGGCCGTCTTATTTGAATAGTTCTGTTCTACTCTGCACCGATTTTGGATCGCCTGATTTCTATTATTCCCAGCTACTTTCCTAGGCTCACACCTTTAACTTCTAACACACCAGCCCACATAACATATTATTTGGATATAAAAACATTAGACAATGACTATCAAGTACCAAGAGCTATTAAAAAAATGTATAAAGTATTCGGAGGAAATTTGATCGAACAATGCAACACCCAAAATTGTTATTATGGCTTACATTAAATCGTGAAGTCATAGTCGAGTCTACTACGTACTACACATTTTTCCATGAGTTGTTCCCATTTAAAGCCCCTATCAATTTATCCGTTTTTTCTTATTATTATTTTTTCAACCAAGTGTGTGCGTACCTGTTTTTTTCAATTTTCTCTTTCTAGAAAATGTCTTTAAGTTCGGCACCCTCATCGTCATTCAATATGTATGTTATAGGGATTTTATTTTGTATTTCTATTATTGAAAAGTTTAAGTTTTCCGGTTTGGTTAAAAAATATTATGTTTGCTTATACACACATAATCATTTGCAAAGATTTTTATATGACTAAAGACAATGTCTTAAAACATTTTAACAATTATAAGATTTACTTTTATGTATGTAATTTTAGCTGTCCTATTATATTGCTGATTGTTCTAACTAAACAATTGATTGAATATTACCTCCATAATGTCTTTTAAACGTATCTTTGATTGAGTTTTCGATTATCACTACTTATTTAATTTTCTAGATCGTACCCGACTCACGTTAATATAGCAGGGTACGACAAAATAAGCACGCAAGCAAGGTTGAGGGCAGTGACACTCCTAAAAGGGTTTGAGCCGAAGTGTGACGTAGAAAAAGGCACAATAAGGTAGGAGCTAACGAAAAGCGAGAGTCTTTAGCGGGAAGCGAGCTGAACGAAGACATCTGATCTCAGGCAAGACAAATGTTTATCGGGAGAGAGAAGCCTCCTTTCACATTATAGCAGTATGCGTAGCCTTTACAAGGAAACGAAGTTTCTTTTCTTAGAACAACATATCAAACGTATTAAAGGCTAAGAAACCCTCAACTCATCAAAAAATACTTGCTCTCGTACAGTGTCCATGTCCGATGGAAGAGTTATAAAACTAGAAGGGGGCACAACAGACCTCTCAGGTACCAAATCATTCATCGACGATGAAGGTTTATACAGGCAGGAGACATATTATTCTATTATTAATTCCCCTTTATATTTTTTTATTTAAAAAGAACATATGAATAAAGTTGTTACTTTTTTACGGACTTTTACTGATTTTTTATTAAATTTTTAATTATCTTGGCTCAAATTTAATTTCCGTTTTTTTTTCCTTACAAAGTAATTTACATCTGTCAGCAATGTCCATTCGTGATTTTTTTCGAAAAAATGTATGAGAACCGAATCTATTTTTTAAAAAGTACTATAAATTTTATTTATTTAATTTTTTTTTTTCTCCAAAAGCCAACGAATGTACTGACGCAATACTGCTGCGTTTCGTACTATAACTTTAATTTAACATCCAAATGAAAGAACAAGTCCACAGTCGTGTCGATAAAAAACCGGGACTTAAAAGTACGCTATTGAATAGAGTTTAAATCTGTCAGCAATATCAATTCGTGATTTTTCGGTAGCCAACTGGCGTTCCCCAGGCAAATATTTTCTCTTTCAACTCCAATTCTAGAACCCATCCAATAATATTGAAAAGAGGTAAGCCAAGAAAACATAGAACAGGTGGCAGTTTAGCTGTGAAAAACCGGTTTTTCGGTTTTAGGAACAGGTAATTGTTTTGCTGTTTAAAACAGGGATCTGTTATTTTTTCCGGTTTTAAAAACCAGGGGCTGTTTTGATGTTATTTTTTTGTGGTTGTCAAAAAACAGGTTGCTGTTTAGCTGTTAAAAACAGGTTTTTCGGTTTTAGAAACCGGTGGTTGTTTTGCTGTTTAAAATAGAGAGCTGTTATTTTTTTTTCTGGTTTTAAATACTGGGTCTGTTAAGCTGTTGTTTTTGTGATTTTCAAGAAACAGGTTGTTGTTTGACTGTTATTTTTTCCGGTTTAAAAACAGTTTGGGGGAGGGGGTGTCAGTTTTGCTGTTAAAAACAGGGATTTTTCAGGTTTAAAAACAGGTTGTTGATATATGTTTAAACGGAGAGCTGTAATGTGTGCAATATGCAGATATAACAGCCCACCAGTTTAACATCTATCAACAACCTGTTTTAAAATCCCCCTTGTTTCTTAGCCTTTAATACGTTTGATATGTTGTTCTAAGAAAAGAAACTTCGTTTCCTTGTAAAGGCTACGCATACTGCTATAATGTGAAAGGAGGCTCCTCTCTCCCGATAAACATTTGTCTTGCCTGAGATCAGATGTCTTCGTTCAGCTCGCTTCCCGCTAAAGACTCTCGCTTTTCGTTAGCTCCTACCTTATTGTGCCTTTTTCTACGTCACACTTCGGCTCAAACCCTTTTAGGAGTGTCACTGCCCTCAACCTTGCTTGCGTGCTTATTTTGTCGTACCCTGCTATATTAACGTGAGTCGGGTACGATCTAGAAAATTGAATAAGTAGTGATAATCGAAAACTCAATCAAAGATACGTTTAAAAGACATTATGGAGGTAATGTTCAATCAATTGTTTAGTTAGAACAATCAGCAATATAATAGGACAGCTAAAATTACATACATAAAAGTAAATCTTATAATTGTTAAAATGTTTTAAGACATTGTCTTTAGTCATATAAAAATCTTTGCAAATGATTATGTGTGTATAAGCAAACATAATATTTTTTAACCAAACCGGAAAACTTAAACTTTTCAATAATAGAAATACAAAATAAAATCCCTATAACATACATATTGAATGACGATGAGGGTGCCGAACTTAAAGACATTTTCTAGAAAGAGAAAATTGAAAAAAAACAGGTACGCACACACTTGGTTGAAAAAATAATAATAAGAAAAAACGGATAAATTGATAGGGGCTTTAAATGGGAACAACTCATGGAAAAATGTGTAGTACGTAGTAGACTCGACTATGACTTCACGATTTAATGTAAGCCATAATAACAATTTTGGGTGTTGCATTGTTCGATCAAATTTCCTCCGAATACTTTATACATTTTTTTAATAGCTCTTGGTACTTGATAGTCATTGTCTAATGTTTTTATATCCAAATAATATGTTATGTGGGCTGGTGTGTTAGAAGTTAAAGGTGTGAGCCTAGGAAAGTAGCTGGGAATAATAGAAATCAGGCGATCCAAAATCGGTGCAGAGTAGAACAGAACTATTCAAATAAGACGGCCAGACGCAAACCGTACCTAATCTAGGTAAAAGTTACTTATGTGTGTACGAGTGATGGTTCAGGTGAGGATCGCTTCGCCGTAGGGGGGCAAATGATGATGATGAGTGTTTGACTCTTTGGAGGACGCCAGGCCGCTGCAAACAGTGATAGTACGTAAATCGTAAAGGAACTCATTTTCATCGTCGGGCAGCTTAATTGTGATTATGAGAAACGACAAAGCGGCATCCCATTTACTTCACCGTCTGTTAACGGCAGCTCACTATCGAGGGACTTGGGCTGATGTTACCTCAATGTGAAAATCTAAATAAATATGATATGAGCTTAATATATTCTTTTAAAAGCTACATTTTCGAAAAAAAAAGCCGGTTTACTAAAAATCAATTCAAATTTTAATTTAATATAAGTAAATATTTATTTTAACAGCCTACTTTTATTTTTAAATGAAAAATAATCACAACTGTTCCGTTCTATCAGTTTTATAGATTAATTGCCTTCCGTTTTTAACAGCTTACCGCCACCCAGTTTTTGTCAATTAAAGGGCGATTGAATATAAATTAGAGGAAACATATGATAAATTATTAAAGTAAGTATAGAAGTGAAGCGAAAAAAGAAACATAAGAGAAAAATACTATATGAGATGTAAAAGAAATAAATAAACAAAATAATAATTAACAACAATAATCAGCAAACAATCAGGAACATACAGCACATTCCATTAAGTAATGTTATAATCTCAAAGTGCGTGAGAATAAGCGATAGGGAATGAAGCAAATAATAATGTATAAGAAATTCTATAAGACAGTTCCATCTTTCCACTAATTGTTTTAACTGTATAACCTACCAAGCTCAGGCAAGCAAATTGTTCTTAAAAGCGTCAAATAGTAAACTCTTAAAAACGAAAAGATCTAATGCTCCTTAAGTGTGAAAGTTGTAACACTCATGTGTTTAAGGCAGCGATTAGATTCTGAGCAAAATTTAATCTCGATACCTAAACGCTGATAAAATAGTTTGCATAGATACAGACACACAGATCTAGGAAGCCTACGGTGCTGATCTAAGTATTGTTCAAGAATAAACATACTATCTGGGATCAAGGATGCTTACGTTTATGCATTACAGAAATAAAAATACTATGTCTCGGTTCAAAAATTGAGAGGCAAAACCCTTAAATTTAAAGGCAATATATAAACTCAAATAACATAAAAGAATAAAATTAAAAATGAAATAACAACATAATAAAAACAAAATAATAATATTACCAGAATGAAATGACATACTACTTTAAAATCTTACTCCCTGCTGTATTATATGCCAAGGAAAATGGACCAAGAAAATAGATTGTGGACCTAAACAAGAACAACTTTATCTCGTTCTTTTAATGTACGAATTATAACCCACAAGAATCATAATAGAAAATAGCCTAGCAAAAACTATTTATCATGAAGTCTAAACGGTCTTAAGACCATGAATCCTAAGCTAGTGAAAATTATTGTAAATGACTTGATTGCGCTCTTTTTATTAGTTTAACATACACACAAGAAGTGCTCTACAATACAACCACAAAAAAAAAGAAGAACAAATCATACCATACAATTACCAAATCAAATCTTATTCTTTGGAGCCTCCTCCACAAACAGTATACAATAAAATCAGACCCTAATCTAAAATCAAAACACAAGATCAAGAGCTAGGGTGTATAAAACGATTAAAACAAAGAAAGAAAAAAAAAAACTGAAAATACCAATATTTAGTGGGTATATACCAATTCGGTGATAGTAAACGTACATTATTTTATGTCCGTTATGTAAAATACCGACTTTTACGTCATCTCGAGCTTTAGTACATCACAACCTTATTTTGCCATCCAAATTCAAGATTAATGCAAGGTTCAAGAAGAATAAAGCACATTTCAATGGTTTCATGAATTTACGAAATATCTCAGATCAATGAAAAACAAATCCTTTAGCGACAATAAGTTTTGAGCACTAAAGAAAATGAATCTCTTTAAGAAATTATTATAATAATTAAATGAAAAAATAAGACCTAATAACATGGCATCTAGAACAAAAAGGTTTTGTTCTTATTAAAATTAATAAAGCACCTACAAAAAAAAAATAAAAATAAATAAATAAATAAAATAAAAGAAAGAAAAAAATTGAAGTGAGATGTAACAAAACTGCAACTATCACAGTTAAGGAACAGTAGTAGTAGATACTTAACCCTTAAATTAAAATAGCTAACAAAGTCATACTTTTCGAAACAGTGTAAGACTCATGTCTCGAACTGTTAAGCTAGTTCAATGCACTTCCTTATTAAATGTAATAAAAATGAGGAGAATAATGAAATAAAATATTCCCATCCATCAATTAAAAGAAATTAATAACGAAATTTTCTTAGTTTAAGCAATGAGTTTGGAAATATAAAAATCTTACATAATCACTAAAAAAGTAGAAAGGTATATAGGTTGACAGTTAAAATATATTAAAGCAATCAATTATAAAGTGAAAAATCAATGTCCGATCGATTTACCAGTTAAAATTAAGCTAACGTATTAAGGACAATAATACAATCTATCTCGTTTTAAGCGTAAAGTCTAGTCAAAATAGCTAACAACATAACATAAAATTTTTAAAAATCAAAAGAATACTAAGTTGATTAAAACGAATAAGTATTACACAAATTAAGATAGGGTATCAGACAACATCAATAGAAGAATTTTTGAAGTCAGTAAAAGAGTACAAAACACATTCTTTATACATTTTTATCGTAAGTAGCATACTGGGAAAGAGAATAGTAAAAACCGTTTGTATAAAAAAAAAACAATCCAGCTGCTTAGAACATCTTACTGTTTTCATTTTCTTTATTTTAGAAATTTAATTGATATGTGAGTTTGATGAAATAATTTAAGTCGAGTATAAGAAATAGTTTGACGGATATCTTAAATATGAAAAGTGTCATTTGACGAAAATCTTTTAGCGAGCAGACGGAAAGTTAAGGAAAAGATTATTTGTTAAGCCTAAAAGATTACCTTAAAGAATTTAAAGAATGTTAAAGCAAAATAAATTATTACTGAGATAGAACAGAATCGAATATATGGGTATTAAAAAAAAAAAAAAAAATAAATAATAATAAATTCAATTAACGATGAAGTATAAATATTAAGATCTAAATAATTTTGTTGAAACATGATTTATTATACCAGCTACATGAACTTCTTTAAGCTTTTAAAATAGTGACATACATAAAAGCATTCTTAGATATGTATATAGTGAGTACTAGAACTTAGGCTTATAATATAGACTTAAAAAAGCTTTTTATCAAGCCGAAACAAAATCATGGAGTATGACTTCTGTGTGTTCTACCGGCTATAACTATATGTCATTAATATAAATGTTCGGTGTTTGTGTTTGCTTAATCCCTCAACGGAACAAGCTTAATATAATTCTCAAATTTAACATACTGTAAAAATCTATGAAAAAAAAATAAACTAAATAAATTAAATTAAAACATACCTATAAGAAAAACATAAATTGATAGTTTACTAACAAAGTAAAAAAAATTAAAAAGTTATACTAATTAGCTCTATACAAGTAACAGAAGTCAGTGAAATAATCAAAACAGATGTATGCAAATAAAGGTTAGAAACGTAAGTAGCGAAAAGTTGGGTGTGCGTTAGAAAGAGAGACATTCAATTAACATACCACCTGCATTTCATAGACGCTCGTGTATAGAATCGCATAAAGGAGCGTGTTTTAATATAATAATATAAGCAGGATCGCTTTCCCCCTATAGCACTTTCACCCTCTAACACTTACTCCCTCTAGCACTAACTCTCTCTTTCTCCCTCTAACACTTTCCCCCTCTTACACCTTCCCCCTATAACATTCCAATCTAAATCTGCAAGTCTCAATACTCTTGTTTAAAAACAATGTTTTCATCTTGCTGCTGCTGCGTAGGAAAATTCCCATCCCTTGCTTACATAACCCTCACGAATGTTGTTGTTGCTTTTGATCATAAGAATGTGGCCTACGGATGTACTGCCCTTTGACAAGCGTACTTCAAACAAGCACAATCTTGTCTCAACCCTTTTATCCTTTGGATCACTGGTTTTCACAACCATAAACATTCGTTGTTTATGTTTTGCCTGCTGGTGTGCAAGGCAACGCACCTCAAACAGGCGCCCTCTCGACTCTCTCTTATCTACTTATTCGTAGTTAAGAAACCTGCGCACAGTTGACTCTCTTTCTCTTATCTACTAACTTGTAGCTAAGAAACCTTAATAGTTTCAAAGGCAATGTACTTGGCTCACTGATCCTCACGGACGGTGATATCTATAACATATTAGCCAACTAATGTACTTGACCTTTGACTAGTGCACTTCAAGCATGCACAAACTTGTCTCTAAGTCTTCCTCCCTCTAACACTTTCCCCTCTAACCTTTCCCCCTCTAACACTTTTCCCTTTCCCCCTCTAACTCTTTCCCCCTCTAACATATTTTAATCTTAATCTGCAAGTATCAATACTCTTGTTTAAAAACAATGTGTTGATCTTGCTGCTGCTGCTGTTGCTGCGTAGGAAAATTTCCATTCCTTGCTTACATAACCCCCCACGAATTTTGTTGTTGTTGTTGCTGTTGACCATAACAATGCAACGTACATCGAACAAGCGCTCGCTTTTCTTTATTCTCTATCCTTTCTTCCTTTGCACACTGCTCCTCATAACCATAAGAATTAATTGTTTATGTTTTTCCTGCAGGTGTGCAAGGCAACGCACGTCAAACAGGCGCCCTCTCGACTCTCTCAAATCTACTTATTCGTAGCTAAGAAACCTGCGCACAGTTGACTCTCTCTCTCTTATCTACTAACTTGTAGCTAAGAAACCTTAATAGTTTCAAAGGCAATGTACTTGGCTCACTGATCCTTTCGGACGGTGATATCTATAACACATAAGTCAACTAATGTACTTGACCTTTGACTAGCGCACTTCAAGCATGCACAAACTTGTCTCTAAGTCTTCTAACACTTTCCCCCTCTAACACTTTCCGCCTCTAACACTTTCTCCCTCTAACACCTTCTCCCTCTATCCTTTCCTCCTCTAACATATTTTAATCTTAATCTACAAGTATCAATACTCTTGTTTAAAAACAATGTGTTGATCTTGCTGCTGCTGTTGCTGCGTAGGAAAATTTCCATCCCTTGCTTACATAACCCCCCACGAAGGTTGTAGTTGTTGACAATAACAATGCATGTGTGCAGAGCAACGTATTTAAAAACAGGAGCACACTTGACTCTAACAATAATTGGTTAAAAAGTTAAACCTGATCCTGTCATTCTCACAGCCATAAAGATCAATGTATTGATCCTGCCGCTGCTACTGCTGCTGCTGCTGCGTAGGAAAATTTTCATCTCTTGTTCACAGAACCCCAGTACATCGAACAAGCGTTCGCTTTTCTTTATTCTCTATCGTTACTTCCTTTGATCACTGGTTATCACAACCATAAACATTCATTTTTTGACGTGTGTTGCAGGTTTATAATGCCACGCACGTCAAAGAGGCGCCCTCTCGACTCTCTCTTATCTATCCTTTCTTCCTGTGCACACTGCACCTCATGACCATAAACAGGTTTACAATGCCACGCACGTCAAAGAGGCGCACAATTGACTCTCTCTTATCTATCCTTTCTTCCTGTGTACACTGCACCTCATGACCATAAACAGGTTTACAATGCCACGCACGTCAAAGAGGCGCACAATTGACTCTAACACTAGTTAGGTAAATAACCAAATCTGTTCCTCTGATCACTGCTTTCAAAGATGCTGCTGGTAAAGTGGTGGGCTAGGAATGTTAATCCTTTGTTCTCCACCTTAGTCTAATTAAAGCGGGCACGATCATGAAAAAAAAAGGGTCATAAATTATCATATTGAAGGGGCGATAAAAGGGTAAAAAAAAAGGGGTGCGATAAAAGGATCAAAAAAAAGGGGGCGATAAAAGGGTCATAAAATTTAATGGGGTCATAAATTGTCGGCATCCCTTTGGGGTAGAACCGGCAGTTCCCTACTACTGAGAGCAACCATCAAATTAATTGACATCCAAACTTATTCAGACTTTAAATAAATCATTATGAAAAACCACAGGAAGCTTTTACATCCAGGCATAGAAAAGACAATAGCTATGTTTAAAACAAATTTCTATTACCCACATTACCAGAAATTAATCCAATATATAATAAACGAATGCGAAGTTTGCAATAAAGCGAAAAAAGAACAAAGAGTTTACAAAAGGGTACGGATGCGGCAGGTATGTACGCTGCCTTAAAGATTCTCCGATGCAGATGGGGATGCCACCAGCTATCTTCCTTCCAAATTTGGTGGCTCTAGCTCCACAACTCTGGAAGTTACACGCATTCCCGTTTTTGACGAAGCGTTGGGGCGGATGGGGGCGGCTAGGGTATTATTGGTGGGCGTGGCATCCAAACTTTTGCGGGGGGCTGGGGGCAGAATGGGTGGGCGTGGCTCCAAAATGGGTAGTTCTAGCTGCAAGGATGTGCGAAATATGTGGATTTATCGAATTTGAGTTATCGAATTTATCGATTTGCCAGCCCCCCACATCTTGACACTTTAATTTACTATCCCATAGATAAAGAGAATTGGAAAGTTTAAAATCTCTAGCTTGAAGGGTGTGGAAAAAACTTGCAACCATACGGACGGACAGACGGCCAGACACCATGACGGACATTGCACAAAACCAATATACTCTTTACCTTCGGTAACGGCTATAAATATGTAATAGATTTTTACATGGTAGACAACAAACAGTTTTTGTCATGCATAGATGTTTATTCGAAATACGCTACATTAGTTGAAGTAAATGGAAAAGATTGGCTAGAAGCGATAAAAACAATCCTTAAAATATAAAATGACATGAGAAATCCGATATAAATAAAAGCAGATAAGGATTCAGCATTCATGTGCGCAGCTCTTAAAATATGGTTAGAGTCAAAAAATGTTAAAATAGAAATAACAACAAGCAAAAACGGAATTTCAGACGTTGAAAGATTTCATAAAACAATTAACGAAAAACTGACAATCATAAACAAAGATACTGACCCCGAAAACAAGTTAAGAAAGTTCGAAACAATCCTTTATACGTAAAACCTTAAAATAATACACAGCACAACAGGTAGAGCCCCATCAGAGATTTTTATTTACGCAGGAACACCAACTCATGATACACAAGCAAAGAAAATTAACAAGATCAATAAATGAAATGAAAAAAGACAAACATGGTGAAATCCAAAGTAACCAACCCTTTTAGAACAAGTGGAAACGTTGCAGTCGGACGCAACCGTCTGCGGTATACTCGATACCTGTATTAAATCCGATAAAAAGAGGCCTGTTTGCAAAGGGGTTCGGAATTCTGGAGGAGTGTACGCTGTCTTAAAGATTCTCCGATGCAGTAGGGGATGCCACCAGCTATCTTCCTTCCAAATTTAGTGACTCTAGCTCAAAGTTTGAGGGGGATGGTGGGCTGGAGGCGGCATGGGTGGGCCTGGCATGCAAGTTTTTCTGCAGATCGTTGTGGAATGCCACCAGCAAGCTTCCAACTAACTTTGTAAAAGGTGATAGAAAGGGGGCCGGGGGCGGTATGGGGCGTTTTATAACGAAGCGTTGGGGCAGCTTGGGTCGGCTATGCCGGTATTGGTGAGCGTGGCATGCAAAGTTTTGATGCAGATTTTTGGTGGTCAACGTCACCTATCTTGGCACCAAATTTGGTGGCGCTAGCTCAAAAGCTGTGGAAGTTATATGCGTTTCTGATTTCAAACAACGGGAGGGCTGGGAGCGGAATGGAGGGGATGGCTCCAAAATTTTTGATGGAGTTTTTTGGGGGTTGTCGATAGCTATCTTTTCACCAAATTTGGTAGTTCTAGCTGTATGGAAGTGCAAAATATGTGGATTTATCGATTTTAAGCTATCGAATTTATCGACTATACAACCCTCAAGTTATCGTTGAACCCCAATCTTGACACTTTATTGTCCAGGCCATTGATAAAGATAATTGTAAAGTTTCCAGTCTCTAGCTTGAAGGGTGTGGAAAAAAAACTACGCACATACGATCGGTAAGACACCATGACATTGCACAAACCCAAAAATCTCATTACCTTCGGTAACGACTGTAAAAAAAAAACAAGTGGAAACGTTGCAGTCGGACTCAACCGACTGCGGCATACTCGATACCAGTATTAAAACCGGTAAAAAGAGGCCTGATTGCAAAGGGGTACGGATGCGGCAGGGGTGTACGCTGCCTTAAAGATTCTCCGATGCAGATGGGGATGCCACCAGCTAAATTCCTGGGGGCTGGGGTCGGTATGGGTAGTTGTGGCATCAAAATTTTTGTTGCAGATCTTTGTGAAATGTCAATTGCTATCTTCATACCAAATTTGGTGACTCTAGCTCGAAATTTGTAATAAGTGTGGAAAGGGGGGCTGGGGGCGGTATGGGTGGGCGAGGCATCCAAATTTTTGATGCAGATCTATGTGGAATGTCAATTGCTATCTACATACAAAATTTGGTGACTCTAGCTCGAAGTTTGTAAAAAGTGGGGCAAGGGGGGCTGGGGGCGGTATGGGTGGGCGTGGCATCCAAATTTTTGATGCAGATCTTTGTGAAATATCAATTGCTATCTTCATACCAAATTTGGTGACTCTAGCTCGAAATTTGTAAAAAGTGGGGAAAGGGGGGCTGGGGGTGGTATGGGTGGGCGTGGCATCCAAATTTGTGATGCAGATCTTTGTGGTATGTCAATTGCTATCTTCATACCAAATTTGGTGACTCTAGCTCGAAAATTGTAGAAAGTGGGGAAAGGGGGGCGAAATGGAGGGCGTGGCTCCAAAACTTTGATGCAGTTTTTTGAGGGTCGTTACCAGCTATCTTCCTACCAAATTTGGAGGCTCTAGCTCCTCAACTCTGGAAGATACACGCATTCCCGTTTTTGACGAAGCGTTCGGGTATATGGGGGCGGCTAGGGCAGTATCGGTGGGCGTGGCATCCAAACTTTTGGTGCAGTTTTTAGGGGGTCATCATCACCTATCTTGGCACCAAATTTGGTGGCTATAGCTCAAAAACTGTGGGAGATATGGGCTATTTTGACTTTAAAATGCGGTGGGCTGGGGGCGGAATGGGGGGCGTGGCTGTACGCTGTCTTAAAGATTCTCCGATGCAGTAGGGGATGCCACCAGCTATCTTCCTTCCAAATTTAGTGACTCTAGCTCGAAGTTTGAGGGGGATGGTGGGCTGGAGGCGGCATGGGTGGGCCTGGCATGCAAATTTTTCTGCAGATCGTTGTGGAATGCCACCAGCAAGCTTCCAACTAACTTTGTAAAAGGTGATAGAAAGGGGGCCGGGGGCGGTATGGGGCGTTTTTAACGAAGCGTTGGGGCAGCCTGGGTCGGCTATGCCGGTATTGGTGAGCGTGGCATGCAAAGTTTTGATGCAGATTTTTGGTGGTCAACATCACCTATCTTGGCACCAAATTTGGTGGTGCTAGCTCAAAAGCTGTGGAAGTTATATGCGTTTCTGATTTCAAACAACGGGAGGGCTGGGAGCGGAATGGAGGGGATGGCTCCAAAATTTTTGATGGAGTTTTTTGGGGGTTGTCGATAGCTATCTTTTCACCAAATTTGGTAGTTCTAGCTGTATGGAAGTGCAAAATATGTGGATTTATCGATTTTAAGCTATCGAATTTATCGACTATACAACCCTCAAGTTATCGTTGAACCCCAATCTTGACACTTTATTGTCCAGGCCATTGATAAAGATAATTGTAAAGTTTCCAGTCTCTAGCTTGAAGGGTGTGGAAAAAAACTACGCACATACGATCGGTAAGACACCATGACATTGCACAAACCCAAAATCTCATTACCTTCGGTAACGACTGTAAAAAAAAACAAGTGGAAACGTTGCAGTCGGACTCAACCGACTGCGGCATACTCGATACCAGTATTAAAACCGGTAAAAAGAGGCCTGATTGCAAAGGGGTACGGATGCGGCAGGGGTGTACGCTGCCTTAAAGATTCTCCGATGCAGATGGGGATGCCACCAGCTAAATTCCTGGGGGCTGGGGTCGGTATGGGTAGTTGTGGCATCAAAATTTTTGTTGCAGATCTTTGTGAAATGTCAATTGCTATCTTCATACCAAATTTGGTGACTCTAGCTCGAAATTTGTAATAAGTGTGGAAAGGGGGGCTGGGGGCGGTATGGGTGGGCGAGGCATCCAAATTTTTGATGCAGATCTATGTGGAATGTCAATTGCTATCTACATACAAAATTTGGTGACTCTAGCTCGAAGTTTGTAAAAAGTGGGGAAAGGGGGGCTGGGGGCGGTATGGGTGGGCGTGGCATCCAAATTTGTGATGCAGATCTTTGTGGAATGTCAATTGCTATCTTCATACCAAATTTGGTGACTCTAGCTCGAAAATTGTAGAAAATAGGAAAGGGGGGCGAAATGGAGGGCGTGGCTCCAAAACTTTGATGCAGTTTTTTGAGGGTCGTTACCAGCTATCTTCCTACCAAATTTGGAGGCTCTAGCTCCTCAACTCTGGAAGATACACGCATTCCCGTTTTTGACGAAGCGTTCGGGTATATGGGGGCGGCTAGGGCAGTATCGGTGGGCGTGGCATCCAAACTTTTGGTGCAGTTTTTAGATGGTCATTATCACCTATCTTGGCACCAATTTTGGTGGCTATAGCTCAAAAACTGTAGGAGATATAGCCATTTCTGATTTCAAAATGCGGGGGGGCTGGGGGCGTAATGGGTGGGCGTGGCTCCAAAACTTTGATGCAGTTTTTTGGGGGTCGTTAACAGCTATCTTCCCACCAAATTTGGAGGCTCTAGCTCCACAACTCTGGAAGATACACGCATTCCCGTTTTTGACGAAGCGTTGGGGTGGATGGGGCGGCTTGGGCAGTATCGGTGGGCGTGGCATCCAAACTTTTGGTGCAGTTTTTAGGGGGTCATCATCACCTATCTTGGCACCAAATTTGGTGGCTATAGCTCAAAAACTGTGGGAGATATGGGCTATTTTGACTTTAAAATGCGGGGGGGCTGGGGGCGGAATGGGGGGCGTGGCTCCAAAATTTTTGATGCAGTATTTTGGGGGTTGCTAATAGCTATCTTCTTAAAAAATTTGGTACTTCTAGATGTAAGGATGTGCGCAATATGTGGATTTATCGGTTTTGAGTTATCGAATTTATCGATTTGCCAGCCCCCCCGTTATCGTAGAACCCCCATCGTGACACTTTAATTTACTTTCCCATAGATAAAGAGAATTGGAAAGTTTAAAGTCTCTAGCTTGAAGGGTGTGGAAAAAACTTGCAACCATACGGACGGACAGACGGACAGACGGTCAGACGGACAGACGGACAGACACCATGACGGACATTGCACAAAACCAATGTACTCTTTACCTTCGGTATCGAGTATAAAAACAGGAAATATCAAAAAAGTAGTTGACAAACATTTTGAAGAAACTAACAGAGGTAGAAAAATCCTTCATTGTCAAAAAAAAATTCAAAAAACAAAAGAAAACTAACGTAAGCAAATATAACAATTGCTGGTCAACTGAAGCTGCTAACGATACACTTGTTACAATTAATAACACTGTGATAGTTTAAAAAAAAAAAAAAAAAAACACAAGACCAAACTCGACGGTTTCCCCCTATTTCGGGTCCTACGAATCGAACTGCATCATTACTTTTTATACTCGATACCGAAGGTAAAGAGTATATTGGTTTTGTGCAATGTCCGTCATGGTGTCTGTCCGTCTGTCCGTCTGTCCGTCCGTATGTATGCAAGTTTTTTCCACACCCTTCAAGCTAGAGACTTGAAACTTTCCAATTCTCTTTATCTATGGTATAGTAAATTAAAGTGTCAAGATGGGGGTTCTACGATAACTGGGGGGCTGGCAAATCGATCAATTCGATAACCCAATACCGATAAATCCACATATTTCGCACATCCTTACAGCTAGAAGTACCAAATTTGGTAAGAAGATAGCTATTAGCAACCCCCAAAAAACTGCATCAAAAATTTTGGTACCACGCCCCCCCTTTCCGCCCCCAGCCCCCCCGCATTTTAAAGTCAAAAAAGACTATATCTCCCACAGTTTTTGAGCTATAGCCACCAAATTTGGTGCCAAGATGGGTGATGATGACCCCCTAAAACTGCACCAAAAGTTTGGGTGCCACGCCCACCGATACTGCCCTAGCCCCCCATCCACCCCAACGCTTCGTCAAAAACGGGAATGAGTGTATCTTCCAGAGTTGTGGAGCTAGAGCCACCAAATTTGGTAGGAAGATAGCTGGCAACGACCCCCAAAAATCTGCATCAAAGTTTTGGAGCCACGCCCTCCATTTCGCCCCCCTTTCCCCACTTTTTACAATTTTCGAGCTACAGTCACCAAATTTGGTATGAAGATAGCAATTGACATTCCACAAAGATCTGCATCACAAATTTTGATGCCACGCCTACCCATACCGCCCTCAGCCCCTCTCTCCCCACTTTTTACAAATTTCGAGCTAGAGTCACCAAATTTGGTATGAAGATAGCAATTGACATTTCACAAAGATCTGCAACAAAAATTTTGATGCCACAACTACCCATACCGCCCCCAGCCCCCCCCCTTTCCCTACATTTTACAAACTTTGAGCTAGAGTCACCAAATTTGGAAGGAATATAGCTGGTGGCATCCCCATCTGCATTGGAGAATCTTTAAGGCAGCGTACACCCCTGCCGCATCCGTACCCCTTTGCAATCAGGCCTCTTTTTACCGGTCTTAATACTGGTATCGAGTATGCCGCAGTCGGTTGCGTCCGACTGCAACGTTTCCACTTGTTTGAGTTACAATCATGGTTTCATACAAAATTTTTTGTTGAAGTTCTTCATCAAAGTGGCCTATTGTAACAGAAAGGCACATTTTTCTTCGGTCTCTAACTTTTTTAATGTTGACTTTTTTGGTAAACTTTCTTTGGCAGAATAAGTCCGTCTTTAAGTTCTTAGATGACTGTAAACTCCAAAATCAATGTTTTGGGTGTCCTTATAGCCAACTGAAATTTAACCCATTTTTTTAATGTTTTTTCCCTCACATTTCGTCAATATTTTAATTTACCCTTTGATACTTATACACTAAGTGACATCTTGTAATAGTTAAGAAACTTAAGCAAAGACAACGTTCTGAGCAAACTAACCATTAGAAAAAAAAACTTAGCAAAATTTTTATTTTTTAAAAAAGCTACACTAACTATATTTGTGTGCTATTTAATTTTTTTTTTTGTATCTTATAAGTGTTATTTATAAGTATCATAAATTTGTACACAATATTTAAATTAAATTTAATAAGACTCATCTACCAATGTCCAACACAAACCAGCAAACAAAGAGTCAAGCTTTTTGCCACTGTACCAATGCTCAAGGGGAGCGACGACTTGGTGAAATCTTTGTTCATGCTCATCGGATTCAGTCGGAAATTGCTGCTCAAAATGGTCCTTGTGATGGTGAAGGAAAGATACACGCATTCCCGTTTTTGACGAAGCGTTGGGGTGGATGGGGGCGGCTAGGGCATTATCGGTGGGCGTGGCATCCAAACTTTTGATACAGTTTTTGGGGGGTCATCATCACCTATCTTGGCACCAAATTTCACGTTTCGTCAATATTTTAATTTACCCTTTGATACTTATACATTAAGTGACATCTTGTAATAGTAAGAAACTTAAGCAAAGACAACGTTCTGAGCAAACTAACCATTAGAAAAAAAAACTTTGCAAAATTTTTATTTTTTAAAAAAGCTACACTAACTATATTTGTGTGCTATTTAATTTTTTTTTTGTATCTTATAAGTGTTATTTATAAGTATCATAAATTTGTACACAATATTTAAATTAAATTTAATAAGACTCATCTACCAATGTCCAACACAAACCAGCAAACAAAGAGTCAAGCTTTTTGCCACTGTACCAATGCTCAAGGGGAGCGGCGACTTGGTGAAATCTTTGTTCATGCTCATCGGTTTCAGTAGGAAATTGCTGCTCAAAATGGTCCTTGTGATGGTGAAGGAAACGAATTTTTAAGGACATATTCACACCTTTTTCTTCAAAAGCGTCTAACATGTCATCCACAAATTTTTTCCAATCTTCAGACCGGTGCACTCCTAAGCAATGTTTTATAACGGTCATAACGGAGTTCCAGGCCATTTTTTCATGAGTCTTATTAAATTTAATTTAAATGTTGTAAACAAATTTATGATACTTATTAATCACACTTATAAGATAAAACAAGTGGAAACGTTGCAGTCGGACGCAACCGACTGCGGCATACGCGATACCAGTATTAAACCCGGTAAAAAGAGGCCTGATTGCAAAGGGGTACGGATGCGGCAGGGGTGTACGCTGCCTTAAAGATTCTCCGATGCAGATGGGGATGCCACAAGCTATCTTCCTTCCAAATTTGGTGACTCTAGCTCAAAGTTTGTGAAATGTGGGAAAAGGGGGGCTGGGGGCGGATTGGGTGGGTGTGGCATCCAAATTTTTGCTGCAGATCTTTGTGAAATGTCAATTACTATTTTCATACCAAATTTGGTGACTCTAGCTCAAAAATTGTAGAAAGTGGGGAAAGGGGGGCAGGGGGTGGTATAGGTGGGCGTGGCATCCAAATTTTTGCTGCAGATCTTTGTGAAATGTCAATTGCTATCTTCATACCAAATTTGGTAACTCTAGCTCAAAGTTTGTAAAACGTAGGGAAAGGGGGGTGGGCGTGGCTCCAAAACTTTGATGCAGTTTTTTGGGGGTCGTTGCTATCTTCCCACCAAATTTGGAGGCTGTAGCTCCACAGCTCTGGAAGATACACGCATTCCCGTTTTTGACGAAGCGTTGGGGCGGATTGGGGCGGCTAGGGCAGTATCGGTGGGCGTGGCATCCAAACTTTTGATGCAGTTTTATGGGGGTCATCATCACCTATCTTGGCACTAAATTTGGTGGCTCTAGCTCAAAACTGTGGGAGATATAGCCATTTCTGATTTCAATATGTGGGGGGGCTGGGGGCGTAATGGGTGGGCGTGGCTCCAAAACTTTGATGAAGTTTTTTGGGGGTCCTTACCAGCTATCTTCCCACCAAATTTGGAGGCTCTAGCTCCACAACTCTGGAAGATACACGCATTCCCGTTTTTGACGAAGCGTTGGGGTGGATGGAGGCGGCTAGGGCGTGGCATCCGAACTTTTGATGCAGTTTTTGGGGGATCATCATCACCTATCTTGGCACCAAATTTGGTGGCTCTAGCTAAAAAACTGTAGGAGATATAGGCTTTTTTGACTTTAAAATGCGGGGGGCCTGGGGCCGGAATGGGTGGGCGTGGCTCCAAAATTTTTGATACAGTTTTTGGGGGTTGCTAGTAGCTATCTTCTTACCAAATTTGGTAGTTCTAGCTGTAAGGATGTGCGAAATATGTGGATTTATCGGTTTTGAGTTATCGAATTTATCGATTTGCCAGCCTCCAGTTATCGTAGAACCCCCATCTTGACACTTTAATTTACTATCCCATAGATAAAGAGAATTGGAAAGTTTCAAGTCTCTACCTTGAAGGGTGTGGAAAAAAATTGGACACATACAGACGGACAGACGGACAGACGGTCAGACGGACAGACGGACGGACACCATGACGGACATTGCACAAACCCAATATACTCTTTACAATTCTCTTTATCTATGGGATAGTATATTAAAGTGTCAAGATGGGGGTTCTACGATAACTCGGGGGCTGGCAAATCGATAAATTCGATAACTCAAAACCGATAAGTCCACATATTTCGCACATCCTTACAGCTAGAACTACCAAATTTGGTAAGAAGATAGCTACTAGCAACCCCCAAAAAACTGTATCAAAAATTTTGGAGCCACGCCCACCCATTCCGGCCCCAGCCGCCCCGCATTTTAAAGCCATAAAAAGCCTATATCTCCCACAGTTTTTGAGCTTTTGTCACCAAATTTGGTGCCAAGATAGGTGATGATGACCCCCCAAACACTGCATCAAAAGTTTGGATGCCACGTTCACCGATACTGCCCTAGCCACCCCCATCCGCTCCAACGCTTCGTCAAAAACGGGAATGCGTATATCTTCCTGAGTTGTGGAGCTAGAGTCACCAAATTTGGTATGAAGATAGAAACTGACATTTAACATAGATCTGCATCAAAAATTTGGATGCCACTCCCACCCATACCGCCCCCCAGCCACCCTTTTTCCACTTCTTGCAAACTTCGAGCTAGAGTCACCAAATTTGGTATGAAGATAGCAATTGACATTCCACAAAGATCTGCATCAATATTTTGGATGCCAAGCCCTTCCATACCGCCCCCCAGCCCCCTATCCACACCTTTTACAATTTTGAGCTAGTGTCACCAAATCTGGTATGTAGATAGCAATTGACATTCCATAAAGATCTGCATCAAAAATTTCGATGCCACTCCCACCCATACCGCCTCCAGCCCCCCTTTCCCCACCTTTTACAAACTTTTAGCTAGAGTCACCAAATTTGGAAGGAAGATAGCTGGTGGCATCCCCATCTGCATCGGAGAATCTTTAAGGCAGCGTACACCCCTGCCGCATCCGTACCCCTTTGCAATCAGGCTTCTCTTTACCGGTTTTGATACTGGTAACGAGTATACCGCAGTCGGTTGCGTCCGACTGCAACGTTTCCACTTGGTTTTCATAGACAATATAGATGACAGAGCAAAATGCTTGATTTGCAATAACATTGTTTGTCGCAATGTTAAATATTTTTCAAGATGGCATTATTTATTAATAAATAATAAGCACTATGAGTAACCGTTAACTTGCAGCGTACACTGTACTGATCACAATTCGTTTTTTCGCTGCAGCGCTTGCAAAATGTGCTTGAATGCGTATGAAAACTGTGACAATATGTGTGTGTGCCCATCCCTGGTATAAAACAATTACGCATGCATACAAACACTAAGAAATTTTTACCGTTCTTGCTTTCGGCTGGCCCGCCGCATGTCTTACAAAATACGGGCTGGCTGTTGTAGCTGCAACGCTATTAAGGAGTTACATGGGTTTCATCGGCAAAAAAACGGCCATTTTCAATAATTTTTTTTTCCGGTTAAATATTATATATTTCATTCAAACTTTTTTATGTCTTAAAAATATACATTTTACAAATAATTTCTGAAATTTTCAAATAAAAACATTAAGAACTCCGCCCTTGCGACGTCATTTCCGGTGACCCCTCGGAAAATAGATACATCCGCGTTGACAGCATAACTTCGAGCAGGATCATACGAAATGAAAAAAACAAATGTTTCACTTTTAGTTAAGACTATAACCTAGTAATTGAACGAAGAGAAAGATAAAAAATCAAAATTCAATTTTTGGCAGACCTTTTTCCAAAAAAACTCAAATTACGCTAAAATTTTTCCTACATTTTATTTTTTGAAAATAGTTGTTATATAAAAAAAAAAATCCCTCGTTCAATTATTTGAGAATGGATTCCCGAAAAACTGTGCAAAATTTGATCAAGATAGACTCTGTAGTTTTCGAGATATCTTGACAACCGATTTTGAAAACACATTTTCGATAAAAACGCGTTTAAAGTTTTGAGTGACAACAAATGGGAAAAAAAATCAAGTAGCGCACAACATTAAAAGGCTGTATCTTCGAAACTATTACTCGGATCGACTTGAAAATTTGGAACAGTTTTCTTCAGATGTTGTACAAATTAATAAGACAATCAGGGGTGCCACAGAAAACGCTTCCGCCCGAATTCAGCCTGAATTCTATTTCATTTGAGCTGAATGAAAACGTCTGAAATCTGATGCTGCCACCTAGTCCGACTCACATCTTTTGATGTCAGGGTCAGCAATGCCACATTTTTTAAACATAATTCGGAGTAATGTATGTTAAAAAAAATATACATGGAAACACTTCTGTTTACTTTTAATTAAGGATTAAAAAAATAGCTCTTTCAAGTTGAAACAAGTATAACAGCAAAATTCTTTTACTTGGTGTGCAATTTGCGAAAACATATGTAGGCAGTGGTAATTTTGCCAGGTGGCAACGTCCTAAAAACGGCATCATAAGAAAAATGGCAGAGCCATAAAAAACAAGAAAGAAGAAGAAAACGCGCTCAAAATGTAAGTACATTTGACTTGTTTGGTATGTTCGGTATGGGTAGTTGTGGCATCAAAATTTTTGTTGCAGATCTTTGTGAAATGTCAATTGCTATCTTCATACCAAATTTGGTGACTCTAGCTCAAAATTTGTAAAATGTGGGGAAAGATGGGGCTGGGGGCGGTATGGGTGGGCGAGGCATCCAAATTTTTGATGCAGATCTATGTGGAATGTCAATTGCTATCTACATACCAAATTTGGTGACTCTAGCTCGAAGTTTGTAAAAAGTGGGGCAAGGGGGGCTGGGGGCGGTATGGGTGGGCGTGGCATCAAAATTTTTGATTCAGATCTTTGTGAAATATCAATTGCTATCTTCATACCAAATTTGGTGACTCTAGCTCGAAATTTGTAAAAAGTGGGGAAAGGGGGGCTGGGGGCGGTATGGGTGGGCGTGGCATCCAAATTTGTGATGCAGATCTTTGTGGAATGTCAATTGCTATCTTCATACCAAATTTGGTGACTGTAGCTCGAAAATTGTAAAAAGTGGGGAAAGGGGGGCGAAATGGAGGGCGTGGCTCCAAAACTTTGATGCAGATTTTTGGGGGTCGTTGCCAGCTATCTTCCTACCAAATTTGGTGGCTCTAGATCCACAACTCTGGAAGATACACTCATTCCCGTTTTTGACGAAGCGTTGGGGTGGATGGGGGGCTAGGGCAGTATTGGTGGGCGTGGCATCCAAACTTTTGGTGCAGTTTTTAGGGAGTCATCATCACCTATCTTGGCACCAAATTTGGTGGCTATAGCTCAAAAACTGTGGGAGATATAGCCATTTCTGATTTCAAAATGCGGGGGGCTGGGGGCGGAATGGGGGGCGTGGCTCCAAAATTTTTGATGCAGTTTTTTGGGGGTTGCTAATAGCTATCTTCTTACCAAATTTGGTAGTTCTAGCTGTAAGGATGTGCGAAATATGTGGATTTATCGGTATTGGGTTATCGAACTTATCGATTTGCCAGCCCCCCAGTTATCGTAGAACCCCATCTTGACACTTTAATTTACTATCCCATAGATAAAGAGAATTGGAAAGTTTCAAGTCTCTAGCTTGAAGGGTGTGGAAAAAACTTGCATACATACGGACGGACAGACGGACAGACGGACAGACACCATGACGGACATTGCACAAAACCAATATACTCTTTACCTTCGGTATCGAGTATAAAAACCCGGACATTACCCGCAACTTTACCCAAGAGGACAGGGTGGCTGTGGCGGCAGCTTGGGATGACTTAGCGCTCCAAATAAACACGTTGGGCCCACCAATTAAAAGTGTGGATGAGTGGCGCAAAGTAAGTAGCTTATCTTGTAGCTAGTAAATTGTAGGCAACAATAATGACCATTGTTTAATACAGGTTTGGAAAGACTGGAAAATGGCAATAAAAAAACAAATCACGCACAACCGAAAGGAGACTAGGGCAACAGGCGGCAGGCCTTATAACCAAACACAGCTCACTCCAATTGAAGTGGAAATTGCCAATCTTTGCCATTTGTATGAGGCTGTTGATGGAGTGACCGGCGCCATAACATTTGGTCTCCCTGGAGCCCATAAACAATGTAGAGAAAGAGAGCATTGAAGAAAAAGACGATAGTACGTACGTCATAAATTTTTTATTCAAAAGTCATCCAATTAATTTGAATTTCACTTTTAGAACCTTCCCCTAAAAAGCAGAAGTTGGATGCTGCAAGCAGAAGTTGGATGTAAGCGAGCAGCCAGCTGAGAACAGGCTGACTGCAATGGTGGCGGAGGAGAACAAGGTGCTCCGCGACATTAAAATCGAGCTAGTGGCGCTAAATAAAACGAACCAGGAGATGTTAGAGGAGCGTAGAAAGACAAACTTAATTTTAGAAAAACTAGTTCTAAGTATAGAAACCAAATTTAAATAAAATATAAAAAATAAAATGTAACAAAACAGAGCATATTTATTGATCAAAAACAAAATTTACACAAATAAAACGTCAATGTCTTCTTAAAGAAGCTGCTATATCGTCTCGAATTTGAGAAGTTGTTTCTGGTTGATTCGAATTTGATAAATATTCAAATTCTGCGCGTGCTTCAGGAACTTCAACAATACTAAAATCCTCATCCTTATGTTCGCGGCATAAATTGTGAAGAGCACAGCAAACATTTATTATGCATGAGACCTTTAAGGGACTATACAAAAGGATCTCTTGGAGTAATCTAAATCCAAGTGCAGAATTTTTGAAATCGAACAAGATGGGATATCTTCCTCGATTATGTTGAGGATCAGTTGGAAGGTCCTCTTTTTAACACGATAATTATACCGGAAACTATTTTTTAAAAGACATTAATTAGCATAAGAAAATGCAGAATAGCATAAAAACCACATACGTATCGTCAGATTGGCAAAACGGATCAGATGCGCATCTGAGAATCCTTCGCTGCATGGTTTCCTTTCTAATTTTTTGTCGTCGGAGCTCTTCGATGGCCAACAGTCTCGCTAGCGGCATATTTAGTTAAAAACAGTTTCAGTTGAAAACAATTTCAGTTTAAAACAAGTGGAAACGTTGCAGTCGGACGAAACCGACTGCGGCATACTCGATACCAGTATTAAAACCGGTAAAAAGAGGCCTGATTGCAGAGGGGTACGGATGCGGCGGGGGTGTACGCTGCCTTAAAAATTCTCCGATGCAGATGGGGATACCACCAGCTATATTCCTTCCAAATTTGGTGACTCTAGCTCAAAGTTTGTATAAGGTGGGGAAAGGGGAGGGGGTGGGCTAGGGGCGGTATGGGTAGTTGTGGCATCAAAATTTTTGTTGCAGATCTTTGTGAAATGTCAATTGCTATCTTCATACCAAATTTGGTGACTCTAGCTCGAAATTTGTAAAAAGTGGGGAGAGAGGGGCTGAGGGCGGTATGGGTAGGCGAGGCATCCAACTTTTTGATGCAGATCTATGTGGAATGTCAATTGCTATCTTCACACCAAATTTGGTGACTCTAGCTCGAAGTTTGTAAAATGTGGGGAAAGGGGGGCTGGGGGTGGTATGGGTGGGCGTGGCATCCAAATTTTTTATGCAGATCTTTGTGAAATGTCAATTGCTATCTTCATACCAAATTTGGTGACTCTAGCTCGAAATTTGTAATAAGTGGGGAAAGGGGGGCTGGGGGCGGTATGGGTGGGCGTGGCATCCAAATTTGTGATGCAGATCTTTGTGGAATGTCAATTGCTATCTTCATACCAAATTTGGTGACTCTAGCTGGAAAATTGTTATAAGTGTGGAAAAGGGGGCGAAATGAAGGGCGTGGCTCCAAAACTTTGATGCAGATTTTTGGGGGTCATTGCCAGCTATCTTCCTACCAAATTTGGAAGATACACGCATTCTCGTTTTTGACGAAGCGTTGGAGCGGATGGGGGTGGCTAGGGCAGTATCGGTGAGCGTGGCATCCAAACTTTTGATGCAGTGTTTGGGGAGTCATAATCACCTATCTTGGCACCAAATTTGGTGGCTATAGCTCAAAAACTGTGGGAGATATAGCCATTTCTGATTTCAAAATGCGGGGGGGCTGGGGGCGGAAAGGGGGGGCGTGGCTCCAAAATTTTTGATGCAGTTTTTTGGGGGTTGCTAATAGCTATCTTCTTACCAAATTTGGTAGTTCTAGCTGTAAGGATGTGCGAAATATGTGGATTTATCGGTTTTGAGTTATCGAATTTATCGATTTGCCAGCCCCCCAGTTATCGTAGAACCCCCATCTTGACACTTTAATTTACTATCCCATAGATAAAGAGAATTGGAAAGTTTCAAGTCTCTAGCTTGAAGGGTGTGGAAAAAACTTGCATACATACGGACGGACAGACGGACAGACGGACAGACACCATGACGGACATTGCACAAAACCAATATACTCTTTACCTTCGGTATCGAGTATAAAAACCCGGACATTACCCGCAACTTTACCCAAGGGGACAGGGTGGCTGTGGCGGCAGCTTGGGATGACTTAGCGCTCCAAATAAACACGTTGGGCCCACCAATTAAAAGTGTGGATGAGTGGCACAAAGTAAGTAGCTTATCTTGTAGCTAGTAAATTGTAGGCAACAATAATGACCATTGTTTAATACAGGTTTGGAAAGACTGGAAAATGGCAATAAAAAAACAAATCACGCACAACCGAAAGGAGACTAGGGCAACAGGCGGCAGGCCTTATAACCAAACACAGCTCACTCCAATTGAAGTGGAAATTGCCAATCTTTGCCATTTGTATGAGGCTGTTGATGGAGTGACCGGCGCCATAACATTTGGTCTCCTGGAGCCCATAAACAATGTAGAGAAAGAGAGCATTGAAGAAAAAGACGATAGTACGTACGTCATAAATTTTTTATTCAAAAGTCATCCAATTAATTTGAATTTCACTTTTAGAACCTTCCCCTAAAAAGCAGAAGTTGGATGCTGCAAGCAGAAGTTGGATGCTGCAAGCAGCAGCCAGCTGAGAACAGGCTGACTGCAATGGTGGCGGAGGAGAACAAGGTGCTCCGCGACATTAAAATCGAGCTAGTGGCGCTAAATAAAACGAACCAGGAGATGTTAGAGGAGCGTAGAAAGACAAACTTAATTTTAGAAAAACTAGTTCTAAGTATAGAAACCAAATTTAAATAAAATATAAAAAATAAAATGTAACAAAACAGAGCATATTTATTGATCAAAAACAAAATTTACACAAATAAAACGTCAATGTCTTCTTAAAGAAGCTGCTATATCGTCTCGAATTTGAGAAGTTGTTTCTGGTTGATTCGAATTTGATAAATATTCAAATTCTGCGCGTGCTTCAGGAACTTCAACAATACTAAAATCCTCATCCTTATGTTCGCGGCATAAATTGTGAAGAGCACAGCAAACATTTATTACGCATGAGACCTTTAAGGGACTATACAAAAGGATCTCTTGGAGTAATCTAAATCCAAGTGCAGAATTTTTGAAATCGAACAAGATGGGATATCTTCCTCGATTATGTTGAGGATCAGTTGGAAGGTCCTCTTTTTAACACGATAATTATACCGGAAACTATTTTTGAAAAGACATTAATTAGCATAAGAAAATGCAGAATAGCATAAAAACCACATACGTATCGTCAGATTGGCAAAACGGATCAGATGCGCATCTGAGAATCCTTCGCTGCATGGTTTCCTTTCTAATTTTTTGTCGTCGGAGCTCTTCGATGGCCAACAGTCTCGCTAGCGGCATATTTAGTTAAAAACAGTTTCAGTTGAAAACAATTTCAGTTTAAAACAAGTGGAAACGTTGCAGTCGGACGAAACCGACTGCGGCATACTCGATACCAGTATTAAAACCGGTAAAAAGAGGCCTGATTGCAGAGGGGTACGGATGCGGCGGGGGTGTACGCTGCCTTAAAAATTCTCCGATGCAGATGGGGATACCACCAGCTATATTCCTTCCAAATTTGGTGACTCTAGCTCAAAGTTTGTATAAGGTGGGGAAAGGGGAGGGGGGTGGGCTAGGGGCGGTATGGGTAGTTGTGGCATCAAAATTTTTGTTGCAGATCTTTGTGAAATGTCAATTGCTATCTTCATACCAAATTTGGTGACTCTAGCTCGAAATTTGTAAAAAGTGGGGAGAGAGGGGCTGAGGGCGGTATGGGTAGGCGAGGCATCCAACTTTTTGATGCAGATCTATGTGGAATGTCAATTGCTATCTTCACACCAAATTTGGTGACTCTAGCTCGAAGTTTGTAAAATGTGGGGAAAGGGGGGCTGGGGGTGGTATGGGTGGGCGTGGCATCCAAATTTTTTATGCAGATCTTTGTGAAATGTCAATTGCTATCTTCATACCAAATTTGGTGACTCTAGCTCGAAATTTGTAATAAGTGGGGAAAGGGGGCTGGGGGCGGTATGGGTGGGTGTGGCATCCAAATTTGTGATGCAGATCTTTGTGGAATGTCAATTGCTATCTTCATACCAAATTTGGTGACTCTAGCTGGAAAATTGTTATAAGTGAGGAAAAGGGGGCGAAATGAAGGGCGTGGCTCCAAAACTTTGATGCAGATTTTTGGGGGTCATTGCCAGCTATCTTCCTACCAAATTTGGAAGATACACGCATTCTCGTTTTTGACGAAGCGTTTGGGTGGATGGGGGCGGCTAGAGCAGTATTGGTGGGCGTGGCATCCAAACTTTTGATGCAGTTTTTGGGGGGTCATAATCACCTATCTTGGCACCAAATTTGGTGGCTCTAGCTCAAAAACTGTGGGAGATATAGCCTTTTCTGATTTCAAAATGCGGGGGGGCTGGGGGCGTAATGGGTGGGCGTGGCTCCAAAATTTTTGATGAAGTTTTTTGGGGGTCCTTACCAGCTATCTTCCCACCAAATTTGGAGGCTCTAGCTCCACAACTCAGGAAGATATACGCATTCCCGTTTTTGACGAAGCGTTGGAGCGGATGGGGGTGGCTAGGGCAGTATCGGTGAGCGTGGCATCGAAACTTTTGATGCAGTGTTTGGGGGGTCATCATCACCTATCTTGGCATCAAATTTGGTGACTAAAGCTCAAAAACTGTGGGAGATATAGGCTTTTTTTGGCTTTAAAATGCGGGGCGGCTGGGGCCGGAATGGGTGGGCGTGGCTCCAAAATTTTTGATACAGTTTTTTGGGGGTTGCTAGTAGCTATCTTCTTACCAAATTTGGTAGTTCTAGCTGTAAGGATGTGCGAAATATGTGGATTTATCGGTTTTGAGTTATCGAATTTATCGATTTGCCAGCCCCCCAGTTATCGTAGAGCCCCCATCTTGACACTTTAATTTACTATCCCATAGATAAAGAGAATTGCAAAGTTTAAAGTCTCTAGCTTGAAGGGTGTGGAAAAAACTTGCGAACATACAGACGGACAGACAGCATGACGGACATTGCACAAAACCAATATACTCTTTAGCTTCGGTATCGAGTATAAAAATTTCAGTTAAAAACAATTTAGGGATGATTTTTGAACAGCTGATTGGTGCTAGTCACAAATAGTTGCCAGACAGTTGGCAGATAGCTGCTAGAGTTGCCGAATAACTTTTATTGTTTTGCCGCCCAATATTTAAATGTATTATTTGTATTTTAATTACCTAAAAACAGTCAAATACTGCATTAAAAAATTAAATAATGCAAATAAAACATGAAACAAATTAAAAACCTCTTATTCTGCAATGTTAAAACTAAAAAAGTTGCTAAACAAACACTTGGCATATTTAATCTGGCAAGGTGTCAGCCCTTAGCAGCCAAGTCAGATTAGGTTGGTGCACACACTAAACAAATGAAATCACTCGGAGTTCTGTGGCACCGTGAAAATTTTGGGGCGTTTTTGCTTCTAGTGAAATTCAATTTCACTAGCGTTTTCTGTGGCACCCCTGATATTCTTATTTCAAAATAAAAAGTTTTAAAATCAATATTTGCAGCAAAATTTGCAGTAGCTCATTTTTTTGTGTTCGCTTAAGGGTTAAGTGCTCAGAAAAAAATCGTCCGCGCACAACCTTTCCGTTCAAAAAGCACGAACGCACTGAAGCTAAGGGCTTTAATCGTGCTAGCGTCGGCTGCCGACGAGACCACCTTATCTGTGCTGCCAGCTTAGCCTTTTACCGGCCAGATCTGGGCATTTTCAACTGTCAAATGCTTGCAAAATTTTAAGCTATCTGTTGGCGGGAAATTTGGCATTTTTGAAAATCAAATTTGCCTCATAGCATTATTTAAAATTCTGGCAGCACTCCTCGATAGCTGTTGCAATACATGAAACCGATTCAGCCTTGCCATCTTTTGTTATATATTTCCATCACTAACAAGAATTTCACAATTATTAAAACCGTTCATTTGGCTAAAGACGCAACAAAAAGTGATTTATAAAATGGCGAAAATTCAATACAAACAGAAGCCGCGTGACTCCTGGCTTCGAGATCCATTGTTTAAGAATTGGTTAACTATAGATCCAAATGATGAAAATATGTGTTATTGCAGGTATTGCAAATCGAGCATAGTTGCAAAAATTTACGATTTGCAGGGACATGCCAAAACAAACAAACATAAGGCGTCAACGAGCTGCATTACACAAAAAAATAAAATCGTGTTTGCATCAAATGTGCTTCCCAAAACCAAACAACAAGAAGCAGCCTTATGTTTGTACATTGCCACCCATTTTGCAATTTTACCAATTGACCATTTGGGTATATTGTGCGCCACAAAATTCGATGAAGACAAAGTTAAAGTTCACAGAACGAAGTGTACGAATATATTAAAAAATGTTTTGGAACCATGTTTTTCCTGTTTTCATGTTCCCACCGGCAGTTAATGGTATCGACATTTTTGTCTCTTGTCCCATTTGAGGCAGGAGATTCGATGACCAAAGCTTACAGCCTCCGTCAAGAGCTAAATAGATTGGGACTAAATATTATGAAGTTAATTGGAATAGGTACAGACAACGCTAGCGTAATGGTTGGCTCAAAACAAAGCTCATTTACTGAATTGAAGAAGACCGTACCTTCTTTAATATTAATCAAATGTGTATGCCATTCAGTGCAATTAGCAGTGAATTCGGCCTGTACAAAGTTTTTGCCTGAATCTTTGGAGTATATTGTATACGAAAGCTTTAATTGGTTCTCGTAAGCGCCAATCAGATTATCAAAAAATTGATGAGCTGATTAATAGTGATAAGGTAAGTGAAAATCTGTGTTTTATGTGTTTGTGTGTGTTTTAGTACTCAATACATAGTCCCCTAATATTTTTGTATGTCTTTTTAGATCTAACTAATCTGCATTGTGTTTGTCCAGTCTTGTTATACTCGTTACCGAAGGTAAAGAGCATATTGAGTTTGTGCAATGTCCGTCATGGTGTATGTATGTTCGCAACTTTTTTCCACACCCTTCTAGCTAGAGACTTAAAACTTTCCAATTCTCTTTATCTATGCGGATCTAACTCAAAGTTTGTAGAAAGTGGGGAAAGGGAGGCTGGGGGCGGATTGGGTGGGCGTGGCATCCAAATTTTGTATGCAGATCTATGTTAAATGTCAATTTCTATCTTCATACCAAATTTGGTGACTCTAGCTCAAAGTTTGTAAAAGGTGGGGAAAGCGGGGTGAAACGGGTGGGCGTGGCTCCAAAACTTTGATGCAGATTTTTGGGGGTCGTTGCCAGCTATCTTCCTACCAAATTTGGTGGCTCTAGCTACACAGCTCTGGAAGATACACGCATTCCCGTTTGTGACGAAGCGTTGGGTCGGATGGGGACGGCTAGGGCAGTATCGGTGGGCGTGGCATCCAAACTTTTGATGCAGTTTTTGGGGGGTCATCATCACCTATCTTGGCACCAAATTTGGTGGCTCTAGCTAAAAAACTGTGGGAGATATAGTCTTTTTTGACTTTTAAATGCGGGGGGGCTGGGGCGGAGTGGGTGGACGTGGCTCCAAAATTTTTGATGCAGTTTTTTGGGGGTTGCTAATAGCTATCTTCTTACCAAATTTGGTAGTTCTAGCTGTAAGCATGTGTGAAGTATGCGGATTTATCGTTTTTGAGTTATCGAATTTATCGGTTTTCCAGCCCCCCAGTTATCGTAGAACCCCAATCTTGACACTTTAATTTACAATCCCATAGATAAAGAGAATTGGAAAGTTTAAAGTCTCTAGCTAGAAGGGTGTGGAAAAAACTTGCACACATACGGACGGACAGACACCATGACAGACATTGCACAAAACCAATATACTCTTTACCTTCGGTAACGAGTATAAAAATTCATTCTCCCATTCGGGCATAATCATTTTGGAGCGCACTGTAAAAAATTAGTTTTCTTGCTAATGCGCCTCGTGGTACCTGCCTGTCAATAGTTCGCCTTCAACTTAAAGTACAATTAGGGTGTTCACTTTGTGTTGCAAATGTGCAAAAGTGTAACTTTGCAACAACGCTGTCGTGAACACCCAAATGAACAAAACTAGTCTGATAACTTTACACAATCAGCTGTTCGCTATCGTTTGAGCTAAGTTCGCCATATGTGATATTTAATTTGCTGCTTGCAATAAAAAAATAAATTTAAAATTGCCCTTTAAAAGCGTGAAAGCATCACTCCTAGAACGGACAGCATCCCATAAACTGGTTTATATAAGAAAATTAGCAAATCAACCCTAATTTACTTTTAGCGCCATTCCAAAATGAACAGCTGTTTGTTTTGATTTAGCACCTAAAGCACAAAATTACACCAAAAACAAATGGAAACTTTGCAGTCGGACGCAACCGACTTCGGTATACTCGATACCAGTATTAAACCCGGTAAAAATTGGCCTGATTGCAAAGGGGTACGGATGCGGCAGGGGTGTACGCTGCCTTAAAGATTCTCCGATGCAGATGGGGATGCCACCAGCTGTCATCGTTGCAAATTTGGTGACTCTAGCTCAAAGTTTGTAAAATGTGGGGAAAGGGGGGCTGGGGGCGGTAGGGGTGGGCGTGGCATCCAAATTTTTGATGCAGATCTTTGTGGAATGTTAATTTGCTATCTTCATACCAAATTTTGTGACTCTAGCTCAAAGTTTGTAAAATGTGGGGAAAGGGGGGGCTTGGGCGGTATGGGTGGGCGTGGCATCCAAATTTTTGATGCAGATCTTTCTGGAATGTCAAATGCTATCTTCATACCAAATTTGGTGACTCTAGCTCAAACTTTGTAAAAGGTGGCGAAAGGGTGGGCTGGGGCGGTTTGGGTGGGCGTGGCATCCAAATTTTTTATGCAGATCTATGTGGAATGTCAATTGCTACCTTCATACCAAATTTGGTGACTCTAGCTCAAAGTTTGTATAAGGTGGGGAAAGGGGGACAGAATGGTTGGGCGTGGCTCCAAAACTTTGATGCAGATTGTTTGGGGTCGTTGCCAGCTATCTTCCTACCAAATTTGGTGGTTCTAGCTCCACTACTCTTTAAGATATACGCATTCCCGTTTTTGACGAAGCGTTGGAGCGGATGGGGGTGGCTAGGGCAGTATTGGTGGGCGTGGCATCCAAACTTTTGATGCAGTGTTTGGGGGGTCATCATCACTTATCTTGGCACCAAATTTGGTGACTAAAGCTCAAAAACTGTGGGAGAAATAGGCTTTTTTGGCTTTAAAATGCGGGGCGGCTGGGGCCGGAATGGGTGGGCGTGGCTCCAAAATTTTTGATACAGTTTTTTGGGGGTTGCTAGTAGCTATCTTCTTACCAAATTTGGTAGTTCTAGCTGTAAGGATGTGCGAAATATGTGGATTTATCGGTTTTGAGTTATCGAATTTATCGATTTGCCAGCCCCCAGTGATCGTAGAACCCCCATCTTGACACTTTAATTTACTATCCCATAGATAAAGAGAATTGGAAAGTTTAAAGTCTCTAGCTTGAAGGGTGTGGAAAGAACTTGCGAACATACAGACGGACAGACAGCATGACGGACATTGCACAAAACCAATATACTCTTTAGCTTCGGTATCGAGTATAAAAATTTCAGTTAAAGGTCCGGTTCCAGTACAATAAAAAATTCCTGGCAGGAATTTGTGATATATTTTGGAAGCGTGGGCACAAGATTTTAAAGTGTGACCATAGTCCACTAGTTTGTGGTAAAAATGTGGCATTTTGCCTTATATAGCTTAAGAGATACATGGTCACACTGAGGCATCAAATTTAAAAAGTAAACAAACCCACAAATACAAAATAAAAAAGAAAAGATGAATAGTGCGAATATGCTTATTCCGTTGTTGGTATCATATGTTGTTGCAGTGCAAATACTTTTAAACCCGTTTTTCAGTTTTCCTTTCCATTATTATTTATCACTTGTCGTTTTATAAATGATGGTTGCTGTCCTGGGCACAAAAATATATATGATTTGGTATTTCCTGCGCCCAGCGCCAGTGCGTACATATTAAATACATCGATACTATCGATAAGCAGTTTAGTATTTTTGCTACGTTACTGGATACCTAGAACACACGCAGCCAAAAAAAAACAATTCCTGCTGCGACGATTTTGTATGAAAAATTTTTTTTCGCTGTACTGGATACGGACCTTAAAAACAATTTAGGGATGATTTTTGAACAGCTGATTGGTGCTAGTCACAAATAGTTGCCAGACAGTTGGCAGATAGCTGCTAGAGTTGCCGAATAACTTTTATTGTTTTGCCGCCCAATATTTAAATGTATTATTTGTATTTTAATTACCTAAAAACAGTCAAATACTGCATTAAAAAATTAAATAATGCAAATAAAACATGAAACAAATTAAAAACCTCTTATTCTGCAATGTTAAAACTAAAAAAGTTGCTAAACAAACACTTGGCATATTTAATCTGGCAAGGTGTCAGCCCTTAGCAGCCAAGTCAGATTAGGTTGGTGCACACACTAAACAAATGAAATCACTCGGAGTTCTGTGGCACCGTGAAAATTTTGGGGCGTTTTTGCTTCTAGTGAAATTCAATTTCACTAGCGTTTTCTGTGGCACCCCTGATATTCTTATTTCAAAATAAAAAGTTTTAAAATCAATATTTGCAGCAAAATTTGCAGTAGCTCATTTTTTTGTGTTCGCTTAAGGGTTAAGTGCTCAGAAAAAAATCGTCCGCGCACAACCTTTCCGTTCAAAAAGCACGAACGCACTGAAGCTAAGGGCTTTAATCGTGCTAGCGTCGGCTGCCGACGAGACCACCTTATCTGTGCTGCCAGCTTAGCCTTTTACCGGCCAGATCTGGGCATTTTCAACTGTCAAATGCTTGCAAAATTTTAAGCTATCTGTTGGCGGGAAATTTGGCATTTTTGAAAATCAAATTTGCCTCATAGCATTATTTAAAATTCTGGCAGCACTCCTCGATAGCTGTTGCAATACATGAAACCGATTCAGCCTTGCCATCTTTTATTATATATTTCCATCACTAACAAGAATTTCACAATTATTAAAACCGTTCATTTGGCTAAAGACGCAACAAAAAGTGATTTATAAAATGGCGAAAATTCAATACAAACAGAAGCCGCGTGACTCCTGGCTTCGAGATCCATTGTTTAAGAATTGGTTAACTATAGATCCAAATGATGAAAATATGTGTTATTGCAGGTATTGCAAATCGAGCATAGTTGCAAAAATTTACGATTTGCAGGGACATGCCAAAACAAACAAACATAAGGCGTCAACGAGCTGCATTACACAAAAAAATAAAATCGTGTTTGCATCAAATGTGCTTCCCAAAACCAAACAACAAGAAGCAGCCTTATGTTTGTACATTGCCACCCATTTTGCAATTTTACCAATTGACCATTTGGGTATATTGTGCGCCACAAAATTCGATGAAGACAAAGTTAAAGTTCACAGAACGAAGTGTACGAATATATTAAAAAATGTTTTGGAACCATGTTTTTCCTGTTTTCATGTTCCCACCGGCAGTTAATGGTATCGACATTTTTGTCTCTTGTCCCATTTGAGGCAGGAGATTCGATGACCAAAGCTTACAGCCTCCGTCAAGAGCTAAATAGATTGGGACTAAATATTATGAAGTTAATTGGAATAGGTACAGACAACGCTAGCGTAATGGTTGGCTCAAAACAAAGCTCATTTACTGAATTGAAGAAGACCGTACCTTCTTTAATATTAATCAAATGTGTATGCCATTCAGTGCAATTAGCAGTGAATTCGGCCTGTACAAAGTTTTTGCCTGAATCTTTGGAGTATATTGTATACGAAAGCTTTAATTGGTTCTCGAAAAGCAGTAAGCGCCAATCAGATTATCAAAAAATTTATGAGCTGATTAATAGTGATAAGGTAAGTGAAAATCGGTGTTTTATGTGTTTGTGTGTGTTTTAGTACTCAATACATAGTCCCCTAATATTTTTGTATGTCTTTTTAGATCTAACTAATCTGCATTGTGTTTGTCCAGTCTTGTTATACTCGTTACCGAAGGTAAAGAGCATATTGAGTTTGTGCAATGTCCGTCATGGTGTATGTATGTTCGCAACTTTTTTCCACACCCTTGTAGCTAGAGACTTAAAACTTTCCAATTCTCTTTATCTATGGGATAGTAAAATAAAGTGTCAAGATGGGGGTTCTACGATAACTGGGGGGCTGGCAAATCGATAAATTCGATAACTCAAAACCGATAAATCCACATATTTCGCACATCCTTACAGCTAGAACTACCAAATTTGGTAAGAAGATAGCTACTAGCCGCCAGCCCCCACGCATTTTAAAGTCAAAACAGCCTATATCTTCCACAGTTTTTGATCTATAGCCTCCAAATTTGGTGCCTAGATAAGTGATGATGACCCCCCAAAAAATGCATCAAAAGTTTGGATGCCACGCCCACCACTACTACCCTAGCTGCCCCCATCCACCCAACGGTTCGTCAAAAACTAGAGCTAGAGCCACCAAATTTGGTGGGAAGAAAGCTGGCAACGTCCCCCAAAAATCTGCATCAATGTTTTGGAGCCACGCCCACCCATTCCGCCCCCCTTTACCCACCTTTGCCACGCCTACCCATACCGCCCCAGCCCCCTTTTCCCCACCTTTTACAAACTTCGAGCTAGAGTCACCAAATTTGGTATGAAGATAGCAATTGACATCCCACATGGATCTGCAGCAAAAATTTCGATGCCACGCCTACCCATAACGCCCCAGCCCCCTTTTCTCCGCTATTACAAACTTCGAACTAGAGTCACCAAATTTGGTTTGAAGATAGCAATTGACATCCTACATGGATCCGCAGCAAAAATTTGGATGCCCCACCCACCCATACCGCCCCCAGCCACCCTTTCCTGACTTCTACAAACTTTGAGCTACAGTCACCCAATTTGGTATGAAAATAGCAATTCACATTCCACAAAGATCGCATCAAAAATTTGGATGCCACACCCACCCATTCCGGCCAAGCCCCCTCTTTCCCCACTTTTACAAACTTTGAGCTAGAGTCACCAAATTTGGAAGGAAGATAGCTGGTGGCATCCCCATCTGCATCGGAGAATCTTTAAGGCAGCGTACACCCCTGCCGCATCCGTACCCCTTTGCAATCAGGCCTCTTTTTACCGGGTTTAATACTGGTAACGAGTATACCGCAGTCGGTTGCGTCCGACTGCAACGTTTCCACTTGTTTGTAGTCTTGTCTTTGTTTAAAGTCTAGTTTTCTGTTTTTCTAACACTTTTTATCTTATTTAAGCCACCTCTTAAAATTCCAAAAGTCTGCGAAACACAGTGGCTATACATAGAAACTGCAGTTGACAGAATATTAGATCAGTGGATTGAACTTAAGCCTTATTTTAGCTTTGCAGCAATAAAAGAAAAATGTTTTAAAGCGCAAAACTTACATAAATTGTTCAGCGATCAAAACAGCCTATATCTTCCACAGTTTTTGATCTATAGCCTCCAAATTTGGTGCCTAGATAAGTGATGATGACCCCCCAAAAAATGCATCAAAAGTTTGGATGCCACGCCCACCACTACTACCCTAGCTGCCCCCATCCACCCAACGGTTCGTCAAAAACTAGAGCAGCGATGAAATTTATTAATTGTATTTAACGTTTTTAAAGCCTGTATTAGGCGAAATGCAGACTATCAACAAAAATTTTCCAGCAAACAATTCAAATGCAAGCAAACTTTTGACAGATCTTGTATTTATAATAAATACATTACAATCAAAAGTAGCACCCCTTGTAGACAAAGTTGACGTTCTAAATACAGATTTTAAAGGACAAGTCAAGAGGGATCTGCATTGCTGAGAATTTCGATTTTATTGAGCTCGAAAATTGTCTATCAATTTTCAAATAACAATTTATTCAAAAATATTCATCAAAACTAAATTAGCTTTTTTTCTGGATATTTTTGAATTTGATCTAGCCGTTTCTAGCAGGTTTGGAAGGTTACTTTAGCATTTTATTGCCCGGAAGTGTTGGCAGCACTACACCTTATACTTATTCCATCATGCCTTAGCTCTAGCTTCGGAATAGCTGCGACATTGTTACCGGGGAAGAAATGCGCATTCAGCTCTAAATTTGCCATTTAACATACAAATCTTCGAGACTCCTACGTGCAATATTTCCAAAGCATCCGGTATGGGAAAAGTATTAAAAAAATTTAAACTAATTGTTGGGATGAACGCACGATAGCACATTAAAAATCGCTTGAAGCTCTTGATCGATCGTTACGAGATTTGCGTGGAAACGTTCAACTATTCGGGAATGCATTGATATTGCTCGCAGAAGATTGCAGTTGACTACGATTGCAGTTACTACGTGTCCAGAAATTTTTGTAATTTAGTAACATGTATTCTTTTTTCTAAACCATTCAATCACAATATGCCCCAGCGATGCGTAGCAGCAACAAGAATGGATACAGATAGAGTGTCTAAACAGCAAAATTCCAACATTCAATTGGAAGTCGTAACGTAACTACCCGCTCTGAGAGCGCATTTCGTGCTTCTCTCGTGCTTCGTGTGTCATTCGCCAGCCACTTTACTCGCTAACTTTGCTACGACATATTTGTTGATAGCACAACCAGCCAGCCATACTGTGTGTATGCGCCGCTAGCCAGCGCGCAGTGGCTAGTTCGATTGCTGTGCCCCCGTTTTTTTCCTTGTATTCCTTATGTGCGCTTATTTTATTGCTTATCTATCCTATGGCCTCGATCTAGCACCATCAAAGCAAATGAGCGAATTAATAACAACATAAGTAGTGGGAAGTATTGTTTTTCTGGATTTTCTTAGGTTTTTGTAGGCAAATAATAAAAATTTAATCAAATATTGGCTGTTAAGCGTTTGCCGAAACTCATATTAGTTGAGAAAGGTTAATGAATTGCCTGGCAAATGGTACGCATACATTAAAATATGAACATGCATAGAGACAGGGACACACATACATGCTTATGGTAGCTAGCCGAAACAAAAATCAAAAATCATTATAATGTCTATAGCCCACCAAAACTCCATATATATACATATATATATAGAGATTTCGACAACTTTCAAATGGGGTGTAAAGTAAATTTTTTAAATCTTAATTGCAGTAAATGTAAAGTAATGTAATTTTTTAGATATTTGCCCTTTTTTAATATATATTTTCTTGACAACAAACCACTAGATAGAATTGAATGGGTTGACGATTTGGGCATCGTTATGGACCCAAAGCTTAAGTTTGACATGCATATTTCTTCAATATCCAATCGAGCATCTGGTGTCTTGGGGTTCATTAAGCGCTGGTCGAAGGAGTTTAACGATCCCTACTTAACAAAAACTCTGTATACTTCTCTTGTACGACCGATTCTGGAATATGGATCTTGTATATGGTTTCCGAAATACGAAATTCATCAGAATAAAATAGAATCGGTACAAAATCAATTTCTGCTCTTCGCACTTAGAGGTCTTAACTGGGACACTAACAATAATTTGCCGTCTTATCGTAGTAGACTTTTACTAATAGATATTCCTTCTCTGAGTGATCGTAGAATAATGCTATCATTTTCCTTTTTTCACAAATTAATTAATGGTGAAATTGATTCTTCTGAATTAATTAACCAAATTAACTTTGCTGTTCCTATTAGAAATACTAGAAATTTTGTACCTATATATATATTTATATACATATATTCAGAACGATCTTTCCCACTTAATACACAGTGCAACTCCTACTTGCTCTATTAAAAAGATGGTTTTGTGTCATTTGTCTACATGTTCGTGATCATCGTAACCGCACGATAAGCGGAGCGCCCCTAGGTCGGATGGGCGGGAGGTGGGTCGCTTTGTGCGTGGGTCCGGGCGTTAACAAGCCGGTGCTTGGTATCGTTGGGCCACTTGACTGTTCTGTTCGTTAGTACATCTACGTCCAATAAAAAAAAATATATATATATTAGTACATTCTTATTATTTAAGCTCGTAAAGAATCATTTGTTTTCATTTTTCTTGTTGTTGTCAAAAAACTTAGGTTTGGCAATTTTAGGCATTTTTTTTAATCACCTTGCTGCTGCCCAACATGGAAGGGTAGTACAAGGTACTTAATAAGGTAGTCTCACTCCGTTCTCCCGTTGCCTTACGAAAAATAAGAGCAAAAGAGAGCGAGAGCGAAAAAGTAGTGAAATTTTTTAGGTTAAAACGTAGAAAAATCGTCAGCAAATGTGCGTCGCTCACAACGTTCGCAACATGATACAATTACTAATTAATTGTATCATAGTTCGCAACGAGACTGAATCGTAAGGCAACAGAAAAAGAAGGCGAGCAAAAGAGTGGGATTCCCTTATTAAGTATGCCTTGAGGTAGTATTGGTATGATATGACCTTAACGCAATTGAATAACTAAACGCAATGAATTTACTCTTATTTTGGCAATTAGGAAAGGGATTCAGTATTAATCAAAAATGGGTTGGTATGCTTTAATATACCTACTATTGGGTTTATACTCGTTACCGAAGGTAATGAGTATATTGGTTTTGTGCAATTACCGTCCGTCCGTCTGCCCGTCGTTCCGTCTGTATGTTCGCAACTTTTTTCCACACCCTTCATGATAGATACTTGAATCTTTCCAATTCTATCTATGGGAAAGTAAATTAAAGTGTCAAGATAGTGGTTCTACGATAACTGGGGGGCTGGCAAATCGATAAATTCGATAACTCAAAACCTATAAATCCACATATTTCGCAAATCGTTACAGATAGAGCTACCAAATTTGGTAAGCAGATAGCTACTAGCAACCCCCAAAAATCTGCATCAAAAATTTTGGAGCCACGCCCACCCATTCCGTTCCCCTTTCCCCCTCCATTTTTAAAGTTTGAGCTAGAGTCACCAAATTTGGTATGAAGATAGCAATTGACATTCCACATAGATCTGCATCAAAAATTTTGATGCCACGCCCACCCATACCGCCCCCAGCCCCACTTTGCCCACTTTTTACAAATTTCGAGCTAGAGTCACCAAATTTGGTATGTAGATAGCAATTTACATGCCACAAAGATCTGCATCAAAATGTTAGATGCCACACCCACCCATTCCGGCCCAGCCCCCCTTTCCCTACCATATACAAACTTTGAGATAGAGTCCGTTTGGAAGGGAGATAGCTGGTGGCATTCCCATCTGCATCGGAGAATCTTTAAGGCAGCGTACACCCCTGCCGCATCCGTACCCCTTAGCAATCAGGCTTGTTTTTACCGGTTTTAATACTGGTAACGAGTATACCACAGTCGGTTGTCTCCGACTGCAACGTTTGCACTGTTTTTTATTTAAATATTTTAAATAAATTATCCTTATATGAAAATGTTTGCTGTGCACTCGAGAACATAAGACATCTACAACGTTTTGTAGTTCGTGAAAGACTGATTTATTTTCAAGTAGTAAACGATACAACTTATCGAGTACATCGATATACATTATATATTATAGGATTGCCAACTCAACACTTCTCCTAAATTCTTAGATGTATTCATTATTTTAGGCCGAGCAATGCAGTGCATATTACATGAATTACCTTTGACAAATTGTTAGTTAATATATCGGCAATCATTTCTTGAGTCGGTCAATTCTTTAAATCAATTACATTTTGTTCATAGCTGTTTCTTACATGGTGATATTTAACATCAATATGTTTACTTCTAGCGTGATATACTGGATTTCTTACAAGATTTATAGCGCTAACATTATCGCCATGTACAGTTACGCAATTTAAGTTGAAAAACAATTTCATTTCATTTACTATTTTGCTTAAGTAAATAGCTTCCTTTGCAGCATCGGAAAGGGCCATGTATTCTGCCTCCGTACTACTGAGCGCAACTGACTTCTATGCGTAGCATGTATAGGACTTCCTGTCCGTTGAATCGCCTGCCCAATCTGCATCCGCGTAGCCTTCAATCGGTTTATTGGTTCTCTTATGCTGCATTTACACTAGTTGATAAACAAGTCAACGTTGATATCAACTTTATCAATCCTAGTGTGAACAGCTATCAACTTGATCAACTTTTGCGTTGACAGTAGATTGACAATGCGAAAATCATCAATTGTTGCTCTGAGTTTAAACATAGTGTAAACACTTTGTGTCAACAGTTGAAGTCACAATCGGCGCGTTGACAACACAAAATTAAGTTGAGCTCATGTTCATTCTTTTGCTTTGTGTTGACAAACTTTATGTACATATTATAGGTGGCAGCACTTCGCTTCGCCACCCGTTTTTATTAATGTTGTCTGCTTTTTCAACTGTGCAGTCTATAAAAAACAATAATTAGTAATAAAAAGCTATTTAAAAATACAATTTTATTTATTTTTATGCATATTTATTGAACCATATTTTAAAGACAAGGTTTCAAATAAATTGAACTTGTTGCGCCAGCAATTCCGTGCAAGTAAAAATAATTTTCTTTACATTTAATTATTTATATTTTATTAAGGGCAATGTCGTTTATTTTAGAATGCACATAGCAAGGTACAATCGACCAAAAGTGGTCAAGCTGCTGCTGATCGGAAGCCGCCAAATAAATTTTATAGCGCAAATGATCGGAAAAAACCACTTTCCTCTCGATCCAAATATAGTTCTTGAACCCACATAGCTCGCTTGCGTTTTTAGCTCTTGCTTTTCATCGTCCTCAAGAGCTAGAATCAAAACCACTGCTGCCGCTATTTTCATCTTCTTCGCTGTTGCCATTGTTTTGATTTTATTCTAAAGTAAACAAATTGCTTATCAATTAGTTTTAAGTTACATATGCATTAGTACTTACCACTTTTTTACTTTTTTCAATTAACAAAACAACACAATATCGATTACAATCAGTTTCGATACATTCACAATATCGACGCCAACGAAAAATGCCTTGCAACGTGAATGTCAACGAATGTGGATATCAACTGGTGTAAATTACTCTCAACTTCAATATCAACGCGTTGGCATCTTGCGCGTTGCTCAACTCGAAAATTAGTTGGCAACCCGATTTTCTTGTCAACTCAGTCAACTAATGTAAACACAACAAATGCGTTGACGTTGGATATCAATTGTTGATAGAGCTAGAATTGACGCTGCATCAACTAGTGTAAATGCACCATTATAGACCAACGCCAGATCTGCTGTAGAGTTCCGAGTTCCTTTGGGATAGTTTGCACACCGAGTGCAATATGTCAGGGCGTGTGCACAGCGCAATATACATAAGGGACCCAATGACAGATTGATACTCCGTCTTATCAACACGCTTGCACTTATCGCTCTGACAGTTGACTTGGAAATTGGCTTCCAATATCGTTGACGTCGTGCGACAATCGTCCATGCCAACTCGTGAAACAGTCCCAGAGTATGCTTCGTTTGGCCAACACGAATCACACCGGTCTCGCCTTCTCGTTTTACTTCCAGACCAAAGAAGTTTGCGACTGCTTGATAAAGCAACCTGAAATTCAGAAGCAATAGCATTTTTAGAAGCTACCATCTCACCCATGTCTGAGCACGCCAACAGCAGGTCATCAACGCAGACAGCAATCACGATGGTCGATTTCGGCTTTGAAGTCTTCGTGTACAGGCATGGTTCGCTTGCACATGCCCTGTAGCCAATCCATTTCAAAACGGCATCCAGAGTTTAATTCGAGACATGGCCTGCTTGTTTTAAGCCGTACTGCGATTTTTTAGCTTAAGCACTTCTCCCGACTTCATAGTGCTCCGGTTGAGTCATGTAGACCTCCTCCTCTAGATCGCCATATAGGTATGCGGTAGACACATTCAGTTGATGAACGAACAATTCATATTCGGCTGCCATTGCCAAGAACATACGTATAGTAGCGTAGCGAACCACTGGTGAGTATGTCTCGTCGTAGTCAATACCATATTTTTGACTGCACTTTTTCGCCACCAAGCGCGCCTTGTCGCGCTCGATTTCTCCTGCTTAGTTCCGTTTTAGCGTAAACACCCATTTGCATCCAATAGGCCTTTGACCTGCTGGTAGTTTCACCAGCTCCCACGTATCAAAGCTTCATATTCACTTTGCATCGCCGATTCCCACTGATCAGCCTGAGGACTCGCTAGTGCTTGTTGCACCGTTACAGGTATCTCGATGTTGCTGTTAAACATCATATTTACCATATTATATTTTTTACTTGGCCGTCCACGTAATCCAGTCCTGATTATTTTTGGTCTGCCTGGTCCTCTCTTAGCCGCTTTATTCTCCTCCAGCTCACTTTCCACCTCTTCAAGCAGCGTCGTGATGTCAGTTATTTCTTTTGGCTCACTCTCTATGATATAAAAGTCTCTACTGATCTTTGCATCACCTGTGATTTTATCATACAAACGATACGCCTTTGAGGTATCCGAGTAACCGACCATTACATACTCTTTGCCCTTCTCTAGGAATTTTTTCTTTGGGCCTTTATCTAGTGCAACTGCAATGCACCCAAACACTCTCAAGTGTTTAACTACTGGCTTGTGTCCAGTGAACAGCTCGAACGGCGTTTTGCCATCAATAGCTTTTAAGAGCGATCGGTTTCTTAAATACGCTACACATGCTACAGCCTCCGCCCAAAAACTTTCATTTAATCCTGCTGCGTTTATCATTGTTCTTGCCATTTATACTAGGGTCCTATTAAAGCGTTCTGCTTTCCCGTTTTGTTGTGGAGTGTATGGAACCGATAGCTGCCTCCTTATGCTTGCTGATCTGAGATACTCATCAAAATCTTTATTGATGTATTCAGTACCGTTATTGCTCCTGACGCACTGCATACTGTAGCCTGTCTGACGCTCTAGCATTGCAATGTGGTCTTTTAACAATTTGCTCACCTCTGATTTGTACTTTATAAAATACACATGTACAAACCGACTCTTGTCATCAATTATAGTGAGAAAATATCTACACCCACCATTTGATGCTTTGCTTATAGGCCCACACATATCGCTATGCAACAACTCCAATAACTCAGTTGCCCATGTGTGCGACTTTTTGAATGGCTTCACATGACCACTTATTCTTTATGCAGTTTATGCAATCCACAAGTCCATCTGTGGAATCAAATGTCAATCCTCGAACCATATCCTTACTTTTTAGTTCACGCAGACTTTGCAAATTTAAATGACCATAGCGCTTATGCCATTTAAACAACTTATTCTTAGCTTGTGAAATACACAACTTTTCGTTACTCTTTGTTTCACACAGAAATAATCCACTGACCTTTTTGGCCGATAATATTAGTAAGCCTTTATTATCAAATATTTTTGCAACATCAGGATAAAAATTTACTGAGCAACCATTTGCTACTGCAATGTTTCGCGAAGTGCCCTTTTTGGCTGCACTTGAAGCACGGCGTCTGTCTGCCGTTGCTCCGTTATTCTCTCTACCCTTCTGTCCTTCCGAGCGCGCCGAAAATGCCTGTACGCTATCGTTTTGATTGCTGCTTTTGCGCCGCTCGTTCTCCTCTGCCAGCTTGCAATTTACTACATGTAATTTTGGTAAATCATCACGCGCTTCCAATGCAACCACAAAATTCTCATAGGATGAAGGTAGACTTGCCAATAACATAATGACAACTAATTCCTCTTGCAATGTAATGCCTATTTGCGATAGCTTGTCGACTATATCCACAAACTCATTAACATGCCCTTGAATTGAACTTCCCTCCGCCATACGTTTATTTATCAATGGCTTGAACAATGTTACTTTGCGCACAGGTCCCGATGGTCTGTGTAGCTTTTCAGCTCGCTCCATATCCCATGTGCCGTGACGCACTGTTTGATTGAGCTAATCTGCGACGCACTTATTGACAAAAAGACTACAGCCATAGCTTTGTCCTTGTGACTCTTCCATTTCTTATACTCTGCGCTAGCCTGATCTTCTGGTACAGCTTCCGTATTGGACACGACTGACCACAAATCCCGATGAACCAACACACTGCGTACCAGCAAGCAGCAGGTGTTGTAGTTGCTATCATCCAATTTCTCAATGTTGTACAGGGAACTCATTGTCACTTTTCTCTATTATTTAGTCTTAAGCTTCGGTTCACATATACAGTAACTTTTACAGTAATCTCTCTTTTGCTCTAATGCTTTTTGCATGTTGTTCGCACGCCTGAGCCCATAACCTGTTGGCAGTGCGCTCGAGAACAAAAGACATCTACAACGTTTGGTTGTTCGTGAAAGACTGATTTATTTTCAAGTAGTAAACGATACAGCTTGTCGAGTACATCGATATACATTGTACATTATAGGATTGCCAACTCAACAGAAATTTATATTAAAGCAACAAGAATCTATCTAAATAGAGCCGCCAAAGACCGATAGTCCAACCACTAGTTGGAACTGGCTGGCGAGGCTACCACGCGCTCTGAGAGCGCATTTCGTGCGTTTCTCGTGTTTCGTGAGTGATTCACCAGCCACTTCTCTTGCTGACTTTGCTACAACATTTTTGTTGATAGCACAACCAGCCAGCAATATTGTGTGTATGGCCAGCGATTTTCTAGCGCGTAGTCGCTTCATCGATTGCTGTGCCCCCATTTTTTTCCTTGTATTCTTTATGTGCGCTTATTTTATTGCTTATCTATCCTATTGCGTCGACCTAGCACCAGCAAAGCAAATGAGCGAATTAATAACAACATACATATATATAGTAAGATATCCAATATGCACACATATTCATATCTTAAATATGTTACACATACAACGCACCCCAGCACACAGCACACAGCCCAACAATAAGATATCACATTACACCCTAAAACCCCAACACAGGAAGCATATTAGACATAAACATAAGATATAAACATATTTCTAAGATCACGCCACAAGCGTAAGACATAAACATATTTCCAAAATCACGCCAGAAGCGTGAGATCGCCGAATTGGCACTTTATGATAAAAGCTTAAAATGATCAAAGCTAAGAAGCTTTGACAATAAGAAAAGCTCTCAACGGAGGTTTGCTCTGCGCAGCAAGAACAATTGAAGTTAAGTTCGGAGTAAGATCAGAAAGAAGATAGACTTAAGTGAGGAAGTGTTTTGTATCTTTTAAAATTAGTTCAACACAATAAAGAAATAAACTAAAGACAAAAGTCTTTATATTTTTTAATTCCCACTTGGTCGTGAGCTCAAAATTATATATATATATTGGAAGTAGATGTACTAACGAACAGTCAAGTCAAGTGGCCCAACGATACCAAGCACCGGCTTGTTAACGCGCGGGCCCACGCACAAAGCGACCCACCTCCCGCCCATCCGACCTAGGGGCACTCCGCTTATCGTGCGGTTACGATGATCGCGAACATGTAGACAAATGACACAAAACCAACTTTTTAATAGAGCAAGTAGGAGTTGCACTGTGTATTAAGTGGGAAAGATCGTTATAAATAGACACAGAATACGAAAAGGGTTACGAAGAGCATAATTAGAATTACAAGTTTGAAGAGATATAGGTACAAAATTTCTAGTATTTCTAATAGGAACAGCAAAGTTAATTTGGTTAATTAATTCAGAAGAATCAATTTCACCATTGATTAATTTGTGAAAAAAGGAAAATGCTAGCATTATTCTACGATCATTCAGAGAAGGAAGATCTATTAGTAAAAGTCTACTACGATAAGACGGCAAATTATTCTTAGTGTCCCAGTTAAGACCTCTAAGTGCGAAGAGCAGAAATTGTTTTTGTACCGATTCTATTTTATTCTGATGAATTTCGTATTTGGGAAACCATATACAAGATCCATATTCCAGAATCGGTCGTACAAGAGAAGTATACAGAGTTTTTGTTACGTAGGGATCGTTAAACTCCTTCGACCAGCGCTTAATGAACCCCAAGACACCAGATGCTCGATTGGATATTGAAGAAATATGCTTGTCAAACTTAAGCTTTGGGTCCATAACGATGCCCAAATCGTCAACCCATTCAATTCTATCTAGTGGTTTGTTGTCGAGAAAATATATATATTAAAAAAGGGCAAGCATCTTAAAAATGACATTACTTTACGTTTACTGCAATTACGATTTAAAAAATTTACTTTACCCCACATTTGAAGTTGTCTAAATCTCTTTGAAGCTGTTGAGTAGCAAGGGGAGTTGCAGCCGACGTGCATAATTTTACATCATCAGCGTACATCAAAACCCGAGAGAACTTTATAGCCGATGGAAGATCGCTTATGAACAAAATAAATAATAAAGGACCAAGATGACTACCCTGTGGAACGCCTGAAGTGACCTGAACCGTGTTGGAAACGGACCCTTTAAATAAAACCCTCTGAGTTCTTAGAGTTAGGTAGTCTTTAATCCAAAGAACTAGAATATTTGAAAAGCCCAAGAGTTCTAGTTTATGTATTAGGAGACGATGATCTACAGAGTCGAAAGCCTTACTAAAATCAGTATAAATAACATCAGTCTGCAATTTGTCCCTTGATAAAAAATGAAGATAGAATAGATTTGCAAAGGTGTTGAAGATGGGAGGTTATCAATTTTTCAAAAATCTTAGGAATAGCAGACAACTTGGAGATACCCCTATAATTTTGAACATTACATTTGTTTCCTTTTTTATGGAGAGGAATAATAAATGACTCTTTGCAAATTTTTGGAAAGGAGCCCAACTCCAGGGTCAAGTTAAAAAGTTTGAGCAACGGCTTTAAAAGACCATGAGCGCAGTGTCTAAGCACACAGCTTGGCACTCCGTCAGGTCCTGGGGAAAAAATAGGTTTGAAAACATGTAGATTATTTAAAAGTGAGTATCAGTGATTTTCAGTCCAAAGATGCGATTCGAGCCATTAACCTGATAAGGGTAAGGCAAACCGACTTGAGGTTGAAATGAGCAATAAGTCGTTTGAAAAAATTGGGCAAATAAATTTGCAATGTCCTGATCAGAATTGGCCTTTGTTTCCCCAAAGAATACTACCGTTGGGAGTGTCGATAACCTACGCTTCGCATAAACAAAATCAAAAAACCGCTTTGGATCCTGCTGAAACTGTAATCTACACCGAGTCAGGTAATTCTTATAGCATTGGTTATTTAAGATTGCAAAACTGGCACGAGCAATCAAATATTCAGAATAGGCTACCGATGAGCCGTTTTTTTTTATATCTCTTGCAGAGTTTAGATTTTAGATTTTTAAGAATTGTCAACTCTCGGGTAAACCACAAAGGTTTGTTAGACCTGTTTGTTTTGTTTTCAAATATTAATTATTTGAGAGTAGGATAAAGGTTTTTTTGAATAAAATATAATAATTTAAATGCTTTTTTTCTGAATTTCTCTAACTTTTTCATAAATGGTCGAATTATATATATACATATATATATAAATGTATCTGCGACGGGTCAATAAACGATATACAATTGCCACACTCACGTTTAAGGCTGCTGCATATGCATTTGTAGATGTACACAGTCAAATTTCAGTTAAGCAATTGCTGGTCATTCATACTCTTTCCTTTTTTTTAATTCTATGACACAAGACACAAATTATGCCATCGCAATTTATGCAGCGATGCACACAAATTTCGAAAGTGTGTTCAGTAGCGTACTTGTCGATGTTATTTGCCGACACAAAAAAAACCAAAATATGAAAAATATCAACATTCTAGACAAGCAGGCCCAGCCAGAAGCGAAACACACGCACACATAAAGTGACAAATTTTTACCGTTCTTGGTTGCCGCTGGCCTGCCGCTTGTCGTACACTTGACGGGCCGTTGAGTGCAAAGGCAATTGAAACAAAAACACTATCGCGTTCTTTCACACTCATTGCACAGTTTATTTCTGAGAGCTGAACCCTGAGACGATATAACTGTAAAGCCTTATCTTACCAATTGCAATATCTATTTATTCATGGGTCTTTGGTTATAATATACTTGAATGAACCAGCAGTGTAATTTTATGCACTAATTTATTCGGTATAAATTTTGTTTTTAAAACAACAAAACTTAGTCAAAATTCAAGCACAAATCTATAGTAAGTAAGTATATATAAAAAAAGAATGTCTGTCCGTACCATATATGCGTTATAGAACCGTAAACTATTCATTTGATCATGTTATGATCTTTAGCAAAGTTGTTGTGCACGAGCCCACTAAGCTTTCAGAGGTGTTACGCCCAATTTTTGCCGAGAAATTTGTTTATTTCATTGTGAGTTGAATTAATTTCTCTATGGCAGTAGGCAATTCAAAAAATCTACATGCTACAGAAAGTGAAGCTAGAAATTCTCACATTCAGTCTAGCCAGTTACTCGCGAGTGGGTGCTCGATTGCATATTTATACTCGATACCGAAAGTAAAGAGTATATTGGGTTTGTGCAATGTCCGTCATGATGACTGTCCGTCTGTCCGTTCGTATGTGCGCAATTTTTTTCGACACACTTTAAGCTAGAGACTTGTAACTTTGCAAATATCTTTATCTATGGCCTGGAAATATTAAGTGTCAAAATTGGGGTTCTGCGATCACTGCGGGGCTGGCAAATCGATAAATTCGATAACTCAAAATCGATAAATCCACCTATTTCGCAGATCCTTACAGCTAGAACTACCAAATTTGGTGAGAAGATAGATACTTACAAACCAAAAGAAACTACATCAAAAATTTTGGAGCCACCCCCACCCATTCCGCCCCAAGCCCCCCCACACTTTGAATTCAGAAAGGCCTATAACTTCCACAGTTTTTGAGCTAGCACCATCAAATTTAGTGCCAAGATAGGTGATGACGACCCCCAACAAACCAAAGCTGAACTAGAGCTACCAAATTTGGTTGGAATATAGCAGGTAACAGCCCCCAAATTTTTGGTGCCACGCCCATCCGTGGTTACCACTCTCTTAGAGAGCGCATTTTTAGGCTATTTTTGCTGCACTCGCGAGTCGTGAGAGCATGATACAATCAATCACACCAAATTTCACTCGTTCGACCCAAAATGTTTGAATTTGGACTCGTCCGCAAAAATTACTGTGTTCCAAAAGAAATTTGGTGTGGCGACAGCCCAATACTGAACTGGATCCAAAAAATGTTAAAGCGACAGTTAAGCATGGCGGAGGAAGTGTGATGGTATGGGCATGTAAGTCGGCAGCCGGCGTCGGAAACTTGGTGTTTTTTCAGTCGACGATGGATAAGACTATGTACCTCAATATTCTTAAAGAAATTTTGCTCTAAAGCGCCAAAAAGTAAGGAATCCGACGTGATTTCCGTGCAGTCCTGGCTTACCTGGAACTGCCCCCACGTCATGATTCCTCCAGCCCAGACTCCAGATTTAAATGTTATTGAAAATTTGTGGACTATGCTGGAGAACAACATCCGGAATCATCGGATTTCCAGCAAATAGGACCTTAAAAATGCTCTGCTGGAAGAATGGAGCAAAATATGCCCGGAAACCACTCGGAAGCTGGTCTCTTCGATAAATTATAGGTTAAGGGCTGTTGTAAAGGTTAAGGGATTACATACTAAATACTAAAATCCTTATTTAACCTTTTATTCGGCAAAAATATAACTGGTTTGTGTCTGCATCTTTAAAGGTGTGACCTATATTTAAGATGTACTTTTAGTTTTTAGTGTATACATAAAACTTAGCAATATTTTAGAAACAAATACAGTTCCTTTTTTAAATGTGATATAACATAAAACAAATTGGCGTTTAAACATTTTTTGTTTTTCCTCTAGTTTAAAATATATAGCACCTTAAACTTTTTATTTGACACTGCATCATTTAAGGTGTGAGTCACTGTACATTGTGTATCCCACAGCACTTCAATAAATATCGGATTGAAACGAAACGCTGCAATTTCACAATTTTTTCGAAATGAAAAAAATCAATAAAATGACACAAAATGAATTGAATATTTGTGTCTCTCCTTCAAATGTATTTTAGATGGTGCCGTAGCAAATCGGTGCATGGCAAACCGTTGTCAACGGAGGATCTTGATTTCTTACTAGCAAACCAGATACAGACGGATAGACACCATGACGGACATTGCACAAAACCAATATACTCTTAACCTTCAGTATCAGGGTACAAAAACAAATCTATGTATTCTTTATGGTGTTTTCTTCCATATGCCAATATACTCTTTACCTTCAGTATCAGAGAAAAAAAAAAAAAAAACGATGTATTCTTTATGGAGTTTGTTCTTGTAATATAATGACAATACATTATTGGAAGTGCAAAAAAATAATATAATTGGCATTTTTTAAATGTACACTATGCTTTGACGGACTTCAAGCGTTGTGAGGTCAAAAAACTTTACCCACAAGTGCGTTACTAAAAATGTTAAAATGAATAATATCAGAACAACATAAAATAGTTTTAAGAGTAATCTTTTTTTTTTTTTTTTTTTTGCTTAACCCGTTTTCGAATTGTCGCAAAAGAGGGATAAATTTGAAGAAATTCGAACCGGCATCAAGTGCTTATGGTAAACAACCAAGTTGTCGAACCTAACCAAGTCAAAGAAAAACAAGTAGAAACGTTGCAGTCGGACGCAACCGACTGCGGCATACTCGATACCAGTATTAAAACCGGTAAAAAGAGGCCAGATTGCAAAGGGGTACGGATGCGGCAGGGGTGTACGCTACCTTAAAGATTCTCCGATGCAGATGGGGATGCCACCAGCTATTTTCCTTCCAAATTTGGTGACTCTAGCTCAAAGTTTGTATAAGGTGGGGAAAGGGGAGGGGGGGGGCTAGGGGCAGTATGGGTAGTTGAGGCATCAAAATTTTTGTTGCAGATCTTTGTGAAATGTCAATTGCTATCTTCATACCAAATTTGGTAACTCTAGCTCGAAATTTGTAATAAGTGTGGAAAGGGGGCTGGGGGCGGTATGGGTGGGCGAGGCATCCAAATTTTTGATGCAGATCTATGAGGAATGTCAATTGCTATCTACAGACCAAATTTGGTGACTCTAGCTCGAAGTTTGTAAAAAGTGGGGAAAGGGGGGCTGGGGGCGGTATGGGTGGGCGTGGCATCAAAATTTTTGATGCAGATCTTTGTGAAATATCAATTGCTATCTTCATACCAAATTTGGTGACTCTAGCTCGAAATTTGTAAAATGTGGGGAAAGGGGGGCTGGGGGTGGTATGGGTGGGCGTGGCATCCAAATTTGTGATGCAGATCTTTGTGGAATGTCAATTGCTATCTACATACCAAATTTGGTGACTCTAGCTCGAAAATTGTAAAAAGAGGGAAAGGGGGGCGAAATGGAGGGCGTGGCTCCAAAACTTTGATGCAGATTTTTGGGGGTCGTTGCCAGCTATCTTCTTACCAAATTTGGTGGCTTTAGCTCCACAACTCTGGAAGATACACGCATTCCCGTTTTTGACGAAGCGTTGGGGTGGATGGGGGCGGCTAGGGCAGTATCGGTGGGCGTGGCATCCAAACTTTTGGTGCGGTTTTTAGGGGGTCATCATCACCTATCTTGGCACCAAATTTGTTGGCTATAGCTCAAAAACTGTGGGAGATATAGCCATTTCTGATTTCAAAATGCGGGGGGCTGGGGGCGTAATGGGTGGGCGTGGCTCCAAAACTTTGATGCAGTTTTTTGGGGGTCGTTAACAGCTATCTTCCCACCAAATTTGGAGGCTCTAGCTCCACAACTCTGGAAGATACACTCATTCCCGTTTTTGACGAAGCGTTGGGGTGGATGGGGGCGGCTAGGGCAGTATCGGTGGGCGTGGCATCCAAACTTTTGCTGCGGTTTTTAGGGGGTCATCATCACCTATCTTGGCACCAAATTTGGTGGCTATAGCTCAAAAACTGTGGGAGATATGGGCTATTTTGACTTCAAAATGCGGGGGGCTGGGGGCGGAATGGGGGGGCGTGGCTCCAAAATTTTTTATGCAGTTTTTTGGGGGTTGCTAGTAGCTATCTTCTTACCAAATTTGGTACTTATAGCTGTAAGGATGTGCGAAATATGTGGATTTATCGGTTTTGAGTTATCGAATTTATCGATTTGCCAGCCCCCCAGTTATCGTAGAACCCCCATCTTGACACTTTAATTTACTATCCCATAGATAAAGAGAATTGGAAAGTTTCAAGTCTCTAGCTTGAAGGGTGTGGAAAAAACTTGCACACATACGGACGGACAGACGGACAGACACCATGACGGACATTGCACAAAACCAATATACTCTTTACCTTCGGTATCGAGTATAAAAAACGTAAATAACAACTGTTAACACATTAAGAAACATCAATAGTTCTTGACAGCCACTATTTGAGAAGTTGTTTTGTTTTCATTGACTGTCGTGTGCTCGTTTGAAAATTTGTTTAAATATTAGAGATCCAAATACACCATCAAAGTGAATTTTGATGCCTGACAGCAGTTAGTCAAAAAAATATTGATAAAAACAAAATACACACCACAAATGGCCACACTGGCTTCCAAAATATTGTGCTGCTTGCTGTGGAAACGAAAAAGAGAGCTACTGCTTCAGTTGAATGAGTGCGCAAAAGAAAAAGGTAAAAGCAGCAAGTGGTAAGGCAACAACAACAAATAATAAACGTAAACGTAACAAGCGCTTAGCGCAGACGCTGACGTCGCAGCGCATTGGATTGTTGCTTGAAGCAGCGTTAATCAACGTTTGGAGTTAGCCAAAAACGCGGCCAAGCGCTCAAAGGAGCATTCAGTTGTTCCGCTAACGTTGTGCGCTTTACACGTAACAGTCTCTACAGTGCCGCGGTACTAAGCGAGCTGTTGTCGGCTTTAACTGATAAAATATTACAGCATTTAACTTTTAATATTATTTGTGACTGTAACACGAAGAGAAATCAAAAAGCTGTGCAAGCTTTTTAGATCTGTGGGATCTGTGTTTTCGGTGCTGTAAGTGAGTGTGCGTTTCTTTATAAAATGAAGCTACGCGATGTTGAAAATTCCTTAAAATATAGACGGATACCCTATCCAAAACGGTAAGTCAAAATTAGAAAAAAGAAATAGACGAAAAAATAGGATAGATATTAAGTTATCGAACGTTAACGTGGAATGTCCAACACTGAAGTTCAGTTTATTGAAAACTGGTCATAATTTATTGTTGGAAACTGCGCACACAACGCTGCCAACTTGAATTCGACTTGACGTGTACTCAATTCTAAATTCTGTTCGGCAGCTTTTAACTTTCGGTTTTCACAACAGCTGCCCCAGCTAACAACTTAGGCGTCGTGCAAAGGCGAAACTTTTTTCTGATTTCAAGTGATTGCAGTGCATTTCATGGTCAGCTGCAGCTGCTACATTTTGCTGCCCAAGCTGAATTTTCTTAACGTGATCTAGTTTAATGTAATTTTAAGCCAGCTCGGATTTTTCGTTTGATTGTTCTTATCTGCCGCATATTCATTTCGTGAAGCTAACAATTGCTGGGCGCCGGTTTTCAACAGATTTTTATACTGTTATTTCAAAGGTATATATGGCCGCGCTTTTATTCGATACCCTTAAAACCAGAGACTTGAAACTTTGCAAATATCTTGGTTAAGCGTCAATGTAATAAGTCATTTTAACAAAGTCTATGGCAAATTGGATTGTGACTTTTCAAAATATGCATTGAAAAACTACATGCCACGCCCCTCATGCCTACATGCCCAAACATTTTACAATTTGTTTTTGGATGGCATTATAGCGGTAACAGATATTCTGCAGACCGTTGCGGCCGCCAGCAACTTTCTCTCTTGATTGCATATTTATACTCGATACCGAAGGTAAAGAGTATATTGGTTTTGTGCAATGTCCGTCATGGTGTCTGTCCGTCTGTCCGTCCGTATGTGTGCAAGTTTTTTCCACACCCTTCAAGCTAGAGACTTTAAACTTTCCAATTCTCTTTATCTATGGGATAGTAAATTAAAGTGTCAAGATGGGTGTTCTACGATAACTGGGGGGCTGGCAAATCGATAAACTCGATAACTCAAAACCGACAAATCCACATATTTCGCACATCCTTACAGCTATAAATACCAAATTTGGTGAGAAGATAGCTACTAGCAACCCCCAAAAAACTGCATCAAAAATTTTGGAGCCACGCCCTCCATTTCGCCCCCTTTTCCACACTTTTAACAATTTTCGAGCTAGAGTCACCAAATTTGGTATGGAGATAGCAACTGACATTCCACAAAGATCTGCATCACAAATTTGGATGCCACGCCCCAAATACCGCCTTCAGCCCCCCTTTCCCCACTTATTACAAATTTCGAGCTAGAGTCACCAAATTTGGTATGAAGATAGCAATTGACATTCCACAAAGATCTGCATCACAAATTTGGATGCCACGCCCCAAATACCGCCTTCAGCCCCCCTTTCCCCACTTATTACAAATTTCGAGCTAGAGTCACCAAATTTGGTATGAAGATAGCAATTGACATTCCACAAAGATCTGCATCACAAATTTGGATGCCACGCCCTCCATTTCGCCCCCCTTTCCACACTTTTTACAATTTTCGAGCCTGAGTCACCAAATTTGGTATGAAGATAGCAATTGACATTCCACAAAGATCTGCATCACAAATTTGGATGCCACGCCCCAAATACCGCCCGCAGCCCCCCTTTCCCCACCTATTACAAATTTCGAGCTAGAGTCACCAAATTTGGTATGAAGATAGCAATTGACATTCCACAAAGATCTGCATCACAAATTTGGATGCCACGCCCACCCATACCGCCCCCAGCCCCCCTTTCCCCACATTTTACAAACTTCGAGCTAGAGTCACCAAATTTGGTATGAAGATAGCAATTGACATTTCACAAAGATCTGCATCAACAATTTTGATGCCACAACTACCCATACCGCCCCAGCCCCCTCCCCCCTTTCCCTACCTTTTACAAACTTTGAGCAAGTCACCAAATTTGTAAGGAAGATAGCTGGTGGCATCCCCATCTGCAGCGGACAATCTTTAAGACAGCGTAAACCCCTGCAGCATCCGTACCCCTTTGCAATCAGGCCTCTTTTTACCGGTTTTAATACTGGTATCGAGTATGTTGCAGTCGGTTGCGTCCGACTGCAACGTTTCCACTTGTTTTTTTTGTATACTTTGAATACGAAGGTAAGGAGTATATTAAATTTTTGCAATGTTCATCATGCCGTCTGTCCGTCAGCCTGTGTGAATTCAACTTTTTTTTTTCGACGAAATTGAAGCTAAAGACATGACACTTTGCAAATATCTTTGTCAACGGGCTATTGAGGGAGTGGGAAATCGATAAAATTGATAGCTATTAATCTACATATTTTCCACATCCTTACAGCTAGAGTTACCAAATTAAGTGAGACCATAGCATCGCATCCTTCAAAAACTGCATCAAAAATAATAAAGATGCCACCCCCACCCATGCCTCCCGCCTTCTGAATCCAGTAATCCCCATATCTTCCACACTTTTTGAGCTAGAGCAAAGACCGTGGAATATCAAGATGTTGCAATTGTTAAGAAAAGGGTGTACAGTTATTTCGTCTCAGGGTTCCGCTCTCAGCGGCTGGTCAGCGGCAACCAAGAACGGGGAAAATTTGTCACTGTATGTGTGCGTGTGTTTCCCTTTTTGCTGGGCCGCTTGTCTAGAATTTTGCTATTTTTGGTTTTTTTTGTGTCGGCAAATGACATCGACAAGTTCACTACTGAATACACTTTCGAAATTTGTGTGCATCGCTGCATAAATTGCGATGGCTAATTTGTGCCTAGTGTCATAGTGTCAAAAAAAGGAAAGAGTATGAATGACCAGCAATTGCTTAACTGAAATTTGACTGTGTACATCTACAAATGCATATGCAGCAGCCTTAAACGTGAGTGTGGCAATTGTATATCGTTTATTGACCCGTCTTAGCTACAGAAAACAAAATATTCCTTACGAACATAAATATGTAATAAGTACTTACATATGTATGTTTTGTTTTCAAATATTATTTATTTTAGAGTAGGATAAAGTTTATTTTTGAATAAAATATAATAATTTAAATGCATTTTTTATGAATTTCTCTAACTTTTTCATAAATGGTCAAATTATATATATACATATATCTATATATACATATATATACATATGTATCTGAAGGCCCAACCAAACGATGCTTTCGTGCATGCAGAGCCGCTGCAAGAATGAATGAAATGCATGCTTAAGCATTATGCATCAACGTCTATAGCCATACGTTGCTTAAGTGCTTTGTCTATTCTTCTTCTTTCTTTTTGCCAAACTTTAGGCCCAACCAAACGATGCATTCGTGCATGCAGAGCCGCTGCAAAAATGAACGAAATGCATGCTTATGCATTATGCATCAACGTCTATAGCCATACGTTGCTTAAGTGCATTGTCTCTTCTTCGTCTTTCTTTTTGCCAACCATTGTTGCCACATGTTCTTTTTTTATTCCATTAAAAAATATATGTTAACATTTTATGTAATATTATGTTAATAATAAAGACAACACATGTTTCTTATATTTAGTATATTATATCAATGTGTTTATAAACAATAAAATGAAGATTTAACAATATTTTTAAATATTTTCCATACAATAAAAAGACTGCGACAACTCTATGCCCAATGCATTGCTGCATGGTTTCAATTCAGTGAAACCATGCATGCGGCACCCATGCATTCGTTAAAAAATAAAACTGAACGAACCCTTGCATAAGCATCGTTTGGGCGGATACACGGCGTAGCATATGTTGTAACTTTCCGTGCAGCGGCTCTGCCTGCACGAATGCATCGTTTGGTTGGGTCTTTTGTTGCCAAATGTTTTATTTTTACTCCATTAAAAACTAAATGTTAACATTTTATGTAATATTATGTTAAAAATAAAGATAGCACATGGTTTATAGATCTAGTATATTATATCAATATGTTTATAAACAATAAAATGAAGATCTAAACATTTTTAAAAAATATTTTCCATATAATAAAAAAACAGCGACAACACTATAGCCCTAAGCATTTAAGCATGGTTTCATTTCAGTGAAACTATGCTTAAGGCGTATAAGCATTCGTTAAAAACAAAAACTGAACGAAACCGTGCGTAAGCATCGTTTGGGCAAATACACGGCGTAGCATATGTTGAAACTTTGCGTGCTGCGATGCTTTAAGCACGTAAGCAACGTTTGGTTGGGCCTTGAGACAGCCCTTAAGCTTCAGTGCGTTCGTGCTTGTTGAAGAGAAAGGTTGTGCGAGGACGATTTTTTTCTGAGCATTTAACCCTTAAGCGCACACAAAAAAATGAACTACTGTAAAAACTCTTTAATTTAAAATTAGAATATATTTTAGAATAAAGAACTTAAACAAAAAACTTTTTATATAAAACTAAAAACAAAGACTATTAGCTAATTCAAAATTATTGAAAATTAAACTATAAAAACAAACTTCACTTCTTTGTATTATAAAAGGCACCACGGACCAGTCAAGGGTTAATCAACATGATCTACAGTCGTTTCGTTTACACTTATTGTTAAGTGAGCGTTTCACTTGCATTTACTGCTAGCATGCGCTAAGGCTGTGCTTTTGTCGACGAGACCACATTATAGTTATTCCATCATGCAGGCGGCCCAGCAAAAAGGGAAACACACGCACACATACAGTGACAAATTTTTACCGTTCTTGGTAGCCGCTGGCCTGCCGCTTGTCGTACACTTGACGGGCCCATGATATAATCAATATTGATTGTATCATGGACGGGCCGCTGAGTGCTTGTGCAACTGAAACAAAAACGGCTGCACATGCTATCAGCTATCGCGCTCCCTCACACTTATGGCTTACTGCTTTTGTTATTCTGTATACCATTTGAAATATTTCTGAGGCAAACCCCTGAGACGAAGCTTTTCTTAACAATTGCTACATCTTGATATTCCATGGTCTTTGGCTAGAGTCAATTGGGTGCAATACAACTGTTAACGCAACATATCCCTGCCGCTTTCAAGCTCCCCCTCTTTGAAAGCTTACTCTTTACAACCAGTTTTTACTTTGGTATCAAAGTATTCATGCGTTTATTTTCTTGTTCTTCTCACTTGTTTTGATTGAGTTTTGGGCTGCCTTTTGCAGAAGCCAGGCAATTAGTTATGGTGGTAAGGCCAGACCAGTACTGGGTTTCGTTCACTGCGTCCGCTTATTGTGCAACTTGTATTAGACTTATAAGTGTTTAAATTGACAGCCTATTAGAGGAACACTAATGATATACTAAACATATACACATTATTTTTTCAAACTTCTTGTTATTTATAAGTGTTGCCTGTTATGTTGGGGTGGGGCTTTTTATAATCGATATGGTGTCTGTCCGTCTGTCCGTCCGTGTGGTTGGAAGTTTTTTCCACACCCTTCAAGCTAGAGACTTGAAACTTTCCAATTCTCTTTATCTATGGGATAGTAAATTAAAGTGTCAAGATGGGGGTTCTACGATAACTGGGGGGCTGGCAAATCGATAAATTCGATAACTCAAAACCGATAAATCCACATATTTCGCACATCCTTACAGCTATAAGTACCAAATTTGGTGAGAAGATAGCTACTAGCAACCCCCAAAAAACTGTATCAAAAATTTTGGAGCCACGCCCCACCATTCCGCCCCCAGCCCCCCCGCCTTTTAAAGACAAAAAAGCCTATATCTCCCACAGCTTTTGAGCTATAGCCACCAAATGGTGCCAAGATAAGTGATGATGACCCCCTCAAAAACTGCATCAAAAGTTTGGATGCCACGCCCACCAATACTGCCCTAGCCGCCCCCATCCACCCCAACGCTTCGTCAAAAACGGGAATGCGTGTATCTTCCCGAGTTGTGGAGCTAGAGCCTCCAATTTTTGTGGGAAGATAGCTGGTAACGACCCCCAAAAAACTGCATCAAGTTTTGGAGCCACGCCCACCCATTACGCCCCCAGCCCCTCCGCATTTTGAAATCAGAAATGGCTATATCTCCCACAGTTTTTGAGCTAGAGCCACCAAATTTGGTAGGAAGATAGCTGGCAACGACCCCCAAATATCTGCATCAAATTTTGGAGCCACGCCCTCCATTTCGCCCCCCTTTCCACACTTTTAACAATTTTCGAGCTAGAAACACCAAATTTGGTATGAAAATTGCAATTGACATACCACAAAGATCTGCATCACAATCTTGGATGCCACGCCCACCCATACCGCCCCCAGCCCCCCGCTCCCCACTTTTTACATATTTCGTGCTAGAGTCACCAAATTTGGTATGTAGATAGAAATTGACATTCCACATAGATCTGCATAAAACATTTGGATGCCACGCCCACCCATACCGCCCCCAGCCCCTTTTTCTCCACTTTTTACAAACTTCGAGCTAGAGTCACCAAATTTGGTATGAAAATAGCAATTGACATTCCACATAGATCTGCATCAAAAATTTGGATGCTTCGCCCACCCATACCGCTCCCAGCCCCCCTTTCCCCACTTATTACAAATTTCGAGCTAGAGTCACCAAGTTTAGTATGAAGATAGCAAAAATTTTGATGCCACAACTACCCATACTTATTTAAACAGCAAAATGCATACGAAATATATTTTAATCAAAGTGTGCGCACTTTTAAATGACATGTCGTGTTAATTTTAACGTTGATCCATATTCAAAGGTAAATATTAATAATACAACGTTCCATTCCATACCACCACATTAAATTCTACCACTCTTCACATTAAGAATTAGTAAGATCCTTATTCAAATTAAAGAGCAAACATCTTACTTACATACGTCCCGAAGCTTTTTGTTTGATTTTAAAACTTACTGCATACGGAATGTGTACGGCGACCACTTACTGAACAAGATACCACAGGTTCGAATCCAGTCGCAAGCCATCATATTTCGTGTTCGGTAAGTTTGGTTTAATTATTTTTCATTGTATTTCTAGTATTTTTAATAGTTTAAACTATCTTAAGGTCTGTTTAGTCTTGACTTAGCTTAACTTAACTTAACGTAAGAGTCAGCTGACTCAATCTGCCTTATGGCTGTCAATGTTTACTCTCAACTTAACGTTACTTAACTTAATTCTGAACCTGCAGGTTGCAGATTCTTACGTTAAGTTCTTAAGTTAAACAGTGTTGATTAATGTGAAAATCAAACAGCTGATCAAAAACTGTGATGTAAAACGTTAAATGCTCTTTACAAAATGTTTAAAAAATCAAATATTCAAATGGATGAATATAAGCTAATTATTTTAGTAGAAAATCATGCTTTGTTGTATGATAAAAAGTCAAAAGACTTTAAAAATATAATTAAAAAAAAAGAGGTTCGGGCTGCAATTGCCAAAGAACTTGGTTGCAACGTTGTATTCAAAATGCGCCAACGAGCGGTCAATATATTTTTCTGTGTTTAACAGCACTGCTTACATAATTCTACAGCACTGACACACTGATTTCTTAAGTTCAGTTAAGTTGAGAGTAAACGCATATATTCCTTAAGTTAAGTTACGTTAAGTTACGTTAAGTTAAGTTAAGTTAAGTCAAGATTAAACAGCCCTTTACATTTCCAATCAGGAATGTCATACTTGGATTTAAGGTATCCAAGACGTAAAAATAATCTAATATTTATTTTTTTTAAATAAGCCGAAGGCCTCTGTAGCCAGTGCTCTAGAAAAAAGTCAGTGTTAATTTTTTATTATATCTTACTATTATAAATAAGTAAATAAATACGCCAATACTTTAAGTCAAAATTAAAAATGTTGATTTTACTATTTGAAAGAATTTCTTGATTTAAAAGGTGCACATGTCAAGTTAAGCACATTCATATTAGATGCTTAAGCATGAATGTGCTTATTTGTACTACGTTTTTCTAAACCTTTGAATCTAGAGGCTCGAAACTTTGCAACTATCTTGGTCCTCAATGTGTCAAAAAGTGGGAGCTTTGCTCGCTGAGAGGCTGGGAAATCGATAGCAAGTCGATACAAATCTGTAGGTATGCATTTTTTTTATTGCACTTTTTATTATTTAATGATTTAATATATAATTATAAAGTCATAAATTTCTCAGCAGACGGCAGAGTGCTTGACTATTTCACGTAGCGTAGTCATTTAAGTTTTTATTAAATCCGTTTATCAGTCAGTTAGTCTGTCAGCTTATTAGTCAATTATCTCCCACGATAAAGAACATAAGTCCTTGAACAAGATCAAGAGGCGAGCCGATTTGCACATGTCCGTCTGTATGTATTAACGCGCCGATTTCAGAAACTATAAGAGCTTAAGACTTCAGATTTGAAACAATAATATAGATAGCTCTTTCGGTGTCCGATACACATGCAATCGATAGCAAAAAAATTTTGAATAACAAGTGGATACGTTGCAGTCGGACGCAACCGACTGCGGTATACTCGTTACCAGTAATAAAACCGGTAAAAAGAGGCAAGATTGCAAAGGGGTACGGATGCGGCAGGGGTGTACGCTGCCTAAAAGATTATCCGATGCCGATGGGGATGCCACCAGCTATCTTCCTTCCAAATTTGGTGAATCTAGCTCAAAGTTTGTAAAAGGTGGGGAAAGGGGGGCTGTGGGCGGTATGGGTGGGCGTGGCATCCAAATTTTTGATGCAGATCTATGTGGAATGTCAATTGCTATCTTCATACCAAATTTGGTGACTCTAGCTCGAACTTTGTAATAGGTGGGGAAAGGGAGGCTGGAGGCGGTATGGGTGGGCATGGCATCCACATTTTTGATGCAGATCTATGTGGAATTTCAATTGCTATCTCCATACCAAATTTGGTGACACTAGCTACAAGTTTGTAAAAGGAGGGGAAAGGGGGGCGAAATGGGTAGGCGTGGCATCAAAATTTTTGCTATCTTCATACCAAATTTGGTGACTCTAGCTCGAAATTTGTAAAAAGTGCGGAGAGAGGGGCTGGGGGTGGTATGGGTGGACGAGGCATCCAAATATTTGATGCAGATCTTTGTGGAATGTCAATTGCTATCTTCATACCAAATTTAGTGACTCTAGCTCGAACTTTGTAATAGGTGGGGAAAGGGAGGCTGGGGGCGGTATGGGTGGGCGTGGCATCCACATTTTTGATGCAGATCTATGTGGAATTTCAATTGCTATCTTCATACCAAATATGGTGACTCTAGCTCAAAGTTTGTACCAGGTGGGGATAGGGGGGCGGAATGGGAGAACGTGGCTACAAAACATTGATGTGCATTTTTGGGGGTCGTTACCAGCTATCTTCCTACGGCTAGGGCGTTATTTGTGGGCGTGGAATCTTTTGACGCAGCTTTTGGGAGGTCATCATCACCTATCTCGGCACCAAATTTGGTGGCTCTAGCTAAAAAACTGTGGGAGATATAGGCTTTTTAGATTTCAAAATGCGGGAGGGCTGGGGGCGGAATGGGTGGGCGTGGCTCCAAAACTTTGATGCAGTTTTTTGGGGTTTGGTAGTAGCTATCTGCTTACCAAATTTGGTAGTTCTAGCTGTAAGGATGTGCGAAATATGTGGATTTATCGGTTTTTAGTTATCGAATTTATCGATTTGCCAGCCCCCCAGTTATCGTAGAACCCCCATCTTGACACTTTAATTTACTATCCCATAGATAAAGAGAATTGGAAAGTTTCAAGTCTCTAGCTTGAAGGGTGTGGAAAAAACTGGCATACATACAGACGGACAGACGGACAGACACCATGACGGACATAGCACAAAACCAATATACCTTCGGTATCGCGTATAAAAATCATTTTATGACCTGAAGCTTTCCAAAAGTGTTCACTGCATTAATGTTATTTTTTACAATTCCTGTGGCTACAGCTAGTGCTGCACGATAATTTTTATACTCGTCACCGAAGGTAAAGAGTATATTGGGTTTGTGCAATGTCCGTCATGGTGTCTGTCCGTTTGTCTGCCTGTCCGTCTGTATGAACGCAACATTTTTCCACACCCTTCAAGCTAGAGACTTGAAACTTTCCAATTCTGTTTATCAATGGAATAGTAAATTAAAGTGTCAAGATTGGGGATCTACGAAAACTGGGGGGCTGGCAAATCGATAAATTCGATAACTCAAAACCGATAAATCCACATATTTCGCACATCCTTACAGCTAGAACTACCAAATTCGGTAAGAAGATAGCTACTAGCAACCCCCAAAAAACTGAATCAAAAATTTTGGAACCACGCCCACCCATTCCGCCCCCAGCCCCCCGGCATTTTAAAGTCAAAAAATCATTTATCTCCCACAGATTTTGAGCTATAGCCACCAAATTTGGTGCCAAGATAGGTGATTATGACCCCCCAAAAACTGCATCAAAAGTTTGGATGCCACGCTCACCGATACTGCCCTAGCCGCCCCCATCCACCCCAACGCTTCGTCAAAAACGGGAATGCGTGTATCTTCCAGAGTTGTGGAGCTAGAGCCTCCAAATTTGGTAGGAAGATAGGTGGTAACGACCCCCAAAAAACTGCATCAAAGTTTTGGAGCCACGCCTACCCATTTCGCCCCCCTTTCCACTCCTTTTACAATCTTGTAGCTAGAGTCACCAAATTTGGTATGGAGATAGCAATTGAAATTCCACATAGATTTGCATCAAAAATGTGGATGCCACGCCCACCCATACCGCCCCCAGCCTCCCTTTCCCCACCTATTACAAAGTTCGAGCTAGAGTCGCCAAATTTGGTATGAAGATAGCAATTGACATTCCACATAGATCTGCATCAAAAATTTGGATGCCACGCCCACCCATACCGCTCCCAGCCCGCCTTTCCCCACTTTTTACAAAGTTCGAGCTAGAGTCACCAAATTTGGTATGAAGATAGCAATTGACATTCCACAAAGATCTGCATCAAAAATTTTGATGCAACGCCTACCCGTACCGCCCCCAGCCCCCCTTAAACCACATTTAACAAAACTGGAGCTAGAGTCACAAAATTGGTTTTTTCAGCTCACATATTAACAAGGTAATAAAGCTTTGCTCCCGACGGCTTAACGGGTTAACTATACTACTATTAAGAATGTTTGTATTTGATTTAATAAATTTTTCGATTTGATTTAGCTTAAAACAATTTAAACAAGTGGAAACGTTGCAGTCGGGCGCAACCGACTGCGGCATACTCGATACCAGTATTAAAACCGGTAAAAAGAGACCTGATTGCAGAGGGGTACGGATGCGGCAGGGGTGTACGCTGCCTTAAAGATTTTCCGATGCAGATGGGGATGCCACAAGCTATCTTCCTTCCCAATTTGATGACTCTAGCTCAAAGTTTGTAAAAGGTGGTGAAAGGGGGTTTGGGGGCGGTACGGTTGGGCGTGGTATCCAAAGTTTTGATGAAGATCTTTGTGGAATGTCAATTGCTATCTTCATACCAAATTTGGTGACTCTAGTTCGAAGTTTGTAATAAGTGGGGAAAGGGGGGTGGGGGAGGTATGGGTGGGCGTGGCATCCAAATTTTTGCTGCAGATCGATGTGGGATGTCAATTGCTTTCTTCATACCAAATTTGGTGACTCTAGCTCAAAGTTTGTAAAAGGTGGATAAATGGGGGTGAAATGGGTGGGCGAGGCTCCAAAACTTTGATGCAGATTTTTGGGGGTCATCATCACCTATCTTGGCACAAAATTTGGTGGCTATAGCTCAAAAACTGTGAGACATATACGTTATTTTTATTTTAAATTGCGGTGAAACTGGGGGCGGAATGAGGGGGCGTTGCTCCAAAATTTTTGATGCAGTTTTTTGGGGGTTGCTAGTAGCTATCTTCTTACCAAATTTGGTAGTTCTAGCTGTAAGGATGTGCGAAATATGTGGATTTATCGGTTTTGAGTTATCGAATTTATCGATTTGCCAGCCCCCCAGTTATCGTAAAACCCCCATCTTGACACTTTAATTTACTATCCGATAGATAAAGAGAATTGGAAAGTTTAAAGTCTCTAGCTTGAAGGGTGTGGAAAAAACTTGCAACCATACGGACGGACAGACACCATGATAGACATTGCACAAAAGCAATATACTCTTTACCTTCGGTTACGAGTATTAAAATTGCTTAAAATGTATTTGCTATTTTTGTCATTGTTTTCAAGGTTGGCCACAGGGCATAAGTGTTATATTTAATAAATGGTAAAATAAAATTATGTTAGGTCATATGTCTTGTAATTCTTATACAAAATAAATCTTTAATATTTTGTCCGCCAAGTATGTTGTTTGACATTCCTGCCGTGAAAGCTTACTTGAACAGCTGTTCTACGTATTTTGTGAATGGCAAATCTGTTTTGTTTACATTTTTAAAATACAAATCTAAAAGTAAAATTGAATAGATTAGCCTGTTGGAAGTTTTATTTTGCTTGACATGCTTAGAAAAGAAGAATTGGCGAAAGACAAGGTTGAGCGCCGGCTACTTAGAAACGCATCGGATCCACTATCGACTTGTGACAGCACATATGTTATTTATTAGCCTACAGTAGAATTGTCTCAAGTGTTTAATTGATTTCAACCTTACAGCTTTCGATATAATTATCGAGTTGATAAGTCCACTTTTATGATGATATTTCACCTAATTAAGGAAGACATGCCATCATCGTCAATTTCTCCAATACTGCGACTGGCTATAGTGCTACGGTTTTTGGGTGTTGTTAGTTTTCAGTAATTGGGAAGGACAAGGATTTGGCTGTTTCACGATCGATAGTTTGTAAAACATTATGGATTGTGTTTCCAATCCTTGAAAGAAGGCTTTGTCATCGTTTTATAAATCTCGATCAGACAGCGGCAAAGATTTCATCATTAAAATTTTTTCATTTTTTTTAAAGTTTAGCATACCTGGCGTGATTGGATGCATTGTCGGCACCCATATACGAATTATGAAGCCAACAGATTTTGCACTTCAGTTCATGAACCGAAAGGGATATTTTAGTATTAATCCAATGATTGTAAGTAGTCCGATAAGTAGCTAGCGCGTCCTGTACTTTCGTCGTGTATTCTCTAAATAATGTGTTTAATGTGAATGCTTATTTTCTATTGCCTTTTGATAAAATGCTTGTTTATATAGATAAGTGACTATGATCTGCGTGTCCTTTATGTGGATGCCTCAATGCCTGGATCAACACATGACTCCTTTGCATGGAATATGAGTTCTGCAAGAGACTATTTTCAAAGCAAATATGCTAGTGGTTGTCAAAACAGTTGGCTACTGGCAGACTTTGGGTATCCTCTGGAGCCCTTCATGCTTACTCCGTATAGGAGTCCAGCTGCTGGCTCAGGGCAACATAATTTTAACATGCGGCATGAGTCAGTTCGAAATGTAGTCGAGCGAACTATTGATGTTGTAAAAAGTTGCTTTAGATCTCTTCAAGACTGCCTGCAATATCACCCAGCTAAGGTCGCCTAAATTATAAATGTCTGTTGTGTCCTGCATAACTTGTGTCGAGAAAAACGAGATAGGGAATTTGATTTTGTGTTTCCAATTGATGAAAACAATAACACAAGTGAAGAAGATACAAATGATGGTATGCTAAAATTAAATGACATGGCAAGAGCTCGAAACTCGATTGCCAACAGCCTGCAAAAACGCTAATAATAATTTTGTGTTAATTGTGATAAGAATTATTTTGTAATAAATATAAAACACATGTAAGAAGGCTCTAGTCGGTAGATCCCGACTAAAAGATACCCTGAACCAAGTTGCAATATTAAATTAAATTTATATAAGACTTTGGTATACTGACATAACTTCAATCGATAAAACTCGATATCTCCAGTGTTTCCTAACCGATTTGGACGAAATATTACAACCCCCATTTTTACATATTCCAAATTCGATATTTTTTTGTTATCGCTCTATTTATACCCTTAACCCATAAAATGGGTAAATAAGGGTATAATGGTTTTGTGCAAAAGTATGTAACAGGCAGAAGGAAGCATCTCCGACCCTATAAAGTATATATATTCTTGATCAGCATCAATAGCCGAGTCGATTTAGCCATGTCCGTCTGTCCGTCTGTCCGTCTGTCTGTCTGTCTGTATGAACGCGTGGATCTCAGAGACTACAAGAGCTAGAGACTTCAGATTTGGGATATAAGTTCTCCTATACCATGAGCAGAACAAGTTTGCTTCAAATTATCGATAACTATTCTGGTTTCCGATATACACATGGAATCGATAACAAAAAAATATCGAATTTGGAAAATGTAAAAATGAGGTTTGAAAGAATGGGTAACGATAGATCTTTTCTGAAAATTTCGTCCAAATTCTTACTTGTTTATTGTTGCACAACTTCTTTTTTATAGATTGTTTCCAATCTTTCCACACCTGAAACAAATTAGTTAATTAATAGTTAAATGTGAATGTGACAATACTTACTCTTTTCCACGCGTCCACTGACTTGCACGGGTGTCCGTTGGCGTTGAGCTCGTTGGCGAACTCAATCCAAGCAGCCGATACGACCACTCTATCTCCTCGACTGAACCCCTGTACAATATCTGGATACTTCTCCATATATTTCACGAATATTTCGTCCTGCGGTGGTGAACGGTGTTTTCCCCTATGGACCAAAAATAAAATAAATGCAATACAAAACATTAAATGCAATTTTTATTCAACTTACATTTTGGCGCCACAATGACTTTCCATAAATTAAATTCTTCTTCTTACTGTACCTAACAAACACCTCAAAAGCTGCCACCTTATAAAAAAAGGTTTGCTGCAATAACTTCGTTAAATTTCAACAAACTGTCCACTGCTCATTCATGCAATTTTGATACCCCTTAAAGTAAGATTTTTATACTCGTTACCGAAGGTAAAGAGAATATTAGTTTTGTGCAATGTCCGTCATGGTATCTGTCCGTCTGACCGTCTGTCCGTCCGTATGGTTGCAAGTTTATTCCACACACTTCAAGCTAGAGACTTTAAACTTTCCAATTCTCTTTATCTATGGGATAGTAAATTAAAGTGTCAAGATTGGGGTTCTACGATAACCGGGGGGCTGGCAAATCGATAAATTCGATAACTCAAAACCGATAAATCCACATATTTCGCACATCCTTACAGCTAGAACTACCAAATTCGGTAAGAAGATAGCTACTAGCAACCCCCAAAAAACTGCATCAAAAATTTTGGAGCCACGCCCACCCATTCCGCCCCCAGTCCCCCCGCATTTTGAAGTCAAAAAAGCCTATATCTCCCACAGTTTTTGAGCTATAGCCACCAAATTTGGTGCCAAGATAGGTGATGAAAAAACTGCATCAAAAGTTTGGATGCCATGCCCACCCATACCGCCCCCAACCCCCCTTTCCCCACTTTTTACAAAGTTCGAGCTAGAGTCACCAAATTTGGTATGAAGATAGCAATTGACATTCCACATAGATCTGCATCAAAAATTTGGATGCCACGCCCACCCATACTGCCCCCAACCCCCCTTTCCACACTTTTTACAAATTTCGAGCTAGAGTCACCAAATTTGGTATGAAGATAGCAATTGACATTCCACAAAAATCTGCATCACAAATTTGGATGCCACGCCCACTAATACCGCCCCCAGCCCCCCTTTCCCCACATTTTACAATTTTTGAGCTAGAGTCACAAAATTTGCTATGAAGATAGCAATTGACATTCCACAAAGATCTGCATCAAAAATTTGGATGCCACGCCCAACCATACCACCCCCAGCCCCCCCTTTTCCCACCTTTTACAAACTTTGAGCTAGAGTCACAAAATTTGTAAGGAAGATAGCTTGTGGCATCCCCATCTGCATCGGAAAATCTTTAAGGCAGCGTACACCCCTGCCGCATCCGTACCCCTCTGCAATCAAGCCTCTTTTTACCGGTTTTAATACTGGTATCGAGTATGCCGCAGTCGGTTGCGTCCGACTGCAACGTTTCCACTTGTTTTATATTAATATTGATACTGATTTTGTCGGCCTTAGTGGGCACTCAGCCATAAGAAGCGAAATATTCATGTTTGTTACGACATAAAAAAAATGTTTTGTTGGCTCCGGTGTGCACCCAGCCTTAACCAAAGATTACACAAAATAGTATTATGGCGCGCAAAACTGGTTTTATGTAAGCCAGCTGATTGCTTAATCGTTAAATGTAGTATCCAAATTGTGACAAATTAGCTAACTTGTGTTTTGGCTTTTGAACGAAATGAGAAAATATGCTTTATTATGCAAAATATTTGAAATATGCATTTAAGAGTGATATATAAAAAATGCTTCTGCAATATCATTTCTAAGCAAATATCAGTCTGGTAACAGCATGTTAATTGGTCTATGGCATACACTCTATTCCAACGAGTATATACTCGTTGAGTCTATGCCAGCAACCAATGACCATTTAACAATCTATGCCAGCAACGAGTATTTAACATAATGTTAACTTAATGCTACATACTCGCAATGTTAACTTAATATTAAATACTTGTAATGCTAATGATCATAATCATATTGAAGTTGCAACTGCGAAAGCTTATGACAATTCTTCTCAGATTGACACTTTTATCCAATGACCATGACTGCGATATCTGCAACTGCAGGTGTGAATACTGTAAGTAAAAACTGTAGCCTAGATTCATAAAACGAAAGTAGCAGGAAAAAACCATTTGTCGTTTATCCGAATCTGGCCTAACAGGTCGCTGCTCATTGCAACGCAGGTTGTTGCAGCTGCATGCTGAGAGCTGAAAAAGTCCCATAGCAATTTGGAATTGAAAGTCTTCGCATGGAAGACCACTGCGAATGATCGATTTTCGCTTCAAAAACTTTCTCAAAATCTACATCATTAATCGGTAAAAGAGCATGCAGACAAAGCATAACAGTGCACGGTCCGCTTTTTGCCGTTTAATGAGATCACGTTCTATTAAATACGTGAAATATTTCAATTCCACCTTATGGATATAAAACTGGTATGGAATCTATAAGCAAAACATATAAAGAGAGAGAGAGCGGTATGATTGAGTGACTCGCTGTGACGTTCAACTTGAAACAAGTGCGTGTTTAACTCTACTTAATGTAGTAGACTGATATCGGTTACAATGCAGTTCTTAGATACAGCCGTTAAAAGCAACAAATATGGTAACTGTAACAGAGCATTTTCAATGCAGTCCCCCACTTTAAGAGTGACTATTTATTTCTCCTGTTTAAATAATAACAATAAGAAGTAAAATTGATAAACACATTGTTTAAGAAAGGTAAATTTGGTAAGCATAATGATATTAAACACGAGGAAACGTTGCAGTCGGACGCAACCGACTGCGGTATACTCGATACCAGTATTAAAACCGGTAAAAAGAGGCCTGATTGCTAAGGGGTACGGATGCGGCAGGGGTGTACGCTGCCTTAAAGATTCTCCGATGCAGATGGGGATGCCACCAGCTATCTTCCTTCCCAATTTGATGACTCTAGCTCAAAGTTTGTAAATGGTGGGGAAAGGGGGCTGCGGCCGGAATGGGTGGGTGTGGCATCTAAATTTTTGATGCAGATCTTTGTGGAATGTTAATTTGCTATCTTCATACCAAATTTGGTGACTCTAGCTCGAAGTTTGCAAAAGGTGGGGAAAGAGGGGCTGATTGGGTGGGCGTGGCTCCAAAACTTTGATGCAGATTTTTGGGGCTCGTTGCCAGCTATCTTCCTACCAGCTCTACCTCCACAACTCTGGAAGATACACGCATTCCCGTTTTTGACGAAGCGTTGGAGCGGCTAGGGCAGTATTGGTGGGCGTGGCATCCAGACTTTGATGCAGTTTTTTTCATCATCAGTTATCTTGGCACCAAATTTGGTGGTTATAGCTCAAAAACTGTGGGAGATATAGGCTTTTTTGACTTCAAAATGCGGGGGGCTTGGGGCGGAACGGGTGGGCGTGGCTCCAAAATTTTTGATGTAGTTTTTTGGGGGTAGCTAGTAGGTTTCTGCTTACCAAGTTTGGTAGTTCTAGCTGTAAGGATGTGCGAGATAGGTGGATTAATCGGATTTGAGTTTTCGAATTTATCGATTTGCCAGCCCCCAGTTATCGTAGAACCCCCATCTTGACACTTTAATTTACTATCTCATAGATAAAGAGAATTGGAAAGTTTCAAGTCTCTAGCTTGAAGGGTGTGGAAAAAAGTTGCGAACATACTGACGGACAGACGGACGGACGGACATTGCACAAATACAATATACTCTTTACCTTCGGTAACGAGTATAAAAAGAATGCATTACCGAAAAAATTAAACTTTATAGTATCAATAAAATCTTATACACAACGTTTAGGTGAAATTCTAAGCAATATAAAACAAGTAGAAACGTTGCAGTCGGACGCAACCGACTGCGGCATACTCGATACCAGTATTAAAACCGGTAAAAAGAGGCCTGATTGCAAATGGGTACGGATGGGGCAGGGGTGTACGCTGCCTTAAAGATTCTCCAATGCAGATGGGAGCGGTATGGGTGGGCGAGGCATCCAAATTTTTGATGCAGATCTATGTGGAATGTCAATTGCTATCTACATACCAAATTTGGTGACTCTAGCTCGAAATTTGTAAAAAGTGGTGAAAAGGGGGCTGGGGGCGGTATGGGTGGGCGTGGCATCCAAATTTTTGATGCAGATCTTTGTGAAATATCAATTGCTATCTTCATACCAAATTTGGTGACTCTAGCTCGAAATTTGTAAAAATTGCGGAAAGGGGGGTTGGGGGTGGTATGGGTGGGCGTGGCATCCAAATTTTTGATGCAGTTTTTTGGGGGTTGCTAATAGCTATCTTCTTACCAAATTTGGTACTTATAGCTGTAAGGATGTGCAAAATATGTGGATTTATCGGTTTTGAGTTATCGAATTTATCGATTTGCCAGCCCCCCAGTTATCGTAGAACCCCCATCTTGACACTTTAATTTACTATCCCATAGATAAAGAGAATTGGAAAGTTTCAAGTCTCTAGCTTGAAGGGTGTGGAAAAAACTTGCAACCATACGGACGGACAGACGGACAGACACCATAACGGACATTGCACAAAACCAATATACTCTTTACCTTCGGTATCGAGTATAAAAATTACATGCTTGAATAATTGCAAAGCTTGATGTTTGTTTTTTGGCCTGTATGAAAACGTAGCTGTCTCAAAGATTGTCTGATGCAGATGCGGATTCCACCAGCTATCTTGCTTCCAAATTTGGTGACTCTAGCTTAAAATTTTTGAAAGGTAGGGGAAGGGGTTCTAAGGTGGGGTGGTATGGGTGGGCTTGGCATCCAAATTTTTGATGCCGATCTTTGTGGGATGCCACCAGATAACTTCCTTCCAAATTTGGTGACTCTAGCCCAAAGTTTGTACACAGCGTACATCCCTGTCGCATCCGTAGCTCCTTTGCTATCAGCCCTCTTTTTAAGCGTTTTCAGGTATCGAGTATATCGCAGTCGGTTGCGTGCGACTGCAACGTTTCCAAGTGTTTTGCTTTGTTTCTGGCACTATATTGCAAGAGAGTAAGCTGTTGAAAAAGTAGCTCACCAATAAATACAGCAATGCGAATTCAGCAATTTTATGCTGAATGAAGCCAGAGCTTCCCATGTGATTTAATTGAAGTCCGTAAAAAGCAGAGGCCAAATATGAGGAACAAGTGAGTTTATTTGTATGTATCTATTTTTTGGAAACTTTTTATGTAGAGCTATATGTACGTACAGACATATGTATATTTATATATTCCACAGTTTTTAAAATATAGTCACCACATTTGTAATATCAAGTTTTTTTTACATTATCGATAACGCTTCCTATTTATGAAATAAACATATTATCGATAGCTGAAAATGGTCTAAGGGCCTGTTTATATTCTAGTCCTTATGTGTTAATGTCCTTATGTTGTCTTTCTGTGGGTAAGTCCACTTTTCTGTTCGTTGTGTGTCTCGTAGCATTTGAAGTTTTATTTTTAAACTTGCTACAAGAACCTACTGACCTGCCTTATGCGTTTAATAATATATCTACGATAAAGCTGTAGCTCTGATTAATAAATCTAACAGACCATAGTTGATTTTAAGCTAAGTCTAAGCGCCTTTCACAAAGCTTTTAAACTTGCGAAACAAATTTTATAAGCCTCATTAAACAAAACTCAGTTAACAATAGCAAATGGAATTTTGGTAAAAAAAAGCTTAAGTTTATTGAACTTTGGTAAAACAAGTGTAAATTCTAGCCGGAATTTTTGCGCATATCAAAGAAGCCAAATCATTCTCTGAGCCAGGGGCCAACATTATTATTATTCTTTTCAGAAACCCGTTGCTTGTCTTCTGCCAGTTTTTGTATTTGTTAATGTTAATGACATTGTATAATCTTATTGCCAAAGTCATGGCCGCATAATCTTTGTATGTGAGATGACAGCAAATTTTCAAAGAATATAATTCTTTGGCTCCCCAAATTTGTTCATCTTGCTTAGCCACTTTAACTTAACTGCCCGCGAGCTAATAAATTTAACTATTAGCTCTGCAAGCCAACTTTGCCGGGTTCAAAAACCTTTCAAAGCATGTTTAATGAGTTCGCATATTCATTGATTGCTTGAAGCTAAAACTAAAGCTGTAGCCGAATATGTTGCTTAATCGTTTCGCCACATGCTGCGTGCCGCATCTCCGCTTGCGTTCACAAAGATTAAACAAATACTGGTCTGCTCATTTACACAAAATAGCTTAAACATATACGTTATTGCAAATTGCTCCCGCTCTTGTCTGGTCTGGTCTCGTAGTCAACAATATAGTATGTATATTGGGTTTGTGCAATGTCCGTCATGGTGTCTCTCCGTCTGTCCGTCCGTATGTGTGCAAGTTTTTTCCACACCCTTCAAGATAGAGACTTGAAACTTTCCTATTCTCTTTATATATGGGATAGTAAATTAAAGTGTCAAGATTGGGATTCTACTATAACTAGGGGCTGGCAAATCGATAAATTCAAAAACTCAAAACCGATAAATCCACATATTTCGCACATCCTTACAGCTATAACTACCAAATTTGGTAAGAAGATAGCTACTAGCAACCCCCAAAAAACTACATCAAAAACTTTGGAGCCACGCCCACCAATTCCGCCCCAGCCTCCCCGCATTTTGAAATCTGAAAAGCCTATATCTCCCACAGTTTTTGAGCTAGAGCCACCAAGTTTGGTGCCAAGATAAGTGATGCTGACCCCCCAAAAACTGCATCAAAAGTTTGGATGCCACGCCTACCCATACTGACCTAGCCGCCCCCGCCTGCCCCAACGCTTCGTCAAAAATGGAAATGCGTATATCTTCCAGAGTTGTGGAGCTAGAGCCACCAAATTTGGTAGGAAGATAGCTGGCAACGACCCCCAAAAATCTGCATCAAAGTTTTGGAGCCACGCCTACCCATCCCTCCCCCCTTTCCACACCTTTTACAAACTTTGAGCTAGAGTCACCAAATTTGGTATGAAGATAGCAATTGACGTTTTTTAAAGATCTGCAAAAATTGGATGCCATGCCCACCCATACCACCTCCAGCCCCCCTTCCCCACCCTTTACAAACTTCGAGCTAGAGTCACCAAATTTGGAACGAAGATAGCAATTAATATTCCACAAAAATCGTCAGCAAAATTTTGGATTCCACGTCCACCCATACCGCCTCCAGCCCCCCTTTTCCCCACTTTTTGCAAACTTTGAGCTAGAGTCACCAAATTTGGTATGAAGATAGCAATTGACATCCCACAAAGATCTGCAGCAAAAAATTGGATTCCACGCCCACCCATACCATTTCTAGCCCCCCCTTCCCCCACCTTTTACAAACTTTGAGCTAGAATCACCAAATTTGGCCAGAAGATAGCTGGTGGCATCCCCATCTGCATCGGAGACTCTTTAACGTGACTCTCTGCCGCTTCCGTACCCCTTTGCAATGAGGCCTCATTTTACCGGTTTTAATACTGGTTACGAGTATACCGCAGTCGGTTGCGTCCGACTGCAACTTTTCCACTTGTTACTTTTGTTCCATTGGTTAACTTTATCAATATTTTGGCGCATAAATATAAGGAGTGAGAGTTGTGTCGCAAACGAATGAGTATGCGAAAGAGAATTATCTGATGCCGAAGCTAATGAGTTTATTGGTTTTGTGCACTGAACGGCAAGCACTCTGTCTGTCCGTCCGTTCGCCTGTCTGCATAAGCACGCGATTCCTGGACACCATGGTCCATGTCTGCACCAGTCAAAGTGTCAATAGAGGAAGGTGGCACGCTAGACTGCCTCTAAATTAACGGAAATGCATTTATCTTCCACAGTTTTAAGTTAGAGTCATTAAATTTTGTAGAAAGATAGTTGGTAACGTCCCCCAAAGATCTGCACCAAAAGTTTGGATGCAATGCCTACCCATACCACCCGTTTTTTTTTTTTAAATCGGAAATCCCCATATCTTCTGAAATTATTGATCAATAATAACAAATAACGCCCACCTATGCCACCCGCCCTTAATATTTGGCAATCCCCATATGTTCCAGAGTTTTTGAAAACGTGACAAAAATGAGGTTTCACGTAAGCGGGGGTGCTGGAAAATCTATAAATTCGATAGCTAAAAATCGGTAAATCCATTTATTTCGCAAATTCTTACAGAACTAACAAATTTGGTGAGAAGATAGCTACTAGCAACCCCAAAAACTGTATCAAAAATTTTGAAGCCACGCTTACCCATTCCCCAGCCCACCGGCAAATTTAAATCAGAAACGCCTATGTCTTCCACCGTTTTTGAGCTAGAGTCCTCAAATTTAGTGCCATGATAGGTGACGATGACCCCAAAAAACTGCATTAAAACTTTGGATGCCACGCCCACCCATACTGGATTGGATTTAATTACAAAAGCTGAATGGGTATTCAAAAAGAGTGCTTCAGCTGTCAAGGGTTCAACCTTTGACTAACAATGTTTCAATATTTATTTATTTATAATAGTTAGATATAATAAAATATTAATACTAACTTATTTCTAAAGCACTGGCTACAGAGGCCTTCGGCTTGCTGCTATACATTTACATTATTTACATTTTTGTATATATACTTACATATTTACATTGGGTTAACTTTAGGGTTATAGGAGGTGATAGATGTTTATTGTTTAAGGAACTCGATTATTTTGGAGATATTTTCAGGGGTTGGGTTTTGGAAAAGTGATAGGGGGCACCTGGTTTGGAATATTTGGAATATATTTTGGAATGCTGTGTTGTTTGCATGAGAGAATGATTTTTTCTAGTGTTGACGTTGATTTGCTTGTTTTTTGGGTCCTGTATTGCTTAATGTATTTGTATAGTGGTGAGTTTGAACTGTGCAGTAGTGTTTTGTACGTTTTAGTTGTGATGAGGTCTATTTTTTGTTCTATTGTGGGTATGTTTGATTCAAAAAGCAGGTTGGGGATGGGGGTTGAGCGTAGTGCTCCCAGTGAAATGCGAATTGCGGCGTTAAATAAAGATTTGAGTTTGTTCAGGGTTGATTTAGGAGCGTGGCCGTGGATAAAAAGTGCGTTGTCTATTTTTGAGATTTATGTTGATTTAGTTATATTTATAAGTGCGTGTGTGTTGCAGTTTAGTTTCGGGCTTGATAGGCATTTAATTGCGTTAAGTTTGTTGTTTAAAGCTGGTTGAATTTGTTTTATATGTGTGAGTCCCATCTGTATTTATTGTTTATTGTTAGTCCTAAGATTTTTAAGTTGGGAACTGAGGGAATTGGGATATTATTGCATGAGATGTTGCACGTGCAGTTTTGCTTTCGGCAAATGTGTAGGTGTTGGCATTTTTCGAGGGAAAGTGAGGCTCCTGAGTATGAACACCATTCATGTATTGTTGAGAAGAGGCTGATGAGGTTGTATGTTTGGTTTTTTTGTCTATTGAGCGGGATAATAAGGAAAAAGTCGTCGGCATAGGCACTGAATTGAATTTCTTTTTGTAGGCTGATGATGTTAGAGAGTCTGTTGTAGGCAATTAAAAGGAGAATGACTGATATTGGCGATCCTTGGGGGATGCCGTTGTTAAGTGGATATGGGGAACTTATTTTATTTTTTATCTTCAGTCTTATTTTTCTGTTTGACATACAGTTTTTGACGAAATTTATAATTTTTGGGCCAACTTTCCAGCTGATTAGCTAGCTGGTCGACTATGGTGTGCACTCCGACTCTGTCGAAGGCCTTTGAAAAGTCAAGGGCAATGACAGAGGTGTGCTTTTTGGTTTTCAGCGACTTGGTTATCAGGTGGTCTGCAAGGAGCAGACCGTCTAAAACCGATCTGCCGTGTTTAAAACCTGATTGGTTGGGGTGTATGAGTTGATCTTGGTTTACAAACCACCATAGGTGTTTGGCTATTATTTTTTCTTATGTTTTGGATAGGCAGCAGTTAAGTGAGATTGGTCTATAGTTGGCTATTATTGTTTTGTTTGAGTTGGGTTGTAGGATAGGTATGACTAGGCTGGTTTTGAAGGATTGCGGGATGAAGTTGTTGAAAATGGTATTAAAAAGGTTTGTGATTCTGGCTTTTAATGTGTAGGAGGTGTTTTTGATCATGGGGTATGATATTCTATTAAGGCCAAGAGTGGTTCTTTTGAGGGAGTGTAGTGCAGCTAGGAGTTCTATTTGGGTAATGTCAGACTCTATTGTCTGTGCAGTCGCGCTGGGTATGTAGCTGGTTGATTTGTCTGTGTATTTGTTGGCTATCCACCTGGCTGACCAGTGTTGAGCAAAAAGTTGAGCTATGTGGGATGTGTCTGTCGTGAGCAAGTTGTTATTTGGATCTGTGATACAATGGATGGTTTTTGTTGGGTTAAGTCCGCAGAGGCGTCTGATGTTTGCCCAGATTTTGTCTGACGGGGTGTTGGGTGAGATTGTGGATGTGAAGTCTGTCAGAGCTTTATTTTTTGATATTTTTAGCTCTCTCCGGAAGAGTGCATTAGCTCGTTTGTATTTAAGGAAATTTTCGGTGCTGTTGAAGTGTTTGAAAGTTTGCCAGGTTTTGAATTTATTTGCCCTAAGTTTGGTCAGGGTCTTATTCCACCATGGGGTATTTTTGCTGTAGTGGTGTGGGGTTGTCTGTGGTATACTGTGATGGGCTGCTTGAAGGATTATTTTATTGAGGATTGAAGCTTCTTTATTGATGTTTGTACTGTGGGGTATAAGTTCGTTTATGTCGTTGGTTAGTTTTGCGAAAAGTTGCCAGTCTGCTTCTTTTGTTTTGAACAGGGGACGAGAAAAGTTTGTTGTTTGTTATTTTGGGAGCAGGGAGATTAGTATTGGAAAGTGATCACTTCCATGGAGGTCGTCGAGTATTTTCTTGTTGGTAAGGGGGGTGAGTTGGGGGGAGCATAACGAAAGGTCTATGTGGGTGAGTGTGTTGTGAGTTGAAAAGTGGGTGGGTGAGCCGTCGTTAAGTAAAGTTAGGTTAGCGTTTTAAATAAATTTGGCTAGGATTCTGCCTCTTCTGTTGTCTTGAAGTGATCCCCAGGAATGATGCCAGCTGTTGAAGTCGCCTAGGATAATTTGGTTGGTGTTAGTATTGTGCGTTTCAAACTGTTCGCTTAGTAATTTGAGTGAAACAGTTTTGTTGGGAGGGATGTATGTTGATAGGATTCTGATTTTTGTTTTGGACATGATTTCTATTCCAAGAGTTTCTAGGTGTCTAGGTTGGTTTGACTGTGTGTGTTGTAGGGATTTGTGGACTAATATGGCTACTCCACCAAATCGGTTGGAGGCTGTGTTCGTATAGATTTGGTAATCTATTGGGACGGGAATGAGGGTGTTTGTGTTGTAATAATGGGTTTCTTGGAGACAAATGATTTGTGGTGAGTATTTCTTAATTAAAGTTGAGAGCTCACTGTAGTTGTTTGTGTAACCCTTGATGTTCCATTGTAGTATTACTAGTGACATTTTTAACATTTTGGGTGTTATGGGTTTGGTTTGATTTAGGTTAAAGTAAAATTAAATTAAGTTTAGGTTTAGGGTTAAATTAAAAATTTTATTTTTAAATGGAGTCGCTTTCGCTATTTTTAGTGTATTTGTTCTTGTTTGAGGGTTTGGTTTTGATTTTAGTGTTTGATTTGGTTGTTTTGAGGGTGGTAGAAAGATTGTTAGACTTATCTTTAGCATACAGTTTGATTTTTAAGTCTTCTGTGAGGTGTGATGCGTATGGCTTGTTTGCTGCGTTGGTATGGTAGGTGTTGTCAGTATCCATGTCTTCTGGTTCGGTCGAGTTAGGTTGCTGTGTAGATGCTGGTGATGGTGGGGTTCTGGTTGATGATGTTGTGTTAGAGGCTGCATTGAGTGTGCTTTGAGCGCGCAGTGCAGCTGATATGGTTTGGTGTGTTGCTTTAGTAGGTGGTGTGAGCTGGGTGATTGGCGATGTGTTTTTGGCGTGTATGTATTTGGTGCTTGCGTGATGATTGAGTGTTGTGTTGTATTGCTGAGAGTTTTTGCATAAGATGTTTTGTTGTGTTGGCCGTGTCGGTTATTATAGAATCTATAATATAGATGTTAAGTGCAGTTTTGTGGTCTGTTTTTTCTGTAATTTTTATAGCTGTTAGTTCTTGTTGTTTCAAGAATGCGGGGCATTTGCGGTCGAGGGGGCTGTGTTGGTGGTCGATATCCGGATTGTTGTTGCAGTTTAGGCAATTTTTTTCGTTTTTGCATAGCTCGTTTTCGTTCGTGTGTTTTGCGTTTGAACAATTTATGCATATTTCTATGCCTTTGCATACTGGGGTTGGATGGCCAAAACGGAGGCACTTTCTGCATCTTAGGGGTAGTGGGATGTACGGGCGCACGCGGACTGTTTCGAAGCCGATTCTTATTTTTTCTGGGAGATTCAGGGTTCCGAAAGTGATTATGACGAGTCCAGTTTCTATTAGCTTAATGTTGTTTTCTTCAGAGTTTGTGTTTGTTGGCTGTTTTTTTAAGATTTTTCTAACTTCTGTTACATGTTGTGTTTTTAGTTCCATGAATATTTCATTTTCGGCTATGCCGCGCAATTCGTTGCAGTAAATAACTCCCTTTGTGGAGTTTAGAGTTTTGTGTTCGGTGGCAGTGATTTCAATATTTGCCATTAATTTTAGTTTTAGTAGTTTAAGGGCTTGTAATTTGTTTTTTGTTTTGATTAAGAGTGAGCCATTTTGTGTTTTCTTGCATGTTTCGACTTCCCCATCGCATGCGTATTCTATTGTTTTTTTGATAACGAATGGTGAAACGTTTTCAAAAGTGTTGTTGTCGTTTCTTTTTATTGTTATATACTTGGGTTCGCCTAGGTTTGTGTTGTTGGATTTTAGTCTGTATGTTCGAATGTCAGGTGGTTCGTGCATGTTTGTTATTGTTGGGCAGATGCCCGCTATAACTGTTGATGCTGTTTTTGTTGTTGTGGTTTTTCGTTTGCGTTTTGTGTTTGAAGTTTGTTGAACTTAGTGCTGGTTTTGGTTTTTTTTGCTGTTTGTCGCGGTTTTAGGTTTTGCTGTAACACGTCTTATCTCTTCAGAGGTTGAAGTGGTGCTGAATGTTTCAATAATTTGTTCACATTGCTTAATATATTTCCTTTTTCTGTTTTGTAGTTCCGTGGAGCTTATTGCACTTCTGGCCATATCGTGCACCTTTTTTTTATTTATGCACACAAACAAACTTAACAGTCGCCTTAAGGAAATGGAGATGAAGATACAGCCATCCGAGTTCTCGGCCCTGGGACTAACTGGCAACCACTTAATCGGACATGATGCGGACAGTAAGTAATTAAGATACGAATTTGAGAACAGCTAGGCTGGGCTCAAACACGGCCACAGGCCAGAACTGTGTCAAGCTTTTTACTCGAGTATATTGCTGCATGCGAAGATGCAGATTCAAATGTGAGACTGCACAGGAAACCAACAGCACATAACACACAGAAATTACTGCAACTTTGCTAAATTGTTTTTTATTACCACATTAACACAGAAACCAAGGCTTTAAGCGAAATATCGCTTTTGTTTTAACTCAAATACCGAAGATAGAAAAATATTTTAGTTATGTGCTATGACAGTCTTACTCCTGTCCGTTTGTATAAACGCAATGGTTTTCGACAACTTTGAAAATCCAATATATTTGTTTGGGGTGTTAAGTTAAAGTGTTAATATTGAGAAATCGATAGCCAAAAAACCGCATCATAATCTTTTAGACTATCCAAAGCTTTTCGCGCCCAGCCCCTCACCATTTAAAATCGAAATTCTATATAGTTTGGAAAAAGTATTATAAGTACCACCCCTTAAGAAGGCGCAACAAATTTGACGACAAACTTACATATAATGAACATCCGAACAACGAACTTTTCCATATTATGAATATATTTCCTAAGCAATGCATTTTGTTTAAATTTTCAGAGTGTTTTGATTTTCATAAAACAAATATCGAAATAGCAATTATTTCATTTCTATTAAAACCGGTAATAAGAGGCCTGATTGCAAAAGGGAACGGATGTAGCAAAGGTGTACGGTGTCTCAAAAGTTGTCTGATGCAGATGGGGATGACACCAGCTATTTTCCTTCCAAATTTGGTGACTCTAGCTCAAATATTTGAAAAGGTGTGGGAAGGAGGGCTGTGGCAGTATGGGTGGACGTGGCGTCCAATTTTTGATTCCGATCTTTGTGGGATGTCAATTGCTATCTTCCTACTAAATTTGGTGACTGCAACTCATAGTTTTTAAAAGGTCGGGAAAGGGGGCTGGAGGCGGTATGGGTGGGCGCGGAATTAAAAATTTCGATGTAGATTTTTGGGTGATGTCATCACTAACTTGGCACCAAATTTGGTGGCTATAGCTCAAAATAGATACACGTATAGTAGGTTTTAAAAGGTGGGTGGTTGGGGGTGGTATTGCTGACCGTGGCATCCAAAGTTTTGGTGCAAATCTTTGCGGGGCGCTACCAGCTGTCTTCCTAACAAATTTGGTCACTCTAGATTAAAAACTGAGAAAAATACAAACGTTCCCGTTTTTAATGGCCGCAGGGGGTGCTAGGTGTGGGCGTGGCATGCAAAATTTTGATGAAAGTTTTTAGGCTCCGTAATCAACTATCTTGACACCGGCTATGACTCAAAAACTGTCGATGTTATAGAGGTTTCTGATTGAAACTGCGGGGGGATGGGGGCGGAATGGGTGGGCGTGGCTCCAAAATTTTGATGTAGTTTTTCCGAGAATGCCACTAGCTATCTTCCTGCCACAATCGGTAACTCTAACTGTAGGGGAGTTAGAAATATAAGGATTTATCGATTTAGAGCTACCGAACTTATCGATTTGGACCTCCCCAGTAATCGTCGAACCCACATCTTGAAACCTTAACTGTCCCGGCTATAGATAAAGATATTTGGAAAGTTTCAAGTCTCTAGCTGCAAGGGTGTCGAAAAAAGTTTCATTCATACCGACGGACAGACACCATGACGGACATTGCACAAACCCAATTTACTCTTTACCTTCGGTATAATGATCTGTATTTAAAATTTTTAAGCCCACCTGTAACATACGTCTTCTTTAATCTCTAATCCCAATATCTTTGGCAGTTTTTAAGACAGAGTCACCTTATTTAGTGGCAATATAGCTATAAACATCCCCCAAAGATAATCATTTAACTATCCTTGAACGTAGCGTACACCTCTTCCGCTGCCATATATTTTTATACCCTGAACTCATAAAATGAGTAAAAGGGTATAATGGTTTTGTGCAAAAGTATGTAAAAGGCAGAAGTAAGCATCTCTGACCCCATATATATATTCTTGATCAGCATCAACAGCCGAGACGATATAGCCATGTCCGTCTGTCCGTCCGTCTGTTCGTCTGTATGAGCGCGTCGATCTCAGAGACTACAAGAGCTAGAGACTTCAGATTTCGAATATAAGTTCTCATATACCATGAGCAGAACAAGTTTGTTTCAAATTTCCGATAACTATTCTGGTTTTCGATATACACATGGAATCGATAACAAAAAAATGTCGAATTTGGAGAATGTATGCATGGGGGTTGAAATAACGGGTAACGATAGAACTTTTCTGAAAATTTCGTCCAAATCGGTTAAGAAACACCGGAGGTATCGAATTTAATCGATTGAAGTTAAGTCAGATTTCCAAAGTCTTATATAAATTTAATATATTTATTGCAACTGGGTTCAGGGTATTTTCTAGTCGGGCTCTCCCGACTAGAGCCTTCTTACTTGTTATTTATTTAATTCAATATCCTCGAATGTGCATTCGTCACTTGCCCTTTAACCTTGCTTAGAGTTTTTATACTCGTTACCGAAGGTAAAAAGTATATTGGGTTTAAGCAATGATCGTCATGGTGTCTGTCCGTCTGACCGTCTGACCGTCTATCCGTCTGTCCGTCTGTCAGTCCGTTTGTGCGCAATTTTTTCCCACACCCTTCAAGCTAGAGACTTGAAATTTTCCAATTATCTATCTCTATTACATAGTAAATTAAAGTGGCAAGCTTGGGGTTCTACGATAACTGGGGGGATGGCAAATCGATAAATTCGATAACTCTAAACAGGGAAATCCACATATTTTGCACATCCCTACAGCTAGAACTACCAAATTTGGTTAGAAGATAGCTACTAGCAACCCCCAAAAAACTGCATCAAATATTTTGGAGTCACGCACACCCATTCCACCCCCAGCCTTCCCGCATTTTAAAGAAAAAAAAGCATATATCTCCCACAGCTTTTGACCTATAGCCACCAAATAATTGATGATGACGCCCATCCGCGCCAAAGCTTCATCAAAAAGATAGCTGGCAACGACCCCCAAAGATCTGCATCAAAAATTTGGATGCCACGCCCACCCATCTGCATCAGACATTCTTTTTGGCAGCCTACACTCCTGCCGCATCGGTACCCCTTTGCAATCAGGCCTCTTTTTATCGGTTTTAATTATGGGAACCAGTATACCGCAGTCGGTTGCGTCCGACTGCAACGTTTTCACTTGTTATGTTTGATTACAGACAATTAAGCATCAAATCAAAAGATAGAATGGCTTGGATTTTGTTCAATTGTTAACTGGACCTACAAAGTGCGGCCTGTAGCCTTCGAAACAGTTTTTGTTGGCAATGGGTTTAAGTCGAAACCAAACCTCCTTTTGTTGTATGATTAGTGGTATCTAAATCATAGTGCTCACTGCTAATTAAAAAGCCTTTAGTCGAGATACCCTGAACCACCAAGTATAAAATGTTCTAAAGCAGTGGTGTCCAAAATTTGAAAAGGCAGCCACGCGTGGTTGCCAAGAAAAATTCTGCCGGCGTAGCAGCCGACACATGTATAGGGAGAGAGAATATGTGTGTTCTATAAATAGAACGCTCGGCAGCTTGTTCTCTTACGATGCGCGTGTTCGGCTGCATTTGCTCTCTCGACTCATGTGTTCGGCTGAAGCTCAAAAGTCAAACGCGCAGTCATTCGCTATGCTGCATTGCAAAAAAATGTTTGACGTCAATTGGGAAAATGAATTATTTTTCATTGAGAATATGGATGGTAAAAAGCTCAATGTTTATTGTGCCATTACGATGCATGTCGCTTTACCTTTGATGTTATAATTTTTTATAATTTTATTTTTTCAGTGTAAAGCAGTAAAACGTCCCGTTGCCTTCGTGTTGCGCTGCTTCGCACACAAGCGCAACGCTTTCATTGTGTGAGTTTGGACACCACTGTTCTAAAGCAATCACTTCCAAGGTATACTTAAGAAGGTACTCGGGCTCACTCTCTCGCTCTCTTTTCACTTCTTAAATTGTCAGTCTGTTAGCAGCAGTTGTGAGCGACGCATCTCCGCGGACGATTTTTTCGTGTTAAAGACCTGTACGCATGAGCCCCGTACAGCTCCCGTACAGTATACATGAGTTTTACGGCTGTAACGACAAGTGTTGAAAAATTCACATATTGTGGCGGTAGGCTAATTTTTTTTTGTAAATAAATCGGAAATGCAACTGTGTTTCGTACACTTGATTTCAAAATAATGATTCACGACCAACGCGCGCTACTTTTGTGTTTGAGTACAGCTAACGCCCTGCTTCTGGCGGTTGCATTTTAGTGAACCCATATTTGATGGGCAGAGCTGAGATTACCAAAGATTATGCTAAACATAACTGAAACCACTCAAAAGACTCAAAGCAAACTCACCTTTATGATCTATACCCTGTAATAGATCAGTGGCAGTACAATCCAGTTTATATGTTACTTAAATTGTATCTTATTAATTAATTAATATATTTTTATTCATTACTTCTTGCGCAGCATTGACTGCCAAAACAATAAGTATGGCTCTATTGGAACCTGAATTAGGTCAACCTTGTTAATATTATCCGAAAAATGTATAAGCCGGCTCTTGCCCGACATGTAGCTGCTGAAAGCTATTTACTGCCCGTAGCATTTTAACATAACATTTGAACATTTTCATTGTTCAACACTACCGTACCAGCAGTAGCTAACAGAACTGCAGACTTTAAATGTAAGTACTGTACTGAAGCTGTACGAGACCATTTTTTTTATATGAAGTTTTTGCTGTACGGGAGCTGTACAGGCGTCTGCGTACAGACCTTAAACTTCTTGTGCTGCAGACTTTACGTATTTTTGCAATGGCGCCTCCATATTGCTCTGTATGCAGGATTACTTTTGAAATTAATCTTATTATAAAACAAAAATAAGTAAACATAAATTAAAATTTATAATTTCTTCTGTTATTATTATTATATCATTCTGGTCGTAATTGCAGCAAAAAACTCACATATGTATATACCTTGCATGCACGTACAAATTTCTTTATTTCGACACAAGCGAGCCAATTCATTACTCTCTCGGTCTCTCTCTCTCTCTCTCTCTCTCTCTCATTGTCATTTTGACACTTAAGTAAGAAGTCGTGAGCGAGCAAGTGCGGCTACCTTGTTAAGTATACCTTGATCATTTCGTTCTTCGTGCATACGGTCGGCTTTTGCTGTACATTTGCACGGCGGAGCTCACGGAGCAGTTCGGCTGTTCAGCCGACTGCGCGCTCTCGCATTATTTTAGTTTGCGATTAGATGCAGAGAGGCAGTCGACTGAGACGGTCGATCCACGCAGCTCTGCTGTTTATATGCGTACTTGATTTACGTCTTTGATTTGCGTGTAGGGTTTTGTTATTTTTGGGGTGGGTCTCTGAATGTACAGCAAAACCCGACCGCGTGCACGAAGAACGAAATGATTGCTCTAGAACATTTTATACTTGGTGCCTGAACCCTAGACACTACGTGTACTGTCATTGTTTGTTTGCATGCCTGCCCATCTGTGCTTCTTCATAATAACTTAACTTCAAGCACCGGTATCTCGGATGTTTCTGCACCGATTTCTATGTAAATTTCACAATATTTTACTATTTTGATAGCATGTGTAAGACCCCTTTTACACGATGAAGTTTTTTCATGAAGTTTTTTTTCATTCTGTTTTAAAACATCTTCGCAAATCTGGTCGCATTTACACGATGAAGATTTTTCATGCAACATTTTCTTTGTTAATGCAACTCTGATTTAAATTTAGGGTCGATAAACATACATCTTTGCCATCGATTGTATTATTTGTTAACATATAATTGATTTAAGAAGTAACAAGTAATATAATGGATTAAGTGAACATTTCTATTAATAATTTCTTAACCAAAAAAATGTATTTACTATTGGCGCTAAAATTTGCTTCTGCGATATTTCGTATCGATAACTTTATTATTCACATCAAACACTGTGCAACTCTGTGCTTACATGCAATCGGAATAAGGCAAAGCAAAATGAGAAAAATAAATCATTGCTTCAAAAGTCATGAAGCATTGCTTGCAGCTGTTACCCCTCTACTCCCTTTGACTACAAACGAATGCTTCAGACGCAAAAACTTCATCGTGTAAAAGGGGTCTAATTTGGAAATGAAAAAGTGTTTTCGATTATTTGAAACAGACATGATCTGCCCACGGTTTTGGAGAGCTTATATTGTAAACTTGTGGACTGTGGTACTTTTTGATATTTTCTCTGTGAATATAAAACATAATAGAATAGAACACAAAATACAATTTTTAACGCCATGTAAGTCGCTTGCTGAAGACGCCGAGCTTGAGAAGTCCGTTGAGATGCCATACATTCTGCATGCTGGCGACGTCAATCTTGGGACTGCTCTGGTGTCTCGGCAGCACTGTGAGCTGCCTCACGCTCTGCCTGTTCAAGCCTTCGCAGTTCAGCTTGTGGAAACGTCTCGTTAAGTATTCTTTCATAGATCGAGTTTTATTAGAGCTTTGGGAAAGATTAGACTAACGCTTTCGCGGCATAATTCTTAGTACGTGCTTTTTCTACACTTCCAAAAAATACACTTGATTGCTTGCTTTGATTTATTCAATAAATTATGTTTTAATAAACTCATTCAGAAAATATTTGGACAGATAAGACAAAGTGGGCGTAGAAGGTTGGCGTGGCAATTTTTTTCGCATTTATTTTTATAAATTATACCCAATGTGTTATTCTGATGTATAAGCTACATATATTATTGTAAAGTTTCATTAAAATCCATTCAATAGTTTTTTCGTGAAAGAGTAACAAAGATCCATACATTTAAACTTTCACGTTTATAATATTAGTAGGATCTGGTGTATGAAGAATATATATATTTTATGGGTCGGCGATGCATCTTCCTGCATGTTACACACATTTGCACCAAACCATTATATATATTTTTTCCCGTTCCATGAGTTCAGGGTATAAAAATGGCGAAAAATGTCACAAAAATGTTCTTCCATTGATCGTTAAGTATCAGCCAAGACCCTTGAATAACAAGATATTGCAATTGTTAAGAAAAGGCTTTACAGTTCCGTTTTCTGTAGCTAAGACGGGTCAATAAACTATATACAATTGCCACACTCACATTTAAGGGTGCTGTATATGCATAGATGTAGAGAAAAAGTCAAATTTCAGTTAAGCAATTGCTGGTCATTCATACTCTTTCCTTTTTTTTTAATTCTATGACACAAGAAACAAATTATGCCATCGCAATTTATGCAGCGATGCATACAAATTTCGAAAGGGTATTCAGTAATGCACTTTTCGATGTCATTTGCCGACACAGAAAAAAACCAAAATATGAAAAATAGCAAAATTCTAGACAGCAGGCCCAGCAAAAAGGGAAACACACGCACACATAGAGTGACAAATTTGTACCGTTCTTGGTTGCCGCTGGCCTGCCGCTTTTCGTACACTTGACGGGCCGCTGAGTGCATGTGCAACTGAAACAAAAACGGCTGCACATGCTATCCGCTATCGCGCTCCCTCACACTTATGGCTTACTGCTTTTGTTGTTCTGTATACCATTTGAAATGTTTCTGAGGAAAACCCCTGAGACGAAGCTTTTCTTAACAATTGCAACATCATGATATTGTACGGTCTTTGGTATCAGTAATATTACTGGGCCCAATCCACTATTTACGTACGACAAGCTTTTTTACCCTTATAAAATGTTTAACAGACGATTTATTCAATACTAATGTAGATATCCAAACTTTTTCTCTCATAAAGATCATTTTTGTTGAACTTCAAAAACAACAGAAGCAATATTAGTTTCTTTTAACTCTTTATATTACTGATAAAAAAAAAATGTGACCAGTAAATATTCGTACGGTTAACAATATACGTAAAAATCGTTATGTTTACTAAAGCTTCCTTTATAATGAGTATGTGTTATTCATATTTGACAACTAATTTCTATTATTTCGATCATTGAAGAGTAAAATGACCAACATTTAATGGTATTTGGTCGTAAAATGCACTGCAAAGTTAAAAACAGGACGAAATTATCAATAACTAACGTCTTTTTTGGACTTTGTGCTTTGGGTAGCCACTTAATTGATTTATTTCATGGAGATTCGCTTATTTATTTATTTATTTATTTGTTGTCAGCTAAGAGCAGCTGACATTAAAGTGAAATCAAAATTAATTTAAAATCAAAAATAGTTAAAATAATAAATATAAGTAGAATATACAATAATGTATAAATCTGAAAATAAAATTAAGTTAAACAAGTGGAAACGTTGCAGTCGGACAATATGTGGAATGTCAATTGCTATCTTCATACCAAATTTGGTGGCTCTAGGTCGAAGTTTGTAAAAAGTGTGGAAATGGGGGCTGGGGGCGGTATGGGTGGGCGTGGCATCCAAATTTTTTATGCAGATCTTTGTGGTATGTCAATCGCTATCTTCATACCAAATTTTGTGACTGTAGCTCGAAATTTGTAAAAAGTAGGGATAAGGGGGCTGGGGGCGGTATATGTGGGCGTGGCATCAAAATATTTGATGCAGATCTATGTGGAATGTCAATTGCTATCTTCATACCAAATTTTGTGACTCTAGCTCGAACTTTGTAAAAAGTGGTGAAAGGGGGGCTGGGGGCGGTATAGGTTGGCGTGGCATCCAAATAAACGATGCAGATCTTTGTGGAATGTCAATTGCTATCTTCATACCAAATTTGGTGACTCTAGCTCGAAATTTGTAAAAAGTACGGAAAGGGGGGCTGGGGGCGGTATATGTGGGCGTGGCATCCAAATTTGTGATGCAGATTTTTGTGGAATGTCAATTGCTATCTTCATACCAAATTTGGTGACTCTAGCTTAAAGTTTGTAAATGGTGGGGAAAAGGGGGCGAAATGGGTGGGCGTGTTTCCAAAACTTTGATGCAGATCTTTGGGGGTCGTTGCCAGCTATCTTCCTACCAAATTTGCTGGCTCTAGCTCCATAACTCTGGAAGATACACGCATTCCCGTTTTTGACGAAGCGTTGGGGCGCATGGGGGCGGCTAGGGCAGTATTGGTGGGCGTGGCATCTAAGCTTTTGATGCAGTTTTTGGGGGGTCATCATCACCTATCTTGGCACCAAATTTGGTGGCTATAGCTCAAAAACTGTGGGAGATATATGATTTTTTGACCGGAATGGTGAGCGTGGCTCCAAAATTTTTGATACAGTTTTTTGGGGGTTGCTAGTAGCTATCTTCTTACCAAATTTGGTAGTTCTAGCTGTAAGGATGTGCGATATATGTGGATTTATCGGTTTTGGGTTATCGAATTTATCGATTTGCCAGCCTTCCAGTTATCGTAGAACCCCCATCTTGACACTTTAATTTACTATCCCATAGATAAAGAGAATTGGAAAGTTTCAAGTCTCTAGCTTGAAGGGTGTGGAAAAAACTTGCAACATTACGGACGGACAGACGGACAGACACCATGACGGACATTGCACAAAACCAATATACTCTTTACCTACGGTATCGAGTATAAAAAGGATCGATCGATTTAGTACTGGAATTGTGGTCTCCAAGGAGACAAGAGAATACAATTTGTTATAGTCAGAACATATAACATGAAATGGTTCATGAATTTAATAGTTGCTCAAGCAACGATCTATGCTAAGGGGTAAAAAGTTACGTGAAGATCTAATTGGGACATTAAATTTAATTCGACTCAATAGAACTGATGAGTCGATTTCACCATTAAGTAGGTTAGTAATAAATGATACTCGATGCATAGTTTTACGGTTTAACAGGGAGGGAAGATTAATCAAAAGGAGTCTACTTGAATACGGGGGTATGTCTACTCCAGGAACCCAGTTAAAACTTCTAAGGGCAAATAGGAGACAGTTCTTCTGAATAGATTCAATTCCATCCTGGTGAATCGAGTATTGTGGGGACCATACACAAGATCCATACTCCAGGATGGGACGTACTAGGGATGTCTAAGCGTTTTAGTGGTGAAGGGATCGTTAAACTCTTTCGACCACCGCTTGATGAAGCCAATGACATTAATGGCCTTATTAACCATAGATGAAATATGAGCGTCAAACTTTTATTTAGGATGAAGAATAATGCCTAAATCTTTAATTTCAAACACGTGGTCAAGTGGTGAATAATCAAGCAAGTAGTGAGCAGTATGAGGGGCACTTCTACAAAAAGACATGACTTTACATTTAGAACAATTTAAATTGAGTAAGTTAAAACGACACCAGGCCGACAATGCTACCAAATCCGACTGTAGCAAGTTACAAAGAGAAGCATTACTATAGGTGAAACATAGTTTTACATCATTAGCAAACATATATACATAGGAGTTAATAATAACAGCTGGAAGATCGTTAATAAACAGATTAAATAGCAAAGGTCCAAGATGACTACCCTGGGGAACACCAGAGGTAGCTAAAATAGGTTCAGATACAGATGATTTAAAAACTACTTTTTGTGTTCGACCACACAAGTACTCCGAAAGCCACAATAAGAGCTATGATGGAAATCCAACAATATTTATTTTAAGAAGCAACAGAGAATGACTAACAGAATCAAATGCCTTACTGAAATCAGTGTAAACAACGTCAGTTTGCATTGTTTCCTGAAACCCTTTCATAACAAGCGAAGTGAATTCAAGAAGGTTAGTGGTAGTAGATCTTCGCCTAAAAAAACCATGTTGATAAGGCGATATAATTGAACTACATGTGTGTTGCCATTGAGAACATATAATTTTCACAAAGACTTTAGGAATGGCGGACAACTTCGATATTTATTTATTTATTTATTTGTTTATAGTCAGCTAAGAACAGCTGACATTAAAATGAATCAAAATTTAATTAAAATTAAAAATAGTTAAAATAATTAAATTAAGTAAAATATAGAATAATATATAAATCTGAAAATATATTTAAAAGTTAACGTTAAAGCTCTGGGAAATTCAATAAAATATTGAGCAGTCAAGCATTTGTTGCGAGGATTGGGAAAAACCCAGAAAAACCCAATCAGACCAGCGATAGATTAGTAATTAGTGGTTACGATTATATAAAGCAAAAGAATCGATCTTTTTAGTACTGGAGTTGAGGACTCCAAAGAGACAAGAGAATAAAGTTTGTTATAGTCAGAACATATAACACGAAATGGTTCATGAATTTAATAGTTGCTCAAGCAACGATCTAGGCTAAGGGGTAAAAAGTTACGTGAAGATCTAATTGGGACATTAAATTTAATTCGACTCAAAAGAACTGATGAGTCGATTTCACCATTAAGTAGGTTAGTAATAAATAATACTCCATGCATAGTTCTACGGTTTAACAGTGAGGGAAGATTTATTAAAAGGAGTCTACTAGAATACGGGGGTAAGTCAACTCCAGCAACCCAGTTAAAACTTCTAAGGGCAAATAGAAGAAATTTCTTCTGCACAGATTCAATTCTGTCCTGGTGAATCGAGTATTGTGGGGACCACACACAAGATCCATACTCCAGAATGGGACGAACTAAGGATGTATAAAGCGTTTTAGTGGTGTACGGATCATTAAACTCTTTCGACCTATAATTTTTAACGTTTGACTATGAAGAATTTTTATGGAGTGGAATGATAAAAGATTCCTTCCTTATAGCAGGAAACACCGTTGAATCAACCGACAAGTTATAAAATTTATGTAAGGGTTTACAAAGTGAATCCGCACAGTATCTAAGTATACAACCTGGCACTCCATCAGGACCAGGCAGATAGCCTGGTTTGATAGAGTTAAGGTCACTTAGAAGCGTACACTCAGTTATAACTGGGATATATATGCAATTTGACGATTGAACTTGAAAAGGATAGGAATTACTGCAACTATGTAAATTCGTTGAATATACTGATTGAAAATACTCAGCAAATAGATCGGCCACTGCCTGATCAGAACTTGCTATTGTATCATCAAGGTATACTGAGGATGGCAAACAAGAAGACTTACGTTAAGAGTAAACAAATATAAAAAACTGTTTAGGGTCACTTGAAAAGTTTAGTCTACAACGATTAAGATAATTATTATAACAAGATGTGTTAACAGAAAGAAAACTAGATTTAGCTACTAAATACGAAGATAAATCTAAAGTGGTTCCCGATTTTTTAAATTTTTTATATGATCTTGTCTTGTCAAGGTGGTTTATTATCACTTGAAGAACAAGTGAGGGGAACACAAATATCCAAAAGCGAATTCAAGGTCCCATAAAATATGGCAATGGCAGTTTTTATATCACTAAAGGAATAAAGGCGAGACCAATTAGTATGTTGAAGAAGATAATTTAATTTAGTAAAGTTAGTTTTACGAAAGCAACGGGTTTTTAAAGCATTATTATTTATTGAACTAGGGTTAAGAATTTCGATGGATAAGGTTGGATGGTAGGTATCTTCCGGAAGCACTAGATGGGGTGTTCTACTAGCATTACTGCAATCTGAGTCAGAAACAAATATTAAGGCCAACATTCTACCACTACAGTTATGCACCCTGTTAACTTGCGATAGGCCTAACTCCAGTGGGCCATCGATAAAATAATCAGAAGTGACTGGTAATACCGCCGAAGATGTGTCATTCACAGACCATATCTGTCAACAATGAAGAAACAAGGATGATCATGAGAATGAATCTGTTCAGAGGAAATACAACAGTCAACAGCAATGAGAACACCACCCCCCTTCCGGGAAGTGCAATCGCATCTATATAAATTATATTTGGAAGGAAAAACGGAATAATCAGAAATATCGGGTTTTAGCCAGGTTTCTGTAAGTGCAAGTATTTGTGATTCAAAGGATAGGCTGTTAACATAAAATTTAGCAAGTTTAGTGTTAAGGCCTCTAACGTTTTGATAGGCCAAGCTAATAACTTTTGTTAGTTTTTTGCAGCCGAGGTGGAGGCTACATGGTGGCTAACAGGTGGTGCGCTACTAATCCTAATACCGTTAATATTATTACTACTATGTCGCCTATTCACATACTCCTTCACAACTAGCTGTAGCGGCCAAAACTTTTCAGAACAAATTGTCGAGAAAAGTTCGGGCGGAACACTCAACTTGAAAGAAGATATGCTTCGGGCATGTTTAAATTTAAATTTTTCAACCATAATATGTGGTGAATCGATATTACTTTTAACGTAGGCACAAACATCATCCGATGAAGTATCGGATGCTAGCCTAGACACGAAAATAAACTTATTAAGTGGGACAACCACAAGATTATTGTGAGCCCCAGTTGTACCTGTATTTGGATTAATAGGCACACGAGCTGCTGAACCGGAGGGCTCATGCATAGGATCAGAAGTTAAAGTGGCTAGGTTATTGATGGGATTCCTTGCAGGGGAGTTAAACAACATGAGTGGGTTAGCATTGGAACCAATTGAAGGATTAATGTTAGGCACCAGAAGGGGTTTGGTTGGCAGAACAGGTGGGACAGTAAGTGGATAAGGACCCTAAGTCTTTTTACGCTTCGGAGATTCGGTAATCACCTTGCCATTTTTGAAATTAAGCTCAAGCTCTTTGAATGATGCTTGCAGATTATTAAAAGCTACATGCATAGCTCTAAGCCAGCATGAGTCTGCCTCATGAATTTGGTCGATTCTTTCACAGCCAAAATGCAGGGCTCGCAATACCATTTAAGGCCTGTATCTGCAATTAAGCAGTCCCTGATTTTGGCAATAAAGGCAACACATTTCATGTGGATCGTGTTGTCACACAATCCACACAAAATAAAATCTTGGTTGGTGGTTCCAACCACTTTGCAATTGGTGCTACAGCATGCAAACATTTCCAAATTATTTTAAGGTTTTAACTGGCAACTGATATGCTAGCACAAAACAAAGTAAGGCGCAGGTAAGTAAAACGTATCACTGCAAGAGCAATATAAAACAGTAAATATCAAATGAGTGCTTTAATGAGAGAGCGTAAGCACGTAGGCAGATGGAACCGCAAGTGCGACGGATAATAGCGGATAACAGCGGGAGAGCACTGATGCTGTAAAGAGAGAGCAAGAAAAACAAGTGGAAACGTTGCAGTCGGACGCAACCGACTGCGGTATACTCGTTATCAGTATTAAAATCGGTAAAAAGAGGCCTGATTGCAAAGGGGTATGGATGATTCTCCGATGCAGATGGGGATGCCACCAGCTATCTTCCTTCCAAATTTGGTGACTCTAGCTTAAAGTTTGTAAAAGGTGGGGAAAAGAGGGCTGGTGGTGGTATGGGTAAGCGTGGAAAAGGTGGGGAAAGGGGGGAAAAATGGGTAGGCTTGGATCCAAAACTTTGATGCAGATTTTTGGGGGTCATTGATAGCTATCTTCCTACCAAATTTGGTGGCTTTAGCTCCACATCTCTGGAAGATATACGCATTTCCATTTTTGACGAAGCGTTGGGGCAGGCGGGGGCGGCTAGGGCAGTATGGGTAGGCGTGGCATCCAAACTTTTGATGCAGTTTTGGGGGGTCATTATCACCTTTCTTGGCACCAAATTTGGTGGCTCTATTTCAAAAACTGTGGGAGATATAGGCTTTTCTGATTTCAAAATGCGGTGGGGCTGGGGCGGAATGGGTGGGCGTGGGTTGCTAGTAGCTATCTTCTTACCAAATTTGGTATTTCTAGCTGTAAGGATGTGCGAAATATGTGGATTTATCGGTTTTGAGTTATCGAATTTATCGATTTGCCAGCCGCCCAATTATCGTATAGCCCCAATCTTGACACTTTAATTTACTTTCCCATATATAAAGATAATTGGAAAGTTTCAAGTCTCTAGCTAGAAGGGTGTGGAAAAAAAGCGAGTATAAAGAACCATGTTTTTTCGATGCATGTGTTATAATTCGTCATTTGCAAAGTACCAAAAAACTCTTTGCTCTAACGATTAACGTTATGCTGCAGTTTGATTGAGTACATGCTTAATGACTTATCCATCTGTTTGTTGTAAGAATATTGAATTAATATAATTCTAGCACTATTTATAATATCGTGAAACTTACTTTTTGAAATTTTTTTCGCACATCCCTCACAAAGAACGTAACAAACAAGTGATCAGCTGTTAAATGTTTAAGAGATGGTAAGACAACTTAACGAATAATCGATTATTTTAAAAGACTATTAGGCCACTTTTTACGATATATTTATATTTTTAAAGTTGTAAGATTTTTCGTCGGAGCGCCAGCGGCAAACCGTTATTTACGTGATTTACGGTGGCACGTTAGAAAAGACAAAAATCGGCGGCGACGACGGTGTGATGCAGCGGTACAATTCATACAGATGGAAAGACAGATTGAAATTTCCATAAAACCATTAAACCAATTTTCCACTTACATGGGATCAGGGTATAAAAACAAAACTGTCTTATCTGAAAGGACTTCAATTCTTAAAACACAAAGGGTTTACTTAAATCACTACTAAAAAATTGTTATCGATAGTGTTCGAGATGTACCAGCCAATGAAAGGCCATAACACATAAAGATGAGATTTTTGCACCTGAAGTACTATTCGTCCCCTTGTTTTCTTATTTATTTTTGATGTGTTAACATCTATACGCGCGGTAGCGTGACTATTAAAAGTCACACACTATCAAACATATCTGCTGTTACTCACATGCATACCTCGCTGCGTTATTTCGCCGCTGTAACTCGCTGCTGGAACTCACACAGAAAGGCTGTCCAAAATCGATATAGTATGTGGTTGTTGTACAACAATTGTCTCTGCTTGTAAACGAATATGATGGTATTGGTGTTGCGGCAGAGAAAAGTGGTCGTAAAAGACGAAGTCTCGCTCGTGAATTAACGAACGCTGTCTGTTGCTTTGAATTCGCTTTGTTTTGTTTGTGCTTTGAATTCGCTTTGTTTTGTTTGTGCTTAGAGTCAGAGATGCAGCCGACTGAGACAGTCGAGTCACGCGGTTCTGCTGTTTATGTTATGCCCACAAACAACTACTAAAGCAAAAACTATTACGTACAAGCTTATTTATTTGTAGGAGCAGGGTTTCTGGGTTGGCAATTATTAATATATTTAGTTAGAATAGAGAATAATGGGTTGGCAATAATTAAATTTAGCTATAATAAAAAGTGTGAGTTTGTGTGCATTCACAAAAGAAGCAAAACAGAAATGCACTAGACGAATGATGAATGTTGGATACAATTGAGAAATAACTTAAAACAGTTTAATTAAATATCATCTTCCAACATTATAAGATTATCCATCATTTATCATTCGTCTAGTGCAGTGTTGTCCAAATGAAAAACGGTAAAAAGAGCACAAAGTAAGGATTCAAAAAGACGCGGCAGCGTTCCACGATGCGCGTTGGCCATTGCCCGACTCAGTGTCGGCGAAGCCAAAGCAAAGCGCAATCATTCCACCATTGAAAATTCACGTTGCCGTCCGCACAGTTTCATTGTGTGAGTTTGGACACCACTGGTCTAGTGCAATTCTGTATTGCTTCTTTTGTGAATACACACACACACACACACACACACACACACACACACTTACAGACTAACATAGCGGACTTCTTTAATAAGAGAATGAACTGACGAATGATGAACCCAAATTCAAAGTAAACCCAAATTCAATAAAATATTATTTTTGTTCAAGAAAACGTGCTCATAGCAACAATACAGATACAAACACACCAACAGAAATGAGTTAACACATCGCCAGTGAGTTCCAACACTCATTGATTTTTTTATTTTTTAAAGTAGCTATTATATACAGGAATACGTAAGCTAAGTAAATAAAAGAGAGCTAGCGTCCAGGCCTTCAGCTCTTGTTCCCTTGTTATTGTGTGTTTAGAAGGTTAAAATTGTTAAGAAAGTTGGGTGGACTGTCTGATCCAAAATATCTTTTGTTGAATAGAAAATCACTCATTGGCTTTTAGTTTTAAAAATTCTGTAGGAATATTATAAAACAAGTAGAAACGTTGCAGTCGGACGCAACCGACTGCGGCATACTCGATACCAGTATTAAAACCGGTAAAAAGAGGCCAGATTGCAAAGGGGTACGGATGCGGCAGGGGTGTACGCTACCTTAAAGATTCTCCGATGCAGATGGGGATGCCACCAGCTATTTTCCTTCCAAATTTGGTGACTCTAGCTCAAAGTTTGTAAAATGTAGGGCCAGGGGGGGGCTAGGGGCAGTATGGGTAGTTGAGGCATCAAAATTTTTGTTGCAGATCTTTGTGAAATGTCAATTGCTATCTTCATACCAAATTTGGTAACTCTAGCTCGAAATTTGTAATAAGTGTGGAAAGGGGGGCTGGGGGCGGTATGGGTGGGCGAGGCATCCAAATTTTTGATGCAGATCTATGTGGAATGTCAATTGCTATCTACAGACCAAATTTGGTGACTCTAGCTCGAAGTTTGTAAAAGTGGGGAAAGGGGGTGGGGGCGTTGGGGCGTGGCATCAAATTTTATGCAGATCTTGGAAATATCAATCTATCTCAACCAAATTTGGTGACTCTAGCTCGAAATTTGTAAAATGTGGGGAAAGGGGGGCTGGGGGTGGTATGGGTGGGCGTGGCATCCAAATTTGTGATGCAGTACTTTGTGGAATGTCAATTGCTATCTACATACCAAATTCGGTGACTCTAGCTCGAAAATTGTAAAAAGAGGGAAAGGGGGGCGAAATGGAGGGCGTGGCTCCAAAACTTTGATGCAGATTTTTGGGGGTCGTTGCCAGCTATCTTCTTACCAAATTTGGTGGCTTTAGCTCCACAACTCTGGAAGATACACGCATTCCCGTTTTTGACGAAGCGTTGGGGTGGATGGGGGCGGCTAGGGCAGTATCGGTGGGCGTGGCATCCAAACTTTTGGTGCGGTTTTTAGGGGGTCATCATCACCTATCTTGGCACCAAATTTGTTGGCTATAGCTCAAAAACTGTGGGAGATATAGCCATTTCTGATTTCAAAATGCGGGGGGGCTGGGGGCGTAATGGGTGGGCGTGGCTCCAAAACTTTGATGCAGTTTTTTGGGGGTCGTTAACAGCTATCTTCCCACCAAATTTGGAGGCTCTAGCTCCACAACTCTGGAAGATACACTCATTCCCGTTTTTGACGAAGCGTTGGGGTGGATGGGGGCGGCTAGGGCAGTATCGGTGGGCGTGGCATCCAAACTTTTGCTGCGGTTTTTAGGGGGTCATCATCACCTATCTTGGCACCAAATTTGGTGGCTATAGCTCAAAAACTGTGGGAGATATGGGCTATTTTGACTTCAAAATGCGGGGGGGCTGGGGGCGGAATGGGGGGGCGTGGCTCCAAAATTTTTGATGCAGTTTTTTGGGGGTTGCTAGTAGCTATCTTCTTACCAAATTTGGTACTTATAGCTGTAAGGATGTGCGAAATATGTGGATTTATCGGTTTTGAGTTATCGAATTTATCGATTTGCCAGCCCCCCAGTTATCGTAGAACCCCCATCTTGACACTTTAATTTACTATCCTATAGATAAAGAGAATTGGAAAGTTTCAAGTCTCTAGCTTGAAGGGTGTGGAAAAAACTTGCACACATACGGACGGACAGACACCATGACGGACATTGCACAAAACCAATATACTCTTTACCTTCGGTATCGAGTATAATTACATATTTATATCATAGATCATTAAGACACCAATTTTGTATGATTGTAATAAATACAAGAATAGTTAAAGAGATGGTTAGGATACTAATTGGTATCTATAGCGAAGACGAACTTTTAAGAGAGCTCGTCAACTTTCCTAGATACATACACAGACTAAAGTTCAAGGAATCTCCTGTCAACTAGACCATTCTAACTTACCTCGTTGCCTTGATTAATATCTACTTTTATAAATTTTTTGTTAATTTTATCTTTCTAGAGAACGATGACATTAACACGCTTCATGGCACATATCAATATCTTAAAAGCACCGGCCAGGTAAGCAGAGTTCTAAATTTATTTATTTATTAGCCGTACTTGCCATACATGTGTCATGATGACATTTAGTTGGGTCATGCAAATCTTTGGTACCATATTAGGCATTAAAATAAAGCTAAAATCATTGGATATCTAGCTTCATCTCCTTGGTGTTTGATATTTACTTCAAATGCACCTTGCAGCTGTTTGAATCTTGCTCTTTTAGGTTACGCATCGAAAATCGCTCATCAAAGGCTATAGAAAATTAGCATTCCTTTCTCTCTTCCCTGCTCTCGCTCACACATCCACACCATAAATACACACATGCAACATAAACATAAACCCAATATTTGTAATACATAAACATCAGGTGGTTTTTAAATTTTTCATATATGTATCTTTCCGTCTTTCGGATACTCTGTTTTCTGGCTGTGACTCTCTTAGACTCTCTTTCCACTAATACAAAACTAATTCGATATAAAAGTCTTTCAAAATTTAACGCTTAAAAGGTTAGTTCGATGAGAGCATTAAAATCTAGCGCTGGCTTCGCTGAGTTGATTCAAAGATAACCTGTGGGCAGGCCAGAGATGACTGCTAAATTTAATGCTTGTTAGTAAATCATTGCCCAACCGCCTGATTGTGCCTGTTGCATCTGCCAAAATCAACTTATAGCATCCCATCTATCTATGTGCCCCTCTTACGTGTGCTACCAACCTGCACACTTTTTTCTGTAATTGTGTATATATTGAGATTGAGTGAATGTAACAACTCATGTAACAACTCTAGCAAACTGTATCAACTTTTGCAATGCGGCAAGGCAGTTACAAAACCTGAACAGTGCACAGCTGAACAAAACGCCTCGAGCAAAACTGAATACTTTTCTTATAATCGAGTGCCAAAGGCGGGAAGCGAGAAGCGAAGCACAACAAATCTCAGGCACTCGCTATCCCAAACAACTTTTTAAAACCATGCTCAAAGATGTCGGCTGTTCAAGCAACTTCCTTGATATAAACGGGAGATACTCAATTTCAGCACACCCAATTCATTTACAAAGCACGTGGCCTTTCTGAACTTTGCTACGTACAGAAAGCCTTGGACCTTTATTATTTATGCTGCACAAATGCACCCCGACATCAAGGCTAGAGTGGGTACCTTTTGAGAGTCCTACAAAATGACACTGTTAAGCAGATTCGAGGACTTTAAGCGTTGTATTACGCAGCGTAATCCTGGGTGTCAAAAAAAGTAGCTGGCTATGGGAATCTTAGCGATCATAAAAGTCAAACTCTATTTATTTGTTTGCAACAGACCATGATATGCATTGTTTAATGTCCTTCCAGTGAAGAAAAATACACAGAACTTTTAATGTTTTATGCTAAGTCAAGTGAAAAAGTTTTAGGTGAAAAAACTTGTGTTGTAAGTACCAGCTTACACTAATAAAAGCAGTTGAATTTTTTTTTTACCAAACTAGTCACTTCATTTCTAGTAATCAAGGCAAAACCAAATCTAACAAGTGGAAACATGGAGTCGGACGCAACCGACTGCGATATACTCGGTCCCTTTTTAATTAGGGTTGATTGCAAGGAGGTACGGATGCGGTAGGGGTGTACGCTGTGTTCAAAGATTGGCTGATGCAGATTTTTCGGGGATGCCACCAGCTATATTGCTACCAAATTTTGTGAAGCTGGTTGGTGTGGGTGGGTGACGTCATCATTTAACTTGGCACCGAATTTGGTGGCTATAGCTCAAAAACTTTGGCAGATACACGAGTGCTAGGTTTTAAAAGGTGGGTGGTATTGGTGGGCGCGGCATCCAAAGTTTTGATGCAGATCTTTGCGGGTCGCTACCAGCTATTTTCCTATCATATTTGGTGACTCTAGCTTAAATACTGAGAAAGATAAACGCATTCTCGTTTTTAAGGAGGCGGTGTGCCGCAGGGGTCGGCTAGGGCGGTATGTTTGGATGCAGTTTTTTGAGTGACGTCATCACCTATCTTGACACCGAAATCGTTGGCTATAGCTAAAAAACAGTCGAAGTGATAGACGTTTCTGATTTCAAACTGCGGGGCGCCTGGGAGCGGAATGGGTGTGCATGGCTCCAAAAATTGTCATGCAGTTTATTTCGACACGCCAGTAGCTATCTCCTACAAAATTCGGTCACTCTTACTGTAAGGGATTGGGAAACATGAGGATTTATCAATTTTGCCAACCCCCCAGTAATCATAGAGCCCCAATCTTGACTTTATCTTTCTCGGCCATAGAAAAAGATTTTTGCAAAGTTTCAAGTCTCTAGCTTGAAGGGTGTCGAAAAAATTTGCGTTCATATGGACGGACCGACACCATGACGGACATTGGACAAACCCAATATACTTTTCACCCTCGGTATCGAGGTCGCAGACATAAGGTAATCTAAGTTTCAAGAGGGTCAAAGAAAAATACAATCATTTGGACAAATAACTCACAGATAGATGGACAGATGGGAAATTACATTGGTATCAAATCATGTAAAAAAAAAAAAATAAAAAAAAAACAACCCTGAAGATTGTTTTGATGCACTCGTATTTTAAAATTAATTAAAGTATTACTGACTTATTACTTATGGAGCAATCCTCAAAATGATGCACTTAAGCTCGAGCCTCATCAAACAGGATTCACAGTCTTTTCAATTTAAAAGAGGACATGGATCTTGCAATTTAAAATTTAAAGAAGAGCATATAAACAATGAGGCTCGGTAGCTGCTTATGCGGAGTCAGTAGCTTGAGGTTAGGTTTTGTTGTCAGGAAGCACATCACCGTCCGAACAAGCGGTATTAAATAGTGTTATTGAAAAGAAATCACACAGCTAATGCATATGATTTTGAAAACAGAAAGTGAAAACTATTCAGTTATAAATATCAAAATGTATGGGAAGAAGTCTGCTTGCAAAGGGGTAGCACGGCGGTGGCTTGGTGAGCGCTGCACTTAAAGATAATTTGTTGCACCTTTAGGGGACAATATGGTTATTTCGCTTTAAAAAAGCAGGTGGCAGGGGTAGGCGTGGCATCCAAATATTTGATATAGATTCTTGGTGACTGTCAAAGATATAGGCGATCCCAATTAAGCAATGAGGTGGGCGGATTGGTGCGAAACAAGAGGGCATTTTGATTCAGTTTCTTGGGAGACGCCAGTAGATATCTTCTTTCTCGACTTAATCTAGTACTAGTTGTAAAGATGTGGAAAATATGTGGACTTTTCGATTTTCAGTTATCCTTCTCATCGCTTTCTCAGCCTCTCAGTAGGCGTAGGAACGCAATCTTGTCACTTTATCTGACCCGCCCATAGACAAAAATATTATCTGTTACAAGTGTCGAAAAAAGTTTTGTTCACACAGACTGACGTAAAGACAGCATGACGAACATTGCAAAAACCAATATACTCATAGCCTTCGATATCAGAGTATAAAAAGCTTACTTTCGCCCAGCTTGGCAACTCCCAACACCTGCATCTTTTTTGAAATGCTTCCTATTGCTGGTATTAAGTAATCGTACTGGAACTAAACTCTAATCAAAAGCCTACTCCATGTAGCTTCTTGGTCACAATGTGCATGCGCCTGGAAACCGCGAGGAAAATCGTAAATCTAAGCAAAAAGCACATAACCATTTGCACACGGCTCAACACGATAGACAGTTGGACCTGCCGGATAATAAGCATCCACAACACTTCAGTGATGAAGATAATGAATTTGAGTATGATGCTGAAACGAACGATAGTGAAGAAGCCAATGAGCGCAGCTATAATTTGGCGGCAGACTTGTTAAATAATACCAAAAACGCTAACGTGGACTTTGTTTTTTTCAATCGCGTGCCCAAAGTGGGAAGTCAATCGCTGATGGAGCTGATGCGGCGCCTTGGAAAGATTAATGGCTTTGTGCATGCCCGCAATCCAGGCAGCGTTAAGGAGACTATAATGTTGCCTAAGGAGGGCCAAAAAGATCTAATTGGGGATCTGCTTACACGCCACAAGCCGCACATCTATAGCCAGCACATTGCCTACATCAACTTCACTCGATACCATCTGCCTCGTCCGATCTACATAAACCTTGTTCGTGATCCTATTGAGCGCATTATAAGCTGGCATTATTATATTCGCGCACGGTGGTATTATAACGACATGAAGGCCAAACTGGGTGAAAAGTCCGTAGCAATGCCATCGGATGAATTTCTCGACCTTGATCTAGATACTTGTGTGCGCAACCACGATCCGTATTGCACATTTGAACAAATGCAGATAAGAAATCCCGTCGGCGATCATCGCCGCCAAACTTTGTTCTTTTGTGGCATGAATAAGAAGCTTTGCATGTAAGTTATACCATTAGTTCGAAAAAAAAACAAGCACAGTACTTGTTTATAATAAAATAATACTGTGCTAGGCCCTTCAACTCGGAGATGGCCATGCAAAAGGCCAAGCGCACAGTGGAAACGGAATACGCAGTCGTTGGTACTTGGGAGGATACGAACATCACATTAACCGTCTTGGAGCACTACATACCGCGTTATTTCCGTAATGCCAAGGTGGCATATTATCGTAAGAATTTGATTTTATTAAGAGGACTTCTAACTTAAAGCTGATATTGCAGTGGGTGAGGAGCGACTGTCTCGTGTCAATCGCAATAATGTCACACGGATCGTTAGCGATGAGACACGACAGATGCTGCGCAAGAATCTGACCAATGAGATTGAATTCTATGAGTTCTGCAAGCAACGTCTTTATCTGCAATATGCAGCACTAAGTCAGCGCAAACACTTTGGCAGGGACGACTATCTACTGATGCCGGAGCTTCACGGAGAACTCGATGATGATGAGGACGAGTATTAAGCAAAGTTGTTTTTAAAATTTAAACTTGCATATTCCAAGCGATACCATTGGCTTTAGCTTTTTCTTGTGAACACATGCTTTGCCTAGAATTGTTGGCGAATCGATCCCAAAAATCTCATCAACACCGAGTCGATAAAAACACGGCCGTCTATCTGTCGGTATGAAAGCATCTATCTCAAAAACTATAAAACTAAGAGACTTAAGATTTTGAATATAAATTCTCATAAATCCTGAGCTAAATATACTGTCGATACTTCTTCCGGCTGTCGATATTCTTATTTAATAAATAACAACTAAATTCTAAAAACTTGGAAAAACTTTTTAGAAACTATAGATAAAATATTGAAAGTCTGAGAAACTTTCATTGAAATCATGGAAATCAAAACAGAAGATTGAAGTTAACTCATCATTTATTAGTGCAGAAGTGTAGGAATAAGAGCCAAGGGCTCAACAGAGTCTAAAACACCTCCTTGTGGAACTCCAGGAATAAATAATTATATTTCAGATGTTGTACAATGTTCCAAGTCAAGAAACGCAGAAACGCAGTATTGTTTGTTTTTAGTTTGAAAGACTTAGCCATCATAATAACCTTCCGTACATTATGGAGGCCCTGCACTATTTTTCGTGTTAGGAATCCAGTCTAGTTTGCTGTCATAAGTTAAGTTCTTCTTAGATGAGGGATTCCGTGCTTACTGGTGAAGAGGACTAAGTCAGTTTTCTCTGGGTTTAGTCCAAGTGTATTTGATGCTGCCTAAATTAGTGCTTTGGTCATTGGATTGCACTGGATTTATGGTACTTTCCCGAGAAGGCAATGGCAACGTCGGCTGCATGAGCGGTCACTCGGTAGCGTCCTTTTCCACGGAGCGTAGCAGTTTGTTAATTGCTAAGCTGCACAGGAGAGAAAGAAGTACCGCTGGACCTGGAGATATTCGAGAATCCGACTGTTCCTTTGGGATAACGTAGCTGAAGGCTTCATCTATGTTTAAGAAAGCCGGTACACGAAAGTCCGTTGGGCTTGTGTGGGAGTCATTGTCTTGAAAATTGCCTTAGATTCAAGCCAAGTTAAAAAAAAAAATCTTCTGAGCAAGCTAATGTTGGTCTCTTTTGCGTGCTGCTGAGGCGTAATAAAAAATTAAGGCGTAATGTGTCGTTTAGCCCACGAAATACTATCTTTTGAGAGAAAATCTTTGGAGCCCCTATTCTGATATTTTCTGGTGGGTATAGATACCTTGGCTGAGCAACCAGGAAAATGGGTTTCCTCCAAAAGCTCTAACGACTCTGGACTGGAAGTTGTCCACGAGTAATCACACTATTGAGGAAACCAACGTTTGATGGCATCATTCTAAGAACACTGAAGAAAACGTCACAAAAATCTATCGGACGCAAAGACGATTTGCAGACAAAATTTATGTTGAAATATTTTTCAGTTTGTCCGTATTCCTTTCAGCAGTGACACTGAAAGAGCCCGTCCCTTTTCTTTCATTTTGCATGTAATGACCTGCCGTAAAAAAAAAATTTTAATGTCCCTAAGAAATCATTGCGCACGTTGACGCAAACTCTTAACGCGATATAAGATGAACACGTTGTTAAGTACCTTAAGTTAAAAAATTATCTACATTGTTTGTAAATTTAAATGTCGGTATTATAAAAAGATAAAATTATCTATAAATACTATTATTCATTATGTACTATGTATAATAAACATAGTCAGTACACTTTTAATTTTTCAAAATTTGAGATAGTAAAAAACTTAGGTTACTTTCTTTCTTTTAAGGTTTTCGACCTGTACGAAGCTCCAATGCAAATGAAAAGCAATTTGGTGTTTATTCTTATTTGGGAGTTGTCAGCAAAGTGTGGATACTAATGTGAAAAACTCAAGTCAATTAAGCAAACCCAGCATGACCAACAAGCTTATGGTATTCAAAAGCATAATCATGCCATCGTAGACACATGGAATACAATTTTCGCGCTTTGCTGCTAAATCTTGAATTAAAGTGGTGTAAATCCTACAGAATAAAATGCTCACAGACATTTTGGTGCTCCACTCTATGTTAGCAGTTTTACAATACACAATGAATTTAAATTGCAAGCAGTTATTGAAAAAATTTAAGGACAAACTCGTTAATACAATGACCGACTTTACAATCATGTCGATCATTTGGCTTACCACTTAAGGTCAAACACAATGAGCAGAAGTGACCTCCGGTCTACCGGCCGTCGAAATTAACTGACAAGACACGTCTTTAAATTTTCATTAATTTCATATTTGGTTGACGTTGGTAACTTAATTTGGTAAGGCCTTAAAGTATTAAATTTTGGTTAGAAAGATCGTAATCAGACGAAAACAATATGAAGGCTCTAGTCGGGAGAGCCCGACTAGAAGATACCCTGAACCCAGTTGCAATAAATATGTTAAATTTATAAAAGACTTTGGATTTGGTTATGTATCAATTTTTTTTCTTAAATGTTTTTATTTCTTGTGAACTGAATGCACTACTGCATACTGATTTAACTTCAATCGATTAAATTCGATATATCCGATGTTTCTTAACCGCTTTGGACGAAATTTTCAGAAAAGTTCTATCGTTACCCATTATTTCAACCCCCATTCATACATATTCCAAATTCGATATTTTTTTGTTATCGATTCCATGTGTATATCGGAAACCAGAATAGTTATCGATAATTTGAAGCAAACTTGTTCTGCTCATGGTATAGGAGAACTTATATACAAAATCTGAAGTCTCAAGCTCTTGTAGTCTCTGAGATCCACGCGTTCATACAGACGGAAAGACGGACGGACAGACGGAAGGACAGACGGACATGGCTATATCGTCTCGGCTGTTGATGCTGATCAAGAATATATATACTTTATGGGGTCGGAGATGCTTCCTTCTGACTGTTACATACTTTTGCACAAAACCATTATACCCTTATTTACCCATTTTATGGGTTACGGGTATAAAAATAAAAAATCAAATGAAAACGTTGCTGTCAGACGCAACCGACTGCGTTATACTCTAAAACCAGTATAAAACCGTGTGTTAAGAGGTGTGTTTCCAAAGGGGCAGCACGGTGGAGGTAGAACTGAGCGCTGAAAAATAGTTTGATGCATATCTTAAGGGGATGTTAACAGCTATCTTAGCACCAAATGTGGTGAATCGAACTACATATATACAATCCTGTTTTTAAAAGGCGGGGTCTTTGGGCGTCAGGAGTGGGAAGGTGCCAGCTCTCTTCCTACAAAATTTGGTGGGTGTAGCTGTTAAGAAGTGGGAAATATGTGAGTTTCATTCATTTGCACACAAGGGTATATATATTTGTTATCGATTTCCCAGCGATGCGAAAGACGGCGTCAATAAAATTGGCAGTTGGTTGTGTTTTTGATGCGACTTTCGGACCCTGCGCTTAAATTTTTCTCATATGCTTTACTTTTTATTTGCTTTGCTTTGATTTATTTTTTGTTTGCTTTCTTTCTGTCTTTGCTTTTGGTTAAGTTCGTTTAAAGCAAACAAATCAAATTCAAGCCCTACTCTGCTTAAAGTCCATTACAAGAGACAGCAACCGAATGCATTTGAGCGGGACTCTACTGACGACTTGGTTTTCGTTGATTTGACTCCAAGCTTTTTTGTTTTTCATTTAAGCTGGCTGGTCTGACAGCTGTACAACTGAACAATACACCCAAAGCCGAAAGAGATTTCATTTTATTTAATCGTTTAGAAAAGGTTGGCAGTCAGAGTATGACGAAGTTATTGGGTCATTTGGGCGATTTGCATGGTTTTGTTACATACCGCAACGAGATACCACCAGGTAAAAAAGCTTTAAATAATTTTGAGGAGGAGGCCAGTTTTGCCGCAGAACTTCAATACCTCGAAGATCCTGCTGCTTATGTAGAGCACACAAACTGGATAAACTTTACGGCACACGACCTACCCCGGCCAATTTACGTAAACCTGGTGCGTCATCCCGTACAAAAGGTGATAAGTGCCTATTACTATCAGCGTCATCCCGTTATCTATGCGAATAGTCTGCTTCGAAATCCGAATAAGCCTAAGCAAAAAAAGGAGTATTTTGACAGGAGCTTTAATGACTGCGTAAGACAGAGGATAGCTCCTGATTGTAGCTTTGATCCACATATTCCCTACAATAATGACTGGCGGCGATTTAGCTTGCACTTGTGCGGTAATCAGCCCGTCTGCCTGTAGGTAAAGACTTAAATAATTGAAGAACAGTTGCTCATTTAATCGCAACTCTTTAGAAATTTCAATTCTGAGATGGCCACACAAATAGCGAAATTGCATGTGGAAAAGGAATATGCCGTAGTAGGCACCTGGGAGGAAACAAATATAACCCTGGCCGTATTAGAGGCATATATTCCACGTTTCTTTGCCGATGCCACATATCAGTATAATTGTCAGTATTTTTTTTTTGATTTTACTCAACCTAAACTTTAATCTCAAAACTTTTTTGTTGTGTATATGGTATGTGTGTGAACAGTGCATCGGGAGAAATTTACGATAAATACGACGCCACACGATAATCATCTGGACGAGGACGTGGAGGCCTATCTTAAACAACATTTCGCACATGAAATTGAGTTGTACAATTTTTGCAAGCAGCGTCTTTTTAAGCAGTATATAGCTATCAAAAAATCAATGCCTACATTTGCAGATAACGCCTAGTTGCAGAATAAGATCACTCAAAGCATATTCAGGAAACTAAATATATACATATATATTAATAACGAGTATTTCATTTCGTTACTACTTTTGTGGGCTTATGGTTAGATAGCTTGATTCAAACTCAGTTCAACATCACCGGTACTCTTCGATAATTTGCAGATACTTCAGCTGAATGCAAATGAGTTGAACAATACAAAGAAAGCTGAGATTGATGTGCTTTTTTATAATCGGGTTCCCAAAACGGGCAGCATACAACTTATAGAGCTGATGCGTGCCCTGGGCAAAGTCCACGACTATGAGGTGGAGCAAGACCCACAAAATGGAGGTATTCTGCCAATACTAGAACCCGCTGAAGAGGGCGACTGGATTGATAATATAGTGCATCTTGAGGATGGCACAGTCTTTGCCAGCCATGTAAACTATTTGAACTTTAGCAAACACGATCAGCCGCGTCCAGTTTACATTAATATGGTGCGCGATCCGGTGGAACGTGTAATCAGCTGGTATTACTATATTCGCGCCCCATGGATATTTGTGCCCGGCCGTCGGCGTAATAATCGCCAAATGCCTAATCCCCAATGGGTCAACACGGAGTACGATCAGTGTGTGCTGTCTGGTGAGAAGGTCTGCAACTACATTGAGGGCTCTCTGCTGGAACGTGTGGGTGATCATCGTAGGCAAACCCTATTTTTTTGTGGTCACAATGAGTTTAAATGCACGTGAGTTAGAAAATGATAAGTACTTCAAAGTGGTGTTTCTACCTTCCATTTCTTTCCCTTTATCAGACCATTTAATTCGCGCCTGGCTCTGCAGTTGGCCAAAATGAACGTTGAGAGTGAGTACGCGGTTGTGGGCACTTGGGAGCATACTAATGAGACACTGTCTGTATTCGAGGCTTATGTACCACGCTACTTTGCGGATGCATCTAAACTATACTACTGTAAGTACTTGAAAGACCACCTCATAAAAAAAGAACTGAAACGTCCCATTTGCAGCGGGTCTACATACCCAAAAGGCCAATGATAATCCAATGAAACCTCACATACGTCAAGAAATTGTGGATATGGTACGTCGCAATTTCACAAGAGAAATAGAATTCTATCAATTCTGTCGCCAGCGTTTGCATAAACAATACCTCGCAATTAAGCTGAAGGATTTGATGAAATTGGATGATAGCTTAGACGGACTGCAGCCTAGCAAAATGCTAGTCATAAGAGATTAGTGTGCATTAAAATATGTAGACAAATTATCAGCTCAATAAAAGGCTTAAGCTTTAAGGTTATATCAACTTGGCATTTTAATTTTTTTTTTAGCTATTTAAAAAAGGTTTGGATTATCGATTAATTGTAACGGCTTATGAAGTTACAGGTGCATTAGCTTTTTTACATAACTTTTTAATGTAAGACTGTGCATATAAATATAATATTCTTATATTATATACTTACATATAAAATGTTTCGAGATCTACGCTTACTAGTTTGGTGTCTGCCTCGCATGTTGCAACTAACACAGTGCACAGTTTAAATCACAGTCAAAGTCTAAACGAAATTCAACCTATTTCCTATAATTTGCATCAAACTTATGGAACTGACACAGCTGCAAAATCTGAGCGCTAAGCGTTTGAACAACACTCAGAACGCCGAAATTGATGTACTGTTCTTCAACCGTGCCGCCAAGGTGGGTAGTGAAGCGCTTTTGGAACTGTTCAATTCATTGGTTGAGTATAACGATGATCTCGAATTGGAACGCAGCGGATTGCATGAAATGACAATGCGCCAACTAAATAAAAAGAAGCAGCGAGAAGCTGCTGAGCTGGTGGCAGGCTTCGAGGAGGGCACTATTTATATACGGCATATTAATTGGCTGGACTTTGCCGAGTTCGATCTGCCGCAGCCCATCTATATAAACATGGTTAGGGATCCTGTGGAGCGTGTGATAAGTTGGTTCTTCTATGCACGCAGCTCCTACAAGAACGCCATCGAATTTCGCAAGTCGCCCAACAAGAAAATCAAGCCTGCCTCCTGGTACAAAAAAAACTTTAATGATTGCGTGCGTAGTGGTGATCCCGAATGCCAGTATGTGCCACACACTGTGAAGGATTTTATGCCGAACTTCAAAAGACAATCCCTCTTCTATTGCGGTCATCATGATGATTGTATGTAAGTTGAACGCGGGTTTTCCAAATTCAAATTCGATTTACTGACGACCACTGTGTTATTTGACTTGCAGTCCCTTTAATTCCCCCACGGCAATACAAATGGCCAAAGAGCATGTAGAGCGGGATTATGCGGTAGTTGGTAGCTGGGAGGATACAAACATAACGTTGACCGTCTTTGAGCAGTATATACCACGATTCTTTCGCGGTGCGAAGCTGATGTATGAAAGTATGAAGATATTAAGCAGATATTACAATTCTGTCGCAAACATCTTGTTCAACCATTTAACCTTTTTCTTACCCGTTTAGTGCATAACAACAAGATAACAAATCGAAATAAAAACAACCGCAAGCCATACATTGAACCAGAGGTCAAGCAGTTGATTAGACGCAATTTCACATATGAGTATGAGTTCTATAATTTCTGCAAGCAGCGTTTATACAAACAATATCTGGCGCTTAATTTGCCTCAGCTGGAAAAGCTTGGATTGTTAAATTAGACACCTAAAACAATATGATATAAAATATATATAATAACAACCATTCTCCCGAATAATTTGGTATTTATTTTGTATTTTCAAAAAATAAAGCAAACCATTTGTTGTCTAATTTTTTATACATTTGTATGTGTACCTTGTGTGTTACTTTTAGTTGCTATAACCAAACCTCTGACAATCCCACCCACCAGTTACTTTCTCTGACACCGCAGCAGCTTAATAACACGGCAAAGGCAGAAATGGATCGCCTTTTTTACACACGTTATGCCAAAGTGGGGAGCGAATCGCTGTTGGAGTTTATGGAAAATTTACAGGACATCAATAACTTTGATGTCGATCATTCGGGCCTAAGGAAGAAATCAAAACGTCAGTTATCACACAAAAAGCAGGCTAATAGAGCTGCGCATATATTTAATCAACAGACTGCCGCAGTTTATATTGAGCACACCTCATGGATCGATTTTAATGCCTACAATTTGCCAAAACCAATTTACATAAACCTTGTGCGCGATCCTGTGGAGCGCATGATCAGCTGGTATTATTATGTTCGCAACTCTTACCTGAATGCCATCTTTTATCGCAAAAATCCTCTGGCACCTCTAAAGCCCACCGCATGGTTTCAGAAATCCTTTAACGATTGCGTCCGCAGCGACAATGCAGAGTGTCAATATGTGCCCCTCCCAGTAAAAGATTATGTGGGTTATTATAAACGGCAATTGCTTTTCTCTTGCGGTCACGATTGGGATTGCCTGTGGGTATTTTTGGTTTATTAAACTTAATATATTTATGTTATTATACTCGTTACCGAAGGTAAAGAATATATTGGTTTTGTGCAATGTCCGTCATGGTGTCTGTCCGTCTGCCCGTCCGTATGGTAGCAAGTTTTTTCCACACCCTTCATGCTATAGACTTGAAACTTTCTAATTCTCTTTATCTATGGGATAGTAAATTAAAGTGTCAAGATGGGGGTTCTACGATAACTGGGGGACTGGCAAATCGATAAATTCGATAACTCAAAAACGATAAGTCCGCATATTTCACACATGCTTACAGCTAGAACTACCAAATTTGGTGGGCAGATAGCTACTAGCAACCGCCAAAAAACTGCATCAAAAATTTTGGAGCCACGCCCACCCATTCCGCCCCCAGTCCCCCCGCATTTTAAAGTCAAAAAAGCCTATATCTCCCACAGTTTTTGAGCTATAGCCACCAAATTTGGTGTCAAGATAGGTGATGACCCCCCAAAAACTGCATCAAAAGTTTGGATGCCACGCCCACCAATACTGCCCTAGCCCCTAACATCCGCCCCAACGCTTCGTCAAAAACGGGAATGCGTGTATCTTCCAGAGTTCTGGAGCTAGAGCCACCAAATTTGGTACAAACTTCGAGCTAGAGCCACCAAATTTGGAATGAAGATATCAATTGACATTCCACAAAGATCTGCAGCAAAATTTTGGATGCCACACCTACCCATACCACCTCCAACCCCCGTTTCCCCACCATTTACAAACTTTGCGCTAGAGTCACCCAATTTGGTATGAAGATAGCAATTGACATTTCACAAAGATCTTCAGCAAAAATTTGGATGCCACACCCACCCAGTCCGCCCCTAGCCCCCTTTCCCCACATTTTACAAACTTTGAGCTACAGTCACCAAATTTGGAAGGAAAATAGCTGTTGGCATTCCATTGGCATCGGAGGATCTTTAGGGCAGCGTACACCCCTGCCGCATCCGTACCCCTTTGCAATCAAGGCCTCTTTTTACCGGTTTTAATACTGGTAACGAGTATTCCGCAGTCGGTTGCGTCCGACTGCAACGTTTCCACTTGTTTTTTGTGTGTATTTGTGAAATGGTAGGTTTTTGTTTCTGATTTCCCCAGTTTAAACCTAGGCTAGACTAGTAAGGTTACTTTAATTCCACTAACGGTAACAGACGAATTTCTATTTAGCTTTAAAATTTTAAATTAAAATTGTAACAAACTAGTTTGGCAAGCTGCTTAAAATCAAGAATGAACCAATGCATTGGTTCATATATTGTGTAATTGATTTTTATTTATATGTATCATAAATATTGATAAACAAAACAGGTCTCGTCATCAACATAAGGCACCATGATGTCCTTACTTATACAAAAATACTTGAAACGATCCATTATTTCATAAAACTTATGTGTTGGCCCGATTTCAAGCCCAAAGTAAAATTCCCCAATGGTCTGTCGAGGCCGGTTTGTTCAGTCGACGACCAGCAAAAAAAAATATTTCATATCGCCATAAAACAGAAAAGCCAGAATTGAATTTGCAAAGGCCCATCTTAACTGGAGTGTCCAAAAATGAAAGACTGTGCTAATTTCTGTCAAATCCAAGTACATTATTAAGGATTCGGATGGTATGAGGCGTTTTTGCAGACCAAACAAATAAATATTAAGTCCTAAGTATTGCAAACGCACGACCAACAAGAATTCACTAATGTGAATTCTTGTTGGCACTACTAATCAAGGAGGAGGAAATATGATGGGGCTTGGAATCGGGCCAATTCATAAGTTTTATGAAATTATGGATCATTTCAAGTATTTTTGTTTAAGTAAGGACATCATGGTGCCTTATGCTGATGACGAGACCTCTTTTGTTTATCAATATTTGTGATAAATAAAAATAAAAATCAATTACACAATAAATGTATTTTTATACCCTTCACATGTGAATCAGGGTATATTGACTTTGTCATGAATCTGTAACGCCTTAAAGGAATGATGGGAGACCCCATAAACTATATATCAAAATGATCAGGACGAGCTCAGGAATTGATTTCCGTCCGTCCGTCCGTCTGTCCGTCTGTCCGTCTGTCTGTTTCAACACGATTTCCGGCCAAACTGCTGAACCGATCTTGATGAAACTTTCACAGATTGCTTAGATCATGTCGGGTTTGTTCACTATGAAATTTCATCCCGATCGGAGCATTCTACGATATAGCCACCATATAAATTTACCATATCAACACGATTTCCGGCCAAACTGCTGAACCGATCTTGATGAAACTTTCACAGATTGCTTAGATCATGTCGGGTTTGTTCCCTATGAAATTTCATCCCGATCGGAGCATTCTACGATATAGCCACCATACAAATTTACCATATCAACACGATTTCCGGCCAAACTGCTGAACCGATCTTGATGAAACTTTCACAGATTGCTTAGATCATGTCGGGTTTGTTCACTATGAAATTTCATTTCGATCGGAGCATTCTACGACATAGCCACCATACAAATTTACCATATCGTACTATCAATTGTTGTCTCTGTCGTGACCTTTCAAGTACCTACATGTCAAATTGTTGTTGTTGCACACGAACAAGTAAATGACGCTCAAGAGTAAAAATATTAGCGAAAAATTACCAACAACTGCACAGAAACATAAGAGGGGGGAGCCACTATGTTTTTTTTTAAGTTCGTGTTTATTTACAATCTGTCTCATAGGACAATAAGCAAATGCTGTGAGGGAATTACATAACATGGGGAAAAGGCGTCACAGTTTTACTATTTATGGTTGAAAAGGACTATTTACAATAAACAAATAAAATGAGATGGGTCACCAAAGCGGCTCGGGTCTGAATGGCAAGTCCAGAGGATGCTGTTGTCCAGCAGGCTTATGGCCAAATGGTTGCTGTGGCGTTCTAGTCTGGATGTGTGACGAGTTCCGAGTTTACAGATTTCACTTCTAACTGAGGGTACTTCCAGGTCTCTGTGTATTACTGAATTTCTTACGTAGGTAGGGGCACCAAGAATCCTACGGAGCAGCTTGCTCTGAAAACGCTGGATGATGTTGATGTTAGACTCGGCTGCCGTCCCCCAGAGCTGGATGCCGTATGTCCAGATTGGTTTTATCAGCGCTTTGTAAAGCAACACTTTGTTGCGTGTGCTTAGCTGTGAGCGTTTACAGAGCAACCAGTTCATTTTGGCTACCTTAAGGTTTAACTGCGTCCTTTTAGTCTTGAGATGAGCCTGCCAGTTCAGGCACCTGTCAAGGGTAAGGCCCAGGTACCTCACCTTGTCCGCAACTGGGATGGGTGAACCGAGTAAGCTTACTGGTGGGCAGTTGAGCCTACGGTTCGCGAAAGTCAAGTGGAGTGACTTCTCTGTTTTCACTGCGATGTTCCATCTTAATAGCCATGGTTGCAGCAAGTCAAGCTGCATTTGGACGATTTCCGATGCCTCTGCGCGGTCCGTTGCTGAGGCGATGAAGGCTGTGTCATCGGCGTAGTAGGCTGCAAGGAGTTGGTCATGTTGGAACACGGGTAGATCTGCAGTGAATAGTGTATAAAATCGGGCCCAGCACGCTGCCTTGTGGAACGCCAGCCTGGACTCGTTCTATCCTCGATTGAGAGCTTTCACACCTTACATAGAAGCATCTGTCCGTTAGGTAGGATTGAAGGGTTAGGTAGAATGGTGCTGGGAGATGGAGTTTGAATTTGTGGAGAAGGCCGGCGTGCCATACCCGATCGAACGCCTGCTTGACATCCAGGAATACCGCAGAAGAATACTTCTTTTCCTCAATCGAGCACAGGATCTCTTGGACAATGCGATGGCATTGCTCTGGTGTGCCGTGATGCTGCCGGAATCCAAATTGGTGGTCTGGGATTAAATTGCCTTCGTCCAGTAGTGGCAACCCTCTAGCCAAAAGTAGTCTCTCGAATACCTTGGAGAGTATTGCCACCAGACTGATTGGACGGTAGGAGGCAACTTCATGTTCCGGTTTCCCAGGTTTCGGAATCATAATAACCTCTGCACACTTCGAACTTATCGATTTGCCAGCCCCCCAGCTATCGTATAACCGCAATCTTGGTTATATCAGTCCCGGCCGTAGATAAAGTTATTTGGAAAGTTTCAAGTCTCCAGCTTGAAGTGTGTGGAAAAAAGTTGCTTTTATACGCATACCCGTTTTTGAAAGGAAGGTGGGGAGGTGGGGGCTAAGAGCGGTAAGGGTGGGCGTGGAAGGCGTGGCTTGGGGACCGTTACCAGGTGTCTTCCTACCAGATTTGGTGGGTCTAACTCAAAAACTGTGCTAGACACACGCTAACCCATTTTAAAGGAGGCGGTAGGGCTGCTGAGGTTAGGGCGGTATGGGTGGGCGTGATATTAAAAGTTTTTATGCAGTTTTTAGGGATAACGTCGCCTATCTTGAAACCAAATTCGGTGGCAATAGCTCAGAAGCTGTGGAAATAAACTCAGTCATCATTCTTGGTCTACCCCGAACCCATGAAATGGGTGAAAGAAGGTTGAAAGATTTATGCGTCTTTCTGTCCTTTCTTTTTTAAAAGCACGCCGATCTCGGAAACTAGGAGCTTTAGACTTAAGATTTGAGATGCTTATTCATGTACATCACGCGCAGGTCAAGCTTCTTTCAAATTACCTATAAGTCTTTCGGTTTTTGATACACTAATGCAATCCATAACAATAAAATTTTTAATTTGAAACAATTTGAAACTTTACTCAAAAATCATCTGATCATCTGCGAAACTTTCAGTTAGAAAGTCAAGTCAAGCATTCTGTAACACATTATCGCATGATTTTTATGAACACACACACAAATACATACAAACAATGCCTGTACGCGTATTGTCTAGGGTTCGGGGTATCTCCTAATCGAGCTTTCCCGAGCCTTACTTATTTTGTTTTGTTTTGAAGTTCCTAATGAAACAAAGTTAACAGTTTTAAGGTGACATGTAGCCGTATGTTGCTAAATTTTATATTTATTTTACCTCTTAAACATCAGATTTTTATATCCTATAGTTTGATATTATACCTATTAATATAATACGTACGCGTCATGCCCTTTACATATCAATATCAGCACGACAGCTGGCAGACATGTATATAAAATAAAACCTTACATATAATGACAAAGCGTGAAGTTCAAGGTATCGTCCAGTTGAGCTTTCTCTACTAGAGCCTGCCTAATTGTTTTATAAGCCCTTTGAAGCGAACCGATCTGTGCAGCTAAATATCAAACACCAAAAAATATTAGGTATGGTCTTATCTTCTTTTAAAAATCGCAATAGTTTGACTTCCTGTTAAATCTATAAATTTCTAAACAAATTAATGTTGTATTTAAAATACAGATGTCGTCGCTTAATGTGAGGAATCTGAATAATACACAAAAAGCTGGAATGGAACTAGTTTTTTTTAATCGTGTGCCCAAAGTGGGCAGTCAAACATTTATGGAGCTTCTTCGTCGTCTGTCAGAGCGCAACAATTTTCAGTTTCATCGCGACGCTGTTCAGAAAGTAGAAACCATTCGTCTGGCTGAAGATCAGCAACAGGAAATGGCAGAAGTCATCAGTGAGCTGCCTGAGCCTTCTGTATTTATTAAGCACGTGTGCTTTACCAATTTCACCAAGTTCAATTTACCATCGCCGATTTATCTAAATGTGGTGCGTGATCCAGTTGAGCGTGTCATCAGTTGGTTCTATTATGTACGTGCCCCATGGTATTTTGTTGAGCGCAAGGCAGCATTTCCTGATCTGCCGTTGCCGCATCCAGCATGGCTCAAAAAGGACTTTGAAACATGCGTCCTAACCGGTGACCAGGAGTGCACCTACACTCAGGGTGTCACTGTTGAGGGCATTGGCGATCATCGGCGTCAAAGCTTGTTCTTCTGTGGACATGATTATGAGTGCACGTAAGCACATAATTTATAATTTAACACATTTCCTTTAATAAATGTAAGCCGTTTACAGACCTTTTAACACAGTTGGCGCTTTAGAGCGTGCTAAGATTGCCGTGGAGCAACAGTATGCGGTTGTTGGCGTTTTAGAAGACTTTAATACAACCCTTTCAGTGCTAGAAAAATATGTTCCACGTTTTTTTGACGGTGTCCGAGATATTTATGCAAGTAAGTATTGCGACAGTACCCTGTATAGTTCGCTTTGCCGCCATTATATAGAATATTTGAATAAAGAACATTCCGTGCATTTTCCTTCTTTTTATTTTATTTTATACTTCAAATCCGAGTTTCACCCCGATCAGACGATTAAAAAAATTTTTTGTTTACAAACCCGGGGCCGGAACACGTCACTTTCAGTATATAAATAAACGTGTGTAAGAAATTTAAGTTTTTGTCTTTTACGGTTTAGGCTCCACCTTAAATACTAATAAATCAGCCAGGACAAAATTTATTGTAGGTACAGATAAATACGTACAAATGGTCCTATCAAAAATAGATCGCTCATTTACTTGAAGACTGTCAGAAGTCAAACTGCGCATTTTCAGAAAACGCGTTTAACTTTTTTATTTACACTCAAATTGGAAAGAGAATAAATCTATACCTATATATAAAACAAGTGGAAACGTTGCAGTCGGACGCAACCGTCGCGGTATACTCGATACCGTATTAAATCCGATAAAAGAGGCCTGTTTGCAAAGGGGTTCGGAATTCGGAGGGTGTACGCGTCTTAAAGATTCTCCGATGCAGTAGGGGATGCCACCAGCTATCTTCCTTCCAAATTTAGTGACTCAGCTCAAAGTTGAGGGGATGGTGGGCTGGAGGCGGCATGGGTGGGCCTGGCATGCAAATTTTTCTGCAGATCGTTGTGGAATGCCACCAGCAAGCTTCCAACTAACTTTGTAAAAGGTGATAGAAAGGGGGCCGGGGGCGGTATGGGGCGTTTTTAACGAAGCGTTGGGGCAGCTTGGGTCGGCTATGCCGGTATTGGTGAGCGTGGCATGCAAAGTTTTGATGCAGATTTTTGGTGGTCAACATCACCTATCTTGGCACCAAATTTGGTGGCGCTAGCACAAAAGCTGTGGAAGTTATATGCGTTTCTGATTTCAAACAACGGGAGGGCTGGGAGCGGAATGGAGGGGATGGCTCCAAAATTTTTGATGGAGTTTTTTGGGGGTTGTCGATAGCTATCTTTTCACCAAATTTGGTAGTTCTAGCTGTATGGAAGTGCAAAATATGTGGATTTATCGATTTTAAGCTATCGAATTTATCGATTATACAACCCTCAAGTTATCGTTGAACCCCAATCTTGACACTTTATTGTCCAGGCCATTGATAAAGGTAATTGTAAAGTTTCCAGTCTCTAGCTTGAAGGGTGTGGAAAAAAAACTACGCACATACGATCGGTAAGACACCATGACATTGCACAAACCCAAAAATCTCATTACCTTCGGTAACGACTGTAAAAAAAAAACAAGTGGAAACGTTGCAATCGGACGCAACCGACTGCGGTATAACCGTTACCAGAATTAAAACCTGTAAAAAGAGGCCTGATTGCAAAGGGGTACGGATGCGGCAGGGGTGTACGCAGCCTTAAAGATTCTCCGATGCAGATGGGGATGCCACCAGCTATCTTCCTTCCAAATTTGGTGACTCTAGCTCAAAGATTGTAAAAGGTGCGGAAAGGGGGGCTGCGGGAGGTATGGGTGGGCGTGGCATCCAAATTTTTGATGCAGATCTTTGTGGAAGTTCAATTGCTGTCTTCATACCAAACTTGGTGACTCTAGCTCAAAGTTTGTAAAAGTAAAAGAAAGGAGGGCTGGGGGCGGTATGGGTTAGCGTGGCATACAAGTTTTTGCTGCAGATCCATGTGGGATAACAATTACTATACCAAATTTGGTGACGCTGGCTCGAAGTGTGTAAAAGGTGGTGAAAGAAGGGGCTGGGGGACGCTATGGGTGGGCGTGGCATACAAATTTGTGCTGCAGATCCATGTGGGATGTCAATTGCTATCTTCATACCAAATTTGGTGATTCTAACTCGAAGTTTGTAAAAGTGGGGAAAGGATGGCTGGGAGCGGTACGAGTGGGCGTGGCATCCAAATTTTTGATGCAGATCTATGTGGATATCAATTGATATCTTCATACCAAATTTGGTGACTCTAGCTCTAAGTTTGTAAATGGTGGGGAAAGGGGGGTGGAATGGGTAGGCGTGGCTCCAAAACTTTGATGCAGATTTTTGGGGGTCGTTGCCAGCTATCTTCCTACCAAATTTGGTGGCTCTAGCTCCACAACTCTGGAAGATACACGCATTCCCGTTTTTGACGAAGCGTTGGGGCGCATGGGGGCGGCTAGGGCAGTATTGGTGGGCGTGGCATCCAAACTTTTGACGCAGTTTTTGGGGGGTCATCATCACCTATCTTGGCACCAAATTTGGTGGCGCTAGCTCAAAAGCTGTGGAAGTTATATGCATTTCTGATTTCAAACTGTGGGAAGGCTGTGGGCGGAATGGGTGGGCGTGGCTCCAAAATGTGCGAAATATGTGGATTTATCGGTTTTGAGTTACCGAATTTATTGATTTGCCATCCTCCCAGTTATCGTAGCACCCCCATTTTGACACTTTAATTTACTATCTCATAGATAAAGAGAATTGGTAAGTTTCAAGTCTCTAGCTTGAAGTATGTGGAAAAAACTTGCAACCATACGGACGGACAGACACCATGACGGACATTGCACAAAATCAATATATTCTTTAAATTCGGTAACGAGTATAAAAAAAGAAGAAGAGAAGCAAAGCCCTGCTGTCGTGTTTTCTTGTGAATTCCAATATTTGTGCAAAATTTAAATATATATTGTTTATTAAAATAAAAACACTAAACGCCTGCTTTGCTTAAGCTAATAGGTAATAAAAAACACTCTACGGACCATGACGGACAATGCACAAAGCAATATATCAATATTACTCTTTTTCTCCGGTATCGAGATAAAAAGTGATAAAAATATATAAAGTACATACAGTGACTCACACCTGAAATGATGCAGTGTCAAATAAAAAGTTTAAGGTGCTTTATATTTTAAACTAGAGGAAAAACCAAAAATGTTTAAACGCCAATTTGTTTTATGTTATATCACATTTAAAAAAGGAACATTATTTGTTTCTAAAATATTGCTAAGTTTTATGTATACACTAAAAACTAAAAGTACATCTTAAATATAGGTCACACCTTTAAAGATGCAGCCACAAACCAGTTATATTTTTGCCGAATAAAAGGTTATATAAGGATTTTAGTACTTAGTATGTAATTCCTTAACCTTTACAACAGCCCTTAACCTATTATTCATCGAAGAGACTAGCTTCCGAGTGGTTTCCGGGCATATTTTGCTCCATGATCAAAAAAGTGTCGTCAAAATACTTATGCCACGCAAAATTCCGTTGTTTGCATGCATTCTTATCAATAGAAAGAGAATGCAAAGAGTAATCGGCATAAAATTTTGCATGCACATACAGTGCATGATGAAATAAGTATAAGGTGGTCTCGTCGGCAGCCGAAGCTAGCTCGTTTTTGTCCCTTAGCTTCAGTGCATGCTTGCTTGTTGACGCGGAAGGTTGTGTGCGGACGAATGTTTTCTCAAAACTTAACCCTTAAGCAGAAACAATAAATGAGTTACTTTAATTTTTGCCGCAAGCATGTACTGGGTGTGAAGTTTATTCATGCACCGAAATGTGTTGTGAAGCGAAAAAACAACGACTTATTGCTAATTCAAAATTATTAAAAATAAAACTATAAAAACTCACTTCACCGCTTTGTTTTATACAGGGGTGTGCCAGAAATCTCTAGAGATTTTGGCTCGAGCAGGTTTTCAAATCTCTAAAACAAAACCGTAGGTGTGCTAGAAGTTAGGGAGATTTCAATTTTCGGTAAAATTTTTCGGAGCAAATACGTAAAACGAAAATGGCCAAAAAGAGTTGCTACCTTTGAAAAAGAAAAATTGCCTAAAATGTATTTGCTATTTTAGTCATTGTTTTCAAGGTTGGCCACAGGGCATTAGTGTTAAATTTAATAAATAGTAAAATAAAAATATGTTAGGTCTTATCTCTTGTAATTCTTATACAAAATACATATTTAATATTTTGCCCGCCAAGTAACTAATGTTGCTTGACAGCCCTGCCGTGATAGCTTGCTTGAACAGCTGTTCTACGTATTTCGTGAAAATAGTCTTAGAGATTTGTTACAGATTCATTCAAAACTCAAAAAAAATAAAATAAATGCAATGCAAAGAATTAAATGCAATTTTAATTCAACTTACATTTTGGCGGCACAATGACTTGCCATAAATTAAATTCTTCTTCTTACTGTAGACATTCACACACCTAACAAACACCGCAAAAGCTGCCACCTTATAAAAAAAGGTTTGCTGCAATAACTTTGTTAAATTTACAACAAACTCTACACTGCTCAACCATGCAATTTTGTTACCTAAAAGTAAGATTTTTTTATGTTTATTTGCCACAAATAAGTGTCTTTTAAATTGACCTATTAAAGACTCCGAATAATAGTTTTTGTTAAACGAACAAGGTGGCACCTCTCTTGTTAGGGACGGTTTTGCACTCTTACATGGAACGGCAAATAGTCTTAGAGATTTGTTAGAGATTTATTAATATCGAAAATCATGAATTAAAATATTTATAAAATTCGAATGTATATGCAATATGCAATTAAGCTTAAAATTACCTTTCGAAAAAGTAACACTTGTTATGCATTAGACATTTAATATTGCTTAAACTTACCAAATCTCTGACCAAATTTGTTGAGATTTCAAAACCATCTCGAACTCTGCTCTGGCACACCTAAAACCAGCTCGAGGTTGGTTTTAGGTTGGAATTCGGTTGGTTTTGATGGCTGGCACACCCCTGATATTGGGCTATTTTAAACCCCAGGGACCAGCTAAGGGTTAATGAACACAATATTCTACCGTTTCATTCACACTCACTGCAAAGTGTGCGTTTCACTCGCACTTATTGCTAGCATACGCTAAGGGACAGCTTTTGCCGACGAGACCACCTTATACTGATTTCATCATGATACATAGCTATTAATATGTTCTTTGTTTTGCGCATAAATTCCTCACCGTAACTTAACGGTACTAAGCAATACTAGCCTTAAAAGTCAAAAGAAGGTTTCGTCAAAATAATTATGCCTACTTGTGTATCTTAGGCTTAACAAAATAAATTCAACTAGCTTATATTTAGTAAAATGTATAACCTCCTTTATTTTCAATGACTTTTTGGAGGCGTCGCGGTACAGAATCCACTAAATTTTGAAAGTTTTCTGGAGGTATCTCTTCCCATAAGGAAGAGAGCTCAGAAATCGTTTATTCTCTGGTTTTGTTTAACGCTACTGTTCTTTTGCGCTTCAAAAGAGACCAGACGTTTTCTATAATATTTAGATCTGGATTTTGGGGGGGTCAGTTTAACGTTGGAACATCCAGATCCTTCAAAAAGTTGGTTATCATGTGGGCTTTATGACATGGGGCGTTGTCCTGCTGGAGAATAAACGACTGCCCGATGAGCCGATCTCCGGAAGGAAAGGCATTTTCATTAAGGGTGGTCAGGTATTGGCCTTGGTTCATCGAACCAGTGATGGGAATGAAATCCCCCAGCCCATTATATGCCACACATCCCTAGAACATCACAGAGCCTCCACCATGGCTCACTTCTTGACAAACGGGCCGTCTCTTTCGTCTTTGCTCGATGGGCAGCTTTACAAATACTTTTTTTTTAATATGAATTATACTCAAAAGAGCTCTCATCGGTCCACAAAACGCTTCTCCAGAACTCCTTTGGTTTGTGTATATGCTCATTTGCGAAGGCTAACCTTTTTAGCTTGTTAACCTTTGAAATGAAAGGCACGTCCTTGGCTACAAATGTGCCGAACTCTCCTTCTTTTAAGCGCCGTCTGACTGTCCTCTCGCTGATTGACGTCAAATTGTGTAAGTCGGCTGCTTTTTGAGGCTTCAGCAATATGTTTTTTTTTTAATTCCCGTAGCAGGGCTCGGTCATCCTCCAAGGTAGTCTTCCGTTTCGGGCCTGATCTCGTTAAGTTTTTGAACGAGTTGTATTTTTTTGCCTTACTTATTTGGTAGTGCACCGTTTGTCGAGACACGTGGTACTCCTTGGCAATGTCCACTATTTTGTTTCCAGCGTGAAACTTTGCTACCATTGCCCATCTGACCTCCAAACTTAACTCAGCTGTTTTACCCATGGTAAAATATATTAAATTAAATATTTATTAAATTTAAATTCAAAAGACTTTTGGTTGAAACGAGCTAAAAAGTGAAATCACATGTCCAAAATGAGTTCGTCAAAATAGTTATGCTGCGCTTAAATTCGATGTTTGCATGCATTCGTATCAGCAGAAAGAGAATGCTAAAGGAAAACAACGAAATATTTGACATGCAGAGAGCTATTATTAGAATCTTTGTTTTATTCATCATTTTCGCGCAGTTACTTAACGGTAGTCTGCACTGCCAGCATCGAAAGTTAAAAACAGTTTTGTCAAAATATTTGTGCCGCGTAGTGTACATAAATATATTTGCATTTGCATATTCTGTGTGTTTACTAACAACAAACAGCTTGTCAATTATTTTTCTTGCTCTCGCTTTATAGCATCAGTGCTCTCCCGCTGTTATCCGCTATTATCCGTCGCACTTGCTGTTCTATCTGCCTACGCATGATACAATCAATACGGTAGTGTCATGCGAGACTGTGCCTTCTTTTTTAACACGCTTATATTAGCTTCACTTGTATGTTTGTATGTAACTCTCCTTTGGTCTAAAAGCAAGTGGCTTATTACTGTCAGTATATCCCACTACCTTAAGTTCGTTCGTTGGCCGAGCGGTCTAAGGCGCGGGTCTTCGCTCCCGGACTCAAATATCGTGGGTTCTAATCCCGTCCACGGCCGAAAAATTTTTTTATTTTTTCTTTAAAAATCTGCATCTGCTTGAACCACCGCGGCTGCTGGCAACAGACTTGCCCCCCAATGGATCCTCATAAAAGGATTAAAAATGCAGTCAATTTGAATACGGGGCTTCAAATGTCAACCGTATCGTCACTATCCTTCCGTGACGAGAGTGGGTAATTTGCGCGCCTGCTGCCTTTCTTCGACGTGGTTACCGTTTCTCAGGCTCCCTCTCCGGAATCGAACCCTGATTCCCCGTTACCCGCCACAACACTGATCACTATAATTACTACTACTAGCCCAGACCACTATTAATTCGTACGACATGTTTTTTAAGGTATGCGCAATGTTTTATGGACTGTATGGTCAAAGTATGGAATCAATGGAAAGGTCATTAAATTTCCGTTTGAATGATACAGTACTGTTCTCAACCCATTAAGTACCCATTGAAAATTTTCAATTCTTGTAAAAGTCTACATTTTGATCTTTTTTCCCCTGGCTTAAAAAAAAAATGTTTTGATGCAAAAAATTACTTCAAACAATTCTAATAGTGTCTGAAAAAGAAAATTTTCAAAAATCCCTTCCAATGCATTTTATATGATTTTTTGAAAAAATTGCTATAGATGGCAATTTTGCCCACTTTTCATACAAAGTAGTCATTTTTAGTAATTTCGTACGAATTAATAGTGGTCTGGGTAGTATTACAAAGTCCGAAGGCAGAGGGAGCGCGCGATTGAAATACACCACGTATACAAATGCTACTGCGCAATTTTCTGCGCATATGCGTTCTGCGCCCAAGTCAGCAGTGGCAACTCGCTACAAGCCTATACTACTAGACCCAGTTACGTCATGTGCTGTAGTCGTTGGTCGTACTCATATCCTAACAATAAAGACCGAATGTTTTTCTGCTATTACAAACTACGTGTGGCTTGTAATTCTCAACTGATTTTAACTTCCACGTCATCTAGTGGTCGCTCGTATCACGGAGTGGACACAAACGTCATGGCAGGTACAAGTGATGAGTACTTTACGATGCAGGGATTCGGAATCCCCGTATCGGCGTCTGGTCAGGGTGAGAAAGCAGGCTCGCAGGCGTCGTCATCAAACGACTGCAGCTCTTTAGTAGTGGGCAACTTGGCTACTGGAGAGTATACTGTTACAAGATGTAATTATTCTAATTTAGGTAATAAAGATCTCGATTCATTTAGTAATATTTGTGGAGAATCTAATACAGAAAAGAATCGAGGATCGTTGTCCGCTAAGACAACAAGAACAGAGAATAGTAGACTAAAGTCTGTTAAAAGAACTACAGGACTCTCAAGCGAGGAATTAGAGGAGAGAAAAAAGAAAAGAAGGCTCTATATGAGAAATTACAGAGCCAAGCAGTCAAAGGAGGCCAGAGAAGCTCGTCTGCAACAAATGCGTCAGCATGCAGCTAAGATCCGAGCCTCAGAATCCGAATTGGCCAGAGAAGCTCGTTTGCAGCAAGTGCGTCAGCATGCAGCTGAGATCCGAGTCTCGGAATCCGAATTAGCCAAAGAAACTCGTTTGCAGCAAATGCAGCAACGAAACGCTGAGTCCAGAAGATCAAGTAGAGCCAGTATAACGGGCTTTAGACAGACAATTAACACATTTTGTGATAAAATATGTGAAATTTGCACTAAACGGTGCTATAAAAATCAAATTTCTAATTTGATTGTAGATACTAAAATGGCACCATACTTGCCTGACGAATTAAAACAAAAAAATTGCTTGGTTGTTTGTAATCGTTGCAAGACCCATTTGGCCTCAAAGAAAAATATTGCACCATCTAAGTCTTATTGGAATAACCTGGATCCAGGCCCTATTCCAGAAGTTATTGCCGAGTTATCACAAGCCGAGCAGAGGCTGATTTCACGCATTATACCATTCGTGAAAATCATAAAACTTAGCGGCGTATTTGGGCAATATAGTTTTCGAGGTCAGGCAGTATTGTTCGCTCAGGACGTTTTCGAAGTCACTGAAAATCTTCCGAAGATGTTACCAAGATCTACAAGTAATGCTGGAATAGTTGTCATTACTGAGCGTCTTGAAAATATTAACGTTACACGACAGTTTTCAGTATCTAGGCAAAAAGTTTATGACGCACTAACTTGGTTAGTTACTAACAATCCACTTTACAAAGACGTGATTATCGATCAAAATGTTGTTATGAACGGTGAGGATATAATTAGAGTAGAAGAAGCACCAGCGGAGATTGCTGAGGAGACCAATGAAGAACCTGACGTGAATGTCAGTGCGTACATGTATATCAATGATTTTTCGAGAATTGTACGTGCTTCGTGGCATCAAGGAAACAATGCCATATTTACGTCAGGATTTGCAGGTGTACAATGCTGTACGATGGCATTGGCAAACATTCTAAGAGCCAGTATTCTCACACCACAGCATTGGTCTACAAATACCCTCAATCTTAATATGATAACAGGTGACCAGATCTACAGTAATATAAGATTTGAAACGGAGAGAAGTTTAACGGCTTATCCTATTGAGAATGATGGATATCTATCGGTGCGAAATTTCAATGTGGTCAAAAATCAATTGTTCGCATTTGGCAAAAGGTTTGAGATCACTTTTGACGATGAACCGAGCATATATGGAAGCTTAAACGATAAGTATAATGCAGAGCTTGGTCGCACCCTTCGTCAAGGTCTGGAAGACTTGTTCGTGTTATATAGTGCTGGCATATTAATAACAGGTGGTCAATCATTCGGAGTGATGCACTACAATGATAAATACTACTTTAGTAATTCACATACTTGCGGTCAAAAGGGATCAAAAGCGAAAGACAGCAATGGAAAAGCTTGCAACATCGAATGCGATAATTTACAAGAGTTTGTGAGGGTTTGTAAACGTACAACGCGCAGTAGAAATGTACAGTATACTCTTGATTATGTTGACGTCGAAGTCTTTGATATAAACGATCATCCTGAGGAAACTGAAATACAGCAGAGTATTGCGACGGTAACGGCAACGTCTGAAACGATCACTTCTCAACAAGATCCAACTGATCGAATAATCCCACTGCAGACATCAGTGATGGCACCGATTGATGTAATGCAACCCAATGTGGAAGATGAACTACAAGTTTCACGAAATCTCAATGAGATTACCCGCAAAACGAAAGACAATATCGTTAATGTAGGTCATGAACTGAAAGCAGAAGAATTTGCTTGGTGCTTCTTGTTTCCTTATGGAAAAAATGGTTTTAAAGAGCAAAGACCTGTAAATATTACAGCATTAGACTACTTTCAGTTCAGAATTTTGGGAAGTGATACAAGATTTCAACGCAACGACTATCTCTTTTATGCCTTATCTTTCTTTGAATATTATCGTATCAAAAGCACTATTTCAGCATGTGGCAAGAAAATCGTTAATCAAGAAGGAGCGGTCGAAGACGTCCATCTGTATGTGAAAAATTTGAGGGGTTCTGCAGCTTATTGGAGATCAGCCTTGAACGAGCTATTAGCTCAAATCAGATGTTTAGGAGCTCCAACCTATTTTGTAACATTTAGCTCAAATGATCTCAACTGGTTGGATCAACGAAAAGCTTTGTTAATAGCTGATGGTAGACCTGATGTTGATCCTAGTACGCTTGACATTTATGAGACTCAAAGACTTATCGAAAAGTACCCAGTCATTTTGAGTCGACATTTCATGGTTAGAGTAAATGCTCTAATGAAATTTATCAAAAACAATGATAATGTATTTGGCGGCAAAGTGAAAGATAATTGGTGGCGTATTGAGTTCCAGAATCGGGGCAGTCCTCACCTTCATATGGTGATCTGGATTGAAAATCATCCAGAGTTTGACTCAGATGAAGGAAAACTTCTTCTCGATCGTAACTGTTGCTGCAGAATGCCTACAGAAGAAGAACATTCAGAGCTTCACGATTTAGTTAAGAAATGTCAAATTCATCGGCATACAAAAACTTGTACAAAAAATAATACCTCTGTAAGGTGCCGATTTAACTTTCCACGTCAAGAATGTCACGAAACACGAATCGTGTCCCATTCTTCAGATGATTTTCTTCGTAACGGAGGTAGAATTTGTTTACTTAAGCGTCGAAAGGAAGATGCGTGGGTAAATAATTACCACCCAGAGCTATTAAGACTGTGGACAGGCAAAATGGATATTCAGCCCTGCGGATCAAACGAAGCGATAGCGTACTATATAGCAAAGTATCTGTCGAAAGCAGAACCTGAAGGCGTAGATTCTGGAATCGCGCAAGCCATACAGCAAATTCAACGTGAAGAAACTGATATTTCACGTAAACTGTTCAGGATATGCATGAAGATTCTTCATGAACGACAAGTATCGGCTGCAGAATGTGCGTATCGACTTTGTCATATCCCATTACGAGACAGCTCACGAAGCTGCATTTTTCTGAACACAAGAAAGCCAGAACAGCGTTACAGAGTAATGCAATTCGACAAGAGTGGACACGCAACAGGTTATTATAGCAATATCTTTGAAAGATATGAACAACGTCCGCTACAACATTCTGACTACGATTTTGCGAACATGAGCCTTACAGAGTTTGCAATGCTGTTTGAACCATTCTATTCGAAAAAGGTAAGCGAGACTGAGGAAAGTGTAGATCATGACGCCTATGAAAATCATCCAAGCACACGTCGCTCAAGTATAACCTTATTAGATAAGAGAAAAATGCTTGTGAGGAATGTTCCTTCAGTTGTGAGGGTGCCATACTTCATAGCAACATCAGATCCAGAAAACTTTTTCTACAGCCTACTCGTTCAATATATGCCTTATCGTTCGGAAACTGAATTACTTGAAGGTTTCAATAATGCAAAAGAGGCCTTCTTAGATCGTGAAAATCGTTTGAAGGAAATGAACAGACATATGAACCAATTCCGAGAGAGGGACCAACAGCTTGAAAATGCATTCAATCAAGTACATGCATTTGAAATTTTAGAACAGCCAGATATTATCAATCCTGAACTTGGAGAAGAAGAATTACCAGAGGTAGAAATGAGCAATGATCAATTCCAGAGAGCACAGCAGGCTATGAATATTGATCAAAAACAATTGTTCATCTTTATTACAGAGAGTATCAAAAATCAACTTAACGGTGATATTAAACGAGAGAAAATTTTTGTAACCGGTGGAGCAGGCACGGGAAAAACTTTCCTCTTTAATCTATTGAAAAACCAAGTTAACCGATGTTATGGAAAATCGGTAGTGAAAGTTGGTGCTCTCACTGGAGTTGCAGCACGGTTGATCGGTGGATCTACGCTACACCGTCTGCTAAAACTACCAGTACAAAAAGATGGAGTTATTGTTAGCATGCCACTTCTAACTGGTAATTATTTAAGAGGGATGCGCCAATTATGGCAAAACGTTGAGTTTCTGTTCATAGATGAAATTTCTATGGTACCTTATGAGATGCTTTGCATGATCGACTCTCGTTTGCGTCAATTGAAAAGCCCGGACGCTTGTTTTGGAGGCATAAATGTTTTACTCTTCGGTGATCTAATGCAGTTGCCACCTGTCCGAGGACATCAAGTATTTCAACAACCAGAACACATAAAACCCGCTACACATTTGTGGCGGCAATTCCGACTGGTTGAACTCAAACAAAACATGCGCCAACAAGGAGACACGACATTTATAGATGTGCTTAATGCTCTAAGAATTGGAGAATTGACATCTGTGCATCTCGAAGTTCTTCTTGGAAAAGTATCAACAGATACGACTAATGAATTTTCAATTGAGAGAGCATTAAGAATTTATCCAACGAATGACCAAGTTGCTAGACATAATGAAAAAGTCCTCCAGAGTTTTGAGGATCAAGGGACTGTTATTTATACAATTAAAGCACAGGACCAGCTCGTTGATGCTACACGAAATTTAGGTAATAAAGACTTAAATTCTGTGCTACCTAATGATATAAATAAAACAGGAGGTCTTCCCAATGTATTGAAAATATTTGTGGGAGCTAAAGTTATGTTAAGGTCGAATATTGATGTGTCAAAAGGTTTAGTGAATGGTAACATGGGTTTTATTACAGAAATCATCTGGCCAAATTTTCGCAGGGACCAAATGTATACAGAAGACATCCCGTCAGTTCGTATAGATTTCGGTTCAGATGGTACACACTTAATTAAGCCAATATCGATACAGTTTCCAGCAAAATACAGCTATGGAACTGCTGAGAGACGAATGTTGCCATTAATTCTGAGTTGGGCATCGACCGTCCATAAGATGCAAGGTTGTACAGTTGATCATGCAGTCATTTATCTGGGCTCTCGACTGTTTGCTGCTGGACAAGCTTATGTAGCACTTAGTCGGTGCAGATCTTTGGACGGTATTCGAATTGAAGAACTCGATTGCTCAAAGTTAACAGGTAAAACTCCATGTAACAGTGAAGCATTAGAGGAAATGATTCGATTACGAAATAACAATTCATAAGACTCCTCAATATCACTTGTTCGTAAATAATACAACATCACTCAGCGTGGCTGTTTATATTGGCAATACAGAAATTTTGAAACGAATTTTGAATCAAAGTCCAAAAATGATTACATAGAGGTGAGTATTAATGGTTTGGAAGATTAAAACAGTTAATGATAGCAATCATGGAAAAAGGATGACAGAGCAACTGTTGAAATAAATATAGTTTAAAAAAACTAAAAAACACGCTTTTATAATACATCGAACTAAAAAGTGAAAAATAAATATAGTTTAAAAAAACTAAAAAACACGCTTTTAGAGCATATCAAACTAAAAAGTTAAAAATAATTTTTCAAATAAGTTTAAAACAATAATAAATGATAAATACTAGCATTATTGTAAAAAAAGCGTGGGGCGCTTTGTCCATATTTCTCGTACATCGAGCGCCCAACGCTTTTTTACAATAATGCTAGTATTTATCATTTATTACTGTTTTAAACTTATTTGAAAAATTATTTTTAACTTTTTAGTTTGATATGCTCTAAAAGCGTGTTTTTTAGTTTTTTTAAACTATATTTATTTCGGTACTAGTTGTCAGTCGCTAAGTGCTTGTCGTTTGAGGTAAGACGTTGATGCGGACGATTTTTTTCTGTTTGTTATTTATGTTGTTTGTTTACAGTTGACTATTCATACATTTTCGCATCAAAAACCTTAATAAAAAATTAAAAATACAAAAACAATAAAACATAATAGGAAATAAAAAACGATTGAAAATATTACGTTAAATTAATAATAATATATGTTTTTATTTGATTACGAATATTTATTAATATTTATTAAAATGTTTTAATAATATATGAATCGAAAGCGTTTTACTTATTTGTTTATTTAATTTAAATGTCACAACAAAGCAACCAAAATGTATCGGCCGCATACATACAACAAAACACTTTCTATACCTAACTCTATCGCACTTTCAAAACAGCACTTTAACAGACTCAAGAGAGTAAAATTAAAAGAGAGCAGCTTAGCCCTCTCCTTCGCACTCGCAAATCATATGGCAGGTACGGGCTGAGGCAGCATGACACTACCGTATTAATTGTATCATGTGCCTACGTGCTTAAGCTCTCTCATTTAAGCGCTCATTTGATATTTACTGTTTTATATTGCTCTTGCAGTGATAAGTTTTACTTATACTTACCTGCGCCTTACTTTGTTTTGTGCTAGCATATCAGTTGCCAGTTAAAACCTTAAAATAATTTGAAAATGTTTGCATGCTGTAGCACCAATTGCAAAGTGGTTGGAACCACCAACCAAGATTTTATTTTGTGTGGATTGTCTGACAACACGATCCACATGAAATGTGTTGCCTTTACTGCCAAAATCAGGGACTGCTTAATTGCAGATACAGGCCTTAAATGGTATTGCGAGCCCTGCATTTTGGCTGTGAAAGAATCGACCAAATTCATGAGGCAGACTCATGCTGGCTTAGAGCTATGCATGTAGCTTTTAATAATCTGCAAGCGTCATTCAACGAGCTTGAGCTTAATTTCAAAAATGGCAAGGTGATTACCGAATCTCCGAAGCGTAAGAAGACTTTGGGACCTAATCCACTTATTGTCCCACCTGTTCTGCCAACCAAACCCCTTCTGGTGCCTAACATTAATCCTTTAATTAGTTCCAATGCTAACCCACTCATGTTACTTAACTCCCCTTCTGATCCTATGCATGAGCCCTCCGGTTCAGCAGCTCGTGTGCCTATTAATCCAAATACAGGTACAACTGGGGCTCACAATAATCTTGTGGTTGTCCCACTTAATAAGTTTATTTTCGTGTCTAGGCTAGCATCCGATACTTCATCGGATGATGTTTGTGCCTACGTTAAAAGTAATATCGATTCACCACATATTATGGTTGAAAAATTTAAATTTAAACATGCCCGAAGCATATCTTCTTTCAAGTTGAGTGTTCCGCCCGAACTTTTCTCGACAATTTGTTCTGAAAAGTTTTGGCCGCTACAGCTAGTTGTGAAGGAGTATGTGAATAGGCGAAATAGTAGTAAAAATATTAACGGTATTAGGATTAGTAGCGCACTACCTGTTAGCCACCATGTAGCCTCCACCTCGGCTGCAAAAAACTAACAAAAGTTATTAGCTTGGCCTATCAAAACGTTAGAGGCCTTAACACTAAACTTGCTAAATTTTATGTTAACAGCCTATCCTTTGAATCACAAACAGTTGCACTTACAGAAACCTGGCTAAAACCCGATATTTCTGATTATTCCGTTTTTCCTTCCAAATATAATTTATATAGATGCGATCGCACTTCCCGGAAGGGGGGTGGTGTTCTCATTGCTGTTGACTCTTGCATTTCCTCTGAACAGATTCATTCTCATGATCTTCCGGACATAGGGTTTTTATGTGTTAAAATATTACTAAATATATTCCTCCTCATTCTTATATTAACATTTACTCATCCCATCTGAGTGCCCTGCAACTTGTTTCGTCATTGTTGACAGATATGGATAATCTGATAGTGGTTGGTGATTTTAATCTGCCACATGTTGTTTGGTCTGTGAATGACACATCTTTGGCGGTATTACCAGCCACTTCTGATAATTTTATCGATGGCCTATTGGAGCTAGGCCTATCGCAAGTTAACAGGGTGCACTACTGTAGTGGTAGAATGTTGGACTTGATATTCGTTTCGGACTCAGATTGCAGTAATGCTAGTAGAATACCCCATCTAGTGCTTTCGGAAGATACCTACCATCCAACCTTAAAACTATCCTTTGAAATTCTTAGCCTTAGTCCATTATCTTAAAGTTCTCCAAAAACCCGTTGTGTTTGTAAAACTAATTTTACTAAATTAAATTATCTACTTCAACATACTAATTGGTCTCGCCTTTATTCTAGTAGTGGTATAGAAACTGCCATTGCCATATTTTATAGGACCTTGAATTTGCTTTTGGATATTTGTGTTCCCCTCACTTGTTCTTCAAGTGATAATAAACCACCATGGTTTACGAGGGAACTATCGAAATTTAAAAACGTGAAGACAAGATCATATAAAAAATCGGGAAGCACTTTAGATTTATCTTCGTATTTAATAGCAAAATCTAGTTTTCTTTCTGTTAACACATCTTGTTATAATAATTATCTTAATCGTTGTAGACTAAACTTTTCACGTGACCCTAAACAGTTTTATAAATTTGTGTAGAACTGTTCCTTTTGAAGCCACCGTAAAATAAAACAACTGTAGACTTCGTAGAATAATGTATAATATGATTACTAAATGGTTTGTCACTTTTCAATATTTCATTATCAACTTATTTAAAATAACAAAGATTAATTCTTTTTATATTTCTACGTCTTAACGCTTCGCCAGTTCAACTACAATTACTTATTCGAAAAATAATTTTTACTGAACAGCTCCTTAAACGATATACTATCGATTATTGTAATTTACTTATACGATAGTCATCAGCATTAACATCAGCTGCTAGCTCTGCTAGAGCTGCCAACCCTACATTTGTTAACTCTAAACATAAGTCTTCTTGTTTGCAATCCTCAGTATACCTTGATAATACAAAAGCAAGTTCTGATCAGGCAGTGGCCGATCTATTTGCTGAGTATTTTCAATCAGTATACTCATCGTAGTAATTCCTATCCTTTTCAAGTTCAATCGTCAAGTTGCATTTATGCACCAGTAATTACTGAGTCCACACTCCTGAGTGAATTTAACTCTATCAAACCAGGCTTCTTGCCTGGTCCTGATGAAGTGCCAGGTTGTATTCTTAGATACAGCGCGGATTCACTTTGTAAGCCCTTAAATAAATTATTTAACTTATCTGTTGACTCAACTGTGTTTCCTGATATATGGAAGGAATCCTTTATAATTCCACTCCATAAAAATTCTTCAAAGTCAAACGTTAACAAGTCAGAAGGCTCTAGTCGGGAGAGCCCGACTAGAAGATACCCTGAACCCAGTTGCAATAAATATATTAAATTTATATAAGACTTTGGTATACTGACTTAGCTTCAATCGATTAAATTCGATATCTCCGATGTTTCATAACCGATATGGACGAAATTTTCAGAAAAGTTCTATCGTTACCCATTATTTCAACCCTCATTTTTACATTTTCCAAATTCGATATTTTTTTGTAATCGATTGCATTTGTATATCGGAAACCAGAATAGTTACCGATAATTTGAAGCAAGCTTGTTCTGCTCATGGTATAGGAGAACTTATATACAAAATCTGAAGTCTCTAGCTCTTGTAGTCACTGAGATCCACGCGTTCATACAGACGGAAAGACGGACGGACAGACGGAAGGACAGACGGACATGGCTATATCGTCTCGGCTGTTCATGCTGATCAAGAATATATATACTTTATGGGGTCGGAGATGCTTCCTTCTGCCTGTTACATACTTTTGGACAAAACACTTATACCCTTTTTTACCCATTATACGGGTTAAGGGTATAAAAATTATAGGGGTATATCCAAGTTGTCTGCCATTCCAAAAGTCTTTGAAAAAATTATTTGTTCTCAACTACAACACACATGTAGTTCAATTATATCGCCTTATCAACAAGGTTTTGTTAGGCGTAGATCAACTACCACTAACCTTCTTGAATTCACTTCGCTTGTTATTAAAGGGTTTCAGAAAAAAATGCAAACTGACGTTGTTTACACCGAATTCAGTAAGGCATTTGACTCTGTTATTCATTCTCTGTTGCTTCAAAAATTGAATATTATCGGATTTCCATCAAAACTTTTATTGTGGCTTTCGGAGTACTTGTGTGGCCGAACACAAAAAGTTGTTTTTAAGTCGTCTGTATCTAAACCTATTTTAGTTACCTCTGGTGTTCCCCAAGGTCGAACACAAAAAGTAGTTTTTAAATCGTCTGTATCTTAACCTATTTTTGTTACCTCTGGTGTTCCCCAGGGTAGTCACCTTGGACCTTTGCTATTTAATCTGTTTATTAACGATCTTCCAGCTGTTATTACTAACTCTTTTGTATATTTGTTTGCTGATGATGTAAAACTATGTTTCACCTACAATGATGCTTCTCTGTGCAACTTACTACAGTCGGATTTGTGTGCGCTGTCGGCCTGGTGTCGTTTTAACTAACTCAATTTAAATTGTTCAAAATGTAAAGTCATGACTTTTTGTAGAAGTATGGTTAATAAGGCCATTAATTTCATTGGCTTCATCAAGCGGTGGTCGAAAGAGTTTAACGATCCCTACACCACTAAAACGCTTAGACATCCCTACTACGTCCCATCCTGGAGTATGGATCTTGTGTGTGGTCGCCACAATACTCTATTCACCAGGATAGAATTGAATCTATTCAGAAGAAATTTCTCCTATTTGCGCTTAGAAGTTTTAACTGGGTTCCTGGAGTTGACTTACCCCCGTATTCAAGTAGACTCCTTATAACAAATCTTCCGTCCCTTTTAAACCGTAGAACGATGATGGAGTATTATTTATTACTAACCTACTTAATGGTGAAATCGACTCATCAGTTCTTTTGAGTCGAATTAAATTAAATGTCCGAATTAGATTTTCACGTAACTTTTTACCCCTTAGCCTTGATCGTTGCTTGAGCAACTATTTAATTCATGAACCATTTCGGGTTGTATGTTCTGACTATAACAAACTTTATTCTCTTGTCTCCTTGGAGGCCTCAACTCCAGTACTAAAAAGATCGATCCTTTTTGCTTTATCTAATCGTAACCACTAATTACTAATCTAACGCTGGTCTGATTGGGTTTTTCCCAATCCCCGCAACAAATGTTGGACCACTAATTTTATTGTTGAATTTCCCAGAGCTTTAACGTTAACTTTATAAATTTTTTACCTAAACTTACTTTCATATAATTTTATTTTACTTATTTTTATTTTCAATTTTTAATTTTATTTAAATTTTAATTAATGTGGAATTTATGTCAGCTGATCATAGTTGACAATAAACAAAAAAATAAATACTCAGAAAATAAGGTAAAAAAAAAAAATCTGTTATTGCAATCGGAAACTCTTTTATCCTCAACAGTTTTTGAACTAGAGTTACCGTATATGGTGTTGAAATAGGTAATGATGCTCCCAAGACACTGTATCCAAAATTTATAGGCCACGCCAACACCTTCCGTTCCAGCCGCCAAGTTAATTCGGATTCGCTTGTATCTTTGACAGTTTTTTAGCAAGAATCTCCAAAGTTGGTAGGAAGCAAGCTACTGACAGCCGCCATTTATATGCTTTACACATTCGTATACCACGCCCATATATACCGCCTGCCTTTCGGTTTCGGAAACCCCCTTATCTTTTACAAATTCTTTAACTCAGTACGAAATATTCAATAAAATTTTCTATTTTTAGTTCCGAATTTCTTAACTTTATTCGTTTTTAAGCCCAATGGGCTTATTTTGAGTTCTTGTGTACTTAAAAATGAAATGAGTATTTTAATTCTTGATTCAAGACTTGTGTACTTGATCCATATAAAAAAAATTTATTATTGAGTGAAAAATCTAATATTTTTTAGATTTATAAAACAACGAAAACGAAAATTTATGAGACGCGGTTTTTTCTTCAAGTAGCGAATTTAATTCGTGTGGTGGCTTCAAGTATGCAACGACAATTAAAAAGTAGCTTAGCCTAATACAATTGCGTGGGCCACAGACGGCCACACGCAACACAAATTCGCCGTCGGCAGATTGCCGATCGGCCTAAAAGCTTCCATAGCTTAAGAGCGAATTCATGCTTTCTCTTAAACTAACTTAAGCTATGTCTACAAACTATAAATAAAATTGTTCTGCTCCAACATTCCGGACCCGTTGATGAGCTCCGGGAAAGGGAAGTGGTGCCAGCCTGTGTACCGGTCGTTTTATGACGCCGGCCGGAGTCCTAATTTCGGCCACCCGCACCTTGCCGTCCTCGCCTGCGATTGCGCGTGTCACGCGCCCGGTGATCCATCGTTGCGGGGGGGTGCTGTCTTCGTGCACCAAAACGACCGCCCCTTCGACCAGATTGGCCTCGCCTCTGCTCCATTGGGCTCGCTGCTGCAGGCTGAGCAGGTAGTCTTTGGGCCACTTGCGCCAGAAGTGCAGTTTGAGCTCCAACAACTGTTGCCACCGCTTCAAGAATGCGGGTACGCGCTTGTTGTTGGGCTCCTCGGGCGTGAATCCTGTGGGCAGCCCCAGCAAAGGCTGCCCGATGAGCAAGTGCCCTGGGGTTACTGCTTCCCCGTCGTTGGGATCGCTGGTGTTTGCCACGAGCGGCCTGGAATTGAGCAACGCTTCGACATCCACCAGATGCGTGCTCAACTCGTCCGGTGTCAGCTTGGCGTCGCCTGCTCCTCGCACCAGCCTGTGTTTGGCAGCTTTCACTGCTGCCTCCCACAGCCCGCCGAAGTGCGGTGCCCTCGGAGGGATAAACCTCCATTGCACCGCTCTCTGTGCTGCGTACTCCTGCAGCTTCTCCTCGCTCTGGTGGAACGCTGCTTGCAGCTCCCTCAGCACGTTGCTCGCTCCGACAAAATTTGTCGCGTTGTCGCTGTACATCGTCTCCGGCAGCCCTCGTCTCCCAATGAACCTTTTGAAAACATTTAAAAAAGCGTCAGTGGACAGATCTGTTACCAGTTCCAAGTGGACTGCCTTTGAGGCGAAACAAACAAAAACGGCAACGTACATTTTTACGGGTGGTCTACCTCTAATCCTGTAGCTCACATGAAAAGGCCCACAGAAATCTACACCAGATACCTTGAATGGCCGACCTTCACGGAGGCGATCTGCTGGCAGATTTCCCATGATTTGCCCCAATAATTTTGGCTTATAGCGAAAACAGTGTACGCAACTTCTAACAGTTGCAGTACATGCGCTACGGGCATTGACCACCCAAATTTGCTGCCTTAATAATCCAACAAGAACCTTGGCACCAGCATGGTAGTGCCTAAGGTGCAAATACCTGATGAAAAGACTGACGAATTCAGAACTCTTTGGTAACAACAAAGGGAACTTAGCGTCGTACGAAATAGGGCCATGTAGCAAACGCCCTCCTACTCGAATTAATTCACATTTAATACCATTTTCCACAGTCTCATGAATAAATGGATTTAATGCTTGCAGCATTGGAGCTAATACTGCCGATTTTTTTAACAAGTTAAACTCACTGCCGTAAGTTGTGCTTTGGACGACTGCGATCAGCTTCAAGAATCCAATTTTTCTTTCTGAAGCAGATACAGCGAGCGAATCACCTCTAAGTTGCTTGAAACAAAATCGAAGCACATAAGCCATTATACGGACCAGCTTAGAAAACCTTGACTGACGGCTTATCAGTTGCAAAATGCAATTAGAGTCAGCGTCTGATACCCCCAGTGCACACACAACTGCACTTTTCTTATCCTCAGAAGTTTTAACTTCTGACGCTATCTCAAACTGATGAAGTTGAGGCCATCGATCCTTTTCTGCCATTAAAAAGCTTGGTCCATTGAACCACAAGGAACTCACAATTTCGTTAATATCCGTTCCTCTTGAAACAAAGTCTGCTGGATTAGAATCCGTTGGAACGTGACGCCACATTACTCCAGTTGACAACTCTTGGGCTTCTGCAACTCGATTCGCGACAAATGTACCCAACGTACCCGAATCACGCTCCAACCAATATAATGTGACCTGCGAGTCTGACCAGAAATTCACGCTTTCTATCGTGAATTTGGTCATCGTGCTCGACACTTGTTGCCAAAGTTTGGCCAGCAAAAGTGCTGCACAAAGCTCTAACCGGGGTATTGTTTTAACATTAAGTGGAGCTACCCTAGATTTTGCGGTGAGCAAAGAAACGCCAACGCCTTCATTGTTGACTGTTCGCACGTAAATGCAACAACCATAGGCTTGACTGGAGGCGTCAGCAAAGCCGTGGACTTGAACACTTTGGTACAAAGACAAACACACGTACCGAGGGATCGAAATTTTGTGCAAATCACGCAAAGTCGTGGTAAACTTGTTCCACGCAGTGTGTAGATTCATAGGGATTGCCTCATCCCAATCTACCTTGAGCCTCCATAATTCCTGCAACAACATTTTTGCCTTAGTGACAATTGGACACAATAATCCAAGAGGGTCAAACAAACGAGAGGCTATAGACAAGATGTTACGTTTGGTTGGTTTAAGGGAGGCAAAACTATCCACGTCAAGATGATATTTAAAAACATCCTCTTGAGGTGCCCAACGCATTCCAAGCGTCTTAACCGAGCTTTGCTCATCAATTTTTATACAAATTTCTCCACTGGCGTTCCTGTCACCAGACCGATTCTGGCAATTGGAAGCCCACTTGGCCAGTGGAAATCCTCCTTCGGACAATATGTCACTAACCTGGCTGCAAATGGTGTCCAGTTCTTTTAAACTGTCTGCACCTGCCAGCATATCGTCGACATAAAAACAATTTTGAATCACTTTCGCACCAATGGGATGTGATTGTGCGTATATATTTGCCAATTCGAATAAACAACGTACAGCCAGAAAGGGTGCTGACGCTGTACCATATGTAACAGTATTCAACCTGTATGCCTGTAGACCTTGTGATTTATTTTCTCTCCACAAGACAAGTTGAAAGTTTCTGTCTTGCTCAGAAACATTTATCTGCCTGTACATTTTTGAAATATCGGCAGTTACGGCATATTTGTTCAACCGAAAGTTGACCAACGTTGAATACAACTCCCTCTGAATCGTTGGCCCCACCATAAGTGTTTCGTTGAGCGAAACTGCTGTTGATGTTTTGCTAGACGCGTCAAAAACAACTCGAAGCTTGGTTGAGGTACTTTCAGGTCGCAGAACGCATTGATGAGGAATGTAGTAATGCTGTTCTGGAGGAGCAGACTTCAGAATGGACATATGTCCCAAATCCAAATACTCTTTCATGAAGTCATGATACATATTTTTAAGGGTTTCATCCCTTGACAGTTTGCGCTCAAGTTGCAAAAACCGCCTTTCAGCAGTTTGAAAGGACAGGCCAAGAACCTTGGGATCGGTCTTAAAGGGAAGATTAACTTGAAAGCGACCGGTAGTTAACCGTTGCACAGTTTTTGTGAAGTGCAATTCACAGGCCTGCTGTTCAGCTGTTTGTCGGACAGCCTTCGACTCGATTGGACATTGATCCAATTCCCAAAAACGATTAACTAAAGAGTCGAGAGAACAGATAGAAACTTGAGCTACTGCACTATTACTATACTGTTGCCGAGGCACTTGTCCAGTTTATTTGCCTGCTACAATCCAGCCGAGCAATGTTTTTTGCATGATGGGCAGCTCGGAATGTAGTTTTATTTGCCCAACGCACAATAATCCATAAAACAATTCCGCTCCCAATAGCACATCTACCTTCGCTGGCTTATAGAATTCGGGATCTGCCAACTTAATATTTTTTGGAATTTTCCAATTCAATATGGATAGAGCCTGTCCAGGCTGAGATGTGGATATCGATTTCAGTACCCAGCACTCTGCGGAAAACGTGTGGGAATTCAAACGAGATTGAAATGATGCACAAACCTTATTGTTGCTATTAGTGGTTGCCCCACCTACCATTGAGATAGCAAGGGAAGTTGGCTCGCGTTTAAGCCGTAGCCTCTGGGCCATGCTCTCAGACATCAAATTTATCTGCGAGCCACTGTCCAGCAACACTCGTGCTGGATGCAACTGTCCAAATCTATCTTTTATATTTACGATGGCGGTAGCAAGAACGACTTGATCCGCATTACGCATGTGACCAACATATGCCTCTGAAGTTGAGGCTTGAAGTGCAGCTGCCTCACTTTGTACTGGTGTGTTATACCTATGAAGCAAAGAGTGATGAGGCTTTGAACACACACGACACTTCGACGCCTTGCAGTTCGAAACTATGTGTCCCACGGTCAAACAGTTCAGACACATCTTTTGAGTTTTGACGTACTCAAATCTTTGCATCACAGAAATAGCACTGAATGACGGACAAGAATATATATTGTGATCTGCAGACTTGCAATAAGTGCATGCAGACGACGACCTATGCGCTGAGCTAGCACATGCAAATGAAGATTTTTGTTGAGGCTTTCTCACTTCATTGCGTACTTTTGGTTTGTCACGAGTTGACTCTTCTGCAGCCAAATATTGGTACCTCCTATTTAACTGCTTAGCACAATCTTCCCAAGATGGCAGCTTATCATAATCAAGCTGCTCCTCAAAACGAGACTTAGTCTTATGGTCTACTTTAGCCATGACCATATGAATAATCATTGCATTTGCAATGTCTTTGTCGTCACCCAGAGACGACAACGATGCATATATAGCAGACACTGTATCTATTATCGATCTTAAACTCGACGCAGATGGTTTGGTCATGCTTGGCAAATCAAACAATTGAGCAACTGTATCAAAAAATATAAGGCATTTATTGTCGTAAACTGACTTTAGACTAGCAAGGGCCTTAGGGTAGTTACAATCTGTTAGCTGATATGGCTTAACTACACCCAGTGCTTCATCTGACAAACAAGAAACTAAATGGTTAAATTTTTCAACGTTTGTTAATGACGCATCGTCATCCACGAGACTCTCGAAAAGGCACATAAAGTTTCTAAACTCCGAATGTTTACCACTAAATTTCGGTAGACGCATTTTAGGCAGTTGAGATCGCTGGCTCGAATTCATTGAGCAATCATGTTGTACCTGTGTGTCGAATCGTGGCTTAATTGCATTCATAAACAACGCTTTTGTTACGACACACAAATCCTCTAGCGGCCCTCTGCTTTCGTTAGCTGGATTTAAACTGTCCAGCTCTGCCTGTAAATTCATAGCCTTTTCAACATACCCTTCTAATAATTCTAATCGACATGCTAACTCTGTTTTGTCGGATGAGATTTTTTTTAATTTAAAGGCGGTTTGCATGCGAGCAATGTCAGCACTAACTTTATCAAACTTCTGTAAACATAATGTTAACTTAACATTAGACTTAGATGCTGCTGGCTTTTCGAGTGACAGTTTATCTGATTCAGACATATTTAAGCTGACTAAAAACAACCTTTAACAAACGCAGAAAAAAGTTCGGCACACTTTGTGAGCTACCCTAACGCACGCACTGTGAATATGTATTTAACAAAACGCCAAGCTTGCTTATTGAACACACACACGCACTCTTGGTGATATGTGAACAAACAAACGAAAACGGTCCAAGCGACCGAGAATAAGCAAGTCAAGCAGCCACTTTGTGGGTACAGCTGTAAAATATGCGGGGTGCGGGGGGTTGAACGAAGTAAAGAGATAATTTGGAGCGAACGCGCGCACAAAAACGAACAGACGATCAAGCCAAGCTTGATCCGCAAGCAAAGCGGGGATGAAAAGAACAAGCGGCAAAATTTGGCGCGAGCGCACGCGTACACAAACCAATGTATAAAAAATGAAGCAGCGAAACACAACGTAAAGAATAAATGCATAGCGCAAGAGCAAATGCAGCCGAACAGTAAGAGAACAAGCGCCGAGCGTTCATTTATAGAATACACATTTCTCTCTACATGTGCTCTTCCCCCGCAAAATTTTTTTTCCCACCCCCCGTGGCTGCCTTTTCAAACTTTGGAAAACACTGGTATAAATAAAATGCAAGCGCAAGCAAAGAGCGAAGAAAGGTTAACGAACGAGCGAACAATCAGAGGTTAATGCACAAAAATGTTTAACAAAAGTTGTGTGTATGTGCGAGTGCAAACATATGTTTTAATGTATGTACATTTATTGTTACGTAGCGATTAGTTGAGAAGCGAAAACAAAAAAAACACTTTGCAGTTGCACAAACACACGAACTATATGAAACGCAATAAATAGACCACCGTTTGAAACCTTAATTTTGTTTCTTGTATTGAATTTTTATTTATTCACTTTTATATATATGTATGAAAATATGTTGCCGTTTTGTTTATTTAAATCAAATACACAAAGTGCCAGAAATTGAGCTGTTTCTACGTGTATGAACGTATGTACATACATATAAGTATCACAAATTTTGATATTTTTTGTCGATGGCAGCGACACAACGAAGTAAAATTTTTAAGCTCAATTTTTGGCACAGAATACCTGGAGACTTTCTAGCGATTCAATAGAAAGTGTTCTTCCTTTATTCTCCATGGACAATCCTGATTATGCAGCGTCCAAGATGGCAAAGTCCAAAGGGGCAAAGCAGCAAAATCCAAATTATGCAGCGTCAAAAATGGCACAGTCCAAAGGGTAAAGCAGCAAATCCAAATCAGCGAAAATGTGTGATTCTTTATCACACGCGAGACGTGAGCCACCACCGCGAAACAAACAACAAATTGAAAAAACCGAAGTCCCTGCTCGGGCGCCAATGAAAAATCTAATATTTTTTAGATTTATAAATACTTCAATCGAAAATTTAGAGACGCGGGTTTTTCTTCAAGTAGTGAATTTAATTCGTGTGGTGGCTTCAAGTATGCAACGACAATTAAAAAGTAGCTTAGCCTAATACAATTGCGTGGGCCACAGACGGCCACACGCAACACAAATTCGCCGTCGGCAGATTGCCGATCGGCCTAAAAGCTTCCATAGCTTAAGAGCGAACTCATGCTTTCTCTTAAACTAACTTAAGCTATGTCTACAAACTATAAATAAAATTGTTCTGCTCCAACATTGAGTTCCCGATAATTTACGATACCCAAGTGCAGATATATCTTGTTTAAAAGCTGCCACAATCATTCTCATGCTTAAGCAAGAAATGTTAGATTTTAGAAAAAACATTGAAATGTTCCTGTTTTACCTTGACGAGATTTGAACCTTAGATCGCTTGTTTGTGCGGCGAGTGACTGAGCTTTTGAATAAAGTACCTTTTTAACAGCCTAAATCTATATAATTAAATATAAATGAATATATGTTTGAATATGGTTTCTGAGTTGGTACGACCAATTTTTGCCGCGGCATTTGTGCATTTCATTCTGAGTTGAATTGTAATAATTCAAAAAATGTACTTGGTACGGAAAGTGAAACTAGAAATTCTCACATTTAGTCTAACCACTTACTCGGAAGTAGTCGAAATCGATTTCAAAAATTCTCGAATGCTGATTTTTTCACTTCAAATTTTCTATACGTGTTTTTATACTCGTTACCGAAGGTAAAGAGTATATTGTTTTTGTGCAATGACCGTCATGGTGTCTGTCCGATCGTATGTGCGCAATTTTATTCCACACTCTTCAAGGTAGAGAATTGAAATTGAATTCCAATTATCTTTATCTATGGCCGGGACAGATAAAGTGTCAAGATTTGGGTTCTACGATAACTGGGAGGCTGGCAAATCGATAAATTCGATAACTCAAAACCGATAAATCCACATATTTCACACATCCTTACAGCTAAAACTTCCAAATTTGGTAAGAAGATAGCTACTAGCAACCCCCGAAAAACCTCCGTATTTGAAATCAGAAAAGCCAAAATCTCCCACAGTTTTTGAGCTATAGCCACCAATTTTGGTGCCAAGATAGGTTATGATGAACCCCCAAAAATTGCATGAAACATTTTGGATGCCACGCCCAACAATACCGCCCTAGCCGCCCCCAGCTGACTTAACGCTTCGTTAAGAACGGGAATGCTTGTATCATTCATAGTGATTGAGCTAGTGTCACCAAATTAAGAAGGAAGATAGCTGGTAACGACCCCCAAAGGACTGCATCAAAAATGTAGATGCCATGTCCACCCATACCGTCAGCAGGCTCCCTTCACCAATCTTTTACAAATATTGAGCTAAAGTCACCAAATTTTGTATGAATATAGCAACTGACATCCCACATAGATCTGCATCAAAAATTTGGATGCCACGCCCACCCATACCGATCCCAGCCTATTCGCAAATTTAGAAGGAAGAAAGCTGTTGGCATCACCATCTGCATCGGAGTATCTTTAAGGCAGCGTACACCCCTTCCGCATCTGTACGCCTTTGCAATCAGTCCTTTTTGTACCGGTTTTAATACTGGTAACGAGTATACCGCATTCGGTTGCGTCCACTTGTTTTTTTTTTTTTTTTGGGAGCGTTTTCCGTATGGTTTTTTTGTTTACAAATATCACGGAAAAAATTGGTCGCACCGGGATGCTACGGCAAGAAGTTTTGCAAAACAATTAATGGATATTGGAAACGGGCGAATAAAAATTGAAGAAAATACGATATGTATCACCTTGTCAGCAAACTTCTGTAAGAAGATAAAATAAAAGATAACATAAAGGTCCATAGTAATTGTGGTGAATCAACAAGAAGTTTTCAATTAACCAACTGAATTCTTGATTTCGCTTGATTTGCCAGGAATGCCACCACACGTTCTTACATTGAAAATAGGCGTACCCATCATTCTTCTTTCTTCTTCGAAACATAAATCACCACGCCTTTGCAACGGAATCAGACTTTCAGTCAAGAGTATGATAAACAATGTTATCGACGCAACAATTTCGACTGGAAAATTCAAAGGTGAAGACATACTGTTGCCAATTATCCCAATGATCCCGACAAATATGCCATTCGAATACAAACGTTTGTAGTTCAACAAAGCAAAAGGACAATCATTGCAATATTGTGGACTCCATTTGGAGAATCCATGCTTCTCACATGATCAGTTCTAGGTGGCCTGATCACGCGTCGGAAAACCCTCCGATTTATTCGTTTATGCAACAGATGGAAAAACAAGAAATATAGTGTATTCCACAACACTTCAATAATAATCGAATTGAAACGAAACGCTGGAAAGTCACAAATGAACGGAATCAATAAAATAATGAGGGTACTCATTAGCTGTCGTAAAATTGTAAAGCGTAAAATTGTAAATCCAAAAGTTTACAACGCAACAACAAAACATATAAGAAAAAATTACGAGGATTAAACATGCCCTAGGGTATGTTTAAAAAAACTGTCGTAAAACAGTAAAGTTGTGATGAGTTGAAGTGTTGTAAAATTATTCAAAGTATCGAGTAAAATAACTTGGTATCGAGCCATATCGAGATTTTTGTCTAAAAAATATGCGGTCACATATAAAAATAGTCAGTAAGATTCAAGTATCAGTTATGAGAAAAATATATTTGAGAACATTTACAAATCAATGCATTCCATTTCCTAAAGGGCCAAGTCTATTTTTCGATTTTTCAAAGCTTGTCGCTCACTTTGTCTTGGCATTTTTATTAAGTTTTCGTTTTGTGTATATTTTGTCACGAATAAAATTTTGGCACTCAAATGTCACTTGTCAAAACAGCTGTTTTAACACAACAATTACTACAGTGAATCACAAGGGGTTGCTCACTAGCTTGCGTGTGGTAAATTTACGCTTTACAATTTTACGATAACTTGTGAACACCCTCAATGTGTAATGTATTTCCTTCAAATTTAGTTAAGCGGGTGTTGAGCAACGCGCGCAGGGTACTCCTAGTAAAAAATAAAAAAAATTGTTAAAAACCCGCATTTGGGAATCAAAAATTTCGTACTGTGTGCAAGTATTTCGTACTTCATTGTCATTTTCAAGTTTTTTTAATATTAAGAACAATATACAGTACGACCTCGCTCAACGCAACCTATTAAAATTTGGCCAATTGCGAAAACAGAGGTGGTTTCAAAAACTGAGGGAACATTTTATGTTTGGCACGAAACCTTTTTCCAAAAAGAGGTGCCTTTGCTAACCATCAAAATTTAATTTAATCGAATAAATCTGTGTTCAAATCCAGGATTGCAATTTATTTTATTTAAAAGTGAAAAAAACAACTATAACATACGATTTCCTTAGGAAGTTGCGTTAAATGAGGTAATTTGTTTTAAATTGCGTTAACAGTCTACAAAGATCAGAATTCGGGTGTTGCAATTATCTAGGAGTTGTGTGTAACTAGGGTTGCGTTGAGCGATGTCTTACTGTAATACCAATAAACATAAACTTTTTGATTTCACGCGCGGTAGCGTGACTATGAAAAGTCACACACTATCAAACTTCTCTGCCGTTACTCACATGCATAGCTCGCTGCTGTAACTCGCTGCTGTAACTCTGCTGTAACTCGCTGCTGTAACTTTCTGCTGTAACTCACACAGATAGGCAGTCCAAAATTGAAATAGTATGTGGTTGTTGTACATCAATTGTCTCTGCTTGTAAACGAATATGATGGTATTGGTTTTGCGGCAGAGAAATGTGGTCGTAAAACGAGGCATACTTAATAAGGTAGTTTCATTCCGCTCTCTCGTTGCCTTACGAAAAATTAGAGCAAAAGAGAGCGAGAGTGAGAGCAAAAGAGTAACGCATTTTTTTAGGTTAAAACGCAAAAACATCGTCCGCGTCCATGAAGCCCTATCTACATTGGCGCGAGGCCGCGAGGCGATGTTCGAAAGCGAGTGTCGCAACCATTTTCATTTCATGAGAGTCAATGTGTTTGTTTACAATGGCGCTAGATATCGCGCGTCTCTCGCTTTCAATTTCGAAAATATGAAAAACCCTCGCGTTGGCGAAGCGTGAAAAGCAGCTGATCACGCTTTACCAACGCAGCTGATCAGCTGCTGTTAATGTGAAATACTTTTTGCATATTTTAAAGCATCCTTTATTATTTTTGCGGCCAAGCCTATTGCAGAATAAATTATTATTTTTTTAATTGAAGACATAGCACAAATGAAATATTTTCTGTTTGCTTTTTTGGTAAGTGTTGCCATGTTATGGTGAACAGGGCTGCCATGTTTTATTGAACAGGGTTGCAAATTTAAACAAAAGCACGCCAGAAGTCTCGCGTCAATGTACATAGACATGCGATATTCTGCAGCGAGTGTCCACGCTATCGAATTCGAACGCAAGTCTCGCCTCGCGCAAGGCATACTTAACCAGGTAGCCGCATTCGCTCTCTCGTCTTGCCTTAAAAAGTGTACACAAAATGAGAACGAAAGAGAGCGAGAGCGAGAGAGCGTTGAATTTCTGGCTTGCGTCAACACAATAAAATGTGTGCGTGCATGCATATACATATTCATAGATGTGTACATTTTTTTTCTTGCAGCTAAGACCAAAATGATTGATTAAATGTTACAAAAGAAATGCAAATTTTTATTAATATTTTTATTTGTTATTTTTGCTTATAATATAAGTTTTAACATTTTTTTGTTGCCAACAATTTTTTGTTTTTTCTTCTTTCTTTTGTGTACATATATTCATTTTCAATTTTTTTGGGAACTGCACCTGCTCGCAGTCGTCTACGCTTATTTGTCTTTTCAAAATAAAAATCATCCCGCTTAAAATGGTTTTCACATACTCTACTATGTGGATGGAAATCAACTCCTGCGGACTCATTCCACAATTTCCTTTTTAAACCATTATTTGGCACGTGCACACACTTCACACCAATGTCACATGTTTTTTTGCACAAAAAACAATATGGAGGAGGCATATCGAAAAGTCTCGAACAAACTCACTAAGCAGAACGCAAAATAATCGTCCGCGGAGATGCGTCGCACACAACGCTCGGCTCGAGACTGAAATATAAGGCAAAAGAACGAGGGCGACGCGACGCATAAGGCTACCTGGTTAAGTATGCCTTGGCCTCGCGTCTCGCGCCAATGTAGATAGGGCTTGATACAATTATACAAGGTAGTCCACTCGGCTGCCGAAGTCGTTCGGTTTTGGTCCCCTATTTTCAGTGCGTGCCTGCTTGTCGAACTGAAAGGTTGTGTGCGGACTGTTATTTTTCAGAGCTTTAACCCTTAAGTGCCAAGCAGATACGTATATTTTTTAGAATTAAGAGCTTAAACAAAAGAATGGCTGTTAAACAACAAAAACAAAGAATAATGTCAAATTCAAAACTATTAATAATAAAATTATAAACACTACAACTCTTTTCATAACTAAGGAAACTTTTAGCCCCATGCACCGTGCGCGTGTTAATCGACGCACTGTGTAGCCGTTTCACTCACTCTCACTATTCAACGCTCTTTCACTCGCACTTATATCAAGGGACTATGATTTTGCCGAGTGGAATACCTTGTATAATTGTATCATGGTCCGCGTCATGATACAATCAATAAGGTAGTGTCATGCTGCCTCAGCCCGTACTTGCCATATGATTTGCGAGTGCGAAGGAGAGGGCTAAGCTGCTCTCTTTTAATTTTACTCTCTTGAGTCTGTTAAAGGGCTGTTTTGAAAGTGCGATAGAGTTAGGTATAGAAAGTGTTTTGTTGTATGTATGCGGCTGATACATTTTGGTTGCTTTGTTGTGACATTTAAATTAAATAAACAAATAAGTAAAACGCTTTCGATTCATATATTATTAAAACATTTTAATAAATATTAATAAATATTCGTAATCAAATAAAAACATATATTATTATTAATTTAACGTAATATTTTCAATCGTTTTTTATTTCCTATTATGTTTTATTGTTTTTGTATTTTTAATTTTTTATTAAGGTTTTTGATGCGAAAATGTATGAATAGTCAACTGTAAACAAACAACATAAATAACAAACAGAAAAAAATCGTCCGCATCAACGTCTTACCTCAACGACAAGCACTTAGCGACTGACAACTAGTACCGAAAAAAAGAAGGCACAGTCTCGCATGACACTACCGTATTGATTGTACATGGTCCGCGTATATGCGTCGCTCACAACGTTCGCAACGAGACTGAATCGTAAGGCAACAGAAAAAGAGAGCGAGCAATAGAGTGGGATTACCTTTTAAGTATGCCTTGGGTTCCGCCGTGCAAATGTACAGCAAAACCCGACCGAAGAAGGAAGTGATTGCTCTAGAACATTTTATACTTGGTGATATAACTTTGAATGTAGGCAATAACATCATCCGATGAAGTACCGGATGCTAACCTAGACACGAAAATAAATTTCTTAAAAGGCACAACAACAGCAGGCTTTGTGAGCGCCAGTTGTACCTGCACTGGGATCAATAGGCGCACAGGCTGTTGAACGGATTTCAGAAGAAATGTTATTGGTGATGGTTCTTGCCGGCGAATTAAATAACATTAATGGGCAAGCCGTTGGTAGATTAATGCTGAGCACCAGAAGGGGCTTTGTGGGCAGGATAGGTGGAACAGTAGGCGGATTAGGACCCGAAGTCTTTTTACGCTTCGGAGATTCAGTCGTTGCCTTGCCATTTTTGAAATTTGACTCATACTCTGTGAAAGACTTATGCAGTGCATTAAATGCAGCATGCATTGTCTTGAAACCTAACTGAGTCTGCCCCATGAATTTTGATGATTCTTTCACCAACTCACTAAATTGTAGACTATGGGTTATTCTGATGTATAAGCTATATTATTGTAAAGTTTAATTAAAATCCATCCAAATAACAAAGGTCCACATAGACAAACTTTCGCATTTAGTAGGATAATTATTGAACTACATATCCACAATAGCACTTATATTATATTAGGGTATCCACTTTACATTTATAAAATATTTCTTTGAAGTCATGAAGATACTTTAATCAACAAGAATACATATAAACAGAGTCGTCATGAGGCGAAATTTTGACTGCCAGTTGGAACCTTTAATCGTGTAGACATCGCTCTCAGAGAACGCATTTGTAGTTAATTTTTGCTGGTCCGGCGCAAGGTATACTTAACTAGGTAGGCTTACTCGTTCTCTCGAGAGCACGCACAACTTGTGCGTGCATGCATTTACAAATATATACATATACTAGCGGATCCCGGATCCCGAATCAAATTCATTGGTTCTATATTTATTTTTAATGAAAAAATGCTTATCAATTAAATACAATAGTGTATACAATATTTATACTCGTTTCCGAAAGAGTGTATTGGGATTGTGCAAAGTCCGTCATGGTGTCTGTCCTTCTGTCTGTCCGTCCGTATGTATGAACGCAACTTTTTTCCACACTCTTCAAGCTAGAGACTTGAAACTTTCCAAATATCTTTATCTATGGCCGGGACGGATAAAGTGTCAAGATTGGAGTTCTACGATAATTGGGGGGCTGGCAAATCGATAAATTCAATAACTCAAAACCGATAAATCCACATATTTCACACATCCTTACAGCTAGAACTACCAAATTTGGTGAAAAGATAGCTATTGGCTTCCTCCAAATAAACGGTATGAAACATTTTGGAGCCACGCCCACCCATTCCGCCCCCAGCCCCCGCATTTTAAAGTCAACAAAGCCTATATCTCCCACAGTTTTTGAGCTAGAGCCACCAAATTTGGTGAATACCCATTCATACCATCCTAGCCTCTCACTTCGGCCGCACCGTCTTCTTAAAAACTGGAATGCGTGTATCATTCATAGGGACCGGTTTTAACACTGGTAAAGAGTATACCGCAGTCGGTTGCGTCCGACTTCAACGTTTCCACTTGTTTTTGTTATGCTCCCACTCTGGAATATGCGACGCATTATTTGCCGTGAGAATAGCACGGTTCCTCCAAATTCACACCACACACTTGAAGCGTTTGTCCTTGAGCTTTACCAAGGGTTATAGCAAAAGATAATAGGATCCGTGGTATCAGTACAAGTTCTGCTTTTGCTTTGGCAGTGAGAATTGTTGCTTCGATCAAATTGTTCATTCATTTTTTCACGGAAAGTCACTTTCCATTGCATAATTTTTGTGAATTGAGATTTCGAAGTAGTATGATCGATGAACCAATTTTCAAATGCAAAAGATGCGGTGGCATACCGGTTGGTTCCAAAGAATTCAAAAATTCAACCGGATAATTTACTGCGTCTTCTTCATTCGTAACAGTATCAGTGGATTTGTATGATACCATGACACCTGGCAATTTATGTTGAATTCGTAAATTTATTTCATTAACATTCGCATTTTTGCGTGCTAAAATTCGTGTTCTCTTAACCAATCATGATTTTTATAGTTTTGAACAATGTTTGGAAAAATGCGAACAATTAGTTCAACTTTTGAAGGCATAATTGTGCAAAAGGTGTTTGGTAACGTGATAAAGTAATTTAAGCTGGTGAATTGCCATAAATTAATGAGTGCAAAGGGTCTGGTGTAGGACATGCCAGGCATTTCGTTCATAAATTTGACTGCTTTACAATGCACACATTGTATATTCATTTGTCCAATATAAGAATGCATTCTGAAATCAATTGTGCTATCATAATTATAAGCCGCCAATCCCATTTGTCGTATGATTTGAACTGAGGGACGCCTACTCCGATTTATTTGTGATCTTCTATTGGTTAAAACAAAGCTCGAATGACGTGTTCGTCTACCAATATTTGAACGCCTTGCACGTATTTCAAATGTGTTGATTAATTTAAAGATTTTAAAAAAAATTTTGGTGAGGAAAAAGAACTTAACAATGTCTCACTAAAACATATATAAATTAAATAATCAAACAGCGCCTACGTATTTGTTGGTTTTTTATGCTCGTTAACGAAGGTCAAGAGTATATTGGGTTTGTGAAATGTCCGTCATGGTGTCCGTCCGTCCGTCTGTCCGTCTGTATGTTCGCAACTTTTTTCCACAACCTTCAAGCTAGAGACTTGAAACTTTTCAATTCTCTTTATCTATGGGATAGTAAATTAAAGTGCCAAGATGGGGGTTCTACGATAACTGGAGGGCTGGCAAATCGATAAATTCGATAACTCAAATTCGATAAATCCACATATTTCGCACATCCTTGCAGCTAAAACTACCAAATTTGGAAAGCAGATAGCTACTAGCAACCCCAAAAAAACTGCATGAAAAATTTTTGAGCCACGCCCACCCATTCCGGTGCCAAGATAGGTGATGATGAACCCCCAAAAATACTGCCCTAGCCGCTAACATCCGCCCCAACGCTTCGTCAAAAACGGGAATGCGTGTATCTTCCAGTATTTCCAGTATTTCTTATCACTTGTTTACCTACTTCACTCGCTACAATGTCAGCTGGTGCGAAGTCGGCCATCATTGTTTAGCTTTTTGTTGGGACTGCAAAGTGTGCGAAGCGCAAGGCATAATTAATTGTTGCCGCTTTTCAGTTCTCTTGTTGTTGTCACAAAATATGAAATCGGCAGTTTTAGGCTTTTGCTTCAATCTGCTTGCTGCTGCTCAACTAGAAAGGGTGGTATAGACTTCATAATAACTTTGTGCAATTGTATAGCAAAACATGAGATACGAAAATATAATGTCTGTTTTATATGTTTATTTATATTATGCCTGTAAGTAAAGGCATTCATAACTAAAAAAAAACAAGTTGTTTATAATTAATTTAACTAACACTAAAGTAAACGTATTTGGTATTCATATACAGTAGACGCTCGGAAATTAGAACCAGTTGGTTCCCGGGGTAATTCTAATTTCTGGACGTTTTTTTTGCATACAAAAGTGTACAAAATTGTAGTGCATTTAGTGTAAAATCTGCGATAAAACTTTTTTTTATCTATCTATCTCTTTATTATTTATAACAAGAAAACAAAAGTTATAAGATGTTTTTTTTATTAAAAATATATGTATGTACATTAAATCAAAAATAGATGGAACATAAATGTTTACTGCAATTCCATAAATATATGAATGAATGGCGTGAATTGAAGCTACATTACTAGAGAGAATCTGGACACAAATTTTTAAAACGGATACCGTGTCGCAATTTAAATTTGGTAAACCATCCATCGCTTGGACTAAATGACTTTTCGATGATTTTTTCTGCGACTGATGATAGGTTCTCTCTTTGATTTTATATATGTACGTGATTGAAGATGGTGTCACATTAAGATCTTGGACTAGCAGCTTCACTTGTACGCTTTCCTCAAGCTTTTCTAAGAGTTTAAATATTAGTTTCCACCGATAAAGTATTTTTCTTACGTTTATTTAACATTTTTCGGGACATATTTTTACTTTTAAGCAAACACTGCCTAAATACTCGTATCAAATTTCACCCAGAATTAAGCCAAAAATGAATACGATTGCGACAAAACAACAATATAGAATGAATAACACACATAAAATAGGGACTCCCCTTTTTATTTTTATTTTGCTTAAGCAAAATCAAACGAAATTGGAGAGTTTCTGTGCTAAAAAAAAAAAGGAAAAACAATTTACGCTCTGAAATTAGAATTTTCAATTCTAATTTTAGAGCGTGTAATGTATTGAAAAAACTGATTCTAATTTCTGGACAATTCCAATTTCCGAAGGTTCTAATTTGTGAGCGTCTACTGTACTTGAAATAAACTATCAATATATTAAAATTATGTATTTGAGTTTTATTGACTTTAATTGCAAATTAGTACAAGGGGTATTTTTATTTTGTTCACTTTGTGCGTCTCATCTACGACAAGCCTGCGCGTTGCTTGCTTTGTTTGAGTTCTGCTTTGCGTTCAGTGGCCTGTACATTAAAGGAGAGGCGGCGGGCCAGCGGAAAGCAAGAACGGTAAAAATGTGTTAGTATGTCAGCGATCGGCACATTTAGCGTTTCCTATAGCTGGCTATTGGGCCTATAGTATAGGCGAACAATATTTTCATTTTACTGTGTATGCTATAAAAAAAAACTAATACAAGCGCACGCTCTTGATACAATTAACAGGGTAGTGTCATCAGAGACAGCGCCCTCTTTATTCGGATACCAATCGACAGTCGCAACGTGCTTGTCGTTCGCACCATAATTGCGTCGACCGCATACAAACAAAACACTTTTTATACCTAACTCACTCGCACTTACAAAACAATTCCCTAACAGAGGCAAGAGAGTAAAACGTGGCGCTCTCTGTCGCACTCACATGTTCGTATACATTGGTATCTGGCTCTCTCGTATGACACTACCCTGTTAATTATATCATGCGCACGCTGTTCGGCTTTCAGCAGTTGTGTTGCTTCCACTTCGGCAAAGCGAATCAAGTCAGTTGCTGTTCAGCATTCACCAAGGCAAGACCTCGCTGCGCAACTTTTCAGAATGCTAAATATTTAACACTGTAAAAAACTGAAAAATGAATGAATTTTTTTTTCAATGAAAATATGGATCACATTGTTTAATTTGCCATCGAATTTTGGATTATAATAATATATATTTTTTAAAAAGGCATTTTCAAAACAACCACAGCAATTATGAATTGCTTGAAGAAAATGAGCGAGAAAATATAAATAAAATTTCCAATAAACATTTAGACGACCTACTTAGAATAAAATGCTATTATGAAGAAAAAGACCTGGACCAAATAGTTAAAGAATTAGAATAAAAAATAACGTGAACTTTTTTTTGATTTGCCAACTTATTCATTTTTCTCAGTGCACTGTTTTCTTCGTGCGCGAACATAGTTTTCAACACAAGCACAGAGCAATAAAAGTATAGTTGTGTGAGTTTGCCGATCGCTGTAGTATGTGTATGCATGTGCGTTTGTTTCATTCTTGCTGGCCCATCTCGTTGAAATTTTTGTTAGTTTTTCTTTTTACGTTCTTCCACAAATGAATTATTGAATACACTTTCGACATTTTTGCGCATCGCTGCATAACTGCATGGTAGTTGCGATGGCAAAATTGTTGGAAAGTGTCATAGAGCTAAAAACATGAAAGAGTATGTATGACCAGCAATGCAAAACTGATATTTGCCTGCTTATTTTACTAGACGCTTGTTTTTTGTGCTGTGCGCCTGATCAGCAAATTATCGACCAGCACCAAAAATGCCTTGGAAGTATTATTTTTCTTAGGTTTTTGTAGGCAAAATACTAATATGCACCAAATTTAATCTAACTATTGGCTGTTTAGCGTTTGCCGAAATTCATAATAGTAGAGAAAGGTCAATGAATGCCATGGCAAATGCTACGCATACATATTAATATGCACTTGTAGATATACAGGGACGCACACACAATCTCACGGGAGCTAGCCCAAACAAAATACATATCAGAAATTATTACAAAGCCCAGGCCCACCAAAACTGCGTGGCTACGACGAGCCAGCACGCGTTGTTGTTGCGTTTTGCCTATTCTCGAATGGCACACGCACATGCATACACACCAACAAGACAGCAATGCAAAACAACAACAAAGCATATAAAACATGGCATGTGTATTGTAAACAAAGAAGCAATAATCGAAACAAGCACAGCTGCTTATCTTGGAAGAACCGACTTTTTTACTCGTTACTTCTGTCCCACGGTATACAGACTAAGGGTAAAGCAATCAGCTATGCATGTATTGGTGCGCAAAAAAAAGTTAACGGTTTCCGATCAGCTGTTGCTCTCTCAGTACGATGGTCACTCTTTTTGCTATTCGTGCTAAAATTTGCATGCTGTATCACTTAGTTTGTTGCTTTTGTCGTGTGTGCTTTGTTGTTTTTCTATCAATACTTTCAAGAAAAATACATAAAACTATAAATTAGATTCATTGGACTTTATATTAATTTCACGGGAGAAACGGGCAATCAAATTAAAAATTTCATTCCGAAAAACATGTACCGCACCCCATAGTGCGAGTCGAAAAAATGTAAACTAAGATACTCGTGACGTCACATGTATTCCAAATTCTACTGCGTCATATAACGGAACTGCTGATTGCGTTACCCTTAGTCTGTATACCGTGCTTCTGTCCGCTTCGAACTTGCAGAAAAGTCCAAAGCATGTTAACATCAACAATTCTGTAAACACGTCTTTATGTTAAATAGTCGTTGGTGCAAGCAACCAGTATATACATAGACGAATAATGTAATAATGTTAAATGGTCGTTGAGTATATACCTAACAGAGAGGAAAACAGAGGCCGTCACTTTAACAGAAAACGTTCAGACCTATACTCGTTTGAGTATACAAATAATTTTGCTCTCTGCCTTGCTAACTAAAGGCTCCGTTACCCGAACTTAACTTGACTTGAACTTAAGAAACAGCTGATCCATTCAACCTTACGGACAACACTGCTTGCTGGGTACCCTCAACTTAACTTGACTTGACTTGACTTGACGTAACTTAAAAACCTGCAGAAAACAGAATTTCAAGTTCAAGTTCAAGCTAGTTCACGTTTAGTTCAATTTACGTTCATGTTCTAGTTCAAACAGCTGATTGATGATTAGCTGAAATGGATGAGCATAGGCTCATTTGTTTAGTACAAGAACAAGATTTTTTATTTAATAAAGCTAGCAAAGATTTTAAAGATCCGGCAAAAAAGAAGGCAGCTTGGATATCAATTGCCGCGGAATTGGAATCTCTTCGTAAGTATAATATTATTAACATAGTTGTCTTTGTTGTTTTTTTTTTATATACATATATATATTGCTTATGTTTTTTCTGCAGCGGAAACGTGTGAGCGGTGCTGAGAGAAAGGTTCAACAAAATCGTTCGGCAAATGGATTGTCCGTCAGGGAGCGGTGCCAGAATTGCAGACGACTGGATTCATTTTGAATGCATGTCTTTTTTAAGAGGCCACCATATCATCCATTTTATTTAATTAATAATTGTTCTACAAACACTTGTACAGATTTTCGCGCTCAAAGCTGATGATATCAAAACAATGACAAACAGCTAATCGATAAGTTCATGCGCACGGTTGTATTCACGATCACGTTCACGTTCAGGTTCAACTTAAGTTCACGTTTGGCTAATTTCGGGTATTTGGTAGAATTTCACACTCAAGTTATGTTCAAGTTTAAGTTCAAGTCAAGTTAAGTTCAAGTCAAGTTAAGTTAAGTTCGGGTAACGGAGCCTTTATTCTGCCAGCTATTTGAAAATCAGCTGGTGCATAGGGAAGTAGCAAAGAATCAAAGTCGGCCATCATTGTTTATGCTTTTGCTTTGATCGCAAAGTGTGCGATGCGAGTGCCGAAAATTATATGTTGCCGTACTTCGTTTCTCTTGATTTGTTAAAGAACTTGAGTTTGTCAATTTAAGACTTTTGCTTGAATGTACTTGCTGCTGCGCAACATAGAAGGGTAGTATAGATTTAATATGAACTTTGCGCAATTGTGATGCTAAACGTGAGATACTTCAGCACAATCTCTATTTGATGTATATGTTTATATTTTGACAATAAAGTAGGGCACTCATAACTAATAAAACAAGCTGTTTATAATACTACTAAACCAACACTTGTATAAACATATTTTGTATTTATATACTTAATATAAGTTATCTATATATTAAAATTATTTATATGATATGTTTTTGACTTTAAATGAATATTGGGACAAAGGGTATTTTTACTTTGCTCATTTTGTGCGTCTTAACTACGGCAAGCCAGCACGTTGTTGTTTTGTTTTAATTGCGCTTTGCGTTCAGTGGCCTATGTATTAAAGGCGTGGCGGCGGGCCAGAGGAAAGCAAGAACGGTAAAAATTTGTTAGTATTTGTTTGCATGTGCGTTTGTTTCATTCTTGCTGGGCCTGCTGCACTATGGGTCATTTCATCACCTAATCAGAATATCTTGCTTTGTTCACGGGTTTTAAATGAATGCCACAAAGAGTGGTCAAATTACCCATTGTCTGCTGTGTCGAAATTTTTGATACACATATTTAGTCTTTTTCTGTGCCCTGCATTTACATGTGTGTATGTATGTATGCATATGAAGCATGTTCAAATGTATGGGTGGCACTTGTATTTTCATTCATTGACCTGCCCAAATATTATAATTTGACAATTTCAACTACTGAAATGGTAAGATCGCAGATCTAACAAGCTCTAATAAAAACATTTTTAGCAGTCCAGTACATTTTGCTGGCAGAGATAAGTCGTGTTTCTTGACGCTTAAGAACGACATATCTCAGCGCAGCGATTTTATACAAAATTATCGAAACACCAACGAAAAATGCAAAAAAACGTAATGACACTGTAAGAAGTATTAATAAATTAATATTTATTATAATTAGCCGCCGCTGCGTAGTCTTATTAAGACAGCAACGATTCAAAGCGTCTCAGGCAAAAATTTGTTTTCATAAAAATTGTGCGATTTTTTTGAAAACAAATTTTGGCCTGCGTCTTTCACTTGTATTTACTAATATTTTTCGTTGGTGTATCGACATAATTTGCTCAAAACCGCTGCGCGGAGATATGTCATTACAAAACGTCATATCTCCGCTCCGAGATATGTCGTTTTAAAGCGACATATGTCCGCTCGGAGATGTGACGTTTTGAAATGACATATCTCCGCCGTTTCACAAACGACATATCTCCGAGCGGAGATATGACATTTTGAGACGACATATCTCCGAGCGGAGATATGACGCTTAGAAACGACATATCTCCGCGCGGAGATATGTCTTTTGTGGAACGGCGGAGATATGTCGTCAGAGATATGTCGCGACCACGATAAACACAACAAAACTAAATAGACTTTGCCACTTAACCTGTCCAAACTATGGAGCAGGAAGAAGCGCTCTGTCTTTTTATCGCTGAACATACAGCAATGGCACAAATTGATCAATATTTTGAAGGTGGATCTGATGGGCGATTAATGATGCACCGAACAAAATTCACTAGCATCATTAAAAATGTTCTGGCGCGACATTTTTCTGAGGACTTCTTTAGCGATATCGGAGACTCAAAATTTAGTCTCTTACTTGACGAATCAACGGTCATAAGTGTCACAAAACTTTTACGTAATTATTCGTTTATATTAATATTTGGTTTTGTTATTTTATATTTTTTATGTAATTTGTATGTACAAATATGTACTTAGTAGGGATGGGTATCGCCAGCGTTAGTATTGGTATCGTGGGATCGATACGAATTGGAACACACTGATACTTGATGTCGATATATTAGATCTCAAGTATCAATATTATTGTGGTATCGATATATTGAGTTTTTTTTTTCTATTCAAAATAAAATGCACAATTCTGATAAAATAAACACAAATTACTTTTATTCAATTTTAAAACATTTCAAATGTTTTTTAAACCTATTTTTACTCCCACATGTTTTGTGGGATTTTCGCCAAAAAAATGCGTTGCTGTAGGTGTTCCGCCGTTAGACGCGAGCCACAATCGTCCATTATTCGTCCAGCAAGCGAAAAAAGTCGCTCACTTGGTACTGAAGTTGCCAAGATGGGCAAATAAATTTGTGCCATTTTAAAGATGTGGGGATACAATGGTTTCAAACTAACCCACACATCAAACGGATTTGCTGATCTTGGCGATCGAATTTGATTTGCAAACGATTTAATTTCAGACCTGGCAGTATTGGCTAAATCGTCAACGATTTGGGCTCTACTGCTTTGAATATCTTCACCATAATTAGCCCAAATGCTTTTTGATTTTTTTTTGAGGTGGTGCTTGCTGTTCTACTTCGTTTTGCAGAAGTTGAGCATTTTCCTTCTTCAGTTCTTCGATTATTTTAATTTCCAGGAATGAAGTAGTTTTGGCCACTGAAAAAGCACTCATGAAACATTTTTTCCCAAAACGAGGATCAATCAAAGTTGCCGTTGCTAGTATAATAATTTCCTCGATATTGCCCACGCGTCTTTTCAATTCTTTTAGCAAGAGTTCTCTGAATTTTAGCGCAGTTTCATCGTTTCGTGGAAGTTCGATGTTATCAATTGCCTGAAAAAATCAAATTTTTCATTTATTGATAACATTTCATATTTTTGAAGTCTATGCAATATATTTTTAAAAATAAATCTTGTGTTTAGAGTGAAGATAAACTTACTTTGAAAATCATGGTTACAATTGGAATGATTATACTGGCAGTCTCGTTTTTTTCAGCTGATACCTCGGAAGTAGCTTGATAAATGGAATCTAAAATGTCCCTTATTGCAGCCAAAGTAGCCAATTCCGATCCAGTTAGCATACTGACTTCTGGAAAATCGACGGCTGCTGCTGCTACGATTCCCTGCATGGCTAAAAATCTGTCGCACATGTTGTATGTAGAACCCCAACGCGTTTTTATGCTTTGGATAAGTCGCAGCGTTGTTCCCTCGGTGCTGCCTTTTTCGCATTGAATTCGCTTGACTTTTTTCAATAGCTCTGGAGCACCTCGAACATTGGGAGTCTCTTCACCATTGACTTTTGCCGAACCTAGTGCAGCCAGAGGTACTAAATTTAATAAATGAGCGAAACATCCAAGATGTTTGTCACTCCCAAAAGCTTCTTTTGCAGCACCGACAATGTTAGGAGCATTATCGGTTATTATAGCGGATACTTGCTTCTTTGTTATACCCCACTTTCCCGAAAATTCCAATGCTTTCCATTTTAAATATTCAATGTTATGTCGTTCTGTCAAAAGCTCCACTCCTAAAACGACAGAATGCATATGCACATTTTGCAGGTAATGAGCTGTCATGCCCAAATAGCTCGAAGTTGTGTATGACTCGGTCCAAGCATCCATCGTGAGACAGACCGAAGAAACATTCGCAAGGACTTTTTTCACTTTGTCAGCAATAACATCATATTTGTCTTCGAGACGCTTGGTTAATGTAGCTCTGCTTGGGGGTTTCCAAAGCGGCACGGCTGTTTTGCAGAAATTTAAAAACCCTTCCTTTTCGCTACTGGATAAGCATAAATTGTGCTTGCAGATCATAAACAAGAGAGCTTCATCCAGCTTGGCTGCCTGAACACCACCTGCTGCAGAAAAGTAAAACATTTGTATAACATCTCAATTAATAAAGTTCTATGTACTTTGGAAATAACAAGGACAACCCAAAATATGCCATGGCATATATTTTTGAGAAAACATACCATTTTTTTCCCGTTATGAAAAGTCAATGGTGTGTATGTGTATATTCACAAACACAAGATGTACAAAGTCCCGACACTTTTTTTATGTTCCCTTTTAATATTTGTTTTGCGTATACACACTTTTCAACAGAAGTAAATGGCATATTTGTCGTATTTTTTGGCATATATATATGCCTTTAATATAAAATTGGCATGTTTTGAGTTGCACTAGAAATAATAATATGTACCTTCATACGATTTGCCTCGAGCAAAAAATGTTTCTAAAGTTGGTTGCAAATCATGGCTTCTGCTGCTGCTCGATTTTCCAACGCAGGAATCTGCTTGGTTCAAAGCTTCCGAAGTGTCACTCACATTTTCCTCTTTATAAATTTTGTGGTACGTTTTTAAATGTTTCCAAAAATTAGAGGTGTTTCCGCAAAATTGTATTATTTTTTGGCACAGTGTGCATGTCGCCTCCTTGCCACTTATTGTAAAATAATCCCTAACTTTTTTTGTCACTTTTGCCTTCGGCAGGGTTAAATCGATTTCCTCTGGCTCAGACATTTTTTAAAATTTTTGTAACAATTATAGCAAACAACGTTAAATTGTGCGGTCCTAGGCAAACAGTGATGTGATCCGTCGACGATACCTTGAGTATCGACTAGCAAAATATCGATATCGATAATACCGTCCAACACTAGTATCGTCGATATAGTATCGGCGATACTGCGATAAAACAGACGATACCTCCAGTATCGTATCGATACCTGCCATCCCTAGTACTTAGGTGTGGTCATTAATTATTATTCCGTCCAGCGTCGTATAATCGTCTCCACATTTTTAACTCTGGTATCATTAGAATCAGGAAGTGCAGCATGCATTGTCGAAGGCGTTAAACAATTCATTGTTCCTTTTTAAGCAAGACATAAAAAAGCTTATTGGTATTGGGACAGATTACGCAAACGTATTGGTTGGTAGAAATAAAAGTGTCTACACGGAATTAAAAAAGGAAGCACCAGCACTAATTTAATAAAATGTGTGTGCCATTCTGGGCAGCTTGCAGTTAGTCATGTGTGTAAAGGAGGGTTTACAATGTCAGCTTAGCTTGGATTGAAGCTTTTAAAAATCGGAAATGTACGCTGATAGTTTACAATGTCAGCGTGAACAACATGTTCGAATATCGAAATTGTAAAACAGCTGTATATGAGCTATGAACAGCTGATGTTTGTTTTATGTTTGTGTCAAATATTTATAATGTGAATCAAAGTCGGAATCAGAAACGGAATTATTTTAAAAATGGAGAAAAAACAAGCAATGCAGTTCTTGCTGCGCCTGCTGCTGTAGTTGAAGAGGAGAATTGTCAACATAAGCGGAATACGAACAGTACAATCAGCTGATTCGAACTCGGCTAACAACATGTGAAATAGCGCAAAAATGATCGATTTGTTTTTTTATTTAACAATGATTTTATTGTTATATATTCATTAATATGTACTTAATATATATTAAATACATAGTTAATTCTGTTATCATTTACCTCAGTATTGAGTAAAATAGAGGTTAAAACTTTGGAGCTTTCAAGCACATGTTACTAATTTCGAAAATACGCCATCTAATGACAGCTTTTAAAACTAAATTTTCGAATAGCTTTTTTCCACTCCAAGCTGAGATGCAAGCGAAAACGGTTACAGATTGAGATTGAGTGAGACGAACTTATGTGAAAAATATGTGTGGCAGACAGAAGCAAAACATTTTCCAATCTCACGCTGACATTGTTAACGCGCCTTAAGCACCAAATGCCAGCGAACTTGGAATTTGTAATTTATGAAACGTTTAATTGGTTTTCAAAAAGTTCGTCTCGGCAAATCGAGTATAAAAAAATTTATAGCTGTATAAATGATGATAAGGAATGGGAAATGGTTACTTAATCTATGTTTTAACATCTGTACTACAGTGTTCTGTGCATTTTTTTATTGATTAACATCGTTATTGTAATATTTTGTTATATTTGTGTGTGTATTGTCCAGTGTATTTCAGTTGTTGAAAGTGTTGTCTTAGTAAAATTTGTATTGTCTCAATCATAAATATATATTTTTTTTGTATATTTCACAAGTCCCCATTGAAAATTCTAAAAGTGAGATGGCTCTCAATAGAATTGGCAGTGTCACGTATAATGAACCAGTGGGAAGAACTAAAGTTACATTTTGATATTGTTGTAACAAAAGAGAAATGTTTAAAGGCTCGAATTTTAAGGGATATGTACAATGACGAAAATAATCGTTTATATTTGATTTTTTTAAAGCCAATATTGAATGATTTGCAAAAAGTAAACAAGTGCTTTAAAGCACCAACACCAACCCAACAAAATTGCTTGCTGATCTAATATTTGCAATAAATTCTTTAAAAAGAAATCGACCTTAGATGTTAAGAGCAACACTGCATGATAATGTAACGTAACATAACTTTAACATCAAGCAAGCTATGTTAGTTCACTTGGTATTCTTCATGTAAAGCAAACAGACGTAATAAAGACTTATAAATATTAACACGGCATTCTACAATTCAGAAGTGGGATGGAAAATATTAACATAAATGATTTCAAAGTAGTTCAATTGAAAAAGTGGCTGTCTTTGTTAAAATTGCCAACAAACGGCACCAAGGCGGAATTGATTGCGCGGCTGAGCAGGATTTCGCCTGAGCAACGTGGATGTGCGCCGGAGCTGGACACGGACGAGGAGCCGGAGGGCAATGCAGAACATGGCGGCGGTGGCGAGCTGTGCGGAACATCAATTCAACAGGAAAGATAGACTGAACTGTTCCAAATGGTTCAGCAGCTACGGGCTGAAAATGAGGCGTGCAAGCAAATTATAAGCGAGTGGCGGCAAATGCAGCAAATGCGCGGGAACAGCAGCCAGAGCAGCGGCGTAAGCTGTAGCGTCAGTGGCAACGCTGTTGCTATCGAGGGTGGCAACGCTAGTGGCGAGGATGGCAGCGGTTGAAGTAGTGCTGATCGTATACCGGTAGAGGGCGTTGGCGACAATGCAGTAGATGGCGGTTGCAGCGCAAACAATATTGAAATAGGTGGCATCACAGGCGTCACAGCTCACACCGATAATAGTGGCGTAAATGCTGCTGTGGAACAGCCGACAATAAGAGATGGAAAATTCTCAACTTAATTGTTGTCGTTGGCGAAAGAAGCTACGATGGACTTTCATGGTGTCACAGGCGTCCAAAATTGGGTTATCCAAGTAAAAAATATTATAAAAATATACAATTTGGACGAGGCGAGCCTGCATATGCAAACTTAAGGGAGAGGCGCAACGCTGGGTGCAGGCAAATCCGACACGCATGCTGGAATCGTTTAATAGTTTGTGCGAGCAGCTTGTCACGGTGTTTGGCAACAAGGCCACAAAGTCGGACATGAGACGAAAATTTCAGGAGCGGACATGGCGTTCGGAAGAAACATTCATCGCATATTATGAAGAGACGATGTTTTTAGCGCAGGAAATCAACGTCGATATAGAGGAATTATTGGAGCAAATAATAGAAGGGATACCGGAAAAAAATATGCGTGATCAAGCACGTATCCAGTGTTTTTCTAGCCCTGAAAAATTGTTGAAGGCTTTTGCAAATATAAGCTTGCAGGAGAGAGAGTCGGATGAGAAGGATTCTGGTGTGTCATATAAACGACGAGATGGCAATAATGAGATGCGCTGTTACAACTGCAATGTAAGAGGCCACATGGTAAAGGATTGCAGGAAACCAAAACGTGAGGCTGGATCGTGTTTCAAATGCGGAGAAATGGGGCATTAATTTGCGCAACGCCCTCAACACAGTGGAGATATGCCAAACAAGTTTGTAAGATGTTTTAAAATATTTTTTCATGCATATCCTAAGCTATTTTTGGTTACAGATTGTCTCATAGACTCGGGTAGTGCGATTTCATTAATTAAAAATTCATTTGTTCCTGGAAATATTGTAAAGTTGCCAGTATTAAAATCCTATTACGGCATAAATAAGAGCCGACTAGAAGTATATGGGAAAATCTTTTGTTACATAATGAAAAAAACAATAAAAATTAATTTTGAGTTAATCGTTGTATCTGAAGAGTCTATGAGTCAAAATGTTGTAGTTGGAAGGGATTTTATGAATGCTTGTGGTTTGGATATTGATACATCTCTCGTAAATGTGATTGTTGCGGAAAATACTGAAAAGTCTGTAATTATGCAAACTGAAAATGTAAGAAAGGATGAAGTGAATATAGGCGATAATGTGCTGCATTTGTACGAAAATAGAGAAAGTTTTATGAGCAGTTCATTATGTGAGGATACGGTGATGTTAAATGAAAGTGCGATTCTAAATAAAGTCAAATGCAGAGATAATGGGTTAGGTAAAGAGGATAGTGTTATGAGCTATGTGTCGGATGATGAGAATAGTGTTATGGGTAATTTGTTAGGTAAAGAGCATGGTGTTATGAATGGTGTGTTAAGTAAAGAAAATAGTGCTATGAGTGATATGTTAAGGAAAGGGAAGAGTGTTATGAATAATGTGTTAAGTGAAAAATATAGGGGTATGGAACAACAATTAGATAAAAACCTTGACGTAGGGCAAGGTAATTTAAATGAGGAATAGGACACAAGTTTTGAGAAAGATATGCTATGCATTAATTTGGTTGAAGAAGGAATTGAGTATAGTTTAGGGAAAAAGGTGGATCACCGAACTAGATTTAAATTTGATAGAATGTTTAAGAAAGTGTATGTTGAAGCTGAAAGGCCAAGCGAGCCATTAACAAAGTATGAAATGAAATTATGTGTAGAAAAGTCAAAAGCGTTTAGCTGTGCACCAAGGAGACTGTCCTACACCGAAAAAGAAAAGTTACAAAAAATGTTAGACGCATATTTAGAAGAAGGAATTATAAAGCACAGTGATTCAGAATATGCTTCACCAATTGTCTTGGTGAAAAAGAAAATGGGAGACTTGCGGTTATGCATTGACTATAGGAAATTGAATAAAGTATTAGTTAAGGATAACTATCCGTTACCTCTGATCGACGATTTATTAGATAAATTAGTTAATAAGAATGTATTTTCAAAACTGGATTTGAAGAATGGATATTTTCATGTGAAAATTAGCGAAGAGTCTTTTAAATATACATCTTTTGTCACACCGCTGGGACAGTTCGAGTTTATGAAAATGCCTATGGGATTAAAGAATTCACCAGCAGTGTTTCAAAGGTTTATCAATAAAATATTTGCCGATTTAATAAAAGAAGATAAAGTGATAGTGTATATGGATGACATAATGGTGGCAAGTACGGATATAGAAGATCATTTAAAAACATTAAATGAAGTGTTAACTGAAGTGTGACTTGACAAGTGTGAATTTATGCAGGATGGTATTAAATATTTAGGATTTTGTATTACGAATGAAGGTATTAGAGCGGACGACAAGGGATTAGAATCAGTAAAGAATTTTCCAATACCGGACAAAACACAAACTGTGCAGAGATTTTTGGGGCTATGTTAATTTTTTAGAAGATTTATTAAAGATTTTTCAATCATTGCGAAGCCATTATAAGATTTATTAAAGAAAGAGAAACAGTTTGTATGTGGGGAAAACGAATTAGAATGTTTTAATGTTATGAAGGAAAAACTTATGCAATCACCTGTAATAGCGATTTATGATCATAGGGATGAAGTTGAGTTACATTGTGATGCTAGTGCAATGGGTTTTGGTGCAGTGTTGATGCAAAAGAAAAAAGATAGCAAGATGCATCCTATATTTTATTTTTCAAAAAGGACGTCTGAGACTGAGGCAAAGTTACATAGTTTTGAGCTCGAAGCGTTGGCGATTATATATGCGCTTCGTAGGTTTAGGATTTATTTGCAAGGAAGAAAGTTTAGGATTATAACTGACTGTAATTCGTTAGCGTTAACGCTTAACAAGGTAGAATTAAATCCTAGAATAGCGCGGTGGGCATTAGAGTTGAAAAATTATGATTATGAATTAATTCATAGAGCAGGGGACAAAATGAAGCATGTCGATGCCCTGAGTCGAAGCACAAATATTATGATAATAGAAACAAATAGTTTCGAAGATAATTTAGTTATATGTCAGGCGAAAGATCCAAAGATAACAGATATTAAAAAATTATTAGAGAAGAACGAACATTAATGGTTTGAAATGAGGAATGGTATTGTGTATAGGAAAGCGGAGAATAATAGATTGTTATTTTATGTGCCGGAGGATATGAAAGAAAGTGTAATGCATAAATACCACAATGAGCTCGGACATATAGGAAGGGATAAAATGATTGATACTATTACAAAGAGTTATTGGTTTGCAAACATGAAGGAAAAAAGTACAAATCATATTGAAAATTTTTTAAAATGTGTGGCTTTTTCGCCTAAGTCAGGAAAGCAAGAAGGATTTCTAAGGAGTATACCTAAAGGCGATAAACCATTTGAGTTATTACATATTGATCATTATGAACCAGTAGCGGCAGGAAGAGCGAATAAGCATATTTTAGTGATAGTTGATGGATTCACAAAATTTGTCAGGTTGTATACAACAAAAACAACATCAGCAAAAGAAGTAATAAAATCACTAGAAGATTATTTTAGAGCGTACAGCAGACCCAAATGCATAATATCTGATAGAGGTAGTTGTTATACGTCAAATGAATTTGAGGTATTTTTAGAGGAATGTAATATTAAACACATAAAAATAGCAACAGGATCGCCGCAAGCAAATGGACAGGTAGAAAGAATAAATAGGACGTTAGGACCGATGATTGCAAAATTGATAGATTTAGAGAAAGGTATTCATTGGGATTCCACGATACAGCGAGTTGAATATGCAATTAACAATACTATTAATAGGAGCATTAAGCATTGTCCGAGTATAATGTTGTTTGGAGTAGAGCAGGAGGGAGAAATTGTGGATGAATTAAGGGAACGATTAGAAGAGGAAGATAAACCAAGTAAAAGTAGAAACTTGGAAGAGATTAGAAAGGAAGTTGAAGAGAATCAGAAAAGAGCACAGCTTTCTAATGAAAAATACTGTGATAAGAGTAAGAAGAAACCAAGCGAATATAGAGTAGGCGATTTTATCATGGTAAAGAATTTTGATAGTACGGTTGGAGTATCCAAGAAGTTAATACCAAGAAACAAGGGGCGCTACGTCATTGATAAAGTTTTAAGAAATTATAGATTTTTAAATAAGGATGTGGAAGGTTTTCAGATTTGGCGTAATCCGTATCAAGGAGTGTGGAGTATGGAAATCATAGATGAGTGCAATTTGCTAATACACTAAGCATTACTTTAAGTCATTATCTTTTAAAATTGTTATAAGTTATTTCATATTTATAAGCCTACTGAATTTATTTAACTAATAGATAAGAAATAAAAGTAGTGAAATGTTGTAACTGTTTCAGATCAGGAGATCCAGTTGTCAGGATTGGCCGAGCTGTAGTAGGGCGACTGCCCTCAGCCCAGCTGTTAAGCGATACTATCGAGTTAGCTGTTAAGTATAGATATCAATCATAGATGTTAAGAGCAACACTGCATGATAATTTAGGGTATTCAGTAGCTATACTATGTGCGTAAAGTGTTATATATAATACAGTGTAGCTAGTGAGTGCACTTTTTACGTTTCTTTTGTCGTATTTGTGCTAAGTCAGCTGTTTGCCAGTCCGATGACAATACAATCGAAAGTTAAATTGAATTCAGCAATTGATAAGCTGAAAGTAATAAAATAAAAGAAAAAAGTTGTTGTTTTCATAAATAATAATTGAAAAACTTTCTTTATTATTCAGAAAATAAATGTTTTTTTATTTATATCAACACTTAAGCATTCTTATATTTTACTTCTAGCTCTAATTTTTGCATTCTATCCTCTTTTCCCAGCTGCAAATTTTTGAATTGAAAATCATTTCGTATTTTTTTTTCCTTTATATTTATTCTTTTTTGTTCCAGCTTCTGTTTTTCATGTTCCAAATGTAATAAATGTTCGTGTTTTTCCTTCACCATACTGATTTTTGTTTCTTCCCAACCAAATTTTTTTTCTTCCAATACCAAATGCTCGCTTATCCACATCCAAATCAAACATATCAGAACAAGCTATTGTGTCATATTCCATGACGGCAATTTTTCTTTTTTTTTAAATATATCCGTCAGCATTTCATAGTTGGGACATATCTTGTTAACTTTTTCTGAAACAAATCATTTGTATTGCAAATATGGTACTTTGCTGACGCCATCGTCATCTTCAACGCCAGCGCCTGTTGACTCAAGAAATGCATTTGCCTTAACTTACAGTGCCTTAAGGTGTCGCATTTTGCTTCTAGCCAAATTCCACTTGGTATCTATCTTCAATTCATCAAGCATTTTGCTATAATAAGCTCTTGCCGGTGGTTTCAATGATATAAAAAAACATATTTGTATACATATGTACTATGTACAAAGCATTTTTACGTGCAATCTTACCTCAAAATTCGTATGCGATTGAACAAACACAATCATTTTCCACACATCATCTTCGCACCAGCGTTTTATTTCATTCTCCCGCACTCTTTTTGCTTTTGTCGTTTCTGCCACTGTTAAAAACATCAGTTTAGTCTTTTAAATTAATAAATAATAAAATTTACTTACTTTTACAACCAAAACTCGCCTAGTGTGACCTAATTTCACTAATTCAATTATCTCGAAAGCAGCTGTTTTTGTAAATAGTCTGGCAACCACTCAATAACACATATAGTACAATAGTAGCAAACATACCCAGAGGCATGTTTGCTGTGTTAAAAATGCTTCTGTGTGTTTGTTGTAAAGCAGCGATGTCCAAACTCACACAATGAAAGAGTTGCGCTTGTGTGCGAAGCAGCGAAACACGAAGGCAACGTGAAACATTTTTTTGCAATGCAGCATAGCGAATGACTGCGCGTTTGACTTTTGAGCTTCAGCCGAACACATGAGTCGAGAGAGCAAATGCAGCCGAACACGCGCATCGTAAGAGAACAAGCTGCCGAGCGTTCTATTTATAGAACACACATATTCTCTCTCCCTATACATGTGTCGGCTGCTACGCCGGCAGAATTTTTCTTGCCAACCACGCGTGGCTGCCTTTTCAAACTTTGGACATCGCTGTTGTAAAGCTTTCATATAACACTTTAGTACTTTACGCACATAGCATAGCTAATGAATTCCCTAAATCATGATGAAATAAGTATAAGGTGGTCTCGTCGGCAGCCGACGCTAGCACGATTAAAGCCCTTAGCTTCAGTGCGTTCGTGCTTGTTGAACAGAAAGGTTGTGTGCGGACGATTTTTTTTCTGAGCACTTAACCCTTAAGCGAACACAAAAAATTTAGCTACTGCAAATTTTGCCGCAAGCATGCACTGGGTGTGAAGTTTATTCATGCACCGAAATGTGTTGTGAAGCGAAAAAACAACGACTTATTGCTAATTCAAAATTATTAAAAATAAAACTGTAAAAACTAACTTCACCGCTTTGCTTTATATTGGGCTATTTTAATCCCCGGGGACCAGCTAAGGGTTAATCAACACAATATTCAACCGTCTCATTCACACTCACTGTAAAGTGTGCGTTTCACTCGCACTTACTGCTAGCATACGCTAAGGCTGTGCTTTTGCCGACGAGACCACCTCATACTTATTCCATCATGCCCTAAATGTAAGTTCAGTTGGTTTTCTGCATGTAAAGCGAACAGACTTAATAAAGACTTATAAATATTAACACGGCATTCTACAATATTTTGAAAAAGATAGACGTTTTTTATGTGGATAAAATTTTGTGTTCTAAAAAGCAAGACATTGGCGAAGTTTTAGAATTCCTAAAAGTGGAAAAAATCGCAGAAATTGAACAGCAATACCAAAATATTCACCTTATTAAGTGGGAGAACGTCAACAAAAAAAATAAGTTTTGGGGAGAAGTCAACTTCAACACCGATTCTGGTGGCAACCGCAGGTTTAATGAGCTGGCGGCCGTTGCCCTTCAATTATTGTCCTTGCCGTGGGCAAACGCGGAAATCGAGCGAGTTTTCAGTCAGCTGAATATAGTCAAGTCCAAATTAAGGAACTCTAAGAACCTCAGCACGACGAAAAGCAATTATGCATAAGGTAAAGTTTTATTGCCAGTGATATTACAGGATATTACTTATTTGTATTAAAATCTACAGATATGGCTTGCGAAGAACTGGAAAAATCTGCTTTAACTACGAAGTACCTCATAAGTATCTTCGCATGATTGGTACGACCAAAGACCTTTGAATATCAAGATGTTGCAATTGCCACAGAGCTAGAAGAGTTACTGAAAGTGCTTTAAATTTCTGTCCGGCGTGTTCAACAATAATGTAATAAAAAATATATAAGACAATTTTTTAGCTGTTTTTTTGGCTTCATAAGAAAAATTAAAAAAAAAAAAAATTACCCTTGTCTTCAAGTTAGAAATAGCTTTTTTTTTTAGAAAAATTCTTTTTTTTAAGCTTTTTTTTGGCTTTATAAGGAAAATTTTTAAAAATTTTTACCCTTGTCTTCTAGTTAGAAATAGCTTTTTTTTTTAGAAAAATTCTTGGCAGCACAGTTTGACGCAAGCCAGACATTCAATACTCTCTCGCTCTCTTTCGTACTCATTTTTGTTCCACACTTTTTAAGGCGAAAAAGAGAGCGAGTGCGGCTACCTATATAAGTAAACCTTAAGTATACCTTGTATTCAGTGCTGCCAGGTTTTGAGCGCCCACAGAAGCTAGATTCTGGGAAAAAATTAGCTAAAATAAGATAAAATTATGCTAAAAAGTAAGGTATATCCAAATGCAAGAAAAGACATACAAATGATTAGGTTTTTATTTAAATTAAATAAGTTAAGAAGTCTTCCAATTCTGAATTTTCAATATCATTTAAGTATTTATCGTTTGTTTTAATTTTACTATTATATTTTTGTGGCAAGTTGTAGCTGTGGAAACATTCACCATGTCTGCGCATTCTATATCTGTGAAAAATAATTTCTATAATTATAAAATGAACAATAATAATATTGCATTTGAATTGCATTTTGTTGCGCAATTTGCTTTTGACAATATTTATTTGACTAAATACGCATTCCACTTCCGCATTTGACCAAGGAAATGATAGCATTTGAATGGCAAAACGAGCAAGCGACTCAAAGGGATAATTGCTCCCTGCGTCTTTAAAACGAGTACCTCTACCCAAAATTCTACGGTGTCATTTATGTTTTCCCATTATTAGATGAATCTTATCAATCTTTGATTTTAATTCATCAATGTTAGATATATTGAAATATTTTTAAAAATTCAAATATATATTTTTGGGGTGCAGCATATTGCCAACTGCAAAAATGTTTATTGTTATACTCGTTACCGAAGTTCAAGAGTATATTGGGTTTGTGCAATGTCCGTCATGATGTCCGTCCGTCCGTGCGTCTGTATGTTCGCAACTTTTTTCCACACCCTTCAAGCTAGGGACTTGAAACTTTCCAATTCTCTTTATCTATAAGATAGTAAATTAAAGTGTCAAGATGGGGGTTTTACGATAACTGGGGGGCTGGCAAATCGATAAATTCGATAACTCAAAACCGATAAGTCCACATATTTCGCACACCCTTACAGCTAGAACTACCAAATTTGGTAAGCAGATAGCTACTAGCAACCCCCAAAAAACTGCATCAAAAACTTTGGAGCCACGCCCACCCATTCCGCCCCCAGCCCCCCCGCAAATTTATGTAAAAATAGCCCATATCTCCCACAGTTTTTGAGCTATAGCCACCAAATTTGGTGCCAAGATAGGTGATGATGACCCCCCAAAAACTGCATCAAATGTTTGGATGCCACGCCCACCAGTACTGCCCTAGCCGCCAACATCCGCCCCAACGCTTCATCAAAAACGGGAATGCGTGTATCTTCCAGAGTTGTGGAGACAGAGCCACCAAACTTGGTAGGAAGATAGCTGGCAGCGACCCCAAAAAATCTGCATCAAAGTTTTGGAGCCACACCAACCCATTCCGCCCCCCTTTCCCCATTTTTTACAAACTTCGAGCTAGAGTCACCAAATTTAGTATGAAGATAGCAATTGAAATTCCCCAAAGATCTACAGGAAAAATTTGGATGCCACACTCACCCATACCACCCCCAGCCCCCCTTTCCCCACCTTTTACAAGCTTTGAGCGAGAGTCACCAAATTTGGTATGAAGATAGCAATTGACATAGCAATACATAAGGGTAATCACCCAGTCAAATAGAGACACTGCACCAGCCACACTCGTGCCCGGCACGTCCTTTGCCAGCATTATGCGTAGACAGCAGCAGCCACAGCCACAGGACGCAAATGTCCCATCCACCTCCAGCCAAACATCGTCCAGAATGGACCAACTTGAGGCCATGATGGAGAAGCTTATGGACCAGTTTTCAGCAATGACCAGCCTCCTAACGTCACTGATCGCAAAACAATGCAAATAAGTCTCCATATAGTCCTATGGAATGCGAACGGCCTGTGCAACAGCAGGTCAGAGGTAGAACTCTACCTTAAAACAAACAAAGTGGACATTCTTCTAGCTTCTGAGACCCATTTCTCCCAAAGATCACACTTTTCAATTTCAGGTTACGACGTGATAGCAGCCAACCACCCTAACGGCACTGCCAGAGGAGGAGCGGCCATCATCATTAAAAGCGGCATTAAATTTATTGAGCTACCGGCATTCCAGCAACAGTGGGCTCAGTGTGCAAAGGTTAGAGTATCGGGTCCGTGTGGAGACTTGACCATCGCGGCTGCGTACTGTCCACCTCGACACATTATTGAGCAAAGACAGTTCCAAGAGATGTTGGACAGCCTTGGCCCTAAGTTTATAATAGGTGGCGACTTTAATGCCAAGCACATCTGGTGGGGATCCAGGCTCAATAACCGCAAAGGCAAAGCGCTGTACAATTGCATCATGGAGAAACACCTGGAATGCCATACATCAGGTGAGCCGACGTACTGGCCCACCGACAGCTATAGGGTTCCGGATGTGCTCGACTTTGCCATATCAAAAGGCATAGCCAGGCACAAAATCACCAGCTCAACTGCCAATGATCTCTACTCCGATCACAGCGCTGTCACAATCTGGGTTAACTCACCGGCAGATACAAAGGCGAAAACTAACAGGCTTGTCAAGCAAAACACCAATCTCGAGAGGTACCAAAGATGGCTGGAGCATAAACTGGATCCTGAGGTTATCATCGAAAACGGCGACGACCTGGACAACGCCGTAGAGGAACTAAATATGGAAATCCACAACGCCGCCCGCTATGCCACCCCTGCTCAGAGACCGCGAAACACAGTGCCACACAGAGACAAGCATCTCTGGTCTCCTAATGTTGCTGCCATAGTTGCTGAGAAGAGGCGTCTACGGCGAGTATGGCACATTTCTCGTAACCCGCGCGACAAGACGGAGTACAACAGAGCAGCCAAGGCCTTGAAGGAGCTGCTCCAGAACCTGAGGAGAGAGTCCCTTGAGCAGTACCTGCTACAAGTGGAACCATGCCAACCCGACCACAACTTATGGCAAATCACCAAGGGGATCAAGAAACCCGCAAGGAGAGTGGAACCTGTAAAGGATGTATCCGGTTCCTGGTGCAGAACCGAAAAAGAAAGGGCCTTAGCATTCGCCGAACACCTCTACTGCTCTTTCTCCCCCTTCACAAGGTGCTCTCCAGAAGACGAGGAAGACACTATCCGTTCCCTAGATATACCCCTCCAAATGTCTCTTCCCATCCCGGAGATAGAATATGACGAACTCCTTGGCGAAATTAAGCAGCTCAAGTCCTCTTAATCGCCTGGATATGACGGTATCGACGTCCCAGCCATTAAAGCTCTACCGCCAAAGGGGACTTCCCTTCTCCTCAAAATCGCCAACAAATGCTTCCAGCTAGGACATTTTCCCACCCAGTAGAAATGCGCCGAGGTGATACTGATCCGAAAACCTGGGAAACCTGCAGCCAATCTTGCCTCCTATCGCCCGATTAGCCTATTGGCCTTACTCTCCAAAGTAGTTGAGAGACTACTTTTGCGTAGAGTTCGACCAATACTGGAAGAGGCCGGTTTGATTCCACATCACCAGTTTGGCTTCAGGGAGCTGCATGGCACACCGGAACAGTGCCATAGGATCGTTCACAAAATTCTGGAAGCTCTTGAGGAAAAGGAATACTGCTCGGCCGTCTTCCTTGATGTCAGGCAAGCTTTCGACAGGGTTTGGCATACAGGATTGCTCTACAAGCTGAAGCTAGCGCTACCAGCCCCTCTCTATCTGCTGCTCAGATCTTACCTAACTGGTAGATCTTTCTACGTTAAATGCGGCGAGGAGAGCTCAGCAATAAGAGAAGTCAGAGCTGGAGTCCCACAGGGAAGTGTCCTGGGCCCGACGCTATACACAATGTATACAGCAGATATGCCAACCATCAGCGACCCTAGAATGCTCACTGCCACTTACGCCGATGACACCGCCTTTTTAGCCAATGATAAGTCCCCAATCGTGGCGTCCAGCATAATCCAAAATCAGCTGGACCGCTTAAACACATGGCTAAGACGGTGGAATATTGTAGTCAACCCAGATAAATCCACACACACTACGTTTGCCCTGAGAAGAGGAGACTGCCCTGCCGTCAGCCTGGATGGCGCTGCCATACCCAGCAGCGTTACTGCAAAGTACCTAGGCCTGGTATTGGACAGGCGTTTAACCTGGAGTAGTCATCTCACACAAAGACGTTCCCAGTTGAACGCGAGGTTTCGCAAGCATCTGTGGCTGCTAGATAGAAGGTCCACCATCAAACTAAGGGTCAAACTCGTCATTTATAGAGCCATACTAAAACCTATGTGGACGTATGGCATAGCACTCTGGGGCACTGCAAAGAGTAACAACAGGGAAAGAATCCAAGTCTTCCAAAACAAGGTTCTGCGCATTATTTCTGAGGCGCACCCATATCATACAAACGCAGAAATTCACCAAGAACTAGAAGTCCCTCGCATAAGCCAGGAGGTGGCTAGGCTCACGAAGGTATATCTGGACAGGCTGGACAACCATGTCAACCCTCTGGCCATAAACCTGCTGGACAACAGCACAACGACTCGGCGACTGAAGAGGCTACACCCCCTGGATTTGCCACACACATAAAATAAAATTTCAAATCCTCCTCCCTCCTCCCCCACCCCTTTTTTTAAACACCAATAACAACTCCCAAGTCATGGCATAAAACTTATTATACAGAAAAGTCAATGTTATGCAGTACAATTCGCTGATATTCCCCATAGGGACTGATTGCAAATAAAGACTACAAATTAAAAAAAAAAAAAAAAAAAAAAAAGAGACATCAAATTTGGAAGGAAGATAGCTGGTGGCATCCCCATCTGCATCGGAGAATCTTTAAGGTACAGCGTACACCCCTGCCGCATCCGTACACCTTTGATATCAGGCCTGTTTTTACCGGTTTTAATACTGGCAACGAGTATACCGCAGTCGGTTGCGTCCGACTGCAACGTTTCCACTTGTTTTTAGTCTGAAACTGATAAGAAGAATATAATAAATATTGTTATAATCAAATAAATTTCAGCTTATTCTTACATGCATCGCGGAATAATTGTTTATTAATTTCCCATTTTCCCCATTTTTTACAAACTTCGAGCTAGAGTCACCAAATTTAGTATGAATATAGCAATTGAAATTCCCCAAAGATCTACAGAAAAAATTTGGATGCCACACCCACCCATACCACTCCAGCCCCCCTTCCCCATCTTTTACAAGCTTTGAGCTAGAGTCACCCAATTTGATATGAAGATAGCAATTGACATTCCACAAAGTTCTGCATCAAAAATTTGGAAGCCACACCCACCCAATCTGCCCCCAGCCCCCCATTCGCCACCTCTTACAAACTTTGATCTAAAGTCACCAAATTTGGTATGAAGATAGCAATTGACATTTCACATAGATTTGCATCAAAAACTTGGATGCCACGTCCACCCATACCACCCCAGCCCCCCTTTCCCCACCTTTTACAAACTTTGAGCTAGAGTCATCAAATTTGGTATGAAGATAGCAATTGACATTTCACAAAGATCTGCAGCAAAAATTTGGATGCCACACCCACCCAATCAACCCCCAGCCCCCCTTTCCCCACTTTTACATACTTTGAGCTAGAGTCATCAAATTTGGAAGGAAGATAGCTGGTGGCATCCCCATCTGCATCGGAGAATCTTTAAGGTAATAATCAAATAAATTTCAGCTTATTCTTACATGCATCGCGGAATAATTGTTTATTAATTATTGTAGGCATTTTTGCAACATTGACTTCTTTTCACTTTTCACTTCGCAATTCCAAAGTGAAAAAATCGTGCATGCATCAGCCCACATATCGATGACACTATCGATTAGAATACCAATTCACGATCATATTGATTAAGTTAACGTTACAATCGACTGTAAAAGAACAAGCTCCGATATTTAAGCTGTGAAACACTTTAAATTTATAAAATATTCCTTTCAAGTCACGAATATAATTTAATGCTAGAATATGCTATATCAACTTTGAAAAATGCTAGATTTATAGCTATAAACTATTTTAAAATTTTATAAGCTATTCTATGTTCAAATATGTAAGATCTAGACTGAAATAAGCTAACCTGGCAACACTGCTTGTATTTAACCTTAAATAAGAACGAAAGAGAGCGAGAGAGTAACAAATTTCACAAGGCAAAACGCAAAAAATTCGTCCACGGAGATGCGTCGCTCACAACGTTCGACACGAGACTGAAATATAGGGCGAAAGCAAGGTATACGTAATATTATTAAGTATGACTTGGGCTCAGTGTTCGATAAGTTCATGCAAGGCATACTTAATTAGGTAGTCTAGCTCTTTTGCTCGCCCTCTTTTTCTGTTGCCTTACGATTCAGTCTTGTTGCGAACGTTGTGAGCGACGCATATACGCGGACGATGGTTTTGCGTTTTAACCTAAAAAATGCATTACGCTTTGGCTCTCACTCGCGCTAAATTATTTAACTTGTCTGTTGAATCAACTGTGTTTCCTGATATATGGAAGGAATCCCTTATAATTCCACTCCATAAAAATTCTTCAAAGTCAAACGTTAACAAGTAAGAAGGCTCTAGTCGGGAGAGCCCGACTAGAAGATACCCTGAACCCAGTTGCAATAAATAAATTAAATTTATATAAGACTTTGGTATACTGACCAAACTTTAACCGATTAAATTCGATATCTCCGATGTTTCATAACCGATTTGGACGAAATTTTCAGAAAAGTTCTATCGTTACCCATTATTTCAACACTCATTTTTTTATTTTCCAAATTCGATATTTTTTTGTAATCGATTCCATGTGTACATCGAAAACCAGAATAGTTATCGATAATTTGAAGCAAACTTAATCTGCTTATGGTATAGGAGAACTTATATACAAAATCTGAAGTCTCTAGCTCTTGTAGTCTCTGAGATCCACGCGTTCATACAGACGGACAGACGGACATGGCTAAATCGACTCGGCTGTTGATGCTGATCAAGAACATATATACTTTATGGGGTCGGAGATGCTTCCTTCTGCCTGTTACATACTTTTGCACAAAACCGTTATACCCTTTTTTACGCATTTTATGGGTTAAGGGTATACAAATGGCAATAGTTGAGATATTCAAAAATATTTTCGCATGTGTTTAATGCGTTTTATCAACAATATTTTTATGGTGAAAGACAAGATTTGAAGGCAAGTCTTACGAATTATTTATAGAAAACAGTGCAACCCGAACGTGACAAAAAATGGAAGTCATGTTTGAGATCATCTTGTCAAATGCAAAAGTTTGCGAAATGTGGCGAGTAATTTGGAAGAAAATACTTTTAAACCTTAATAAATTAATGTAGTTTTCCATGTTTGAAATCACTTTGGTATGTTACTATCATTTTATTTATTTTACTTGTTTGATTAGTAATTTGTAACGTGACATCGCGAACGTGATAAGATTTCCTTTTAGTTTGTGACTGCATCTTTTCATCAAATTTTATTTAGGAAAACAAAAAATATGACTTCTCAACTTAGAAATATGATAAAGATAATAATAATAAGGAATACATGTTGAATTAGCGATAAAATATTAGGAAATATTATATTTTTTGAATATGCTGTTTTAGCAACTAAAATTTGTTAAAAATGAAAAAAACTTATATATGTCACATTCTGAGCAAATATTTAAATTTGCTGTAAAATGATTATATTTTTTCAATTCACCTATTTATTTAACAATATAAAAGAAAACATCATTTGCTTATCAACTTTTAATTTTTTCGTCGCGGTGGACCTTTTTCTGGAAATGCCCATATATAGTTAGTTATAAGGTTTATATGTTTCAATAAATAATTATTTTAGAAAAGTTACCTAATAAAAATTAAAATCATTCATTTCGTTTATTTATTTTTAATTTTAGACAGCGCTGAGTATCTGATCAAAATTAACAAAAACAACTTTAAGCCTCCAGTTAGCGAACACGTCAAGGATATCGTGCGTCGAAATTTTACTAGTGAAATTGAATTTTATCTGTTCTGCCGCCAGCGACTACATAAACAATACCTGGCCGCCCATTTGCCGCAGAGAATTATAACAGCGCATCCGGTGGCATTGAAGGGAAACTAAAATGCCCCTTCAAATTGTAATCAGTTTTGTAAAATACCTTTGAACTGTAGCCAGTTGCGCTACCTTCACTTTTTATTTAAGACATTAAGAAGTTATGATAAATGTGATATGTGATAATGTAATACATGACGTTACCTCAGCAAATACCCCGACAAAAGCTTATCAATGGACTGAGGAATGCTGATTCATCACAAATACAACAGCAATCCAAATATCAATTTATCACATATGACATTTATCATAGCTTCTGAACACCCTTATTGTTAAGATAGTAATTATAAAAAATTAGTTGGAGTTGTGATGACCTTAAGGTTACTGTTGGAATTCTGTTTTTAAATGTCTAATTTTAAATAATATTGAGAATTTTAAGTTCATAAACTTTTAAATTAATAAACGCTATATTAAGTTATTTACAAACGTCTTTGTTCAATTTCAGGAAATAACAAGTAAGAAGGTTTAAGTCAAAAAACTCGACACCATAAATCCTAGGCTTAAGACGTACATTCATTCTTTTTAGTAAGAAACTGACTGCACTTGATCAACAAAAATGTATTCATATAGAGTGTTCACTGGGCGATACCTTGAACCCACGATGCAAAGACTAACAGATGAGGCATTGCGCACGTCCGCTATGTTTCTTTTTATCAGCTGATCGTTTTTTACGTCACTGTTCTTTGTTTACATTTGGGGTATTCACTTGTCCTCGTAAAATCGTAATGCGTAATTTTGCGACACACGAGCTAATGAGCACCATTTTTTGTTTGACAGTAATTGTCGCCGCAAAACAGCTGTTTTGACCAGCTGGTATTGATGTTTTAACATCTATACGCGCGGTAGCGTGACTATTAAAAGTCACACACTATCAAACTTCTCTGCCGTTACTCACATGCATAGCTCGCTGCGTTATTTCGCCGCTGTAACTCGCTGCTGTAACTCACACAGATAGGCAGTCCAAAATTTAAATAGTATGTGGTTGTTGTACAACAATTGTCTCTGCTTGCAAACGAATATTATGGTATTGGTGTTGCGGCAGAGAAAAGTGGTCGCAAAAGACGAAGTCTCGCTCGTGAATTAACGAACGCTGTGTCTGTTGCTTTGCATTCGCTTTGTTTTGTTTGTGCTTAGAACCAGAGAAGCAGCCGACTGAGGCGGTCGAGTCACGCGGTTCTGCTGTTTATGTTATGCCAACAAACAACCACAAAATAAAATACTATTACGTACAAGCTTATTAATTTGTAGGTGAAGGGTTTCTGGGTTGGCAATCTATATATATAAAAGAGTTTGTCCTGATGATAATGGAAGAGCCACAGCCCAAACGAAAAGAGCTAGAAGGCTGAAATTTTCACACAATTTTCCATGCAGGTAGTAAGTGAGCACCAAGAAGGGAATTTTTATTTGGACTACTTCCTCCCATACGATTTGGAGCACTTTTTACCCATTTTAAAAAACAAATTACAATTACAACAAGTACCCATTCCACTACTGTCGCCTGATTGTCGCACAAGCTGAGAGTTTGATCGCGAGCGAGAATACAAAAACAAAACAAATGCGCAGTGACGCCTTCGCGTCGCACAAGCAAAGTCATAAAAAAAGGTTCTTACACTTGCAAAACAGAAACGGATTTCCGCTTCTTAATGAATAAGTGCATACACAATTAAGTGAACAATGCGCTTGAAAATAATTTTCATAATTTTATGTACATGTATCACTTCGCACAGTGCACATTTTTTTTTTCAAATTTGTGTGCCTTTGACAATTGATTTACGACCCAAGTAGCGTTTGTTGTTGTTGTAAGTGTTGTTGTTGGGCCCGCACTGCTACTTTTTGTTGGTGTCATTGTTTAAAAAAAAAAAACAACAACAACATAACAAAACTTGGTGCGTCTATAAAAATTTCCCACACCAGAATATGTTATGGGGGTGGATTCGCGTACTTGCTGCTTATATAAGGCGCAATATCTCAATGTCCGGTTAAATTTTCGTTTAGCTAACTGCCGCATTATTTTGCTGGTCGAGTTAAAACAATTTGGTTTTCTCAAAGCCAAAATAACCTTGCATCGATAAGTAACTATCGCCTTAACAGCGTTGCCACATATATACACTGCGTTGCCATTTATAGCGAGCGGCTCAGCTGTTTTTTGTTTTTGTTTTGGTTGGTGACTGGCAAATTTTGCATATTTTAAATATTTAAAATATAAAATTAAAATGAACACGCCTGAATGCAAACGGTTCCGTGGGAAAAACTTTTCGCTTTCTGAGGAGCGCGAAACTTATAGCACTGGCGGCGGCATAGCCAGCAATCATGATGGTACGTATTTATTTAAAATGTAATCTTGAAAAAATTTTAAAATAATTTCTTAAATTTTAGCAATATTTATTGAAAAAATATCAGATGCAAGCATGCTTGAAGTTATTGATGTTGATGTCGATGGGGCTAATGTCGTTCATGAAGCAGGTGGCAGTTCAGATCGACAAACGGAAGTCGGCAGCCCAGCATCATTTGCGTTCTGGAATCCAGCAAAGCTTAAAGAAAAGAAGTCGGCGAAGCTAACTGTTTGCGGACAAAAGAAATCTCGAGTTATTTACTCTTGGCTCTGTTTCGTCAAATTGCGTCTCCGTTGCATGGATGTAAAAAACTCTGTTATGCGATGCTATTTTGCTTTAATAACAAAATAAATATACAATTCAAGGGACAGCTGTTTGCTTTATCGATGATTCTTATCGATATATCGTGAATTCAACGCGCTTTAAATTTTAACCGAGACCCAGCCTTCCGGTTAGTTTGTTTCTCATATACTCCTAACCGAACATTGAGAGACTCAAGTTCGACTAAACTTAGAATAAGTTGACTAACCGGACATTGAGATATTGGGCCTAACTTAGACAAAACGTAACACACTAACATTATTGATATATTATTGATATACAATTTCGAATAAGCAAAGGGCGTTCACATAAGCGCGCGTGTTGCTCTTATGATAATCAGATAATTTGAAATCTCGCTCCGATCATGCTCCTTTGTTGTTGCTCATTTACGTTCACCCTCTATTTTATGTGCGCGCTTTGCATGTCAATCGTAAGGTTTAATAACCCTACCTCCTCCGCACACACACTAAATTAAAGCTAAAGGCAATATACAATTCACTTAACTGCAGCCTCTTAGATATGTTTTGCATTGATTCAGTGCGTGCGAAGAAGGTAGCGATACTACGCTCTTTGTTTGACTTGCAGAGCGCGCGCATACATAAGAGAGTTAGTCGAAATAGCCAACAACGAAGGCGCATGATCGGAGCGAGATTTAAAAATAATTTGTCATCTAGCGCCGAACATGAAGAGCGATGCGCGAGCGAATCTGAAAACAAGTAAGAAGGTTTTAGTCGAGAAATCCCGACTAAAAGATACCCTGAACCCGTGTATTAAAATGACTTGCAGAAGTGAGTTTTTCTTGACTTTAACTTTAATATAAAATATCTCCAGTGTTTCTTAACCGATTTTTATCAAATTTTCACAGAAGTTATAAAGTTAACCATAGTTTCAACTTCTATTTTTATATTTTCTTAATTCGAGATTTTTTTGTTATCGATTCCATATGTGTATCGGAAACCAGAATAGTTACCGATAGTTTGAAAGTAGTTATGTTCCACATTTGAAGTCTCTAGCTCTTATAGTGCATATGTACATACGGATGGACGGACGGACGGACGGACAGAAGGACAGATGCACATAGCTGTATCGACTCGGCTGTTGATGCTGATCAAGAATATATATACTTTATATGGGGTTGGAGATGCTTCTTTTTGCCTGTTACATACTTTTGCACAAAACAATTATACCCTTTTTTTACCCATTTCAGGGTATAAATATAGCTGTGAATGCAAAAGATTTGTTGTTGCTGTTTTTGTTTATCGTTTCAGGCTTATTATAAGCCGTTGTATGCACACACGAATTTGAAACAACAAGGGAGGACTAAGATAATGCGATTGGCTTAAGAGCATGAAAATGTGATATTGTTTTGTAGATGAGATCAATTCGCATAAATAACTGTAACTTTTTCACTCTCAGGGAATTTAACAATTTTTACTTTAGTGTGCCATTTGCGTATTGCTTCATTTCATTTCTAAACGTGATACACACAAGAATGAACGCACAAAATTATTGGGGTGCTTTGCCTGCTGTGGCCCTGCCACACTATTATATGCAGCCGCTGCAGCCACAGATTCAGCAGCTGTATCAGCAGCTGCCGCAACAGAATTTTCAACCGCAGCCGTTTCAGCCGCTGCAGTTTCAGCCGCAGCACCAGCAGCAGCTTCAGCCGCAACAGCTGTTTCAGCCACACCGGCGGCAGCATATACGTCAGACACAAAAACAACAACATTTTAAGAAGGCAAAAGGCCCAACCAAACGATGCTTGCTTGCTTCGCGTCTCGGAACAAGACTGAACGAAAAGCATTGAGCATGAAAGCCTATACCCATACGTTGCTTAAGTGCTTTGTCTCTTCTTCTTCTTTATTTTTGCCAACCATTGTTGCCACATGTTCTTTTTTTATTCCATTAAAAATAAATGCTAACATTTTATGTAATATTATGTTAAAAATAAAGATTACACAATGTATATAGATCTAGTATACTATATCAATATGTTTACAAGCAATAAAATGAAGATCTAACAATTATTTTAAGTATTTTCCATATAATAAAAAAACAGCGACAGCTCTAGAGCACAAAGCATCGAAGCATGTTTTCAATGATTGAACTTATGCTTAGGCGCTTAAGCATTCGTTAAAAAATTAAAACTCAACGAAACCGTGCGTAAGCATCGTTTGGGCAGATACACGTCGTAGCATATGTTGAAACTTTGCCAACTTCGATGCTTTACGCAAGCAAGCATCGTTTGGTTGGGCCTAAAGCTGATCAGCATTAACAGCCGAGTCGATATAGCCATGTCCGTCTGTCCGTCCGTCTGTCCGTCTGTATGAACGCGTGGATCTCAGAGACTACAATAGCTAGAGACTTCAGATTTTGATTACAAGTTCTCCTATACCATGAGCAGAACAAGTTTGCTTCAAATTATCGATAACTATTCTGGTTTCCGATATACACATGGAATCGATTACAAAAAAATATCGAATTTGGAAAATGAAAAAATGAGGGTTGAAATAATGGGTAACAATAGATCTTTTCTGAAAATTTCGTCCAAATCGGTTTAGAAACACCGGAGATATCGAATTTAATCGGTTAAAGTTTGGTCAGTATACCAAAGTCTTATATAAATTTAATATATTTATTGCAACTGGGTTCAGGGTATCTTCTAGTCGGGCTCTCCCGACTAGAGCCTTCTTTCTTGTTTATTTCTAATTTCATTGCTTCGAATTTAGTTTTATTTTGCAATTTATTTTGTTTTTGTTTTTTTCATTATAAAATTTCTTCTTATATTTTATTTAAAACTTTGACTGTGCAGCGGTTTAATGTTTTGTTGCTGGCGCAGTTTTAAATGCTTTAGTTGTTGTTGTTGCTGACGATGCTTTTGTTGTTGCTGTGGCTGACGCTGATGCTGGCACTGGTGTGGCTGAAACTGCTGCTGCTGGTGTAGCTGAAATTGCTTCTGCAGCTGCGGCCGAAACTGCTGCTGCTGCTGATAGAGCTGCTGCTTCAAAAAATCATTGAAAAAATACATGCGAAGAGATTTTTGAAATTTTTATTTAAATCATTATTAGAATTGTTTGAAGTAACTTTTTACGTCAAAACATTTTTTGTTTAAGCCCAGGGAGAAAAGTTTCAAAAGTAGACTTTTACTAAAATTGAAATCTTTCAATGGGCACTTTATGGGTTAAGAAGAGTATTGTATCATTCAAACGGAAATTAAATGACCTTTCCATCGATACCATACTTTCCATAAAGTAAATTTAAGCAATGGGTAGATTTATTTTTAAGTGTAGTGTAAATACTTTTAACTACCTTTGATATGAATTTAGTACAATCAAGGCGCGTACACATAAATACATACGTACTTATGTATGTTATGTTTTGACGATGCCGACGCCGCCGCCGCTTAAAAGGCGACGCTGCTGCTTTAGATACGCCGTTTTGTCTGCCTTTGACGCGCGCTGTAGATGTTATTGTTGCTGTTGGTGTATTTACATATTTATTTATTTACTGATAATTATGCAAAAAATGTTTTGTTTTGCAAACGCACGTACAGCTGTGTTTATAACAATAGAATTGCATCACCTCATAAAATAATATAGACCATAGATGCCCAGCCCATAGCTCTTTGGGCTCACTTTGTTTTTGTAATTGCTCATGAGATAGGAAAGCAATGAGCGTATACATGCACGGCACCAAGTATAGGCAAACAGAACACATGCAAACAATTACTTGTGTATGCACTGCTTAGAACCAAAACCGTTATACTTCCCTTCTTTGTATTGGTCTGTCGACTTGCAAGCAAGCAGAACAACAACACTTTCAATGATTTTGTTTTTGCCTTACCACAATTCGTTGCGATTTTGTTGGTGTCTTGTCTTTGAGTTTGCACTTGCACAAATCGATATTGAGTGTAACCTGCCTTGTTAAAATTATCTCTAACCAAAATAAACATACATACATGTAAATATAGACAATTTGTTGAGTAGTTGTTAAACATGAAAACATTTGTTATAATCTATTATCTATCATTCAAACTCATTAAAAAAGATGAAGCTAAACGAAATGAAATGTTAAAATTTATTTTTATTTGTATTCTCATTATTATTATTAAAAAGAAGAATCATTTGTGAAACTTTTTTTTTTTAATTAATTTAGTGAAATGGTACCTATGTACACTTTTTTTCCAGTGCACAAATTGAAATACAAATAACTGTTCTCTTCTTGGTATTGGTGTTTTTTATGTGTGAGTTTTGGAGTTGCTCAGCCGTATGCTGGCTTTGGGCATCTACATATGATATAGACGAATGCTCCTCCGGTTTGTGTGATTGGTGAAAATAAGTTTTAGAGTAGCCCCAAACTTATTTTCATCAAACCTTAAAGCTTCCATATTATCTGTTCATAAAATATGCCTCCTTGCATCGGACACACATTCCACGTTGTGAGGTGCCATTTTTATAAACACAGCTGTACAAAACAATTATACCCTTTTTTTTTTACCCATTTCATGGTTCAGGGTATAAAAAAATTTAATATTTTACGCATCGATTGCTTTCAAAACAAAGTTTTCTTATATTTTGTAGCAGTAAGATAACAGAGAGAAGAACAAAGAAGAAGAAATATGACTGTTAATGGTACTCACTGCAAGCAGCATGCACAGCTGAGGGAATATATGCATGTCTGCATCACAAAGAGCGGCTTAAAGCTTGATCAGCGCGCGCGTCGCTCTTATGACTGCCGCTAGATATAAAATAATTTGAATGCAATCACGCGTCTTTGTTGTTATTTACGCTCACTCTTTTGTTTATGCGCGCGCTCTGCATGTCAAACATAAATCTTAATATCCCTATCTCCTCCGCACTCACTAAGCTAAGCTTGCCATAACTAAGAGGCTGCAGTTAAGGGAATGGCATTGCCCAATTTGCACCAACCAAACCTAGCTCTTAAGTGCAAGCGTTGTATGTTAGAGCTCGGTGTCTGTTGCTTAGAGGAATAACTGTAATGCTCTTTCCAACATTATGTTTTTGCATACAATGGTAAGAGAATTGGTTATGCATTTTAGTTCATATTTAATGTGAACAAAGAAAGTTAATTTTCGTTTCAGTAAATTTTTTAATATTGTTTATATTAAGTATAATAATAACATCGAAAGTTACTTTTTGAATCAGTGAGTTTTTCAATATTCTGATTTTCGTATAATATTATATATATAGTGACATATTCAATTCTTGCAGAACTTCTATGCCAACCTCCACCCACATAAAATAACAAGAACAATGCACAAGCATTGTCCACTTGAGTAAACATACGTATAATCTTAAGCACGCACAATTATAATTTCGGCTTCTTGTTATAGAACCATAGATAATTAAGTCACACTCAGCATAAGCACGTACATCCGGCGAACAGAATAAACAACACTAAAACTATGCACCCTAAAAAATAACAAAGCTATTAAAATCGATCACGCCACCCGAAAAACAAAACCATTAAAATCGATCACGCCACTTTAAGAATTAGATGAGCAGAGTCCAATGTAATTTGATCCTTGAGCGAAACCCCAGTTTACGACTCCTCAGAATAAATCCACTCCAGAGAGTTGAGCATTAATAATTTAAACAAAGGAATAAGTCGCAGAACGAGGTTTCTTCAAAAATCAAAACGCTAGCATAAGTTGAGTTCTATTTTACATGTTTAACTATAAAGACGCGTTCAATAAAGATATTTTATATTTTTTTAAATAAACGCGACTCCAACGATTTAATTGGCGCAGCCGGTAGGATATCATTCGAAATCGTGAAAGTCGTAGTAACCTAAGGATCAAAAGATCCTTAACTTGTTCAAGTGTCTCGCGAACTAATCGAAGTGATATCCGCATAAGGACCTCGTGATCCTTAAAAACTTTTCTTCGAAAAGAAACAAAATTCACGCAACGCTTAAGTGCAAGAAAAAGAAGGAGAAGAACATTTTTTTAACCAACAAAACTTTTTACACATCAAACATCAAAATAAATAAAAATTCCAAGATGACTTTGAGGCAGGGACCGTAATCATTATAAGTTTTACTTTAAAAATTATTAAATAATGATTATTTTTTATTTATATTCATTTACTCACAAAATATTGATTAATTTTGAGTTATACTTACAACTCAATCAATAATCATTATTTTTTATCAAAAAAATAAAACTCATGAAATAATGATTATTCTTTGAGTTTTATTTTTTGCTCAAAAATAAAACTCAAGTTGTTATTTCGACCTTTTCTTAGGGAATAATCCTAAACATGATATATATTCCTAGTCAATGTATTTTGTTGTTTTTTCTGTAAAAGAGACTGCACTAAAAGAAAATGATTGTATGGCAATTACTTTACGCACAACACAAAATGAGTACAGGTCATAGTGCAGTGATTACTATTAAAATCGTTAATTTAATATGGATAGGTGGACAAAATGGTTCTTTGCACACAACTTTAAGTGCAAACTTCAAATTCAAATGTATATACAAATTTTTTTCAGTGATATTTAAGAGCAACTGAGATTTTTTTTTTAATTTAAAAATGGATTGTTATGGTTTGTCTTGATTTACTGACTAGGAATATATATCATGTTTAGGATTATTCCCTAAGAAAAGGTCGAAATAACAACTTGAGTTTTATTTTTTGAGCAAAAAAATAAAACTCAAAGAATAATCATTATTTCATGAGTTTTAGTTTTTTGATAAAAAATAATGATTATTGATTGAGTTGTAAGTATAACTCAAAATTAATCAATATTTTGTGAGTAAATCTATAAAAATTGAAAAATTTTAAATCATGGTGAAAATGCATAAATGAGCCTTAAAGATGAATATTGGTATATTTCTCGCTGTCCCAAAGATACCATAAGTGAATGATTTATTTATTCAAAAAAAAAAAAATAATCATTATTTGCAGTCCCTGCTTTGAGGATTTTATCAGACGCCAACCTAAGCCAAGCGCTTAACCAAATCAGACAAATACCAAGCTTTGGAGGAGAAACAGAAGACCTAAGTTCTTTCATCAGCAGAATTGAATTCATCATGAAACTATACCCAACTGAGGACGGCAGACAACAAAATGTGTTATTCAGCGCAGTGGAAATGCAGCTACATGGAGACGCCCAAAGGACATCGCTAAGACACATGGCTTCGGATTGGAACACACTAAGAGATATCCTGATCAACACCTACAAAACGCAAACATCATACTATAATAGAATTATTAAGGAAGCTGTACTACACTCAATACGGAGGAAGTATACGTAAGTTCGTCGAAGAAATAGAAACTAAGTCTTTTGTCATTATAAATAAGCTAATAATAGAAGGCAACCAACAAAATACAACACTATATACAAACGCAATGAACAGTACAATAAAAGATGTAATTAGTAAGAAATTGCCTGAACGATTGTAGCTAGCTAGATACGATATAACCACAGTGAACAAATTAAAACAAGTAGCACAGAAAGAAGGAGTTTACGGAGATTACGTATCTGAGAGGTCTAAGAACACAAATAACACAACCTTCAGCAAAACAAACAAAAACAACTATAATTCCAAATATCAAAACCACAACAATTCAGGTTATAGAAACCAACAGAATTTTAATACAAATTTTCAAAATTATAGAAACCCACTGAATTTTAACCCAAATTTTCAAAATTATAGAAACCAAAATCAACCACAAAATACCACAACACATGACCCACAACTATTTAGGGAATTCCAACAAAAACTATATCAAGGTAGAACACAAAACCCAATCAATTACCAACAAAATCCGTTCAGAACAAATGCACCAAATCCACCATTTAAAAGAACACGCCCAGGTTATAGTGAACAGTCAAAAATGGACACATCCGAAAATTTTCATCAAACAGCCTCGGAATCGAAAATAGAACACCGTTCATAAATATAATTATGAACGATATTCCTTTGAAATGCTTAGTAGATACAGGTTCGTCGATAAATTTAATGAGCAAAAATTTCCTTAATTATAAAATATCAAAAGAAAATATTATTTGTCATACAATAAGTGGAAAAGTAACATTAAACGAAAGTATATCGTTAGCACCAAGTAGACTTTGTCCGACCGATCAAAAATTTTACATTCATGATTTCTCAAAGAAATTTGACATCTTATTAGGCCGAACGTTCCTAACAGATTGTAAAGCTAAGATCAACTACGAGGAAGAGTTCATACAACTTGGAGATTTCCAATTCTTATTCAAGTATGATATCGAAGATAAAGGATTAAACGAAAACTTAGAAGAATGTTTAGATCCACCACTAACAAGAGATTTGCATATAGCTTATGCACTGGAAAATGAGTTGTTAGAAAGCAATCAGTTCAGGTTAGAGCATCTCAATGCAGAAGAAAAAAGGGAGTTAACAAAAGTTTTATTTGAATTTAAAGATATCCAGTATAAAGAGGGTGATAATCTGACCTTCACTAATAATATAAAACATACAATTACAACCAAGCATGAAGACCCCATTTACAAAAGACCATATAGGTACGCACAAAGCTTCGACGAAGAAGTAGATAAACAAATAAAAGAAATTATGAAACAAGGTATCATTCGTGAATCAAGTTCACCCTATTGTTCACCAATCTGGATAGTACCCAAGAAAAGTGACGCCTCAGGCATAAAGAAGTTTCGCATAGTCGTAGACTACCGCAGTCTCAACGAGGTAACCATCAGTGACAAATATCCTATACCTTTAATGGACGAAATATTAGACAAGTTAGGAAGATGTCAATACTTTACCACCATTGACTTAGCAAAAGGGTTTCATCAAATCCAAATGGACGAAAAATCCATACCGAAAACTGCCTTCTCAACTAAAAACGGTGATTTCGAATATACACGGATGCCATTCGGTTTAAAGAATGCACCAGCAACATTTATACGTTGCATGAACAATCTTTTAGGAGACTTAGTCTACAAAAATTGTTTAGAATATATAGACGATATAATAGTGTTTTCCACTTCATTGGAAGAACATATATTATCACTGAGAAAGGTTTTCGAAAAGCTAAGAGAAGCAAATTTAAAATTTTTTTTTTATTTATTAATTTTTATTTTTATTTATTTTAGCTAGATAAGTGCGAATGGATGAAAAAAGAAACAGATTTTTTAGGTCACGTTATAACAGTAGACGGAATTAAACCGAATCCAAATAAAATTTAAGCAGTTAAAGCATTTCCAATACCTAAATCACCTAAAGAAATAAAAAGATTTCTAGGTTTATGTGGATTTTATCGAAAGTTCATACTCAACTTTGCCAAAGTAGCAAAGCCAATTACACTTAAGCTAAAAAAGGGAGCAAAAATAAATATAAACGAAAAAGAGTATAAAGAAGAATTCGAAAAATTAAAATTACTCATTATGTCTGACCCAATATTAATTTATCCTGACTTTAACAAGAAATTTTCACTGACAACAGACGCAAGTAATTATGCACTAGGAGCAGTTTTATCACAGGATCACAAACCAATATGCTTTGCAAGCAGGACTCTGAATGAACATGAAATTAATTATTCCGCAATAGAAAAAGAACTCTTGGCTATAATATGGGCTACCAAAAATTTCAGATCATATCTTTTCGGTAGAAAATTCGAAATACTAAGCGACCACAAGCCTTTAGTATGGTTAGAAAACATTAAGGACCCAAATATGAAATTACAGAGATGGAAAATCAGGCTTAACGAATTCGATTATGAAATTAAATATTTACCAGGTAAAGAGAATTATGTAGCAGATGCACTTTCAAGAATTAAATTAGAGGAGAATTTCATGGGAGATACACAAGACAGCGTAGCAGCAACAATACACAGCGCATGCGAAGACAATCAAAATTGCATTTAAATCACAGAAAGACCCTTAAACAATTACAGCCACCAAATAGAATTTATTAAAAACAATATAGAAGACGTAAAGAAAATAAACTACTTTCACAAAACAAAAATTATTATAAATTATACAGAGATGCCCATAGAAAGAGCAAAAGAGCTAATAAAAGAATATTTATGTGCAAATAAAAATAGTGTATTATATTTCCCACACAATGGTGACTACGAAACATTCCAAAAAGCTTATGTAGACATAATAAGTACAGACAATCCAATTAGAACAATGAGAGCAACCACCAAATTAATTGACATCCAAACTTATTCAGACTTTAAATAAATCATTATGAAAAACCACAAGAAGCTTTTACATCCAGGTATAGAAAAGACAATAGCTATGTTTAAAACAAATTACTATTACCCAGATTACCAGAAGTTAATCCAAAATATAATAAACGAATGCGAAGTTTGCAATATAGCGAAAACAGAACATAGAGATACAAAGTTTACCTTTGAACTAACCCCCGAAATCTACAACCCAAAAGAAAAATATGAAATAGATTTTTACATGGTAGACAACAAGCAGTTATTGTCATGCATAGATGTTTATTCAAAATACGCTACATTAGTTGAAGTAAATGGAAAAGATTGGCTAGAAGCGAAAAGAGCAATCCTTAAAATATTCAATGACATGGGAAAACCGATAGAAATAAAAGCAGATAAAGATTCAGCATTCATGTGCGCAGCTCTTAAAATATGGTTAGAGTCAGAAAATTTTAAAATAGAAATAACAACAAGCAAAAACGGAATTTCAGACGTAGAAAGATTTCATAAAACAATTAACGAAAAACTGACAATCATAAACACCGATACTGACCCCGAAAACAAATTAACAAAGTTCGAAACAATCCTTTATACGTACAACCATAAAATAATACACAGCACAACAGGCAGAACCCCAGCAGAGATTTTTATTTACGCAGGAACACCAACTCATGATACCCAAGGACAGAAAATCAACAAGATCAATAAATTAAATGAAAAAAGACAAACATTTGAAATAGACACAAATTACAGAGAAATGCCTCTAGTGAAATCCAAAGTAACTAACCCTTTTAGAAAAACAGGAAATATCATAAAAATAGACGATAAACATTTTGAAGAAACTAACAGAGGTAGAAAAATCCTTCATTATCAAACAAAATTCAAAAAAAAAAAGAAAACTAACGTAAGCAAATATAACAATTCCAGGTCAACTGAAGCTGCTAACGATACACTAGTTACAATTAATAATCTTACTCACAACAATAATACCATGTAACACCCAATCGATAGAAATCAATCAAATAAAAGCGCAAAACGGATACCTTATCCTAAAAACTGGTCTACTTAGTATTACACAGGAATATGAATACCATTGCCTCACAATAAATTTAACTAAAACTGAAGAAACACTAAACAATCTATTGCAACAAGCGGAAACCTTTAAATTCTTACCACAAATAGAATACCTAATAGAAAAACTAGAAAGAGAGATGAACGGAATAAAAATAGTAAAAAGACAGAAACGAGGACTATTGAATATAATAGGAACAGCATATAAATACTTATTCGGCACCTTGACCGAAGAAGACAGAACAGAATTAGAAAACAAAATAAATAACTTAGAAGAAAACAGCATTCAAATAAATGAATTAAAGAAGATAATAGAAGCAGTAAATCATGGCCTTAGTATTATAGAAAACATGTCAGAAGATTCACAACAAGATAAAAAACTAAACCTAATACTATTTAACTTACAACAATTCACAGAGTATATTGAAGATATCGAAATGGGCATGCAATTGACTAGATTAGGGATCTTTAACCCAAAACTACTTAAACACGACTACTTAGAAAATGTAGACACAGAAAAGTTATTAAATATAAAAACTTCTACTTGGCTCAAATCAGATACGAACGAGATCTTAATAATCTCACACATACCAAAAATGCTAACACAAAATCCTTTATACACAATAATTCCTTACCCAGACGAAGTCAAAAATATTTTAACAGAAAATATAAAAGATAAATATTATATCAATAAAAATAAAACATATTCAGCAACCGACAAGAAAATAAAACAAAACAAATGTATAGATGGTATACTTAAGCAAATAAAAGTAGAATGTTAGTTCACTAAAACACACAAAAACAAGTGGAAACGTTGCAGTCGGACGCAACCGACTGCGGTATACTCGATACCAGTATTAAAACCGGTAAAAAGAGGCATCATTGCAAAGGGGTACGGATGAGGCAGGGGTGTACGCTGCCTTAAAGATTCTCCGATGCAGATGGGGATGCCACCAGCTGTCTTCGTTGCAAATTTGGTGACTCTAGCTCAAAGTTTGTAAAATGTTGGGAAAAGGGGGGGGGCTGGGGCGGTATGGGTGGGCGTGGTATCAAAATTTTTGATGCAGATCTTTGTGAAATGTCAATTGCTATCTTCATACCAAATTTGGTGACTCTAGCTCGAAGTTTGTAAATAGTGGGGAAAGGGGGCTGGGGGCGGTATGGGTGGGCGTGGCATCCCAATTTTTGATGCAGATCTTTGAGAAATGTCAATTGCTATCTTCATACCAAATTTGGTGACTCTAGCTCAAAATTTGTAAATGGTGGGGAAAGGGGGGCGGAATGTGTGGGCTTGGCTCCAAAATTTTGATGCAGTTTTTTGGGGGTCGTTACCAGCTATCTTCCCACCAAATTTGGAGGCTCTAGCTCCACAACTCTGGAACATACACGCATTCCCGTTTTTGACGAAGCGTTGGGGTGGATGGGGGCGGCTAGGGCAGTATCGGTGGGCGTGGCATCCAAACTTTTGATGCAGTTTTTGGGGGGTCATCATCACCTATCTTGGCACCAAATTTGGTGGCTATAGCTCAAAAACTGAGGGAGATATAGGCTTTTTTGACTTTAAAATGCGGGGGGGCTGGGGGCGGAATGGTGGGGCGTGGCTCCAAAATTTTTTATGCAGTTTTTTGGGGGTTGCTAGTAGCTATCTTCTTACCAAATTTGGTAGTTCTAGCTGTAAGGATGTGCGAAATATGTGGATTTATCGGTTTTGAGTTATCGAATTTATCGATTTGCCAGCCCCCCAGTTATCGTAGAGCCCCCATCTTGACACTTTAATTTACTATCCCATAGATAAAGAGAATTGGAATGTTTCAAGTCTCTAGCTTGAAGGGTGTGGAAAAAACTTGCATACACACGGACGGACAGACACCATGACGGACATTGCACAAAACCAATATAATCTTTACCTTCGGTATCGAGTATAATTACGAAATAAATTTTGTAGAACCTAATGTTATATTAACTTGGAATTTGCCTAAACTAATGCTCAATCAAAATTATACAAATCAAGGAATAGAAATAAGCGGAAACAACATAATTAAAGCTATTAACTGTTCACTTCAAATAGAAGATATATCTGTATCAAATATACTTTCCGATTATACACAAACAATTTACATAAGTAACAATGTTACAAGAATAGAACCAATTTCATTCATACATACAAGACAACTTATAAAAGAAAATACAAAAACACACAACATTCTATTAATAATAGTTTTAACCATACTCGCAACAATGTTAATTGCGACAGCTATATATCTAATATTTAAGTTCAAAAATATTACAAAAAGAATGGTCATAAAATATAAGAAAAATGAAGAACAAGAACCGACAAACGATCAAGAAAATAATATTATAATAGACACAGACACTAAAATGTACCCAACACTAACAGCTTGAGTACAAGCCATTTTTTAGGGGATGGGGAAGTGACATATTCAGTTCTTGCAGAACTTCTATGCCAACCTCCACCCACATAAAATAACAAGAACAATGCACAAGCATTGTCCACTTGAGTAAACATACGTATAATCTTAAGCACGCACAATTATAATTTCGGCTTCTTGTTATAGAACCATAGATAATTAAGTCACACTCAGCATAAGCACGTACATACATCCGGCGAACAGAATAAACAACACTAAAACTATGCACCCTAAAAAATAACAAAGCTATTAAAATCGATCACGCCACCCGAAAAACAAAACCATTAAAATCGATCACGCCACTTTAAGAATTAGATGAGCAGAGTCCAATGTAATTTGATCCTTGAGCGAAACCCCAGTTTACGACTCCTCAGAATAAATCCACTCCAGAGAGTTGAGCATTAATAATTTAAACAAAGGAATAAGTCGCAGAACGAGGTTTCTTCAAAAATCAAAACGCTAGCATAAGTTGAGTTCTATTTTACATGTTTAACTATAAAGTCGCGTTCAATAAAGATATTTTATATTTTTTTAAATAAACGCGACTCCAACGATTTAATTATATATATACATTCCTTTAAAATTACGTATATATATAAGTTCACTTAAAATAAGTATTTTATGATAAGTTATAAAAAAATTTTATTGCTATTATTTAAATATTTAAATAGCCATCAACGTATTTTAATTTCTTATGTTGTTTTTAAACACAAGAAAATTAAGTCGATTTTCGACTTAATAATTGAAGCAACATTATGCATAGTTGTCTTCTATTTTGCATATTATATAATAGTTATATAGACGCTGCTTTAGTGCATTTAAAAATCAAATAAAACTAAGCAGTCTGAATATTCTATTAAATTAATATAAGTTGGTATATTCAATTTTATTGAATTCTATACTTACGTATAGACACTACAGTGAAAATATGAAAATATGTCTATAGAAACTTTAGATATTAGTGGTGTTTTGGTGCCGCATTCAGCTGTTGCCATAATTGGTGATGGAGCCTACCTTTTATTTGGTAGGCAAGGCTTCCATGGCACCATACGCCAAAATATTGTTGAACATGTTGTAACAAACTGGCAAACTTTTGCTTGCTTCAGCTCTTCTGATCAATATGAGTGCGATATGTCAAATTCAAATACTTATGGTACTGCATGTGAGCTTCAAGCAGCAGCAGAAATTAATGCTGTAAATTTTCAAGTTTTTCAAAATGGAAATTTATTACAAGCATTCGGAAATAATATGCATCCTGTAAAAAGATTGCGTTTTACCGGTCCATTAATGAATAGACATTTTGATGTTATATTCCTTTAGAGGAAGTATTAACTCAAGATTCTGATACGTCAAGTGAATGTATAACTGAAAGTGTTAAAAATCCTGTTAAAAGACGTAGTCGATTCACCGGCAAAACAGAAAAAAAGGTAAAAAAAAACGTTCATTTGAAAAAATTAGTGATATCAATAGGGGTAAGCGCATAGAAGCATCATAAAAATATCGTGTTAATAATCCTGATGTTATTAGAGTTGTAGTGAGAAGACATCAGGCTAATAATCCTGAAGCTCATCGAGTTGCAGTGAGAAGACATCAGGCTAATAATCCTGATGCACGTCAAGAAAGGCGTTTGCGTGCATGGAGTGTTAAAGCCATGTCTGGCTTAAACTATAATTTTGAAATAGCTTACAAGTCAGATAAAATTACTCAACTTGGTCGTATGAATTTGATATGCAAACATTGTAATGCTTTAAAATGGAAAAATGAGCCTTTGGGTATCTGTTGCAAGGCAGGAAAAGTTAAACTTTCACAAAATGAAAGTTTGCCTGATCCACTTAAAAGCTTAATAATTGGTGGACATCCCAAGCATGATCATTTCATTGATCGTATAAGAAAGTATAACAGCTGCTTTCAAATGACTTCTTTTGGAAGTACAACAAGTGGAAACGTTGCAGTCGGACGCAACCGACTGCGGCATACTCGATACCAGTATTAAAACCGGTAAAAAGAGGCCTGATTGCAAAGGGGTACGGATGCGGCAGGGGTGTACGCTGCCTTAAAGATTCTTCGATGCAGATGGGGATGCCACCAGCTATATTCCTTCCAAATTTGGTGACTCTAGCTCAAAGTTTGTAAAATGTAGGGAAGGGGGGGGGGGCTGGGGGCGGTATGGGTAATTGTGGCATCAAAATTTTTGTTGCAGATCTTTGTGAAATGTCAATTGCTATGTTCATACCAAATTTGGTGACTCTAGCTCGAAACTTGTAATAAGTGGGGAAAGGGGGGCTGGGGGTGGTATGGGTGGGCGAGGCATCCAAATTTTTGATGCAGATCTATGTGGAATGTCAATTGCTATCTACATACCAAATTTGGTGACTCTAGCTCGAAGTTTGTAAAAAGTGGGGCAAGGGGGGCTGGGGGCGGTATGGGTGGGCGTGGCATCAAAATTTTTGATGCAGATCTTTGTGAAATATCAATTGCTATCTTCATACCAAATTTGGTGACTCTAGCTCGAAATTTGTAATAAGTGGGGAAAGGGGGGCTGGGGGCGGTATGGGTGGGCGTGGCATCCAAATTTGTGATGCAGATCTTTGTGGAATGTCAATTGCTATCTTCATACCAAATTTGGTGACTCTAGCTCGAAAATTGTTAAAAGTGGGGAAAGGGGGGCGAAATGGAGGGCGTGGCTCCAAAACTTTGATGCAGATTTTTGGGGGTCGTTGCCAGCTATCTTCCTACCAAATTTGGTGGCTCTAGCTCCACAACTCTGGAAGATACACTCATTCCCGTTTTTGACGAAGCGTTCGTGTGGATGGGGGTGGCTAGGGCAGTATTGGTGGGCGTGGCATCCAAACTTTTGGTGCAGTTTTTAGGGAGTCATCATCACCTATCTTGGCACCAAATTTGGTGGCTATAGCTCAAAAACTGTGGGAGATATAGCCATTTCTGATTTCAAAATGCGGGGGGGCTGGGGGCGTAATGGGTGGGCGTGGCTCCAAAACTTTGATGCAGTTTTTTGGGGGTCGTTAACAGCTATCTTCCCACCAAATTCGGAGGCTCTAGCTCCACAACTCTGGAAGATACACGCATTCCCGTTTTTGACGAAGCGTTGGGGTGGATGGGGGCGGCTCGGGCAGTATCGGTGGGCGTGGCATCCAAACTTTTGATGCAGTTTGTGGGGGGTCATCATCACCTATCTTGGCACCAAATTTGGTGGCTATAGCTCAAAAACTGTGGGAGATATAGGCTTTTTTGACTTTAAAATGCGGTGGGGCTGGGGGCGGAATGGGGGGCGTGGCTCCAAAATTTTTGATGCAGTTTTTTGGGGGTTGCTAATAGCTATCTTCTTACCAAATTTGGTAGTTCTAGCTGTAAGGATGTGCGAAATATGTGGATTTATCGGTATTGGGTTATCGAATTTATCGATTTGCCAGCCCTCCAGTTATCGTAGAACCCCCATCTTGACACTTTAATTTACTATCCCATAGATAAAGAGAATTGGAAAGTTTCAAGTCTCTAGCTTGAAGAGTGTGGAAAAAACTTGCACACATACGGACGGACAGACGGACAGACGGACAGACACCATGACGGACATTGCACAAAACCAATATACTCTTTACCTTCGGTATCGAGTATAAAAATTATAAATGAAAGTTGGTCAACCTTTAAAGTCCAAGGACAAGTGTATCACCTAATTGGTAGTGTCCGACCTTTGCCAAATGAAGAAATGCAGTTTATTTTGTTGGTGATGATGAAAAGGAAGCTCAACTACGTTGCAAAAATATTTCAAATGTTGATTTAAGCGTAGTAAAGTATCTTCAATGTATGTTTCATCAGCATAATCGTTATGTTAAAGATCTACAAATGGCTCTCAAAAAAATACCAACAAGTACTTAAGACTATAAATTGATTATACATGCTGATCGAACACCCGCTGGTGCACACAAAGGGCTTTACAATGTACCTCAATCAAGCGAAGTAGCTATAGTTATTGTTGGTCAGCAATTTGAAAAGTGCGATATTATTATGGAAAGCCATAATAATAAATTACATCGTATAAGTGAGGTGCATCGATCATACGATGCCTTACAGTACCCTTTGCTATTTCCTTATGGCGAAGATGGCTATTCAGTGAATATACCACAATGGAATCCATTATTAAAAAAGGAGGAACAAACAAAACAAGTAAGTACAACACGGTAACTGAACCAGTATAAAACCGTAAAAAGGTGGATGCGGCAGGGGGTAGCTGCCTTAAAGATTCCCGATGCAGATGGGGATGCCACCAGCTGTCTCGTTGCAAGTTTGGTGGCTCTAGCTCAAAGTTTGTAAAATAGGGAAAGAGGGGCTGGGGGCGGTATGGGTGGGCTGGCATCCAAACTTTTATGCAGATCTTTGTGGAATGTCAATTACTATCTCATACCAAATTTGGTGACTCTAGCTCAAAGTTTGTAAAATTTGGGGAAAGGGGGCTGGGGGCGGTATGGGTGGGCGTGGCATCCAAATTTTTGCTGCAGATCTTGTGGCATGTCAATTGCTATCTTCATACCAAATTTGGTGACTCTAGCTCAAAGTTTGTAAATGGTGGGGAAAGGGGTTGGAAGGTGGCGTGGCTCCAAAACTTGATGCAGATTTTGGGGGTCGTTACCAATGTCAATTACCATCTTCATACCAAATTTGGTGACTCAGCTCAAAGTTTGTAAGTTTGTTGGGAACGAGAGGCTGGGGGCGGTATGGGGGGCGTGGCATCCAAATTTTTGCTGCAGATCTTTGTGGCATGCAATTGCTATCTTCATACCAAATTTGGTGACTCTAGCTCAAAGTTTGTAAATGGTGCGGAAAGGGGTGGAAGGGGTGGGCGTGGCTCCAAAACTTTATGCAGATTTTGGGGGTCGTTACCAGCTATCTTCCTACCAAATTTGGTGGCTCTAGCTCCACAACTCGGAAGATACACGCATTCCCGTTTTTGACGAAGCGTTGGGGCTGATGGGGCGTTTAGGCAGTATTGGTGGGCGTGGCATCCAAACTTTGATGCCGTTTTGGGGGTCATCATCGCCCATCTTGGCACCAAATTTGGTCTATAGCTCAAAAACTGTGGGAGATATAAGTTTTTACTTTAAATTGCGGGGGCTGGGGGCGGAATGGGTGGGCGTGGCTCCAAAATTTTTGATGCAGTTTTTGGGGGTTGCAGTAGCTATCTTCTTACCAAATTTGGTAGTTCTAGCTGTAAGGATGTGCGAAATATGTGGTTTTATCGGTTTTGAGTTATCGAATTTATCGATTTGCCAGCCCCCAGTTGTCGTAGAACCCCCATCTGACACTTAATTTACTATCCCATAGATAAAGAAATTGGAAAGTTTCAAGTCCAGCTGAAGGGTGAAAAAGTCGAACATACAACGGACGACGGACGGACGGACGACGGACGGACGGACACACCATGACGGACATTGCACAAACCCAATATACTCTTTACCTTCGGTATCGAGTATAAAAAGATATCTGCTTTAAGCTTTTACAGCTATAAAATAATGATTCGTCAATCTGAGATAAATCATTTAATTTATTGTCGTTCCTTTTTTAGTCAATTTTTGGTTGATATGTATGCTAAAATTGAAACAGAAAGGTTAAATTATATTCGCTACAATCAAGCGAAACTCAGAGCAGATAGCTATATACATCTACAAGATGCATTAGGCCAACAAGATGTTGTCGCAGCTCACCATCTTCTTACCATCTCTTTTACAAGCTCTGCACGATATATGCATGAAAAGACTCAAGATGCTATGACATATGTTCGCCATTATGGGCGACCAGATCTTTGCATAATATTCACATGCAATCCAGAATGGAATGACATAAAAAGTGTTTTATTACCGGGTCAAAAACCGCATGATCGTCACGATATTATAGCTCGAGTTTTTCATTTCAAAGTCAAAGCTTTAATGCCACTATTGACAAAAGGTTCTTTGTTTGGAAGCGTGCAATGTTTCATGTACTCTGTGGAATGGCAAAAGCGGGGTTTACCACATATACATATTCTACTTTGGTTAGAAAATAAAATAAGACCAGATAAAATCGATAAAATTATCTGTGCCGAAATACCAAACGCAGATAAGGATCCTTTGTTATTTAACATTGTTAAGTCAAATATGATTCATGGTCCTTGCGGTGCATTTAATAATAAATCGCCATGCATGAAAAATGGAAAATGTACCAAAAGGTTTCCTCGACAATTACTTAAAGAAACTGTGACGGGATAATTACCCGCTATATCGTAGAAGATCGATAGAAGATGGTGGTAATGCAATTAATATAAATGGTAATTGCATAGATAATCGTTGGGTTGTGCCTTATAACTGTGTACTATTGAGAACATTTGAAGCTCACATAAATGTTGAGTAATGTAGTTCTGTAAAGTCTATTAAATACATTTGTAAATATGTTAACAAGGGCAGTGATCAAGCATCATTTACTCTTGAATACCAACGTAATGAAATTAATATGTACGAAAGTGGCCGTTAAATAAGTGGCTCAGAAGCGGTATGAAGAATCCTTGCATTTCCCATACATGAACGTTTTCCGGCTATTGCACACTTAGCTGTTCATTTAGAAAATGGTCAACGGATATATTTTAACCCCAATAGCCCGCAACAATTACTTGACAGATTAAGCACTACACCCAAAACCACTTTGCTAGCCTTCTTTGAGCTATGCACACGTGATGAGTTTGCGAGAACGCTTCTATATTGTGAAGTTCCATCGTATTTTACATGGAACAATAAAGAATTTCAAAGAAGAAAACGAGGGCATGATGTTCCAAATTTTCCTGGAGTTAAAAGGGATTCAGCTTTGGGAAGAGTTTACACAATTCATCCCAATAATACAGAATGTTTTTATTTAAGACTTTTATTACATTTTGTAAGGGGCCCAACTTCATTTTTAAATTTAACAAGTGGAAACGTTGCAGTCGGACTCAACCGACTGCGGCATACTCGATACCAGTATTAAAACCGGTAAAAAGAGGCCTGATTGCAAAGGGGTACGGATGCGGCAGGGTTGTACGCTGCCTTAAAGATTCTCCGATGCAGATGGGGATGCCACCAGCTATATTCCTTCCAAATTTGGTGACTCTAGCTCAAAGTTTGTAAAATGTAGGGAAAGGGGGGGGGGCTGGGGGCGGTATGGGTAGTTGTGGCATCAAAATTTTTGTTGCAGATCTTTGTGAAATGTCAATTGCTATCTTCATACCAAATTTGGTGACTCTAGCTCGAAATTTGTAATAAGTGAGGAAAGGGGTGCTGGGGGCGGTATGGGTGGGCGAGGCATCCAAATTTTTGATGCAGATCTATGTGGAATTTCAATTGCTATCTTCATACCAAATTTGGTGACTCTAGCTCGAAAATTGTAAAAAGTGGGGAAAGGGGGGCGAAATGGAGGGCGTGGCTCCAAAACTTTGATGCAGATTTTTGGGGGTCGTTGCTAGCTATCTTCCTACCAAATTTGGTGGCTCTAGCTCCACAACTCTGCAAGATACACTCATTCCCGTTTTTGACGAAGCGTTGGGGTGGATGGGGGTGGCTAGGGCAGTATTGGTGGGCGTGGCATCCAAACTTTTGGAGTCATCATCACCTATCTTGGCACTAAATTTGGTGGCTATAGCTCAAAAACTGAGGGAGATATAGCCATTTCTGATTTCAAAATGCGGGGGGGCTGGGGGCGTAATGGGTGGACGTGGCTCCAAAATTTTTGATGCAGTTTTTTGGGGGTTGCTAGTAGCTATCTTCTTACCAAATTTGGTACTTCTAGCTGTAAGGATGTGCGAAATATGTGGATTTATCGGTATTGGGTTATCGAATTTATCGATTTGCCAGCCCCCAGTTATCGTAGAACCCCCATCTTGACACTTTAATTTACTATCCCATAGATAAAGAGAATTGGAAAGTTTCAAGTCTCTAGCTTGAAGGGTGTGGAAAAAACTTGCACACATACGGACGGACAGACGGACAGACGGACAGACGGACAGACACCATGACGGACATTGCACAAAACCAATATACTCTTTACCTTCGGTATCGAGTATAAAAACCGTTTATGGTATAGCATACGCATCATTTCAATTGGCGTGTAAAGCTCTAGGATTACTAGAAGATGATAAGCACTGGGATTCAACTATAGCCGAAGCTGTCATATGTCAAAATCCTACAAAACTGAGAGAACTTTTGCAATAATGTTAGTATTTTGTCAAATTTCAGATGCTCTTAAACTTTGGAATACTTATAAAGAGAGTTTCTCAGAAGATATTTTAAGAGCCTTTCATTTTTCACAAGACAGAAATATTGATCAAAGTATTGTGAATAATGTATTAAATAAATGTCTTATTTACATTGAAGATATTGTACTGTCTATTGGTGGTCAAAACTTGACTTACTTTGGACTTCCACTAACAATTAGATCCGAGGAAATTGTTCCAAATATTGAATATCATAGAGAAACAAATTATGAAAATTGCGATAATTTTGTTGTTAATAATGAGCTACTCCTTACTGCTGAGCAAAAACAAGTATACGAAAAGATACTACATAGCGTTGAAGCAGAAAAGGGAGAAATCTATTTTTTAGATGCACCTTGTGGAACAGGTAAAACGTATATTTTAAATTTATTATTGGCAAAGGTACGGCAAAGTAAAAAAATTGCAGTGGCTGTTGCTTCTTCCGGTATCGCAGGCACTTTACTTAATGGTGGTCGCACAGCGCATTCTACACTTAAGATTCCATTTAATTTGATTCATTTAGAAACACCACATTGCTCAATTTCAAAGCAATCTAATATGGCTGCTGTGCTCAAAGATTGCAAGCTTATTGTTTGGGGTGAGTGTACTATGGGCCATAAAGGTGCTTTTGAATCTGTAGATCGATCTTTGAAAGACATTCGAGATAGTGAATACTTAATGGGTGGCATAGCTGTTCTCTTAGCTGGTGATTTTCGACAAACTCTTCCAGTGATCCCCAGAGGAACAAGAGCAGATGAAATAAATGCGTGCTTAAAGTCTTCAATTTTGTGGCCTAAAATACAGAAAATTGCATTAACGAAGAATATGCGAGTGCACTTAAAAGGTGATAGCATAGCTGGTGAATTTGCAGAAATGCTTCTTCAAATAGGAAATGGATTATTTCCAACCCATGATGGCAAAATAACTTTACCATCAACTTTGTGTCATGTTGTGAAAAGTATTGAAGAGCTAACTCTAAAAATATTTCCATATATTACAAATATGTCTCAAAAATCACTCGAATGGTTTTCAGAACGTGCTATTTTGACTGCGAGAAATGACAATGCATTGGAAATAAACGAGTTTTTATTAAAATCATTTCAAAAAGAAGAAATGACATATAACTCTATTGATTCTGTGACTGAAATCGAAGATGCAGTTCATTACCCCGTCGAGTTTCTTAATTCATTAAATCCGGCTGGCCTGCCTCAACATAAATTAACTTTAAAGATTGGTTCACCTGTAATGTTGATTCGCAACTTGAAACCGCCAAAACTGTGCAATGGTACAAGATTGCAAGTTAAAGTCCTTCATAAGAATGTGGTCGAAGCAATTATCTTTACTGGCAATGGTATAGGGGAAACGGTTTTTATACCGAGAATTCCATTAATACCTTCTGATTCTGAATTGCCAATTCAATTTAAAAGATTGCAATTTCCTTTAAAAGTTTGCTTTGCCTTAACAATTAATAAATCACAGGGACAAACTCTTAAATTAGCCGGACTAGACTTACGACACGATTGTTTTTCTCATGGCCAATTTTATGTAGCCTGCTCAAGAGTCAGTTCACCAAAACGTTGATTTCAATTAGCACCTGACGGAATAACAACCAATGTCGTTTATAAAGAAGCTCTTAAAGTTGTTAATAATTGCAAATTAAATTCAATAAGTGGATAAGGCCTTCTTGGGAAACCACAATATTCTCTACCTCAATGGTGGCGTGGAAAAGAGAATATTAAATACTTTGCTTAAATATTTTGTGAAATATTTTCTAATTTATTTATTTTGTATCTATCTTCTGTTGCTAAAATTTATATAAACTATCCGCGCAGCGAAGTAAGCGGGCCACTTACTAGTGATTTATATGACTCGTTATTTGTATGTGATGGTTATAATGCCTTTCGTTCTGATCGTATTAGTCATGCTGGTGGTGTTGCTATTTATGTCAGCACAAGACTAAAATGCAAGCTTGTACATTAACAGCAAAATGGAAGTGAAATTGAATATATTCATCTTGGAACTTCAAATTTAGGGCATGAATATAAAACGCTTGTTGGCTGCATTTATAGGCCTAATAAAAATTTTGACTTCACTTGCTTAGTGGGTTTCTCAGTAATCTCTCTTTAGGATATACAGATATCATTCTTACTGGTGACCTAAACAGCAATATTTTAGTTGAAAATAATTTTTCAGATGAGATGGTATCACTCGGCCTGCATCTGGTTAATACTGTGGTACCCACTCATTTTACTAGGACAAGTAATACACTGTTAGATATAATCCTGATCAGTAGTAAGTACTAATAATATTATGTTATATGATCAACTATCAGTACCTGCTTTTTCAAAACATGATTTAATTTTCCTGACGTATCATATAAAACTTGACTATAAAGATAAAGTTATTAAGTATAGAAATATTAGGGATATTAACTGTGATATATTATTAAGTAAATGCCGACTGTGTGACTGGAGTGAGATTTACACTATGCCATCAGTTGACCAAAAAATTCAGATATTTCAGCATAACGTCACCTAACTATATGAGACTTTTTTTACCAATTAAGACTAAAATTTCTAAAGCCAGTTCTAGCAAACATCGTGGTTTAATACCCACATACAAAATGCAATTAAGCAAAGGGATAATATTTAATACAAGTGGAAACGCTATAAAATTTACTATTATTTCAAACAGTACAAGAAAAGTAGGCAAAAAGTCAATGATTTAATAAGGCATGCTAAACAAAGATACTATTCTGCTAAGTTCGAAAGTGCAATAAATACTAGTCAGACATGGAAAGTAATTAAAAACATAGGAATAGGCAATGACGTAACAAGGATTAATGATGATATTGATATAAATGACCTTAACACTAAATTTACTAACCGTAATGTACCTGAAGCTAATACTAGCTCGTATGTACGTCCAGTTCTGTCAAATAATTATTAAAATATCTTTGAATTTGTCTGTGTCAATCAATCAAACCCTAAATTCATAAAAATGCTACTGCCGCAAATCTTAGGGCATATAACACACATAATTAATGCAGCTCTAACCTCATCCAACTTCCCAGATCAATGGAAAATAGCAAAAATTATTCCAACCCCAAAATCTAATGGAGACTTTAGGCCAATTAGCATTTTACCATTTCTGTCCAAAACTTTTGAGCATCTGATTGTGGCCCAGATTAATAAATTTCTGGACCAAAGCTGTATTTTGTATAAAAAACAATAAGGTTTTAAGAAGAACAGAAGCTGCACTACGAGCATTATTAAAATCGTCGAAGATATTAGATGTAGTGTAGATAATAGCCATGTAATGTTGTTGACTCTTCTTGATTTTAGCAAAGCTTTTGACACGGTGAACCACGAAATTTTTTTGACCAAATTAAGTCTGCTATATAACTTCTGAGAAACCGCACTGAAGCTTATGCGTTCATATTTAAGTAATAGGAAGCAAGCAGTTGTTGTTAATGATAAGAAATCGCACTATGTGTCTTTGTTGCGTGGTGTTCCTCAGGGCTCTGTCCTGGGACCCTTACTGTTTACCATGTATATTAACGATCTACCAAATGTATTGTCAAATTGTGAAGTTCATATGTATGCAGATGATGTTCAATTATATGTTAGCTGTCCGTTGAGTCAAATTAGTGAATATGTAAATATGTGTAATTATGAATTAACTTGTGTTAGTAAGTGGTCTTAGCTTAAATCCGTCAAAGTGTAAATGTCTTGATATTTATAAAAAGAATCTACCAGGTATACCGGTATGAAGTGAGCGTCAAGATACAAATGTCTGGATAGGGAACATTTGTTGTGAACGAGACTTTATTTTTATTTTTTGGTTTGCTATGACATCTGTAAAACATATTTAGTATACATCAAGTCATTGAACAGACAACATCATATTTTTCATCGTGTTAACAATGTTGAATTTTGTACCAGAAAATGATGATTTGCGGAAAGCATTAATTTTTTGTTTTCATTTGAAGAAAAGTGCTGCAGAGTCGCATCGAATGCTTGTCGAGGCATATGGTGATATTGCTCTATCAGAAGCAACATGCAAAAGATGGTTTCAACGGTTCAGAAATAATGATTTTGATGTGAGAAATGAAGAACGTGGAAGACCACCAAAAAAGTTTAAAGACGCCGAATTGCAAACGATATTGGATGGAGATGACACTTTGAGTCAAAAGCGAATGGCAGAAATGTTAAATGTTGCACAACAAACAATTTCTGACCGTTTAAAAGCTATGGGAAAGATCCAAAAGTGTGGAAAATGGGTGCCACATGAATTGAATGAAAGACAGATGGAAAACCAAAAAACATTTTTGAAATTTTGCTTCAAAGACACGAAAGAAAATCGGTTTTGCATCGGATTGTTACTGTCGATGAAAAATTGATTTATTTTAAGAATCTTAAACGGAAAAAATCATGGGTCAATCCGGGACAACCATCAACATCGACTGCAAAACCATATCGATTCGGCAAGAAGACAATGCTGTGTGTTTGGTGGAACCAGAAAGGTGTGGTGTACCAGCTCCTAAAACCTAGTGAAACCGTTAATACTGATCCGTACCGACAAAAAATGATCAATTTGAACCATGCATTGATCGAGAAACGACCAGAATGGGCCAGAAGACACGGCAAGGTAATTTTGCTCCATGACAATGCATCTGCACACAAAGCAAAACCGGTTCAGGACACAATCAAAACACTTGGCTGGGAGCAGCTACCTCACCCGCCGTATTCACCAGACTTGACTCTTTCCAACAACCATTTGTTTTCATCGATGGGACACGTATTGGCTGAGCAGCACTTTGATTCCTACGAGGAGGTCGAAAATTGGGTGTCTGGTTGGTTTGATTTAAAAGTTGAACTATTTTATTATTGCCAGAAAGTTGGTCAAAATGTGTAGAAAACAATGGCCAGTACTTTGAATATAATGGTTTTTACTTTCCCATTAATAATTAATGTTTTATTTTCACAAAAAAACGCTCATTTCATACCGGTATACCTGGTATGTACCAGGAACATACCAAAACTGTCTATTGAAGGCAGAGAAATTGAGTATGTCCTTAGGGCTGAAAATTTGGGTATTACCAACAAGAAATTATATATAAATTAGTACAACACATTTGTTAGTTGATATAGTTATTTATTATGTATCAATTCCATGACAAGGAGTATGTTACTTTAAAACACAACGCAGATATGCTGTAGCGAGTGAGTTGGATTTAATTGACGCGCTGGGCCGACGTGCCTCAGCGGTGCTGAATTATGAACTAAATTGAAGTTACAAAAGTTCCTTATAGCTAAGCAAAACTGGCGACTTGACTGCATAACAACATGCCGTCAAGTCGTGGCCGGCAAGCCGACCAAGCATGCGCGCGCTAACGGGTACTGAATAACACAGGCATCCGATTACCGCCGTTGCCGTCTGCAGCAGCAATGCTGACATGACATTTTCCAGCATTGCGCGTGCAAGGGTCAGTTAACTACCCCCCCCCCCCAAGTGAAGACCGCCCTCGGCCGATGCTATTTCAGCGATCACCTCGTTTATGTTCCTCATTGCGATCCTCTTCCTGGTGATGCGCTAATAGATGAAGCCGATGCAGATGATTAGGACGCAGGCCGCGCCAAGGAGTATGGTTGTGCTGAAGTTGCTAACTTCACTCCTGACTTCCTGAATCGTCTCCAAATTAAGTTCATTCAATCGATGAAGATATGGGAGACTGAGAACGTCCTGATGACCTACGACATTCAAAAGGGGGGACGCTGCGATGCCTGGGACCCGTTTTTGGATGTTGTCGCGGTTGATTTACTTTGTCCCATTAACCGTAGCCCATTCATTGAACGTGATTAGATGCGTACCATGTACCGACCTTTCAGTGTCATTGTCCACGCACACCAGTACCGATGCGTCGTTGACGATGATGATTCCGTCGTCGATCCAAGCGATGGCATCCAGGTGACTTGGCCGGGTTTGGCAATGAGCCACTCCGCCAGCATGGAGCTCTCTAGCGCATGATCTGGCCGTCGACAATGGACAAAAGGTTGTTCTCGAAGTAGCCGTGCAGTTCTTCAATGCTTTAACTTGGCCTTCGCATTCGGCGATGATGTTGCTATCCAATTGCTGCACATGATTTTCATGTGGGACCAGGTAGAGATTGACTTTTCGGCAGCTATGCTTGACTTTAGGAAACGTAATTATAAAATAAATCATGTTTGTGGATTGCAGGACTTTTACGGACGACACAGACATTAGGTCAGCAATAGGGGAATTTGTGGGCTCCTCAAGCCAAACGGATTTTAAGATTGCGTGGTCTAAAATCTTTGGACTGACAATGTTCGCCTTTGCAAGGGTTATGGCGAGCATTATGTTTTGCAATTCCATTAGCAGCATTCTGTTCCTGGCTAAGAGCGTTTCATACAAGTGCCCGGAATCAATTTGATCTTTTTTTGCGGTTTTCAAAATTTGGTTGACGGTAGAAGTTAATTGGTTGATTTGATCCTGCACTCTAGAATTGATTACGACCTGCCTGTTATTTGAGCTTACAAGTTGCGCCTCAGTTATTCTAATGTCTTCTAAACCCCTAGCGTCGGGCGTACCGGCCACCGCCTTCAAGACAGAACCTAGAAAATCCAGACTCCTAGCCACCCTGTGGTGTACGCCGAGGGCTTCAATAAGGTCTTCCATATGTTCTGTATCCACATTTAGGAGTTTTCTCATGTGGGACTGTGGAAACATATCGCAAAGCTTTGTTGTTTCGTCGACCATCCGCTCATACTCCGATACGTTTACCGAGTGCCTAACGTAGGCAAATTCTTCCCATACAAGGACTTGACCGTCTATGATCGGAATGTACTGCGCATGAGAGTAATCAGTAACGTGCGCCGAAATCACCCCGACAGAAAACAATACCAGAAGCCCAAACCTGCGGATTTGAAAATTGCTAAATTTAATTTTTTTTTTTTTTTCAAAATCAATGGACCACCTCCAAACTTAACTAACTAAAAGGCCAAGTGGCTGAAAAAGCTTACATTCCTATTATAGCAAGTTAATGACCTGGCATTTTCATTTGAGGTTGTCCTTGTGGACCACCCTCCCATTAATGAGAATCGTGGTTCCCAGGTTAGCTTCCACAGCTTTCTCTTCGCACAAAGGCGTGAGTTTGTTCCCGAGCCTGCGATTAGATTTTACCAAAACTTTTTCGCCGACTTCGAAGACTCTATTTTGTCGAGACTGGTTTTCTCTAACTCTGAGTGTGTCCTGAGCCTTTTTGAGTCTATCCTGAATCTGTGTCATATCTACGTTGGGACTCGACTTCACAACATCAATCGGTCTTTTGTTAGTGACCGAGTGTATTGTCTTTTTGTATTCGCTTGTAGCCAACAAAATGACCTCAACCGTGTCGCTTAAGTTTTTTGCTATCTTCAGACATCTAGCAAGCTCCAGCAGAGTGCTATGAAAGCGCTCAATTTGTCCGTTAGAAACACTGTGAAGGGGTGGTGCATTTGAAATGTTGACACCATAATTGTTCGTTAGGAGCGAGCTGATCGTTTGGGAGTTTAAAGACGGCTCATTGTCGCAGTAGATTGCATTGGCTGCCGGATAGAAATTCATGAGATTTAAAATGGGTACTTTTAAATCTTCTATGGTTCGTGATTGAATTGGCTGGACTATGGCAAATTTGGAAAATTTGTCAATGCATGTTAAAAAAATTTTTTGTCTGTTGAGAAAATGTCCACATCTAACATCTCCCCTACTTGTGAAGGAATCGGGGTCTCACCGAGTTCCTGTTTTATGGGATGTCTATCATATTTCGCCCTAGCGCAAATCTTGCAGTTCAACACGATTTCATTGGCCATCCTAGTCATTTTTGGGAAATAATATTCCTCGAGGACCTGCTTGACGTTTTCTTGGGCTGCTCTGTGAGCCCTGTTGTGCTCTGCAATTAGGATCTCTCTTCGCTCGCTAACACTGAAAATATCCGTAACCCGGTTTTTGCAATGCAAGAATTTGTTCGCCGGGAATTTACGAACCAGCTCGTCTTGCACCAGCGCTAAAGTGTGCAAATCACACAGTAGTGCATTTACCGCACCAGGCTTGACTACTTCCCATAACTCCTCAAGCAGTGATTCCTTGCAGGAGTAATTTATGGAGTGTCGCCTTTTGTTTCTAAACAGAATGAAGCTACGTTTAAACGGAAACACCGCCTCCTCGAGAACTAATTGGTTTTGGAAACAGTTCAATGGTCTATCCGTAGATTCAATTGTGTAAGTCAGGGAAAGCTCACTGTGAACCGTTGCAATACACGATTCATTATCTTGGTGGCTCAAAGCATTAACCTGCTGCCTGGATAATGCATCGGCGACCAGGTTTTCCTTGCCTGGTTTATAGAATATGCGTGCGTTAGATTCGTCAATGCGAGCCTTCCACCACTTGATTTTGGCGTTGGGGTTAGACTCAGACACGGTGAAAGCCAGAGGATGATGGTCTGTGTAAATGTTAAGGTCTTTAACTCCGTATAAGTAGTGGCGCAATTTGCCAAGGGCCCACACGATAGCTAGTAGTTCTCTTTCGTTGGTGGCATAATTAATCTCTGGCCTCTTCAGTGCTCTGGATATCATTGTTATGGGACGCCTATCTTGGGAGAGAACTGCTCCTATACCAAATCCCGAAGCGTCTGTCGTTAGATCAAACGGCTTCTTGTAGTCCGGATATCGGAGCATGACGTCCTCAGAGGCCAGTATGTTTCGCAGTTTTTGAAATGTGCTGCGTTGGGATTTTTCCTTGATTTGTGCCTGCTGACTGACCCGTTTTCACCCTTTAGGATGTCTGAAATGGGTTTTGCTATTGCCGCAAAATTTCTAATAAAACACCTGTAATAGCTAGCGAGTCCCAGGAACGATCTTACTTCAAAAACCGTCCTGGGCTCCGGAAATTCTTGTATGGCCCTAACTTTCTCCGGGTCGGTTGCGGCACCATCGCAAGTGACCACAAATCCAAGGTAATGCACGCTTTTCTTAAAAAATTGTGACTTCTCCTTGGATACCCTCATGTTTGCTTCATACAAACTTTTCAATACCCAATCAACATGTCTAACGTGAGATACCTCATCTTCTGAAAAAATAATGACATCATCCACATAGACATAGCACGATTTGCCGATTTGCTCCCGCAGTATATCGTCAATCGCTCTTTGAAAAATGCTGGCCGCATTCGTCAGGCCAAATGGAAGTCGACGAAATTCGTACTTCCCCCCATTTACTGAGAATGAAGTTTTTTCTCTGTCACGTTCCGCAAGCATGATCTGATGGTAACCGGATTTCAAATCTAAGGTCGAAAAGTACTTGGCTTTACCTAGATTCCCCAAAATCATGGAAATTCTGGGCATGGGATACCTATCTGGAATGGTTCTTTCGTTAAGTTTTCGAAAGTCCATTACAAGGCGCATGTTTCCGTTACCCATTTCATCCGTGCCCTTTTTATCAACCACCCAAATGGGGTTGTTATAGGGAGAAACGGATTTCTGAATTATGCCATTCTTCAAAAGACTATGAATCTCTTTGTTCACAAATTCAGCTGCACCCATGGGATATGGGTACAACTTGGCATATATAGGTTCCTTAGTCGTAGTCCTTATGGTGGCTACTACAGAAGTGTTGTAAGGCAGAGCTTCATTAGCGTCTGCAAAGGCCCTTTTCCTACCTTCTAGCATTTTTAAGAACGTGTCTCTTACTGAAGGGGGTGCGTCAGCGCAATCTACGTTAGTGAAATTGACGTTCACGCACTTATGGTACAGTATTGGTTCCGATTGATCACCAAACTTAAGCTGGTTAGTGTTCAGACAAACCTGCGCTCCGACCTGTGTTAACAGGTCGAGGCCTATGATTCCGTCAAAAGCTGACAGTTCCGGGAGAAGGAAGAACGTTGCTTTCTGCCCAAACATTGATATATAACATTTTTGTGATATATTTGTGGTGCCATGAATCGATTGGACCGAAAATGGCGTGTTGACCGAGCGGACTCCTTTTAGCCCAGGGTATGGGCGAATATAGTTCTTCGCCGCGCCCGTGTCGATGAGAATTTTCATCTGTGCCCCCACTACTTTCCGCCTGATGAAAGGCAGCAGGGACTTAAGGCCTATTTACTCTTGACTTAACTTAACGTGACTTAACGTAACTTAACTTAAGGAATATATGCGTTTACTCTCAACTTAACTTAACTTAAGAAATCAGTGTGTCAGTGCTGTAGAATTATGTTAGCAGTGCTGTTAAACACAGAAAAATATATTGACCGCTCATTGGCGCATTTTGAATACAACGTTGCAACCAAGTTCTTTGGCAATTGCAGACCAAACTTCTCTTTTTATTTAATTATATTTTTAAAGTCTTTTGACTTTTTATCATATAATAAAGCATGATTTTGTACTAAAATAATAAGTTTATCTTCATCCATTTGAATATTTGATTTTGTAAACATTTTGTAAAGAGCGTTAAACGTTTTGCATCACAGTTTTTGATCAGCTGTTTGATTTTCATGTTAATCAACACTGTTCAACTTAAGAACTTAACGTAAGAATCTGCAACCTGCAGGTTCAGAATTAAGTTAAGTTACGTTAAGTTGAGAGTAAACGCTAGCATTGACAGCCATAAGGCAGATTGAGTCAGCTGACTCTTACGTTAAGTTAAGTTAAGTTAAGTCAAGAGTAAATAGGCCTTTACCGCTACAAAATTTATAGCATCTGAGTCTTCAGCTAACTCATCAGTTACCTCTTCTTCGGCCTCTGTGGCCGCAGCTCCATACTCCCTAGGATCAACTTCTTGACGCTGAGTAGTATGGTACACTCTCTGGCGCCTCTGACCAGTTGATCGGTCAGAATTGTTCGTTCGCTTATAAGACTGAGGATTACTGGAGTTAACGTAAGCCGGAGCTTGTGATGGCATCAAACACCTTGACACCGAAGGGTCGACTTCCATTGGTTCGGGTGTGCTGTTGTTGCTTTGGACCCTACTACTACGCTGACTGGGTTGGCCCTGTGGTTTGTGCTGTTTATTAAAATGCGGGTTTTTTGCGCCGCTTGGTGGTGGAGCCTTCTCTAGCTGTTGGCCTTGCACCATCGCATTTGGCCTACGCTCTCTTTCTTCCTGGCTTCGTGCAAAATTTGCAGCAAAAGCATATCTTTCATGGTTCGACTCGACCTCTTGGGCGAGAGCCAGAGCAGAAGGCAAGTCTCTAGGTCTTGCCGCAAAAAGAACATCTGTCAGATTGCGCTTAAGCCCTGATATGAATACGCGCAACGCTTCCTCGCGGAACTTTTCACGCAGGCCTTTTGCCAGACTGGTTTCGTATGACATATTGACCTTATTGGTTAATAATGTCAGCTTTTTTTCGACCACGTCATAGTATTGAAGCAAAGAGAGGCCACCCTGCCTTAAAGTGCCTAACTCCTGTTCAATTACGTGTATTGGCCGCTTGTCATTATACGTGAAGTCGAGCCGACTTATTATCGCATCGAAATTTAATACTGTGCCGAACGAAGCCAACACAGAATCGGCAGAACCCCTGATCTTGCTTCTTATTATGATTACCGCCTGATAATGGCGAGAACTGCCATTATAAGGCCTAAATAATTTATACGCTGCCACTGCAGCCTGTCGCCAAGAAACATATGCTTCTTGTGCCCCTGTAAATTCGGGCATGCATTTGACCGCATCCAGCGGTTCATCGCAATGAACAGTGTCATTTATCTCTACCTCCTCGAAAACGTCTATACAAGGGGCAGCAACTACCGTATCTGTGACCTTCTTGGTCAACTCAGCTATCTGAAACTCTTAACTTTGTTTTAAAGCCGCGTCCCTTTCATTGAATGCTGCTGCCTGCGCGTGCAGCGCAGCTGTGACCGCCGACTCAACTAAATCTTTAATTTTTTAGGGGTACATGTTTGATCTGTCTATTGGAGATGGTCTGCTCTGGAAGAGTTGTGGGATTCTACTAAGGTCGTTATCTGAACCCTCTGTGTCTGATTTTCTTGACTTGGAGTCTCTATATTCGCAGAATGCACTATTCATGGATCACTTAGTAACAAAATCAAATCACCAATCAAATCAACCAAAAGAATCAAAATCTGCAAAAATGCTAGCCAAACAAAATGGTACACAGAACACAACACTTCTTAGTGAAATTTATTGTTATTACGCTACAAGCTCACGCAAACGTTAAATACGGCTGTTGCTGAGCAACCCACTCACCTAGTTAGGGACGTTTCTAATCGTTTTACGATCTATCCGCCGGCACTGATACTCCCTCGCTGCAGTCAAGATTAAATTTCAAATCGCTGCCCAGTCTAGCTAGCGCGCTATGCTGGTGACACACCGCTGCCCGAGGAGCGGGCCTCGGTGAACAAATAATTAATTATTGTGTTTTTAGTACACACGCGCACTGACCAGTTTGACGTAGGTTGCGAGAGGAAAACACACAAGTAGTTTTGTTTCTGGTAATGAGCACTTTGAAAGGCGCAAATGGTGCGAACTGTTTTGTGTTTTTTGTAAAGTTCACTTTATTTTGTATTTTTTAAACAGGCTTTTATTTAGGATTCTTCACTTAGTTGGGCGCCAATTACTAATAATAAGTACAACACATTTGTTAGTTGATATAGTTATTTATTATGTATCAATTCCATGACAAGGAGTATGTTACTTTAAAACACTACGCAGATATGCTGTAGCGAGTGAGTTGGATTTAATTGACGCGCTGGGCCGACGTGCCTCAGCGGTACTGAATTATGAACTAAATTGAAGTTACAAAAGTTCCTTATAGCTAAGCAAAACTGGCGACTTGACTGCATAACAACATGCCGTCAAGTCGTGGCCGGCAAGCCGAACAAGCATGCGCGCGCTAACGGATACTGAATAACACAGGCATCCGATTACCGCCGTTGCCGTCTGCAGCAGCAATGCTGACATGACATTTTCCAGCATTGCGCGTGCAAGGGTCAGTTAACTTATATATATTTGTATAAATTCTTGTTGTAGCCGCGCTAGCAAGTTCCAACTGGTGGTTGGACTATCGCAAGTTGGCGACTCTATTTGTATAAATTCTTGTTGTTTACAGCTAGGTCACAAGAACGAAAAGGCAGGAGGCATACCATATGATCATACGAAGAATACACACGCTCATAAGCATGTGATAACAGGCGATCAGCCCAAAAAACAAGGGTCTGCGCGCTGCAAAATTGCTGGCTACTGGCGCATACACACAGTATGGCTGGCTGGCTGGGCTAGGAGAGAAAAAAAGCGTAGCATAGTCGGCAAGCAGAGTGACTTGAAAAACGAGCACGAGATGCGCTGGCAGAGAAAAAAGTCTACAACAGCGCTCTGTGAGAGAGGTGTCGCCACGATTTCATATTCCAACTGGCAGTGGGATTTTGGGCTCATGACGACTCTCTAAGAGCTTCATACTTGTTGACACAAACAGTCAAATTTCAGTTTAGCAATTGCTGGACATTTATACTCTTTCCTTTTTTTTTAATTCTATGACACTAGACACAAATTATGCCATCGCAATTTATGCAGCGATGCACACAAATTTCGGTAGTGCACTTGTCGATGTCATTTGCCGACACCAAAATATGAAAAATAGCAAAATTCTAGACAAGCGGCCCAGCAAAAAGGGAAACACACGCACACATACAGTGACAAATTTTTCCCGTTCTTGGTTGCCGCTGACCTGCCGCTTGTCGTACACTTGACGGGCTGAGTGCAAAGCAACTGAAACAAAAACGCTATCGCGCTCCCTCACACTCATTGCACAGTTTATTTCTAAGACCAGAACCCTGAGACGAAATAACTGTAAAGCCTTTTCTTAACAATTGCTATTTCTTGTTATTCAAAGGTCTTTGCTTGCACCCTACTTTGTTTTGGTATAACATATCAATTCTCATATTAATTTATTTATGCTTGTTTGCTAAAGAATGCACCAAAACGGTTTGAATAATCAACCAAGATTTTATTTTATGTGGATTGTGTGACAAAATTATCCAATTGAAATGTGCTGGGTTGACGTCCAAAAGGGACTGCTTAGTTACAGACACAGGCCTTAAATTGTATTGTGAGTCCTGCAAGGTATTGGAGAAGGAAACTTCCCAATGCATAGGGCAGACTCATGTTGGTTTTATGTCTATGCATATTGCCTTCAACAATCTGCATACGGCATTTAAAGAGCTTGAGACCAATTTAAAATCCTACAGTGTTTGCCCCTAAAGGGAACAAGCAAGGTATCATGAATATATCTTGCGAGTTCATGCTAATTTTAAGAGAAATTTTTTTTAAATGCAAAATCATTTTATTAATATTTTTAGACATATTAATTAATCACACGCAATCGGCGAATTTGCATAAATATATGAGTGGCGAAACAAGCCTTTCAGTAGTCATATTAGGATTTGTAAAATGCCTTGGATATTCTGGGAAACGAAATCCGTTTGATCGCGACAAACGTGGTATTTTGTTTTGGCAAAGTGATTTGTAGCATGTTTGACGAACAATAAAATTTTCACATATTCAGTTGGGAAAGAATTTTTCAGCAAACTGCGCTGTGCCTTGAGCACATCATTTTGAAACCAAATTCTATGGCACACTGAACAGCTATCACCAAATTTTTTTAGCGTAAACCGCTTGAGGAACTCAGCATCAGCAACAATGGAATCTGTCATTCTACGTCTTGCTGGTTGCACTCCAGTTTCTTCAAGCTCGTCTTATTGGTTATTAGCAAGACTCCTCTGTGTTTCTCGATAACGCCGAGTTGCCATAGATTTTCACAATCGTCTCTCATGGTCAGCAGTAACTGGATCAATGTTATTTATACTATGATTTTACAAACTGTTGTGTATTTCCTAAAAGCTCTTTGTCAAATGAAAACTGTAGAAAAATTATATAGTTTCAATTTCTTTTAAAGCAGCGTTGTCCAAAGTTTGAAAAGGCAGCCACGCGTGGTTGGCAAGAAAAATTCTGCCGGCGTAGCAGCCGACACATGTATAGGGAGAGAGAATATGTGTGTTCTATAAATAGAACGCTCGGCAGCTTGTTCTCTTACGATGCGCGTGTTCGGCTGCATTTGCTCTCTCGACTCATGTGTTCGGCTGAAGCTCAAAAGTCAAACGCGCAGTCATTCGCTATGCTGCATTGCAAAAAAATGTTTCACGTTGCCTTCGTGTTTCGCTGCTTCGCACACAAGCGCAACTCTTTCATTGTGTGAGTTTGGACACCACTGTTTTAAAGCTTAAAGCTCTGGCTTTTAAAACTCATTTAGTCAAATGAGCTTTTTACGTCTTCTTTTTTCACAGAATGTACCTCAGCCCTAACACATATTCATGTCAAAATGGCAAGACGATTACTGAATCTCCGAAGCGTAAAAAGTCTTCGGGTCCTTATTCGCCTTGTGCTCCACTTGTCTTACCAACCAAACCGCTTCTGGTGTCTAGCAATAATCCACTAATTCCTATTGCTAACCCATTAATGATATAATCTCACTAATAACTAACCTTCGTTAATTCTATACCACTGCACGTGAGCCCTCTGGTTCAACACCTAGTGTGCCTATTTATCGTAATGGCGATACAATTGGGGCTCCCAAGCGTCTTGTTAATGTGCCTCTTAATAAATTTTTATTCGTGTCTATGCTAACATCCGATACTTCATCGAAAGATGATACAGCATATGATAAAAAAAATTGATTTACCACTTATTGTTGTTGAAAAGTTAAAGTTAAAACATGCCAGAAGTATATATTCTTTCAAGTTGGCCAGAACTTTTCTCGACAATTTGTTCTGAAAAGTTTTGGCCGCCGCAGCACGTTGTAAAGGAGTATATGAATGAACGAAGCAAATACAATATTGGTATTAGGTTCTGTTAGCAACCTGTTGCCTCCTCCTCGGCGGCAATATACTAACAGAAGTAATTAGCTTGGCTTATTAAAATATTAGAGGCTTTAACACTCAACTTGCTAAATTATATGTTAAAAGCTTATCCTTTGATTCGCACATAGTTGCACTCACGGGAACTCGTTAAAACCCGATATTTCTGATTATTCCATTTTTCCTTCGAAACATAACTTGTACTGAGGCGATCCCGTAAGGGGGGGTGGTGTTCTCATTGCTGTTGACTCTTGTATTTCCTCTGAACATATTCATTCTCATGATTTTCCGGAAATAGAGCTTTTATGTGTTAAATTATTATTAAACGGCCGTTCACTTTATGTTACTTTTTCTTATATTCCTCCTCATTCTGATATTAACATTTACTCATCCCATCTGAGTGCCCTGCAACTTGTTTCGTCATTTTTGACAGATATGGATATGGCTGGTGATTTTAATCTGCCACATGTTATATGGTCTGTGAATGACACATCTTCGGTGGCATTACCAGTCACTTCTGATGATTTTATCGATGGCCTACTGGAGTAAGGCCTATCGCAAGTTAGCAGGGTGCGTAATTGTAGAATGCTAGATTTAATATTATATTATATTATATTATATAATATCTTTTTGCTGAGTATTTTCAATCAGTATACTCAACGAGTTAATATAATTGCAGTAATTCCTATCCTTTTCAAGTTCAAACGCCAAATTGCATAAATGTCCCAGTTATAACTGAGTGTTCGCTCCTAAGTGACCTTAACTCTATCAAGCCCGGCTACTTGCCTGGTCCTCATTGAGTGCCAGGTTGTATACTTAGATTCTGTGCGGATTCACTTTGTAAGTTCTTAAATATATTATTTAGCTTTTCGGTTGACTCAACTGCATTTTCTGGTATATGGAAAGAGTACTTTATTATTCCACTTCATAAAAATTTTCTTCTAAGTCTAACGTAAAAATTATAGGTGTATATCCAAGTTGTCTGCAACTCCGAAAGTCTTTGAAAACATTATATGTGCACAATTGCAACACATATGTAGTTCAATTTTATCGCCTTATCAACATGGTTTTCTCAGGCGTAGATCTACTACCACTTACCTTCTTGAATTCACCTCGCTTGTTACCAAAGGGTTCCAGGGCAAAGTAAGCAACTTAAACCGATTTTAGTAAAGCATTTGATTCTGTTAGTCATTCTGTTGCTTAAAAATTAAATACTATTGGATTTCCAGCTAAACTCTTATTGTGGCTTTCGGAGTAATTGTGGGCCGAACACAAAAAGTTGTTTTTAAATCATCTGACATGGTTTACACCGATTTTTGTAAGGCATTTGATTCTGTAATTCAATCTCTGTTGCTTCAAAAATAAAAATTAAATATTGTTGAACTTCCAGCAAAACTCTATTGTTACTATCGACAGTTTTTTCTCCTAATAAAAACAAAACAGCACATAAAATTGTGCGTATTAGCTAAGAAAGCATTAGCTTTTTTCGAATTGTTTTGTTTCATTATGGATCATTCAAGTATTACGTAACGCAATTTGGTGGGGAGGGGGGGTCTCGTAAAACGTTACGATGCGTTACAGTGGCGGGAGGGGGTCTTTCTTACAATACGTTGCGTAACATTTTTTCTTTTTTATACCCTTCATACATGTGAAACAGGGTATATTGAGTTTGTCATGAATCTGTAACGCCTTAAAGGAATGATGGGAGACCCCATAAACCATATATCAAAATGATCAGGACGAGCTCAGGAATTGATTTCCGCGTGTCCGTCCGTCCGTCTGTCTGTTTCAACACGATTTCCGGCCAAACTGCTGAACCGATCTTGATGAAACTTTCACAGATTGCTTAGATCATGTCGGGTTTGTTCACTATGAACTTTCATCCCGCTACGACATAGCCGCCATACAAATTGACAAAAAAAAATATATATATATTATCCATGTGTGAAGGGTATCATAGTCTTGGCATAGCCAAAACTAACTATGCGGCACTTGTTTTTAATAAAAATTAGGGTAAAAATGGTCATTTGAGTGTTACGTAACGTTAAGAAAGGGGGAGGGGGGTACAGAAAAAGTTACGTTAAAAAACAAACACTTTATCTTTCTTTTTTTTTATTTACTCATTTAATTCAATTTTATAAATATGAATATCTCAATAAATTACAATTTATATTTATGAATAATTTCTTAATCAATATGTTTTACATGGGTATTTTTATTTCAAAAATTGCTAAATGGCGTCCTTTTCCAAGGTCAGAGGAAAAATTTTACCAAATACTTAATTTTCATTAAAAAACACCAATTTTCAACAATTTCTGGCCGAATATAGGTTTAGTAATTACAAAGTTGTTTTTTCTTTTATTTATAGTTTTTATAATTATTCATTCGTTTCAATTTTGTTGTTATTTTTTCTTTAATCTGTTCATATTAAAGCGAAATTAATAAAATTAAGGGAAAAAACGGAAATAAAAGAAAATGCGGCACTAAGATATATAATTATTGTGAACATTATCACCGACGTTGACCATATATTTTTGTTGAGAAAACAGAGCATGTCCACGTTTTTGTCTTTCAAATGCGATCTTTTTCCTGATATAATCAGGCCAGCTTTGCTGAAAGTCCGCTCTGACTCGACAGACGTTGCCGGGATACATAAATATTTTAAACACATTTTTTCATGGCAGAAAGTCATCTTCCACAACCTTAAAGATTAAATAAAATAATAGGTAAGTGGAAAAAAAAACTATATCAGTTTTAAATTACCTTCCAGCACTAAGAATAAAGATTATAGAGCAAACATTGCGCACGGGGCTTGTTGGGAACTCATGAGCTGTACATTTGTGAAAAAAACTTTCTGAGTGCTCCCATAGCACTTCGGGTGTCGAGCCGAATGGAAGCTCTCGCGTTCTTGCTCAGAATTATTTTTGTTTGCGCTTAGACGCAGAGTGGCAGCCGAATGAGACGGTCGGTCCATGCAGCTCTGCTGTTTATATGCGTGTGAGATTTGCGTGTATGGTTTTGTTATTTTTGCGTGTGATGGTTTTGTTATTTTTGGGGTGGGACTTTTAAATTCGAACAGCGCTTGAATGTGTGCGCTCACATTTATGCATTAATGGTTATTTGTATGCATGTCAAGTGTACAAGAACCTGTGTCAGTTTTTATGATATTTTTATTTATTTTTACAGGTGTGTATATTTAAGACTTTCTTATTTTGTTTATTAAAAAGCACATATGAAATAATTTTAAAATTTTGCCATAATTTTTATTTATTTAATTATATCTATGATTGATGATTACATAATAAATTTCTTTTCTATTAACATATAATTAAGTCATATCAAAACAATACATTTAAGATAAAGCATTTTTCACAAGCAGCAACAAAAATGTGTAAACACCCAGAAATCGATGAATTCCTTTTTGTATGCCCACAAAAGCTTATTTGCTACACTATCAAGTTTGCCGCTCGAAGCGTAAATAACATTGATATATGTAGTTTTATTAGACTATTTTTAGCAATTTCTCAATTGTTAGCTTAGTGCCAACTTACTATAATCAAAATATACAACTATAACAAATATATTATTAAATTACATATCAACAATAGCACTTATATTATATTAGGGTATCCAACACTCAACATTCGTCTGTTCATATTCTTATTCAACATGTTCGCTATTTAAGTCTATTAGTGTGCGTGTGTGTGTGTGTGTATTCACAAAAGAAGCAAAACAGAACTGCCGCACAAAATATAAAATCGACAATTTCAGACTTCTGCTTGAATCTGCTTTATGCAGTCCAACTTGGGAGGGTAGTATAAACTTAATATGAACTTTGTCAAAATTAATAGCAAAACGTGAGATACTTTAATATTATTTATGTTCATATTTTTTATTTATATATCGAAAATAAACTATATATATATAAAAAGTAAATATTTGAGTTTTAATTGGCTACTATTATTCAATATTGGTACAAAGGGTATTTTTACTTCGTGCATTTTTTGAAGCACGTTTTGTTATTTTGGAAATGGCAGAGAAGAACAGAATTTCTTTTTTACTGCGCTGTGTGCGTGCACATGAATATATACATATATTTTATGCGTATGCAGTGTGCGCTTTGTTGATCTGCTGGTGGCCGTCAATAGCAAAATTGACGTCATCTCAACATCGACACATAGGTCATTTTTAAACATGTACCCCATAACATTTGCAATGGCCTCCTGCGGGGTTTTCCCCGGGCCATTGACTATATTATATTATTGGGAGATTATGTATAAATTTAATATTATATATATACATAATTCCCGAATACATAAATAGTCAGTTGCCCACCCGGGGAAAAGCCCTGCACCAGCATGCAAATGTTATGGGGTCACATGTAAAAAATGACCTATGCGTCGATGTTGATAAAGGTCAAGTTTTGCTATTGACGGCCACCAGCAGATCAACAAAGCGCACACATGCATACGCATAAAATATATGTATATATTCATGTGCACGCACACAGCGCATAAAAAACGAAATTTGTTCTTCTCTGCCATTTCCAAAATAACAAAACCAGTGCTTCAATAAAAAATGCACGAAGTAAAAATACCCTTTGTACCAATATTGAATAAAAGCCAATTAAAACTCAAATATTTACTTTTTATATATATATAGTTTATTTTCGATATATAAATAAAAAATATGAACATAAATAATATTAAAGTATCTCACGTTTTGCTATTAATTTTGACAAAGTTCATATTAAGTTTATACTACCCTCCCAAGTTGGACTGCATAAAGCAGATTCAAGCAGAAGTCTGAAATTGTCGATTTTATATTTTGTGCGGCAGTTCTGTTTTGCTTCTTTTGTGAATACACACACACACACGCACACTAATAGACTTAAATAGCGAACATGTTGAATAAGAATATGAACAGACGAATGTTGAGTGTTGGATACCCTAATATAATATAAGTGCTATTGTTGATATGTAATTTAATAATATATTTGTTATAGTTGTATATTTTGATTATAGTAAGTTGGCACTAAGCTAACAATTGAGAAATTGCTAAAAATAGTCTAATAAAACTACATATATCAATGTTATTTACGCTTCGAGCGGCAAACTTGATAGTGTAGCAAATAAGCTTTTGTGGGCATACAAAAAGGAATTCATCGATTTCTGGGTGTTTACACATTTTTGTTGCTGCTTGTGAAAAATGCTTTATCTTAAATGTATTGTTTTGATATGACTTAATTATATGTTAATAGAAAAGAAATTTATTATGTAATCATCAATCATAGATATAATTAAATAAATAAAAATTATGGCAAAATTTTAAAATTATTTCATATGTGCTTTTTAATAAACAAAATAAGAAAGTCTTAAATATACACACCTGTAAAAATAAATAAAAATATCATAAAAACTGACACAGGTTCTTGTACACTTGACATGCATACAAATAACCATTAATGCATAAATGTGAGCGCACACATTCAAGCGCTGTTCGAATTTAAAAATCCCACCCCAAAAATAACAAAACCATCACACGCAAAAATAACAAAACCATACACGCAAATCTCACACGCATATAAACAGCAGAGCTGCGTGGACCGACCGTCTCATTCGGCTGCCACTCTGCGTCTAAGCGCAAACAAAAATAATTCTGAGCAAGAACGCGAGAGCTTCCATTCGGCTCGACACCCGAAGTGCTATGGGAGCACTCAGAAAGTTTTTTTCACAAATGTACAGCTCATGAGTTCCCAACAAGCCCCGTGCGCAATGTTTGCTCTATAATCTTTATTCTTAGTGCTTCCAGTTATCCAAAGGATCGGTGCTTTGAGCAGCGTTTTGCCTTTCCAAATACTGCCTAACAATGGTACATATCAGCTCTTTTATAATGGACTTCAATTTTATTTTTCTCTTCCAAAAGTGAGAAAAGTGAAGGTTGATCGACTATCGTTAGTCTTAAACACTATCGATGGTGCCGATAGTGTAAAACAATCGATATTACAATCGATAGTTTGCCACCTCTACTTCTTACGTAAGATTCTTTCTATGTATTTGAAACAAGATTTTTTCCCCCGGGACTGTAGATGTTCACACATCAATAAACAAATAAACAATCAATAATTTACAAACGCAAGAAGGAAAAATTGGTAGAAATTGGCCAGCCGATCAAGGGAGGAATATTTCATGGTCAGATGCGATTATAGGCTGTAAACATACATACTTTGTTGCAACCTAACATTTATCGATGAAGTAATTTGTCGATCGGATAATGAAACAACTTATTAACAGCCACTTTTTTGACTTAGGCCCAATATCTCAATGTCCGGTTAAATTTTCGTTTAGCTAACTGCCGCATAATTTTGCTGGTTGAGTTAAAACAATTTGGTTTTCTCAAAGCCAAAATAACCTTTCATCGATAAGTAACTATCGCCTTAACAGCGTTGCCGTATATATACACAGCGTTGCCTTTTATAGCGAGCGGCTCAGCTGTTTTTATACTCGATACCGAAGGTAAAGAGTATATTGAGTTTGTGCAATGTCCGTCATGGTGTCTGTCCGTCCGTATGGTTGCAAGTTTTTTCCACACCCTTCAAGCTAGAGACTTGAAACTTTCCAATTCTCTTTATCTATGGGATAGTAAATTAAAGTGTCAAGATGGGGGTTCTACGATAACTGGGGGGCTGGCAAATCGATAAATTCGATAACTCAAAACCGATAAATCCACATATTTCGCACATCCTTACAGCTAGAAGTACCAAATTTGGTAAGAAGATAGCTACTAGCAACCCCCAAAAAGCTGCATTAAATGTTGGAGCCACGCCCACCCATTTCGCCCCCAGCCCCCCCGAATTTTAAAGTCAAAAAAGCCTATATCTCCCACAGTTTTTGAGCTATAGCCACCAAATTTGGTGCCAGGACAGGTGATGATGACCCCTCAAAAACTGCATCAAAAGATTGGATGCCACGCCCACCAATACCGCCCTAGCCACCCCCATCCACCCCAACGCTTCGTCAAAAACGGGAATGCGTGTATCTTCCAGAGTTGTGGAGCTAGAGCCTCCAAATTTGGTGGGAAGATAGCTGGTAACGACCCCCAAAAAACTGCATCAAAGTTTTGGAGCCACGCCCACCCATTCCGCCCCCAGTCCCCCTGCATTTTGAAATCAGAAATGGCTATATCTCCCACAGTTTTTGAGCTAGAGCCACCAAATTTAGTGCCAAGATAGGTGATGATGACCCCCTAAAAACTGCATCAAAAGTTTGGATGCCACGCCCGCCAATACTGCCCTAGCCGCCCCCATCCACCCCAACGCTTCGTCAAAAACGGGAATGCGTGTATCTTCCAGAGTTGTGGAGCTAGAGCCACCAAATTTGGTAGGAAGATAGCTGGCAACGACCCCCAAAAATTTGCATCAGAGTTTTGGAGCCACGCCCTCCATTTCGCCCCCCTTTACCCACTTTTTACAATTTTCGAGCTAGAGACACCAAATTTGGTATGAAGATAGCAATTGACATTTCAGAAAGATCTGCATCAAAAATTTTGATTCCACGCCCACCCTTACCGCCCCCAGCCCCCCTTTCCCCACCTTTTATAAACTTCGAGCTAGAGTCACCAAATTTGGTATATAGATAGCAATTGACATTCCACAAAGATCTGCATCAAAAATTTGGATGCCACGCACACCCATACCGCCCCCAGCCCCCTTTTCCCCACTTATTACAAATTTCGAGCTAGAGTCACCAAATTTGGTATGAAGATAGCAATTGACATTCCACAAAGATCTGCATCACAAATTTGGATGTCACGCCCACCCTTACCGGCCCCAGCCCCCCTATCTCCACCTTTTACAAACTTCGAGCTAGAGTCACCAAATTTGGTATGAAGATAACAATTGACATTCCACAAAGATCTGCATCAAAAATTTGGATGCCACGCCCACCCAAACCGCCCCCAGCCCCCCTTTCCCCACCTTTTACAAATTTTGAGCTAGAGTCACCAAATTTGGTATGAAGATAGCAATTGACATTCCACAAAGATCTGCATCACAAATTTGGATGTCACGCCCACCCTTACCGGCCCCAGCCCCCCTATCTCCACCTTTTACAAACTTCGAGCTAGAGTCACCAAATTTGGTATGAAGATAACAATTGACATTCCACAAAGATCTGCATCAAAAATTTGGATGCCACGCCCACCCAAACCGCCCCCAGCCCCCTTTCCCCACCTTTTACAAATTTTGAGCTAGAGTCACCAAATTTGGTATGAAGATAGCAATTGACATTTCAGAAAGATCTGCAACAAAAATTTTGATGCCACAACTACCCATACCGCCCCAGCAGCCCCCCTTTCCACACCTTTTACAAACTTTGAGCTAGAGTCACCAAATTTGGTAAGAAGATAACAATTGACATTCCACAAAGATCTGCATCAAAAATTTGGATGCCACGCCCACCCAAACCGCCCCCCTTTCCCCCCTTTTACAAACTTCGAGCTAGAGTCACCAAATTTGGTATATAGCTAGCAATTGACATTTTACAAAGATCTGCATCAAAAATTTGGATGCCACGCCCACCCTTACCGCCCCCAGCCCCCCTTTCCCCACCTTTTATAAACTTCGAGCTAGAGTCACCAAATTTGGTATATAGATAGCAATTGACATTCCACAAAGATCTGCATCAAAAATTTGGATGCCACGCACACCCATACCGCCCCCAGCCCCCTTTTCCCCACTTATTACAAATTTCGAGCTAGAGTCACCAAATTTGGTATGAAGATAGCAATTGACATTCCACAAAGATCTGCATCACAAATTTGGATGTCACGCCCACCCTTACCGGCCCCAGCCCCCCTATCTCCACCTTTTACAAACTTCGAGCTAGAGTCACCAAATTTGGTATGAAGATAACAATTGACATTCCACAAAGATCTGCATCAAAAATTTGGATGCCACGCCCACCCAAACCGCCCCCAGCCCCCCTTTCCCCACCTTTTACAAATTTTGAGCTAGAGTCACCAAATTTGGTATGAAGATAGCAATTGACATTTCAGAAAGATCTGCAACAAAAATTTTGATGCCACAACTACCCATACCGCCCCAGCAGCCCCCCCCCCCCTTTCCACACCTTTTACAAACTTTGAGCTAGAGTCACCAAATTTGGTATGAAGATAGCCGGTGGCATCCCCATCTGCATCGGAGAATCTTTAAGTCAGCGTAAACCCCTGCCGCATCCGTACCCCTTTGCATTCAGGCCTCTTTTTACCGGTTTTAATTCTGGTATCGAGTATGCCGCAGTCGGTTGCGTCCGACTGCAACGTTCCCACTTGTTTGTTTTTATTTTGGTTGGTGACTGGCAAATTTTGCATATTTTAAATATATAAAATTAAAATGAACACGCCTGAATGCAAACGGTTCCGTGAAAAACCTTTTCGCTTTCTGAGGAGCATTTGTTGGTGGAACTAGTGGAGTCGCATCAGCATATTTTAGAGTGCAAGAAGAGCGACGCCGTTACGTGGAAGCAGAAGGACGAAGCCTGGCAGAAACCTATTACTATGGCAAGTCAATTGATCTACAATCCTTGCAAGAATGATTTTTCATGTTGATTTTTTTAGCCTGAACCGCTGAACAAATTTGGCATCATCCAGATCAGTGAAATAGTTCACCCTATCCCCATAACTTCTCGAGTTATTAACTCTTGGCTCTGTTTCGTCAAACTGCGTCTCCATTGAAAGAATATAAAAAACTCTGCTGTGCGATGCCATTTTTCTTTAATAACAAAATAAATATACAATTCAAGGGACAGCTGTTTGCTTTATCGATGATTGTTATCGATATATCGTGACTTCAACGCGCTTTAAATTTTAACCGAGACCCAGCCTTCCGGTTAGTTTGTTTCTCATATACTCCTAACCGAACATTGAGAGACTCAAATTCGGCTAAACTTAGAATAAGTTGACTAACCGGACATTGAGATATTGGGCCTTAATAAATTTAAGTTTTCTTTTACAAACAGACACTTTTTCGATTAGAGCAACAAGCGGGCCGTAGTTTGATTAATTATTTTCAATATTGTCAGAAAATTTAAATTTGAAAAAGCGGAATAGAACAGAGAGCAAAAGAGACCCAAGCTTTGATTTTATCTTCTGAACTGCTTAGTAATAATTCCAACGTGCAAACGCAAATACGATGTCGGTTATTTAAATAAGGACAGAAATCTAGCTAATTATGTGACTTGTTAGAAACAATGCCTGTCTGATTTACAAGTAAATAAACTAAATAACTTACCGTTTAAAAAAAGGTTATCTTGGCATAAAAATGTATTATTTTTAAAGGCAGTTTAGATAATATGAATTAATAAGATGTATGGAAAAAATAAAAATTTTAACTTCAACATTAAACAAATAAAAAGGGCTGACAAAGTAGCTCGATTTAGCTCCATGTATCGTGAGCTAACTACCTTAACTTATAGCAGCTCGTAGCAGGCGATGATAGAAGTAGGCTTAGTTAGCCGATTAATGCTGCGTTTCTTACTACCAAAGGCAGAAATGATGGAATAAAAAACAGAAAATTTTAATTATCAATATCATGAAGTCAGCCATAAAAACATACCTTACATCACCATAAAGCGAATAACACTGATCGGGATTCATGTCAACTCCGGGTCCTACTTTTTGCTGGTTAACGCATAGGCAAATGTCATTTTGACCCTTACAATATGATTTTTCTAACAAGCGTTCTGGACAACACAAATAAACTAAAAGCGGATCGCTATTGATTAGCTGCAGTACACGCTCATCATACAAATCTAGCCAATCTTCATTGCCAGCTCTTATGTCCAGCAGCTCCGGCTTACTTCGTCGCACAATTTTGCAAAATATATTACAAACGGCTAAAGACTTTGGCAGCAGATAGGCGCCAATATGTAATCGCCAACGAGCCACATAAAGTTTATAAATAAGATGGTAGTCATCATAGCGATATTCAATACGCTGACCATCCGGCGATATACGAGACATATGAAATATTTCATCAAACTTAATTTCTTCATCGGTTAGCAGGTTAAGCCGTTTGTTGTCGCGCCTTAAATAATCCCATTTATCTACATCTATACCACAGCGACTATTGTGCACAATATCAAAAATATAACCGAGCCCCATCATTGGATAGGTTAACAGCTCCCGTTTTCCGAGTATCAGTGCCTTGATAAGTTGAATTCCGCGTCCATTGTTGTCATCGCGTAAAGAACGCAAGCTCGGGGTTTTCATATCAGCAAAGATTTTATCTACGCAAATTAATCCGTTCTGCTCGTGCTGATCCAACAAGATATTGTAGACATTTTTACATATTATTATTGGCTTATGAACTAATAAGTAAAACTACTTACATTAAAGCTTTTTCCACAAACTTGCTCCCAGGTATGGGAAAAAGGACCATGACCGACGTCATGTAGGAGAGCCGCAATCTCAACAGCAAGTCGACACCATTCTGGCAATTCTTGCTCAAAATTCGAATTACGCCTTAATGCGTTGAGATGATCATGCGCGCTTTTGTACGTCCTGTCAAAATAAACTGCATTTTATTTTGTATTATTTTATAGAATGTGGCTTACCCAATGCAGTGCTCATAGCGAGTATGAGTAGCCCCTGGTACGGCAGCTGAGAGAAGTCCCAATTGCTTTATTTTTTTTAATCGCTGAAATATGCTGTGATTTATAATCTCTCCAATGTGAGTAGGGATTTCAATGACTCCGTGAACTTCGTCGTCAATGAGCATCTAAAAGAAAGTAGTTATTATTAATTCCAAACTGTTCAAACAAATACAACAGTTTTTATTTTAAAAATGCAAAATCTCTTTACAATGCACACCAATATTGTTTGCAATTATTTTTTTATAATGGGACACTTGCTAAATGAAGCACAGTCTATTGTCAACTGTCAAATTTTATACACCAAACATAATACATATATAGTACAAATCTTCTTCTTCAATATATATAAAATTAAGTACAAAACGGATAAGACTTTATAACTCAAGAACAGTCAAACCGAATTCGATGAAATTTTTAGAATTTATTTAAATGGTCGTGTAGAAGATTTTTATACTCGATACCGAAGGTAAAGAGTATATTGAGTTTGTGCAATGTCCGTCATGGTGTCTGTCCGTCTGTCCGTCTGTCTGTCTGTCCGTCTGTCCGTCTGTCCGTCTGTATGAACGCAACTTTTTTCCACACCCTTCAAGCTAGAGACTTGAAACTTTCCAATTCTCTTTATCTATGAGATAGTAAATTAAAGTGTCAAGATTGGGGTTCTACGATAACTGGGGGGCTGGCAAATCGATAAATTCGATAACTCAAAACCGATAAATCCACATATTTCGCACATCCTTACAGCTAGAACTACCAAATTTGGTGAGAAGATAGCTACTAGCAACCCCCAAAAAACTGCATCAAAAATTTTGGAGCCACGCCCACCCATTCCGCCCCCAGCCCCCCCGCATTTTGAAATCAGAATCATATCAGATTCTATATCTCCCACAGTTTTTTAGCTAGAGCCACCAAATTTGGTGCCAAGATAAGTGATGATGACCCCTCAAAAACGTCATCAAAACGCCACGCCCACCTATACTGCCCTAGCCGCTCCCATCCGCCCCAACGTTTCGTCAAAAACGGGAATGCGTGTATCTTCCAGAGTTGTGGAGCTATAGCCACCAAAATTGGTAGGAAGATAGCTGGTAACGACCCCCAAAAAACTGCATTAAAGTTTTGGAGCCACGCCCACCCATTTCGCCCCCCTTTCCCCACTTTTTACAATTTTCGAGCTAGAGTCACCAAATTTGGTATGAAGATAGCAATTGACATTCCACAAAGATCTGCATCACAAATTTGGATGCCACGCCCACCCATTCCACCCCCAGCCCCCCATTCCCAACTTTTTACAAATTTCGAGATAGAGTCACCAAATTTGGTATGAAGATAGCAATTGACATTTCACAAAGATCTGCAACAAAAATTTGGATGCCACAACTACCCATACCGCCCCCCCCTTTCCCCACTTTTTACAAACTTTGAGCTAGAGTCACCAAATTTGGAAGGAATATAGCTGATGGCATCCCCATCTGCATCGGAGAATCTTTAAGGCAGCGTACATCCCTGCCGCATCCGTACCCCTTTGCAATCAGGCCTCTTTTTACCGGTTTTAATACTGGGATCGAGTATGCCGCAGTCGGTTGCGTCCGACTGCAACTGTTTCCACTTGTTATATACTCGACGCGTTCGTGAGTTAAGACTACCCATGTCACCACAACCACATTTTATGTTCTCTTTGTCTTATCTGTTATTATTACCTCAACAATATTTAACAAGTTAAAATATTTTCTAACATTACTTCACAAATATCAGTCATTATTAACTTAAAAAAATTTAAAAAGTTAAGATATTTTTATACTCGGTACCGAAGGTAAAGAGTATATTGGTTTTGTGCAATGTCCGTCATGGTGTCTGTCCGTCCGTATGGTTGCAAGTTTTTTCCACACCCTTCAAGCTAGAGACTTGAAACTTTCCAATTCTCTTTATCTATGGGATAGTAAATTAAAGTGTCAAGATGGGGGTTCTACGATAACTGGGGGGCTGGCAAATCGATAAATTCGATTACTCAAAACCACATATTTCGCACATCCTTACATCTAGAACAACCAAATTTGGTAAGAAGATAGCTACTAGCAACCTCCAAAAAACTGCATCAAAAATGTTGGAGCCACGCCCACCCATTTCGCCCCCCTTTCCAAACCTTTTACAAATTTTTAGCTAGAGTCACCAAATTTGGTATGAAGATAGCAATTGACATTTCACAAAGATCTACATAAAAAATTTTGATGCCACCGCCCCCAGCCCGCCCCCTTTCCCCACCTTTTACAAACGTTGAGCTAAAGTCACCAAATTTGGAAGGAATATAGCTGGTGGCATCCCCATCTGAATCGGAGGATCTTGAAGGCAGCGTACACCCCTGCCGCATCCGTACCCCTTTGCAATCAGACCTCTTTTTACCGGTTTTAATGCTGGTATCGAGTATGCCGCAGTCGGTTGCGTCCCACTGCAACGTTTCCACTTGTTTAAACGTGATTTTTGTAAATTATTAAAATTTCCCAAAACAAAACAAGTGGAAACAGTTGCAGTCGGACGCAACCGACTGCGGCATACTCGATCCCAGTATTAAAACCGGTAAAAAGAGGCCTGATTGCAAAGGGGTACGGATGCGGCAGGGATGTACGCTGCCTTAAAGATTCTCCGATGCAGATGGGGATGCCATCAGCTATATTCCTTCCAAATTTGGTGACTCTAGCTCAAAGTTTGTAAAAAGTGGGGAAAGGGGGGGGGCGGTATGGGTAGTTGTGGCATCCAAATTTTTGTTGCAGATCTTTGTGAAATGTCAATTGCTATCTTCATACCAAATTTGGTGACTCTATCTCGAAATTTGTAAAAAGTTGGGAATGGGGGGCTGGGGGTGGAATGGGTGGGCGTGGCATCCAAATTTGTGATGCAGATCTTTGTGGAATGTCAATTGCTATCTTCATACCAAATTTGGTGACTCTAGCTCGAAAATTGTAAAAAGTGGGGAAAGGGGGGCGAAATGGGTGGGCGTGGCTCCAAAACTTTAATGCAGTTTTTTGGGGGTCGTTACCAGCTATCTTCCTACCAATTTTGGTGGCTATAGCTCCACAACTCTGGAAGATACACGCATTCCCGTTTTTGACGAAACGTTGGGGCGGATGGGAGCGGCTAGGGCAGTATAGGTGGGCGTGGCGTTTTGATGACGTTTTTGAGGGGTCATCATCACTTATCTTGGCACCAAATTTGGTGGCTCTAGCTAAAAAACTGTGGGAGATATAGAATCTGATATGATTCTGATTTCAAAATGCGGGGGGGCTGGGGGCGGAATGGGTGGGCGTGGCTCCAAAATTTTTGATGCAGTTTTTTGGGGGTTGCTAGTAGCTATCTTCTCACCAAATTTGGTAGTTCTAGCTGTAAGGATGTGCGAAATATGTGGATTTATCGGTTTTGAGTTATCGAATTTATCGATTTGCCAGCCCCCCAGTTATCGTAGAACCCCAATCTTGACACTTTAATTTACTATCTCATAGATAAAGAGAATTGGAAAGTTTCAAGTCTCTAGCTTGAAGGGTGTGGAAAAAAGTTGCGTTCATACAGACGGACAGACAGACAGACGGACAGACGGACAGACACCATGACGGACATTGCACAAACTCAATATACTCTTTACCTTCGGTATCGAGTATAAACATCAATTGGGAGACAAAATCGAAAGCAAATAAATCAGGTTAAACAAGTAAGAAGGCTCAAGCCGGGAGAGCCCGACTAGAAGATACCCTGAACCCAGTTGCAAAAAATAAATTAAATTTATATAAGACTTTGGTATTCTGACTTAACTTCAATCGATAAAATTCGATATCTCCGGTGTTTCTTAACCGATTTGGACGAAATTTTCAGAAAAGTTCTATCGTTAACCATAATTTCAACCATAATTTTTACATTTCCAAATTCGATACTTTTTGTTATCGATTGCATGTGTATATCGGAAACCAGAATATTTATCGATAATTTGAAGCAAACTTGTTCTGCTCATGGTATAGGAGAACTTATATTCAAAATCTGAAGTCTCTAGCTCTTGTAGTCTCTGAGATCCACGCGTTCAGACGGACATGGCTATATCGTCTCGGCTGTTGATGCTGATCAAGAATATATATACTTTATGGGGTCGGAGATGCTTTCTTCTGCCTGTTACATACTTTTGCACAAAACTATTAAACCCTTTTTTACCCATTTTATGGGTTAAAGGCCTGTACGCATGAGCCCCGTACAGCTTCCGTACCGTATACATGAGTTTTACGGCTGTAACGACAAGTGTTGAAAAATTCACATATTGTGGCGGTAGGCTAATTGTTTTTTGTAAATAAATCGGAAATGCAACTGTGTTTTGTACACTTGATTTCAAAATAATGATTCGCGCGCTACTTTTGTGTTTGAGTACAGCTAACGCCCTGCTTCTAATAATCTATACCCTGCCATAGATCAGTGGCAGTACAATCCAGTTTATATGTTATTTAAATTGTATCTTATTAATTAATAAATATATTTTTATTCATTACTTCTTGTGCAGCATTGACTGCCAAAACAATAAGTATGGCTCTATTGGAGCCTGAATTAGGTCAACTTTGTTTAATATTATCCGAAAAATGTATAAGCCGGCTCTTGCCCGACATGTTGTTGCATTTTTTACAACCGTAAATAGCTGCTGAAAGCTATTTACTGCCCGTAGCATTTTAACATAACATTTTAACATTTTCATTGTTCAACACTACCGTACCAGCAGTAGCTAACAGAACTGCAGACCTTAAATGTACGTACTGTACTGAAGCTGTACGGGACCATTTTTTTTATATGAAGTTTTTGCTGTACGGGAGCTGTACAGGCGTCTGCGTACAGGCCTTAAGGGTTTAAGAAAGAGATGTGAAATAGACAACCAGTGAAACTCTTGAAATAAATTTAAATGATTACACATTTTATACCTAGACACATTTGAAATGCCACGTGGAAGACGGAGTTTGAATCTTGTGTGTGGTCCCCACAATTTTCGATTCACCAGGATGGAATTGAATCTGTGCAAAAGAAATTTCTTCTATTTGCCCTTAGAAGTTTTAACTGGGTTCCTGGAGATGACTTTCCCCCGTATTCAACTAGACTCCTTTTAACAAATCTTCCCTCCCTGTTAAACCGTAGAACTATGCATTGAGTATTATTTATCACTAATCTATTAAATGGTGAAATCGACTCATCAGTTCTTTTGAATCGAATTAAATTTAATGTCCCAATTAGATCTTCACGTAACGTTTTACCCCTTAGCCTGGATCGTTGCTTGAGCAACTATTTAATTCATGAACCATTTCATGTTATATGTTCTGACTATAACAAGCTTTATTCTCTTGTCTCCTTGGAGGCCTCAACTCCAGTACTAAAAAGATCGATCCTTTTTGTTTTATCTAATCGTAACCACTAATTACTAATCTAACGCTGGTCTGATTGGGTTTTTCTGGGTTTTTCCCAATCCACGCAACAAATGTTGGACCACTAATTTTATTGTTGAGTTTCCCAGAGCTTTACCGTTAACTTTATAAAATTTGTACCTAAATTTTCTTTCAGATTTATATATTATTTTATTTTAATTAACTTTAATTTTGTTTAAATTTAAATTAATTTGGATTTTAAGTCAGCTGATCTTAGTTGACAATAAACAAATATATAATAACTAGTAAGTGGCCCCCTTACTTCGCTGCGCGGATAGTTTATATACATTTTAGCAACAGAAGATAGATACAAAATAAATAAATTAGAAAATATTTCACAAAATATTTAAGCAAAGTATTTAATATTCTCTTTTCCACGCCACCATTGAGGTAGAGAATCAGGCGCGTCATTTTTATTGTGGTTTCCCCAGTAGGCCTTATCCACTTATTGAATTTAATTTGCAATTATTAACAACTTTAAGAGCTTCTTTATAAACGACATTGGTTGTTTTTCCGTCAGGTGCTAATTGAAATCAACGTTTTGGTGAACTGACTCTTGAGCAGGCTATATAAAATTGGCCATGAGAAAAACAATCGTGTCTTAAGTCTAGTCCGGCTAATTTAAGAGTTTGTCCCTGTGATTTATTAATTGTTAAGGCAAAGCAAACTTTTAAAGGAAATTGCAATCTTTTAAATTGAATTGGCAATTCAGAATCAGAAGGTATTAATGGAATTCTCGGTATAAAAACCGTTTCCCCTATACCATTGCCAGTAAAGATAATTGCTTCTTATGAAGAACTTTAACTTGCAATCTTGTACCATTGCACAGTTTTGGCGGTTTCAAGTTGCGAATCAACATTACAGGTGAACCAATCTCGAAAGTAAATTTATGTTGAGGCAGGCCAGCCGGATTTAATGAATTAAGAAAATCGACGGGGTAATGAACTGCATCGTCGATTTCAGTCACATAATCAATAGAGTTATATGTCATTTCTTCACTTTGAAATGATTTTAATAAAAACTGGTTTATTTCCAATGCATTGTCATTTCTCGCAGTCAAAATAGCACGTTATGAAATCCATTCGAGTGATTTTTGAGAGATATTTGTAATATCTGGAAATATTTTTAGAGTTAGCTCTTCAATACTTTTCACAACATGACACAAAGTTGATGGTAAAGTTATTTTGCCATCATGGGTTGGAAATAATCCATTTCCTGTTTGAAGAAGCATTTCTGCAAATTCACCAGCTATGCTATCACTTTTTAAGTGCACTCGCATATTCTTCGTTAATGCAATTTTCTGTATTTTGGGCCACAAAATTGACGACTTTAAGCACGCATTTATTTCATCTGCTCTTGTTCCTCTGGGGATCACTGGAAGAGTTTGTCGAAAATCACCAGCTAAGAGAACAGTTATGCCACCCATTTCAAAGATCGATCTACAGCTTCAAAAGCACCTTTATGGCCCATAGTACACTCATCCCAAACAATAAGCTTGCAATCTTTGAGCACAGCAGCCATATTAGATTGCTTTGAAATTGAGCAATGTGGTGTTTCTAAATGAATCAAATTAAATGGAATCTTAAGCGTAGAATGCGCTGTGCGACCACCATTAAGTAAAGTGGCTGCGATACCGGAAGAAGCAACGGCCACTGCAATTTTTTTACTTTGCCGTACCTTTGCCAATAATAAATTTAAAATATACGTTTTACCTGTTCCACCAGGTGCATCTAAAAAATAGATTTCTCCCTTTTCTACTTCAACGCTATGTAGTATCTTTTCGTATGCATGTTTTTGCTCAGCAGTAAGGAGTAGCTCATTATTAACAACAAAATTATCGCAATTTTCATAATTTGTTTCTCTATGATATTCAATATTTGGAACAATTTCCTCGGATCTAATTGGTAGTGGAAGTCCATAGTAAGTCAAGTTTTGACCACCAATAGACAGTACAATATCTTCAATGTACAAAAGACATTTATTAAATACATTATTCACAATACTTTCATCGATATTTCTGTCTTGTGAAAAATGAAAGGCTCTTAAAATATCTTCTGAGAAACTCTCTTTATAAGTATTCCAAAGTTTAAGAGCATCTGAAATTTGACAAAATACTAACATTATTGCAAAAAGTTCTCTCAGTTTTGTAGGATTTTGACATATGACAGCATCGGCTATAGTTGAATCCCAGTGCTTATCATCTTCTAGTAATCCTAGAGCTTTACACGCCAATTGAAATGATGCGTATGCTATACCATTAACGGTTTTTAAATTTAAAAATGAAGTTGGGCCCCTTACAAAATGTAATAAAAGTCTTAAATAAAAACATTCTGTATTATTGGGATGAATAGTGTAAACTCTTCCCAAAGCTGAATCTCTTTTAACTCCAGGAAAATTTGGAATATCATGCCCACGTTTTCTTCTTTGAAATTCTTTATTGTTCCATGTAAAATACGATGGAACTTCACAATATAGAAGCGTTCTTGCAAACTCATCACGTGTGCATAGCTCAAAGAAGGATAGCAAAGTGGTTTTGGGTGTAGTGCTTAATCTGTCAAGTAATTGTAGCGGATTATTGGGGTTAAAATATATCCGTTGACCATTTTCTAAATGAACAGCTAAGTGTGTAATAGCCGGAAAACGTTCATGTATGGGAAATGCAAGAATTCTCCATACCGCTTCTGAGCTACTTATATAACGGCCACTTTCGTACATATTAATTTCATTACGTTGGTATTCAAGAGTAAATGATGCTTGAGCACTGCCTTTGTTAACATATTTACAAATGTATTTAATAGACTTTACAGAACTACAATACTCAACATTTATGTGAGCTTCAAATGTTCTCAATAGTACACAGTTATAAGGCACAACCCATCGATTATATATGCAATTACCATATATATCAATTGCATTACCACCATCTTTTATCGCTCTTCTACGGTATAGAGGGTAACTATCTTTTCCAGTTACAGTTTCTTTAAGTAATTGTCGACGAAACCTTTTGGTACATTTTCCATTTTTCATGCATGGCGATTTATTATTAAATGCACCGCAATGACCATGAATCATATTTGATTTAACAATGTTAAATAACAATGGATCCTCATCTGCGTTTGGTATTTCGGCACAGATAATTTTATCTATTTTATCTGGTCTTATTTTATTTTCTAACCAAAGTAGAATATGTATATGTGGTAAACCCCGCTTTTGCCATTCCACAGAGTACATGAAACATTGCACGCTTCCAAACAAAGAACCTTTTGTCAATAGTGACATTAAAGCTTTAACTTTTAAATGAAAAACTCGAGCTATAATATCGTGACGATCATGCGGTTTTTGACCCAGTAATAAAACACTTTTGATGTCATTCCATTGTGGATTGCAGGTGAATATTATGAAAAGATCTGGTCGCCCATAATGGCGAACATATGTCATAGCATCTTGAGTCTTTTCATGCATATATCGTGCAGAGCTTGTAAAAGAAGATGGTAAAATTACCATCTGACCAAGTTGAGCTGCGACAACATCTTGTTGGCCTAATGCATCTTGTAGATGTATATAGCTATCTGCTCTGAGTTTCGCTTGATTGTAGCGAATATAATTTAACCTTTCTGTTTAAATTTTAGCATACATATCAACCAAAAATTGACTAAAAAAGGAACGACAATAAATTAAATGATTTATCTCAGATTGACGAATCATTATTTTATAGCTGTAAAAGCTTAAAGCAGATATCTTTTTTTGTTTGTTCCTCCTTTTTTAATAATGGATTCCATTGTGGTATATTCACTGAATAGCCATCTTCGCCATAAGGAAATAGCAAAGGGTACTGTAAGGCATCGTATGATCGATGCACCTCACTTATACGATGTAATTTATTATTATGGCTTTCAATAATAATATCGCACTTTTCAAATTGCTGACCAACAATAACTACAGCTACCTCGCTTGATTGAGGTGCATTGTAAAGCCCTTTGTGTGCACCAGCGGGTGTTCGATCAGCATGTATAATCAATTTATAGTCTTTAGTACTTGTTTGTATTTTATTGAGAGCCATTTTTAGATCTTTAACATAACGATTATGCTGATGAAACATACATTGAAGATCCTTTACTACGCTTAAATCAACATTTGAAATATTTTTGCAACGTAGTTGAGCTTCCTTTTCATCATCACCAACAAAATAAATTTGAAGAAACTGCATTTCTTCATTTGGCAAAGGTCGGACACTACCAATTAAGTGATATACTTGTCATTGGACTTTAAAGGTTGACCAACTTTCATTTATAATTTTTGTACTACCAAAAGAAGTCATTTGGAAGCAGCTGCTATATTTTCTTATACGATCAATGAAATGATCATGCTTGGGATGTCCACCAATTATTAAGCTTTTAAGTAGATCAGGCAAACTTTCATTTTGGGAAAGCTTAACTTTTCCTGCCTTGCAACAGATACCCAGAGGCTCATTTTTCCATTTTAAAGCATTACAATGTTTGCTTATCAAATTCATACTACCAAGTTGAGTAACTTTATCTGACTTGTAAGCTATTTCAAAATCATAGTTTAAGCCAGACATGGCTTTAACACTCCATGCACGCAAACGCCTTTCTTGACGTGCATTAGGATTATTAGCCTGATGTCTTCTCACTGCAACTCTATGAGCTTCAGAATTATTAACCTGAAATCTTTTTGATGCTTCTATGCGCTTACCCCTATTGATATATTAAAATGAAGTCAAGAAAAACACACTTCTGCAAGTCATTTTAATACACGGGTTCAGGGTATCTTTTAGTCGGGATTTCTCGACTAAAGCCTTCTTACTTGTTTTCAGATTCGCTCATTCTCGTGTTGTGCTGGCAGTCGGCAATTCAACACCTGCATCATGAATTGAGCGCTGTTGGTCCAAAACCCAAAGAGGCAGCTTAAAACTTGAACACGCTCGCGCATCGCTCTTAATGTTCGGCGCTAGATGACAAATTATTTTTAAATCTCGCTCCGATCATGCGCCTTCGTTGTTGTCTTTTTCGGCTTACTCTCTTATGTATGCGCGCGCTCTGCAAGTCAAACAAAGAGCACGCACTGAATCAACGCAAATCATATCTAAGAGGCTGCAGTTAAGTGAATTGTATATTGCCTTTAGCTTTAATTTAGTGTGTGTGCGGAGGAGGTAGGGTTATTAAACCTTACAATTGACATGCAAAGCGCGCACATAAGATAGAGAGTGAACGTAAATGAGCAACAACAAAGGAGCATGATCGGAGCGAGATTTCAAATTATCTGATTATCATAAGAGCTTATTCGAAATTGTATATCAATAATATATCAATAATGTTAGTGTGTTACGTTTTGTCTAAGTTATATAAGCAGCAAGTAGGCGAATCCACCCCCATAACATATTCTGGTGTGGGAAATTTTTCTAGACGCACCAAGTTTTGTTATGTTGTTGTTGTTTTTTTTTTAAATCAATGACACCCACAAAAAGTAGCAGTGCGGGCCCAACAACAACACTTACAACAACAACAAACGCTACTTAGGTCGTAAATCAATTGTCAAAGGCACACAAATTTGAAAAAAAAAATGTGCACTGTGCGAAGTGATACATGTACATAAAATTATGAAAATTGTTTTCAAGCGCATTGTTCACTTAATTGTGTATGCACTTATTCATTAAGAAGCGGAAATCCGTTTCTTTTTTGCAAGTGTACGAACCTTTTTTTATGACTTTGCTTGTGCGACGCGAAGGCGTCACTGCGTATTTGTTTTGTTTTTGTATTCGCGATCAAACTCTCAGCTTGTGCGACAATCAGGCGACAGTAGTGGAATGGGTACTTGTTGTAATTGTAATTTGTATGGGTAAAAAGTGCTACAAATCGTATGGGAGGTACTTGAAGGAGTTGTCCAAATAAAAATTCCCTTCTTAGTGCTCACCTCCTACCTGTATGGAAAATTGTGTGAAAATTTCAGCCTTCTAGCTCTTTTCGTTTAGGCTGTGGCTCTTCCATTCTCATCAGGACAAACTCTTTTATATATATAGAAGAAGATAAGATGATAAATATTGGATGAATATGAAATGAATATACAATGTGTGCATTGTAAAGCACTCAAATTTATGTACGAAATGCCAGGGATGTGCTGGGCTGGTGGGAAAGTTTAATGGCCCGTATTAGAACCTCCACCAGACAAATTGCACTCATTAATTTATGGCCATTCACCAGCGTCAAAGCATTTTTTAACAAATGTTCAAAAGAACAATTCATGTTTCCAAATGACATCTTTTAACATCGGCACAATGAATTGATCAAATTATTCAAGATTGCACTGGATTAAATGCCCACCGATGACCATAAAATCATAATACGAGCCGACAGAACACCACTCGGACAACATGCCAGACGATTTAATGCACCAAAAATCTATGAAGTGGCAATCGTTATAGTTGGAGAACAATTTCGGCAAAGAGATATTGTTTTGTACCGTAGGATTGAGCAACTAAATCGTATTTCTGAACTATATCGTTGTTATGACGCTTTGTTCTAACGAGGAGATGATGATATCCATTAATATACGGATAAATCCAACGGCTGGTTAAAAAATATATGATTTTTGATTACTTTTTGAGTAAAATTTTTTACCTTTTGCAGGTCAAGAAACAACGAAAAAAGTTAGTGATATGAATTTTTATTCGTTTCGATGATTCGTGTTCAAGAGGATAATTACATTTTGCCATGCAATAAACTTTTTCATCAATACATTGTGGACATGTATGCAAAAATCGAGAGCGAATGATTGAATTTCATACGTCAGAATCAAGCCCGTTTGAGATCTGAACAGTACATAAATTTACGTGAAGCACTATTCAATGATGTGGATGTGAATGAAATATTACCATCGTCATATACCGGTAGCCCACGTCATATGCACGAGCATACACAAGATGCCATATGTTCGTTGAAACGCTGAAACACCACAAGGTGATGATGGATATCCACAGCAACGTCGACGATCAGCTCATGATAATGGTAAAACAACTTCTATTAAAATCCAGAACCAAAACTTTGAAGTTGATAATCGTTGGATAGTGCCGTATTCTCCGTTGTTATCAAAAATATTCAATGCTCATATAAATGTCCAATACTGCAATTCAGTCAAATCAATAAAATACATTTGCAAGTATTTTAATAAAGGTAGCGATATGGCTATTTTCAGAGTGGCTGCTGAAAATAGAAATGATGAAATTTTGCAGTACCAAATGGGAAAATATATTAGTACTAACGAAGCTATTTGGCGAATTTTATCGTTCCCAATACATGCCAGACAGCCAGTTGTTATACTATTGGCAGTCCATCTTGAAAATGGCCAACGAGCTTATTTCACTGATGCAAATGCCGCACAAAGAGCACTACAACCTACAGCAACTACACTGACAGCTTTTTTCAAGTTATGTGAAACGGATGAATTTGCTAGAACCATATTTTATTCGTAAGCACCACGATATTTCACTTGGAATGCATCAGCAAAAAATTTTCAACGCCGCAAACAAGGTACTCCTGTTGATGGCTGCCTAGGTGTTTTTACAACAGATGCATTAGGCCGCATTTATACAGTTAGTCCAAATAATGTTAAATGTTTATACTCGTTACCGAAGGTAAAGAGTATAATGGGATTGTGCAATGTCCGTCATGGTGTCCGTCTTTATGATCGCAACTTTTTTCCACACCCTTCAAGCTAGAGACTTGAAACTTTCCAATTCTCTTTATCTATGGGATAGTAAATTAAAGTGTCAAGATGGGGGTTCTACGATAACTGGGGGCTGGCAAATCGATAAATTCGATAACTCAAAACCGATAAATCCACATATTTCGCACATCCTTACAGCTAGAACTACCAAATTTGGTACAAAGATAGCTACTAGCAACCCCCAAAAAACTGCATCAAAAATTTTGGATGCCACGCCCACAACTACTGCCCTAGCTGCCCCCATCCACCCCAACGCTTCGTCAAAAACGGGAATGCGTGTATCTTCCAGAGTTGTGGAGCTAGAGCCACCAAATTTGGTGGGAAGATAGCTGGCAATGACCCCCAAAAATCTGCATCAAAGTTTTGGAGCCACGTCCACCCATTCTGCCCCCCTTTCCCCACCATTTACAAACTTTGAGCTAGATTCACCAAATTTGGTATGAAGATAGCAATTGACATTCCACAAAGATTTGCATAAAAAATTTCGATGCCACTCCCACCCATACCGCCCCCAGCCCCCCTTTCCACTATTTTTACAAACTTCGAGCTAGAGTCACCAAATTTGGTATGAAGATAGCAATTGACATCCCACATGGATCCGCAGCAAAAATTTGGATGCCACACCCACCCATACCGCCCCCAGCCCCCCCTTTGCCCACTTTTACAAACTTTGAGCTAGAGTCACCCAATTTGGTATGAAGATAGCAATTGACATTCCACAAAGATTTGCATAAAAAATTTCGATGCCACTCCCACCCATACCGCCCCCAGCCCCCCTTTCCACTATTTTTACAAACTTCGAGCTAGAGTCACCAAATTTGGTATGAAGATAGCAATTGACATCCCACATGGATCCGCAGCAAAAATTTGGATGCCACACCCACCCATACCGCCCCCAGCCCCCCTTTGCCCACTTTTACAAACTTTGAGCTAGACTCACCCAATTTGGTATGAAGATAGCAATTGACATTCCACAAAGATTTGCATAAAAAATTTCGATGCCACTCCCACCCATACCGCCCGCAGCCTCCCTTTCCCCACCTTTCCGCACCTTTTACAAACTTTCAGATAAAGTCACCAAATTTGGAAGGAAGATTGCTGGTGGCATCCCCATCTGCATCGGAGAATCTTTAAGGCAGCGTACACCCCTGCCGCATCCGTACCCCTTTTCAGTCAGGCCTCTTTTTACCGGTTTTAATACTGGTATCGAGTATACCGCAGTCGGTTGCGTCCGACTGCAACGTTTCCACTCGTTTTATTTGCGATTGCTATTTGTAAAAGTACGTGTGCCCCAGTCATTTCAGCATTTAAGAACTGTTGATGGTGAATTGTGTGTAACATATCGTGATGCATGCCAATTACGCATTGTTATGCTAAGCTTCATGATGCATCAGTATCAGCTCACCCAAGTCAATTACGTATGTTATTCGCAATAATAATATCAACATGCAATCTATCAAACCCACTTGAATTGTGGAATAAATATAAAAATTTCATGGCTGAAGACATTTTGAATCGACTTCAACATCGTTCAATTGATCCCGAATTGGTGCATACATTAGAAAAGTATAATGAGGCTTTGATATTGATTGAAAATATTTGCCTTATGATTGTAAACAAAGCATTAGGACAACTAGGCATGATCGCACCAAATCGTCCAATGAATGATTTATTCGAGCGAGAATTGCAACGCGAACATCAATTCGAGTGTGATGAATTACGAGCGTTTGTGCAAACACACATTCCAAAATTGAATGTTCAGCAAAAGAATGCATGCGATAGAATCATGCAAGTTGTCATTAACAAACGGTTGAGATTCCAACGTATAATATATCAAAAAATTCTGGAATGGCCAAAGTTTTGCAAAAAGCAGCAATCATTTTATGGGATGAATGTCCGATGGCCCATAAAAAAATCTTTGGAAGCATTGAATCGAACATTACAGGATCGACGTGGATATCAACAGTTAATCGCAGGTGCATTAATATTGCTATCTGGTGATTTTCGACAAACGTTGTCAGTCGTTCCCAGATCGACTCCAGCTGTAATTAATGCATGTTTTAAAAGATATTTTTTTTGGGGAACGTACAGAAATTATCGCTTAACATAATTATGCGTGTGCTTCTTCAAAATGATCCATCAGCAAGTGAGCTTTTGAAGCAACTGCTGCAAATTGGCGATGGCAAAGTTGTAACTGATTTAAATGGCTTTCTCACGTTACCAAACAGCTTTTGCACAATTATGCCATTAAAACGGACACTTATACGTTGCATGTTCCAGAGTGGGAGCACCCACAAATTTATTTATTTATACACCACACAAAAAAACAAAAACAAGTAGAAATGTTGTAGTCGGTCACAACCGCAAGGGGGGCTGAGGGCGGTATGAGTGTTCGTGGCATCCAAATTTTTAATGAAAATCTTTGTGGAATGTCAATTGCTATCTTCATATCAAATTTGGTGACTATGTCTCAAAATTTGTAAAAGGTGGGGGAAGGGGGGTTGGGGGTGGCATTGATGGGCGTGGCATACAAATTTTTGATGCAGATCTTTGTGGAATGTCAATTGATATCTTCATACAAAAATTTGTGACTCTAGCTCTAAGTATGTAAAAGGTGGGGAAAGAGGGCTGGGGGCGGTATGGGTTGGCATGACATCCAAATTTTTGATGCAGATCTTTGGGGGTCGTTACCAGTTATCTTCATACCAAATTTGGTGACTCTAGCTCAAACACTATGAAAGATACACGCACGTGGCATCCAAAGTTTTGATGCAGTTTTTTGGGGGTCACCATTACCTATCTTGGCACCAAAGGATTTTCGAAATATGTGGATTTATCGGTTTTGAGTCATCGAATTTATCGATTTGCCAGCCCCCCAGTTATCGTAGAGCGCCAACCTTGACACTTTAATTTACTATGCCATGGATTAAGCTAATTGTAAAGTTTCGAGTCTCTATCTTGATGGGTGTGAAAAAAATTTCGCACATACGGACGGAAATTCGGAAAGACATGATGATGGATATTGCACAAACCCAATATACTCTTTTCCTTCGATAACGAGTACTAATATTGTATACACTATTGTATTGAATTGATTGATAAATGAATTTTATTCAATGTTAATATTCATGCGTAGCGAAGCATGTCGGAATCCGCTAGTTCTTTATAAAAACTGAAGTCAGTTACTTAAGGTTTAAAAAACTAGACCTTATTTCAACAATTCTTGCTTGCGCAGTTCCAAAACATGACTAAATTTTGTAAGCTAGTGTATCCAGCTGTGCATGGCTGCCATGCCAACCGAATATTGGCTAGATAGATAGTTTCACTCATGGTTGATCTATACCTTGTTTTCATTCAGATATGAATTAACAGGGGTATTCCTCACCGATTGACGTCGCTGTTGGTGCTGCCGCTGAAATGGAAGTGTGGGCAGCGCACAATCCTGCTGCGTCTGGGAATTTTGAGCACAGAGACCAGTGCCAGACATCTGTCACTAGAAGATATGGCGACGTTATTCTTTCACAGGCGTTTACAGAAGCAAAGTTTACAGGTAAATATTTAACAAAAAAAAACAGTTTTGAATTTATAATGCTACCTATTTCTAAGTACATATATAACAATTGTCAACAAAACTTATAAATGTCTGCGAAAATACTCTTGACATTAGAGTTGGGTTGCTTATCAGTTGTGTAGGGTTGCTCATGGGTGAGTGAGCAAAACTGAGCTGTTCACCCAACTGAACAAGTGAGCAATGTTCTGTACTCATTGCTCACTTTTGCTCACTTACTCACTTGTTCACTTGCTCTTTAGCTCCCTGCAGCTCAGTTGTTCTTTTTGCTCAACTGTTCTTCCTCCATATCAGTTCTTATGTTCACAGAGTTCTTTTGCTTACCGTTCATTTGAATGCTTTGGTTCACTTCCGTTGATTTTGTGGTCGCGCCAACACGAATCGTTTAAAATTAAATAATTATATTCATCATTCATAATTAAAAATATCTTTAATACGCAAACACAGCGAAATTTGGATACATTTCTTCGATTTGGGCAACACGCAAGCGAAATGCAAGTACTGCAATGGTGTTTTAAGCACAAAGTCGCAGAGTAACTTGTCGCGACACCTTCGCAGCAAACACCCATCAGCATTGGAGCCCGTTGTGCGACAAAGTCAAGAGGATGTTGCTGATGTTGGCACACAGCTAAAGATACAACGTTTGTTTATAAGCCTGTGTCGGCAAACAAAAGCCAACAGGTAGATCGGCAATTGGTCAAATGGATTGCCAAGGGACACCACGCACTGAGGTCGGTCGAAGAGCCAGAATTTAAAAAACTTATATAGGACGTCTCTCATTGCCCTGGCTATAAGCTTCCAGCACGAAAAACCGTAACAAACGTTCTTTTCCCAAATCTACGCGCAGAACAGGTGAGCAGAATAAAGGAAGAAGTATTTGGGGCAACTGCTGTGTGCCTTACCACAGACGGCTGGACGTCGCTCACAAATGAGAGTTACCTAGCCGTAACGGTACACTTCATAGAGCTCAAAACCACCGAGCTTAAATCGTATATGATAGCATGTGAAATGTATGCAAATGCACACACTTATAAGATTCTAAGCGATTTCTTAAAAAAATAGTCAATGAATGGAAGATTGAAAACAAAGTGTCGGCGGTAGCATCGGATAATGCTCACAACATTGGCTGCGTTCAGGGAACTAAGCGCTTACAATACATGTTTAGTAATCGTTCGCTGAACGTTCTGCTTAGTAAGCGCTTTCTAAACATGTTTAGTCAGCGACCGCCATCTTTGTAAGCGTAAAATTTGTTTGCTTTTGCGCTTAGTGGTTGAACAGCTGTTAATTGTTTTGTGCAAATGAATAGAAAAAGAATAAAATTAATGTTACTGCAATTTTGTTGCGAGGATACTGATATAAGTGAGGTTGTCATGGGGTTGAAAGATGAGTTTGTTATTATTATTATTATTATTTACATATCGATAATGAAAATCAGCTGATCAACTAAGCAGTGCGTTCACAAGTTTTCAGCGATTTGCACTAAGCGCTTAGTAAGCAGCTTGATAACCGCTTAGTTCCCTGAACGCAGCCATTGTTTGTGCGATAAAGCTGAGAGGGTAGCGCTATATACCATGCTTTGCACACACATTAAATATCATCGTGCAAAGGGCGATTTGTAAAATTGACGGAATTCGAGCAAAAGCCAAGGCAATAGTTGACTAATTTAATCGAAGCTCATCGGGCTTAAAAAAATTAAAGGATGTTCAAGTCCAGTTGGAATTGCCAAATTTGAAACTTGTGCAGGATGTGGCAACACGCTGGAATCCCACGTACAAAATGTTTCAACGGCTCTTTGTCTTTAAAGAGGCAGTAATGGTAGCGATTTCAATTTAACGACCAGAACTAATATTAACAACAGCAGAGTGGAAAGTCATTGAAGACTTGCTTCCAGTGCTGCTTCAATTTTTTCAGAAAACTAATGAAATATCGGCTAAAAAAAACGTTACGCATTCTAAACTTATCGTTTTGGTCGGAATATTGCAAAAAAAAAAAAAAAAAAAGGTGGCTAGCATGCAAACCAGCGATGAGACAATAATAAATGTCATAAATGTGCTTTTGATTGAAATGGAAACCAGATTCCAAGACATAGAACATAATGTTTTGTTTGCAGAAAGCACCATTTTGGATCCCAGATTCAAAGGCCATGTTTTTAAATCACAAGATGCCGCGAAGAAAACGATTACCAACATTAAAAAAAACATAATGTTTATTGGAGCAGCCAACGCGTTGCCTGATACTGCTCCGACTGAAATGGCACAGTATTCCTCAACACAAACAACAGATGAGGACGACATTTGGAAGGAGTTCGATGTTGACTTTAATAAAGTCAACAAGCCCAGCAACAATACAGCCGCTGCGACTCGTGAAGTTGACAAGTACCTGTGAGAGGAGTATCTCAAGAGGAAAGAGGACCCTTTGAAGTAGCGCTGCAAAAACATCGATGGTCAGAACATCGATGTTTTCGTCACCGATGTTTTCGTCACCGATGTTTTGAAAAATCGATGTTTTCGATGTTTTTGTTCAAATAAATAAAAAAATCATTTTTTAATTGAAACCGACTGTTTTATGTTAGTTTATGTACTATTTTCTTCTTATAATTAAACTAACAGAAATAATCTCTCCGTTTTATCACCTCACGACTAATTAAACCCAAAAATTTAGTATTAATAAAGAAAATTAAAAAAAAACAAAAATAATAAAAATTAGTCATTCAGTTTTCTTAACTTCACAATTTTTAAAGATTTTTTCCTGTTTTAAACTTAAAACTAATAACATTTAGATCTTTCTAGATCTAGATATGAGATATATGAAAGATCCATTGATTTTTTTTGTAAAAATAGTAACATGTTGACCGCTTTTGTTGCCGGACGTTTTTGGGAAACGATTTCTCCAGCCTTGCTGAAAGTTCGCTCAGACTCTGTCAAGCCAGCTGGAACGCATAAGTATGCACAAAAACTTTTCCATTTTAATAAGAGGAACCGCCACTATTTATTTATTAACGTATGGCTATAAGAAACTATTAAAAAAACGAATTTATATAACAAAATAAACTATTTATTTTAAATTACGCACTCGCAATCTGAAGCTGCACTATACAATGAAACATCGATGTTGAAAATAATGCATCGATGCATCGAACAACTTGGAAAACATCGATATAATCGATGTTGACATCGATGTTTTTGCAGCTCTACTTTGAAGTGGTGGGACCAACGAAACTGTCAATTCCCGCATTTGCACAAGTACATGATGAAGCGGCTTTGTGTTGTTGCCACATCAGTGCCTTGCGAAAGGCTTTTTTCAAGCGCTGGCGAATTAATTCCCAAATGGCGCACATTGTTTAAGGCGAAAAATCTTGAAGCCCTTATGGTCTTGCACAACAATTTAAAACTATTTTGGTATGTAGTATTTTATATCATTTCTTGTCCAAACACTTACATATATATACATATATTTTAGCGAAACATATTTTCCTCCAAAGCCAATGGGCTGACTGCAATTTCATTTTAACTCTTGAATGAGAAGAAATTTATTTTGTTTTTGTTATATTATTATTATTTTTAATCTTGTGTTAAAAGTTGGCACCTGTGTGAACGAATATAATTATATACATATTTTGTTAAAAAATTATCTAGTTACAAACATTATTTTGACATTACTTTTAATGCAAGAGAATAATAGCGGATTTAAAGCAAGAGCAAAAGAGTATGTGAGCAACTTAAGTGAACAAGTAATTAACTGAGCAACTTAAATGAACAAGTGAGCATTGTGAGTGAGTTGACTCTTAAAAAAAACAAAGAGCAAGTGAACATGTTCACCACAGTGAGCAGTGTTTACCCAACGCTACTTATCAGTCGTGTTGCGTTGTTCATGAGTGAGTGAGCAACAAAGAATTGTTCGCCCAACTGAACAAGTGAGCAATGTTCCATACGTATTGTACATGGCTGCTCAGAAGTGTTGCCATTTTCGCTTTTTTCCCGTCATATATGGCTTTTTTAATAACGCGATAGCGGGAATAATTTCATATCAGTGGTCAGTGGGAATTCTGGCTTTATTTTAAGAATGCTTACCGCTATTTTCTCCGATGCAGAGGGTGATGCCACGAGCTGTCTTCCTTCGAAATTTAGTGACTCTAGCTCAAGGTTTGTAAACGGTGGATAGATAAAGAGAATTGGAAAGTTTCAAAAATCTAGCTTGAAGGGTGTGGAAAAAAGTTGCGTTCATACAGACGGAAAGACGGAAAGACACAATGACGGACATTGCACAAACCCAATATTGTTTTATTATTCAGTTATTCAGAGCACTAAGTTAATAGAATACTAGAGGAAACATTACATACGGGGCATACGAGCAACGCATATGCTGTTCATTTGTGCGAAAAATCCCTGAGAACTCCCATAGCACTTCGGGTGTCGAGCCGACTGGGCGCTCTCGCATTCTTGCTCAGAATTATTTTTGTTTGCGCTTAGCTGCAGACCGACCGAGACGGTCGGTCCACGCAGCTCTGCTGTTTATATGCGTGTGATGGTTTTGTTATTTTTGCGTGTGATGGTTATGTTATTTTTGGGTGCATTATGCATTAATGGTTATTTGTATACATGTTAATTGTACAAGAACCTGCCTATATTTGTATGATATGATTAATTTTTAACAGGTGTATTTATTTAAGTGATTTATTATTTAAGTGACTTTTTTATTTTACTAAGTAAGAAGCACTTATCAAATAATCATATTAAAATTGCCAAAACCATAAATTATTTATATAATTAATTATATTGTTGATTGATGAGTACATTAAAATGTCTCTTATATTTATAATCAAGGCATATCAAAATAATCCATGCAAGATAAAGCATTTCTTACAAGCAGCAACAAAAATTTGTCAACACCCAGAAATCTTAAGTCATTTTTGTATGCCCTCAAACAGCAACACAAGAAAATGCTATTTCGAACCATCTTTTTGCTACACTATCAAATTTCCCGCTCGAAGAGTTAATAACATTGAAATATGTTATGTTATTAAACTATTTTTAGCAATTTCGCAATTATTAGCTAAGCGCCAACTTATGATAATCAAAATATACAATTATTATAATATATATATGAACTACATATCCACAAAAGCACATATATTATACTAGGGGGTCCCCCCTAGAGGTGGAGAAACATCGATGTTGGCGGACATCGATGTTTCGATGTTTTATGGTGGAAAACATCGATGTTTCATCGATGTTTGAAATAAAAAACACTTTTTAACAAAACAATTATGCTATATTCGTATATTTTCTGTTCTTATTTAGGAACAAAAGTTCATCTACAACATCAGGTGTCAGGTTTGTGCGACGGTCGGAAATTAGTTGGCCAGCTGTACTAAAAACCCTTTCCGACTCGCACGAAGTAGCGGGAGCGCATAAGAACTTTTTAGATATTTTTTTGAAAACGTCATCGGTGGTCATCTACAATAAGATAATTTTTTCATTAATTTTCTAAATAAATATATTAATTCATAAATTCTTACTTCCCAATACGCAAGTGGATCGCATCCTTCGGGCTGGTTGTCCTTCTCTAAATGTTGTCGCATCAGGATGATGGCATCTGCCCTGGAAGACTGTATTTTGCTCTGTATTTTTGTTTGCAAAAAAGAGAACCGAGCTGGTTCTTGTGTGCTCATTTGTTTTAAGGATTCGCTCAATCATTTTGTAAGCGCTATTCCAGCGAGTCGGCACCTCCTGTAGCAGTCCATACGACTTCCCCCCCTGCGCTTCCTTTAATTTAGCAGTTGCGACAGAAATTTTTTAAAAAATTCAACGATGCGCTTGCATTTTTTAAGAACGGGATCCAAAGTTGGCAGTTTAAGTACGTCCTGAACCAGCAAATTAATTGAGTGTGCTACACACGGCAAGTGCTTATATTGAAGCAGCTCACATGCCTTCTTCATGGTGGAATCATTATCAGTGACGATACAAACTACCTTATGTGCAACATCCCACTCTGTTAGCACCGATTTAACGGTTTCGGCAATATTAGGTGCGGTGTGATTGGTGGATGTTATAAGTCCTCTTGTTGCTAAAATAGCAGATTCTAGCTTAAAGCAATTCGAGACAAAATGACAGGTCACCGTGATATACCCCTCATTGGCCTTCGAAGTCCACAGATCTGTGGTTAATGCCATAAAATCTATATTGTTCAATAAGGAACTCAGTTTTGATTTCAATGAATTGTACTGATTTTTAAGAACTACATCGCGCAAGTGTGTTCTACTTGGCAATTTGTAGCGTGGGTCCATATGCGTCATTAGTTCTGTAAACCCTTCATCTTCTACACAAGTGAATGGTCGGACATCGACGGCTATCATATTCATTACCTTTTGATCGATTGAGAGTTTCCGAGGAGAGTCATTGCTGTAATACACCGTCGACCGTCCGACAAAAATGTCCATTGCAGTTGACTTTTGGCCTTCTCCATCTTTAAGGCGATCTGGATGTACATGCTTTAGATGGTCGATAAGGTTTGTTGTATTACCAGACGTCTTTATAGCTTTACCGCAGTAGTGGCAAATTCCGTGTGTTTTTCCAACATTTTTTTTGAAATGGTCCCAAGCAACTGAAGTATCCCGCTTCTTTATTGGGGCTGTCTCCTCCACATTTACCTCAAAATTTGATGTTCCTAAAAAAAATAATAAATATGTGAAAATGCAAATTTCTTGTATTAAGTACCAATACATACACACATATCGAGCCCTTTCTGCGAAAATAACGTAAGCGACATTATGTCTTCTTTGTTTGTATGACATTATGTTGACAATTACTTGAGCCCTGCATAAATGTATTTGGTTTCTGTACTTTTTGAAAAATTCAAAAATACGTGTAAAATCATGACTTGGAAGTGGAATGCACAGCAAGAACCAAACTAAATATGGAAGTCATTTCAACTAGAGCCAAATTGCGCAGTCAAAAAAAACCAACAACAAGTTTCACTGACGCCGGCTGCGAAGCTCGTAGAATGAGAGACGATCACGCAAAATAACTGTAAATGCTGTAAATGCTGAGCAAAAATTTTAAAAGCCAATTTATTATATTAACTGAGATATCCACCTAACAACTATAAAGAAAGCGACACAAAAGCTGCTAATCAACGTTAATGTTAACTATAAAAAACCTTCTCCTGTAAAATTTCATTTTTGGCGCTTACGTTATTTTCGCGAACACGCAAGCACACAAATGTACATACAATTTAAAAAATTTGGTCTGCTTATATTATTAAAACTTACTTTTCAGATATTTATCTATTTCCTCCACGACTTCAACCAACACCAGAAACAAAGCACTAAATTTTTGACATTATGTTAATAATTTATAAATAAAAATTATATTTTGAATGTACTTACAAATTCTCTCGTCTTTTTTGTTCAATCCGCAGTTAGAGAAGGAAAAATCATCGATGATGCCCTGCCAAACATCGATGATACCGATGTTTCGGAAACATCGATGACATCGATGTTGTCATCGATGTTTCTCCGCCTCTAGTCCCCCCCTGCTCGCTTCGCTCCTCAACCACCATCGCGCTGCGCGCTCGAATTTCGAATGCAAGCAATTATAACGTTTGAAAATAACCGTGTGTTGAAGCCCCTGTGTATTCACTTGCACATCTGATGAAATCCTACATTTCCGTTTATACGACATAGTAAGTGCCCCGCTTACTTCGCTGCGCAGATAGTTTATATTATTTTAGCAATAAAAGATAGATGTAAAATAAATAAATTAGAAAATATTTAACAACAAATTAAAGCAAAGTATTTAATATTCTCTTTTCCACGCCACCATTGAGGTAGAGAATCAGGCGTAATTTTATTGTGGTTTCCCCAGTAGGCCTTATCCACTTGTTGAATTTAATTTGCAATTATTAACAACTATTAAGAGCTTCTTTTTAAACGACATTGGTTGTTTTTCCGTCAGGTGCTAATACAACTAAACTTTTTGGTGAACTGACTCTTGAGCAGGCTACATAAAATTGGCCTTGAGAGAAGCAATCGTGTCTTAAATCTAGTCCGGCTAATTTGAGAGTTTGTCCCTGTGATTTATTAATTGTTAGGGCAAAGCAAACTTTTAAAGGAAATTGCAATCTTTTAAATTGAAATGGCAATTCAGAGTCAGAAGGTATTAATGGAATTCTCGGTATAAAAACCGTTTCCCCTATACCACTGCCAGTAAAGACCATTGCTTCGACAACATTCTTATGAAGGGCTTTAACTTGCAATCTTGTACCATTGCACAGTTTTGGCGGCTTCAAGTTGCGAATCAACATTACAGGTGAACCAATCTTTAAAGTTAATTTATGTTGAGGCAGGCCAGCCGGATTTAATGAATTAAGAAAATCGACGGGGTAATGAACTGCATCTTCGATTTCAGTCACAGAAACAATAGACTTATATGTCATTTCTTCACTTTGAAATGATTTTAATAAAATCTCGTTTATTTCCAATGCATTGTCATTTCTCGCAGTCAAAATAGCACGTTCTGAAAACCATTCGAGTGATTTTTGAGAGATATTTGTAATATCCGGAAATATTTTTAGAGTTAGCTCTTCAATACTTTTCACAACATGACACAAAGTGGATGGTAAAGTTATTTTGCCATCATGGGTTGGAAATAATCCATTTCCTTTTTGAAGAAGCATTTCTGCAAATTCACCAGCTATGCTATCACCTTTTAAGTGCACTCGCATATTCTTCGTTAATGCAATTTTCTGTATTTTGGGCCACAAAATTGAAGACTTTAAGCACGCATTTATTTCATCTGCTCTTGTTCCTCTGGGGATCACTGGAAGAGTTTGTCGAAAATCACCAGCTAAGAGAACAGTTATGCCACCCATTAGGTATTCACTATCTCGAATGTCTTTCAAAGATCGATCTACAGCTTCAAAAGCACCTTTATGGGCCATAGTACACTCATCCCAAACAATAAGCTTGCAATCTTTGAGCACTGCAGCCATATTAGATTGCTTTGAAATTGAGCAATGTGGTGTTTCGAAATGATTCAAATTAAATGGAATCTTTAGAGTAGAATGCGCTGTGCGACCACCATTTAGTAAAGTGGCTGCGATACCGGAAGAAGCAACGGCCAATGCAATGTTTTTACTTTGCCGTACCTTTGCCAATAATAAATTTAAAAGAAACGTTTTACCTGTTCCACCAGGTGCATCTAAAAAATAGATTTCTCCTTTTTCTGCTTCAACGCTATGCAGTAACTTTTCGTATACTTGTTTTTGCTCAGCAGTAAGGAGTAGCTCATTATTAACAACAAAATTATCGCAATTTTCATAATTTGTTTCTCTATGATATTCATTATTTTGAACAATTTCCTCGGATCTGATTGGTAGTGGAAGTCCATAGTTAGTCAAGTTTTGACCACCAATAGACAGTACAATATCTTCAATGTACAAAAGACATTTATTAAATACATTATTCACAATACTTTGATCAATATTTCTGTCTTGTGAAATATGAAAGACTCTTAAAATATCTTCTGAGAAACTCTCTTTATAAATATTCCAAAGTTTAAGAGCATCCGAAATTTGACAAAATACTAACATTATTGCAAAAAGTTCCCTCAGTTTTGTAGGATTTTGACATATGACAGCTTCGGCTATAGTTGAATCCCAGTGCTTATCATCTTCTAGTAATCCTAGAGCTTTACACGCCAATTGAAATGATGCGTATGCTATACCATTAACGGTTTTTAAATTTGAAAATGAAGTTGGCCCTCTTACAAAATGTAGTAAAAGTCTTAAATAAAAACATTCTGTATTATTGGGATGAATAGTGTAAACTCTTCCCAAAGCTGAATCTCTTTTAACTCCAGGAAAATTTGGCACATCATGCCCTCGTTTTCTTCTTTGAAATTCTTTATTGTTCCATGTAAAATACGATGGAACTTCACAATATAGAAGCGTTCTTGCAAACTCATCACGTGTGCATAGCTCAAAGAAGGCTAGCAAAGTGGTTTTGGGTGTAGTGCTTAATCTGTCAAGTAATTGTTCCGGATTATTGGGGTTAAAATATATCCGTTGACCATTTTCTAAATGAACAGCTAAGTGTGTAATAGCCGGAAAACGTTCATGTATGGGAAATGCAAAGATTCTCCATACCGCTTCTGAGCTACTTATATAACGGCCACTTTCGAACATATTAATTTCATTACGTTGGTCTTCAAGAGTAAATGATGCTTGATCACTGCCCTTGTTAACATATTTACAAATGTATTTAATAGACTTTACAGAACTACATTACTCAACATTTATGTGAGCTTCAAATGTTCTCAATAGTACACAGTTATAAGGCACAACCCAACGATTATCTATGCAATTACCATTTATATTAATTGCATTACCACCATCCTCTATCGATCTTCTACGATATAGAGGGTTACTATCTTTTCCAGTCACAGTTTCTTTAAGTAATTGTCGAGGAAACCTTTTGGTACACTTTCCATTTTTCATGCATGGCGATTTATTATTAAATGCACTGCAAGGACCATGAAGCATATTTGACTTAACAATGTTAAATAACAAAGGATATTCATCTGCGTTTGGTATTTCGGCACAGATAATCTTATCGATTTTATCTGGTCTTATTTTATTTTCTAACCAAAGTAAAATATGAATATGTGGTAAGCCCCGCTTTTGCCATTCCACAGAGTACATGAAACATTGCACGCTTCCAAACAAAGAACCTTTTATCAATAGTGACATTAAAGCTTTAACTTTTAAATGAAAAACTCGAGCTATAATATCGTGACGATCATGTGGCTTTTGACCCGGTATCAAAACACTTTTGATGTCATTCCATTGTGGGTTGCAGGTGAATGTTATGAAAAGATCTGGTCGCCCATAATGGCGAACATATGTCATAGCATCTTGAGTCTTTTCATGCATATATCGTGCAGAGCTTGTAAAAGAAGATGGTAAAATTACCATCTGACCAAGTTGAGCTGCTTCAACATCTTGTTGGCCTATTGCATCTTGTAGATGTATATAGCTATCTGCTCTGAGTTTCGCTTGATTGTAGCGAATATAATTTAACCTTTCTGTTTCAATTTTAGCATACATATCAACCAAAAATTGACTATAAAAGAACGACAATAAATTAAATGATTTATCTCGGATTGACGAATCATTATTTTATGGCTGTAAAAGCTTAACGCAGATATCATTTTTTTTGGATCCTCCCTTCTTAATAATGGATTCCATTGTGGTATATCCACTGAAAAGCCATCTTCGCCATAAGGAAATAGCAAAGGGTACTGTAAGGCATCGTATGATCGATGCACCTCACTAATGCGATGTAATTTATTATTATGGCTTTCAATAATAATATCGCGCTTTGCAAATTGCTGACCAACAATAACTATAGCTACTTCGCTTAATAGAGGTGCATTGTAAAGCCCTTTGTGTGCACCAGCGGGTGTTCGATCAGCATGTATAACCAATTTATAATCTTTAGTACTTATTGGTATTTTATTGAGAGCCATTTTTAGATCTTTTACATAACGATTATGATGATGAAACACACATTGAAGATCCTTTACTACGCTTAAATCAACATTTGGAATATTTTTGCAACGTAGTTGAGCTTCCTTTTCATCATCACCAACAAAATAAATTTGAAGAAACTGCATTTCTTCATTGGGCAAAGGTCGGACACTACCAATTAAGTGATACACATGTCCTTGGACTTTAAAGGTTGACCAACTTTCATTTATAATTTTTGTACTACCAAAAGAAGTCATTTGAAAGCAGCTGTTATACTTTCTTATACGATCAATGAAATGATCATGCTTGGGATGTCCACCAATAATTAAGCTTTTAAGTGGATCAGGCAAACTTTCATTTTGTGAAAGCTTAACTTTTCCTGCATTGCAACAGATACCCAGAGGCTCATTTTTCCACTTTAAAGCATCACAATGTTTGCATATCAAATTCATACCACCAAGTTGAGTAATTTTATCTGACTTATAAGCTATTTCAAAATCATAGTTTAGGCCAGACATGGCTTTAACACTCCATGCACGCAAACGCCTTTCTTGACGTGCATTAGGATTATTAGCCTGATGTCGTCTCACTGCATCTCTGTTAGCTTGAGGATTATCAGCCTGATGTCTTCTCTTTGCAGCTTTATGAGTTTCTGGATTATTAACCTGATATCTTTTTGATGCTTTTATGTGATTACCCTTATTTTTTTCAAGATATTTTTCAACTATATGTTTTCGTACCGTTTGTGTTGTTTTGTCGGTGAACCGACTACGTCTTTTAACGGGATTTTTAACATTTTCAGTTATACATTCACTTGACGTATCGGTATCTTGAGTTAATACTTCCTCTAAAGGAATATAAACATCAAAATGTCCATTCATTAATTCGCCGGTAAACCGCAATTTTTTCACAGGATGCATATCATTTCCTAATGATAGATATAAGTTTCCATTTAGAAAAACTTGAAAATTTACAGCATAAATTTCTGCTGCTGCTTGAAGCTCACATGCAGTACCATAAGTTTATGAATTTGACATAGTGCACTCATATTGTTCAGAAGAGCTATAACACTCTCCATTTATGTCCATGCTGAAGCAAGCAAAAGTTTCCGAATTGGTAACGACATGGGTTACAATATGTTGGCGTATGGTGCCATGGAAGCCTTGCCTACCATATAAAAGGTAGGAAATAGATCTAAAAAGGCAGGCTCCATCACCAAATATGCGAACAACTGAATGCGGCACCAAAACACCACTTATATCTAAAGTTTCAATAGACATCTTTTAATTTGGCTGTGAGACAATTGACTTCACTGTAAAACGATTGTTACAACGTTACAGTGTCTATAGGTAAGTATAAAATTTAATAAAATTGAATATGCCAACTTATATTATTTTAATAGAATATTCAGACTGCTTAGTTTTATTTGATTTTTAAATGCACTTAAGCAGCGTCTATATAACTATTATATAATATGCAAAATAGAAGACAACTATATATAGGTTAGGTTAGGTTATGCCGGCTGGCACTCCCAGGGGGAGCGCCACACATAGACCGCTGAAGGGTCCTTAGTGAGGCCGGTGTTTAGAGGTGTTGAGGGCTATCCCGATGGTGTCTAAGTGGTGTCCAGCTGGGTAAGCGTACTTCGGGCAAATGCCAGAAGCTTGTTGGGTTCCCGCTTACTGGCTTCATCGAGTGAAGCTAGAAGGGGAGCATGTAGATAGCGTAGTCTTTGTGCTGCCAGTGCGGGGCAGCTGCACAGGAGATGCTCAAGCGTTTCTTTGACACCAGAAACGTTGCATTTCCGGCATTCGTCGTTGTCAGTTATGCCTAGCCTTTTCGCGTGTACTGCGGTTAGGCAGTGGCCTGTGAAGAGACCTACCAGCCTTCGGCAGTCATGCCTTTTTAGCATTAGTGCATATTTCGTTAGTTTCTCGTCGTAGGTTTTGCACATTATTCTTGAGATTCTGCAGTCGGAGGTGTATGTCCACCTTCGTACTGCTGTGTCCCGTGCCTGTGTCTCCATATAGGAGTGTAACGTTCGCAGGGAGATCGGGACATCAACAATGTCACTGTTGAGTCCCGTTGCACCTTGCTTAGCAAGAGTGTCCGCTGTTTCGTTGCCCTCGAAGCCCTGGTGGCTTGGAATCCAGTAGATGCGCACTTTTTTAACGGTGCCGAGTGCATCTAGCGTTTCCCTGCACGCCAGGACATTCCGAGAGCTTATGTGGTGAGCCTGTAGGGCTTTGATTGCCGCCTGGCTATCTACGAATATGTTCACCATGTCCTGCGTTGTATTCGTTTTTAAGACTACTTCTGCTGCTTTCCTGATTGCGAATATCTCCGCTTGGAATATGCTGCAGTGGTCCGGGAGTTTGTAAGACAGGCTCATGGGTGGTTCGGCGCAGTATACTGCTGCGCCGACTCCCTCCATCATTTTTGAGCCGTCTGTATATACGTTGATGGCCGTCTGCTCAGCTCCTGAGCGCCAATCATCTTTTCCTAGGAGCGTGGGCGTATAGTTAAAATTGTTTCTTTGGATCATATAGTCTGTTTCGACTTGGATCCCTCTTCCAATTATACTATGCCCGTAATTGAGTGTCTTCATGTTGCCTATCGTGCAAAGACGTTGAGCAGTCTTTTTTGCTGTTAGGCGTGCCTGTATGTCCACGGGGTTGACATTAAGTATTGTCTGTAGTGCTTTGGTTGGTGTTGTCCTCAGCGCCCCTGTGATGCATATAAGTGCATGTCGCTGAGTTTTTTCCATTCGTTTTAGGTATGTGGATTTCTCTGTGGCTTCCCACCATACCAGTATTCCGTAGAGTAGTATGGGGCGCACAATCGAGATGAGAATCCAGTGTGTCAGTCGTGGTGAGAGTCCCCAAGTGCTACCCAACATCTTTTGCGATGTATAAAGTGCATTGGTGGCTTTCTTCACCCTTTCCTCCACATTGAGCTTCCAACTCAACTTGCTATCCAATACTATCCCTAGGTATTTGATACTCTCTTTCGGTATCAGTGCCTTATCGTTTATTTTTGGTGGAGTCCAGCGAGGTACCTTGTATCTCTTTGTGAAGAGAATGAGGTCCGTCTTGTCCGCGTTGATACTTAGACCGGCTTCCATGGCCCATTCTAGTATCTCTTTAAGTGTGTGATCCATGACAGAGCTGATTGTCGATGGACACTTGCCTGTGATAATTATGCTTATGTCGTCTGCATAGGCAGTTATCTTCGGGGCTTTCTGTTTGAATTTTTTAAGAAGTCCGTTTACCACCAAGTTCCACAGTAGGGGTGAGAGCACTCCTCCTTGGGGAGTGCCACACTTGGCTTCCCTGATTGCGGTAGTGGTTCCCCATTCCGCTAGTATTCTCCTGCTGCTCAGTAAGCTCTGAACCCAAGAGTATACTGCTACTGCTGGGGTCACAGCTCTTAGGCTGTGCATTATTGCTTCCGTCGACACATTGTTGAATGCGCCTGAGATGTCGAGAAATGCGCCTAGGGCGTATTCTTTGTGGTGTAGTGCTTTCTCTATGGTAGCTACAAGGGAGTGTAGCGCTGTTTCCACCGACTTGCCCTTTGTGTATGCGTGTTGGTTCTGCTCTAGAGTCATTTCTGTATTCTCTCTGATGTGGAGATCTATCAGCTTTTCTAGCGTTTTCAGGAGGAACGAAGTCAGGCTAATGGGTCTGAAGTCCTTCGGCAGCACGTGGCTACATTTTCCAGCTTTTGGCAGGAAAATTACCCGTGCTGTCCTCCAGGCCTCCGGCACATAGCCATACCTAAGACAACCTCTGAAAATTTCCCTCAGCCATGGAGTGATCACATGTTTGACCTTCTGCATCATGGCCGGGAATATTCCGTCTGGACCTGGTGATTTGTAGCTCTCAAAGGAGTCTATCGCCCACATTATCCGTCGCGTTGTCGTGATACCTTCCGGAATTTCCACTGTTGTGGTTGGGTGTATCGATTGCGTGTTTGCGTTGAATTCAGTGCAGTTAGGGAAATGCGCCTCCAGGAGCACATTTGCCGCATCTTCACTGCTTTCCGTCCATCTGCCGTCTTCGGTTTTTAGTTGGCTTTGTACCGTCTGTTGGCGAGCTAGCAGTTTCCTTAACCTTGCGGTGTCGGCTGTCTTCTCAATGCCTGAGCAGAAGTCCATACTAGCTCTTCTTCCGCTTGTTTTGCGAGTTTGAAGAGTTCTAGTACGTCTTTCCTTATTCCTTTGAGTTCTGGAGTCCACCACGGGGGCGTGTGTCTCTTCTTCTCTTGGGATGGTCTGCACGTTTTATTGTAGGCTGCCACTAGATTTTTATTGAGTGTCTCTAGGGACTACTCTAAATTTTTTGTGGAGACTATATTGGGTGGTCGTGGAAGATTTCCTTCAACCTCTTTAACGAACTGCTCCCAGTCCGTATTTCGCGGGTTTCTAAACACATTTTTCTTCACTATTCGTTCAAAGTTTACCCGGAATTGAATGTACCTGTGGTCCGAGAAGGAATGTCTACTAAGGACTCTCCAATCCTGAGCCACGGTATTCGTTACCGACGCAAGAGTTATATCTAAGACGTTAGATGAGGTAGGGCCAACAAATGTTGGTTCATCTCCCTCGTTTACTATCTTAAGATTAGTCTGTAATATGAAATCAAGCAGTGACTCACCTCTTTCGTTAATATCTCTGCTTCCCCATACCGTGTGATGAGCGTTGGCGTCAGCTCCGATGGTGAGGGCCTGCTTCTTAGAGTCGGCCTCTGTCACCAGTCGAGTGAGCTCTTGAGGGGGCGCTTCGGTGTCGTGCGCCATGTAGCAGGATGCCATTAGGATTGGCTCATCTCTGCCACCTTCTAGTGCGACCACAGTGAGGTCGTCAGTGCTGTAATTAGACAATAAGTAAGCATAGATACCTTTCCTTACTAGGATTGCGGTCCTTGCTCTACTCACTGTTGTTGGGTGGAATATGTTGTAGTTGGGAGTCTTTAGTCCAGAAACCTTGTTGCCTGAGGCTATCCAGGGCTCCTGGACCAAGGCTACATCGGCGAGCCCTGTCTCCAGGGTTAACAGGAGCTCCGCCGATGCCAACTTGCTCTTATGTAAGTTGATTTGGATGACCCTCAGCTCCATAATTGGCTGTGGCATCTTCCACGGATGGGACTTCCACCACGGTACTGTCCGCATCCTTGTCATCTTCTATTTCCAGGCTCTTGGTTGCGAGTGTGACCTCCGCCAGGTCTTTCTCCACCTCACCCGCCTCCAGCGTATTCGTATTTTTGTCGTCGGGGTGGCGCTTTTTGAGACGTAGGTATACGCTACCCACGCCCCACGCCATCTTCCCGAACCTTCCGTATAGCAAATCGTCGGCCTCCTTATTGATCTGGATCACCATTTGCTGACCCTTGTTATCGGGCTTCGCAACGTGGATCACCTTCCAATCGACAGTTGGCACGTCCGGATTTTGCCATTGCAGTAGCTGCAGTGCCTGGTCCGCTGGTACGACCCGCGGGAAAAGTACTTTTGCCTTTGGTAGGGACGGAATGCAAGTTCTGTCCACTACCTCCAGCTTGGCACCCTCCCACGGAGCGTCCAGAGCAGCCACGACACCGGTGACCCACTTCAGAGTGTGGTCATCCTTGCAGCTCAGGATTTTAACGCCTGAGAGCCAGCCCGCTCCATCAAAAGAGATGGGTAGCGAGTCCGGTTCGCCCATACGACTCAGAAGCGCGTTGAACAGTAGCTCCTCCACCTTCTTCCACTGCTCTGGCTTCATCTTGCCATTTGGGTCGCTCCGGTCGATGAGCGCGACGACAAGATGTCGCCTCGCGACATCACTGGCCGTCAGTTTTGCTTGCGTCACTGGCTTTTTGCAGGGCCGCTTGCTGGCTGGCACCTCTGCTTTCGCGGTTTCAGCGGAGCGCTGGCGTTTGACGGCCAAACTCTCCTCCACCTTGTTGGCAAAACTGGCGTTCTCAGACGCCATGTTTTTCCTCTGTTCGAAATGAGCCCTGCCCTCTTCAATCCTTTCGTCGGCCCACTTCTGCTGGCGGATCTCATCTTGTGTGAGTTCTCGCTTGCAGTTAGCGAGCCGAGCCCGGATTTTTAAGGCGGACTTGTACTGGGCTTTGGCTTTCAATCCCTCCTTTGACCTCTTGAGCCCGACCCTACTGGGGGTGCTGGTGCTCGCCGGGCCTGGAAGACATTGAGAAACCGGTTTTCGAGTCCCTTCCTGTGATTCGCAATCCGAGTCTCCTTGGACTCCGGTATCGCGCCACATTTTGGGTGTATTTTTGGCAGTAGCTATGCAACCGTCCTGGCCTGCTCCAACCAGTACGGAGGGTGGGTTGCTGGCGACACGCAGAGAGGATTTCTCCCCCCCGTGCCCGCCGGTGGTAGCACCCTTTTCCACCGACGTTTGGGTTGACATCCCAACCCGTGTTTGACCCTTAGTCACCTCCATTTGATTTTTATTTCCGGGAAGTCTACCCATAGCATTTTATCCTTACTGCCAAGGACCTCGAACCATGGTTTGCTCTACGCCCTCGCTGTGCCGAAGCTTTTGAGTGGTGTAGAGTTCACCTTAGCTAGACATAGTACTACCTCTCCACAGGCAAGTAAGTTCGTAGTACATTCGTTTGTTTTGGGGCATGACGGCATCTGCTTCGGTTAGCCCCTCGCCTTCGCAGTGCCGAAGCCTTTGAATGGTTTGGGGTTCACTTTTAGCTAGACGCCGTCCTGTCCCTCCGCAAGGCAAATAGCACCTGGTACCCCTCGTCTGTCTCGAGGTAGCACGATGCCCATTGCCCAGCCGGCACCCTCGTGGAGGGTTCAGTTGAGGATTTTCGCCAACCCAACTATATATAATGTTGCTTCAATAATTAAGTCTAAAATCGACGTATTATTTTTGTTTAAAAAAAAAAAAAAAACAACAAAACAAATTAACAACTTAATTTAAAGTATGTATTATAAATAAATAAATACTTCAAAATAAGTCAAAAATTGACTTCACTGAACAACGTTACAGCGTACCAATTCCCTAACCATTGTATGTAAAAACATAAAGTGGGAAAGTGTATTACAGTTATTCCTCTACACAACACACACCGAGATCTTACATACAACGCTTGTACTTAAGAGCTAGGTGTAGGTGGTACAAATTAGACAATGTCATTCCCTTAAATGCAAACTCTTAGTTATGCTTAACTTAGCTTAGAGAGTGCGGAGGAGGAAGGGATATTAGGATTTATGTTTGACATGCAGAGCGTGCGCACAAAGAGCATTTAAAAACAAACAGCTAATAGAGAAATGACGAAATAACGGAGTCGCGAATTTTTTTTTCGCAAAGTGTGCGAAGTGCGAGACAAAGATTAGTTGTACCGCACTTTGCATTGCATTCGCTTGCTGCCGTTTATGATGCTTTTGCTCCTGCTGTTGCTGCGGCTGCTTAGTAAAAAGGGTGGTATATACTTAATTGACTTATTAATTAATAAATGCAATATATAAAAATGTATTATTCATAATACATATTACCTTTCTTATTGGCATTAAATAATTGATAAAAACAATCTGTATAAAAATAAAATTATTTTGTTAATTAAATACCGAAAACAAATTGTTAGCAATGGCTGTTTATGAAATTTTAAAACATAGGGTATTAAAATTTTGTGCTTTGTATTTCGAAGCAACTTGCAAGTGTTTAGCTTGTATTTTCTTTGCATTTGCCTATTCTCGATGTGTACACAGAACGCTATTGCTTGGCGAATGACCATTTGATCTATAGACCAGAGGGTAAATTGCTTTTGTGCAAATGTATATAACAGGTAGATGGAAGTATTTCTGACCCAATTATATGTATATATATATTATATGTATATGCGGGAAGTTCAGTCAATCAATTTTGTAAGATTTTATTTGCAATGCATGCTACTGCTGCTGATGTAGATTACATTTTCTTAAGTTTCTATTTGTTAGTGTGTTTGTTTTTGCACGGTATATATTTGGTGAACATTTTTTTGCTTTCTTTTAGCTTGCTTCAGAAGTCAACAATGTATGCATGCATTTACAATGTATGCGCGCGCTCTGCAAGTCTAACAAAGAGCGTAGTAACGCTACCTTCTTCGCACGCACTGAATTAACGCAAAACATATCTAAGAGGCTGCAGCTAAGTGAATTGCATATTGCCTTTAGCTTTAATTTAGTGTGTGCGGAGGAGTTAGGGTTATTAAACTTTATGATTGACATGCAAAGCGCGCACATAAAATAGAGAGTGAACGTAAATGAGCAACATCAAAGGAACATGATCGGAGCGAGATTTGTAATTACCTGATTATCTTAAGAGCAACACGCGCACTTATGTCAAAGCCCTATGCTTGTTCGCAATTGCATATCAATAACATATTAATAATGTTAGTTAGTTTTGTCTAAGTTATATAAGCAGCAAGTAGGCAAATCCACCCCCATAAAATATTCTGGTGTGGGTAATTTTTCTAGACGCACCAAGTTTTGTTTTGTTGTTTTTGTTTTTTTAAATCAATCAAAAAGTAGCAGTGCGGGCCCAACAACAACAACAACAACAACAAACTCTTCTTGCAAGTGTACGAACCTTTTTTTTATGACACTTTTCTTGCGGGACTCAAAGGCGTCATTGCCCATTGTTTTGTTTTTGTATTCTCACTCGCGATCGAGCTCTCAGCTTGTCCGACAATCTGGCGACAGTAGTGGAATGGGTAATTGTTGTAATTGTAATTTGATTTTTAAAATGGGTAAAAAGTGCTCCAAATCGTATGGGAGGTACTTGAAGGAGTTGTCCAAATAAAAATTCCTTTCTTAGTGCTCACTTTCAACCTGCATAAAATATTGTGTGAAAATTTCAGCCTTGTAGCTCTTTTCGTTTAGGCTGTGGCAATGTCAACAATCACTTAGGACAAACTCTTTTATATATGTATATAGATAAGGGTATCCAACATTCAACATTCGTCATTTCTTTCTCTTATTAAAGAAGTCCGCTTTGTCAGTCTGTTAAGCCGAGTGTCCACTAGCAAGTTACTTGCGGAAGAACTTCTGCAAGTATTTGCTGAGGTGTTTACACTGAAACCAAAACTTGCGGAAGTTTGATTCCAGAAGTAGTTTGTAGAAGTTTTACAACGAACTTGCAGCAAGAACTTGCAGACGTGTTTACACACAATGTGAGTACAGCTTGCAGTAGATTAGAGAGTAGAGTAGCTTCTTTAAAGAGCGTCAGTATAAAAATGTCTTGTGGGAAAGTAAGAATGGCAGCTGCCATCGCAGCATATTTAATAAGAAAAAAACAAATTATTAAAAAAAAGAAACAAAAAGAAGAGTTTGGGTGAGAGATTGGGTTCTGCGACGAGTGGATTTAAGTTTCCAAAATACATTGCTGGATGAATTGCGGAGTGAAGATTGCATGCAGCTGAAAAATTTCCTGAGAATGACGAATAATGATTTTGAGTACATTTTATCTCTAATTCAAACGAGTATTCAAAAGCAGGATACAAAAATGAGGTTGGCAATTCCTCCCAAAGACCGGCTTTTAGTTACTCTTCGATTTTTGGCAACAGGTAAGAAAAAAACAGAAAAAACTATTTGTTAAATAATTTTATTCATAAAAAACAACAAAAATATATTTAATTCATTTTATTTTCAGGCGATTCCTTTACTTCGCTCATGTATCTGTTTCGAATCCCTGTATGTACGATTTCAAGGATTGTGCTGGAATGTTGCGAAGCTCTTTCTTTCTATTTGAAGGTAAATATTAAAACAATTTATAAAAAAAGCATTTTCCAAAAATACCTTGAATAATTGCGGCAGTATTATTGATGATTGAGTGCAGCTTTCAGTTGTATCTGTACTAAGTAGTATCGTGTCGCTGTTGGCTTCATCGTCTTCATCCGTCACTTTTAGAATAGCCTGATGAATTAATCGTTTAAGTTTACGCTTGCTCTCATCTTTTCTCAAACCTCGAAGTTCTGATGCGACAAAGTCACCAAATATTTGGTATTCATCAGACGGTTTTTGCATCATTTGCAGAGCATTTTCTAGTACGACGTCATGTTGTTCGTTTTGTGAAATGTTTTTTTTCGGGCGTTTTCGTGGTACTGATTCAAACTTTTCGGACTGATCGGTGGTATTTCCATCGTTGTCCAATGTAATTGAAAGCTCCTAAAAAGAAGTTAAGAACATAAAAGCATTTATTAAAAATTACACCTTTTTTTTTAGGTTCCAACGGATTTGAAATCAAATGGAATTTTCCCAATTGCCTAGCTGCTATGGACGGGAAACATGTGGTGATACAGGCACCAAAAAAAGAAGGCAGTGTTTACTTCAATTATAAGGGCACACATAGCATTGTACTGTTGGCATTGATTGGACCTAATTATGAAATTATTTACTTTGATGTGGGGTGTAATGGAAGAATTTCGGACGGAGGAGTTTATAATAATTGTCAATTATCGAAATGCCTTGAAGAAAATTCATTGCATTTGCCACCTCCACGGTCACTTCCTGGTAGAACTATTCCAAGTCCATACGTTATTGTTGCAGATGACGCATTTGCTCTTAAGAAATATAAAATGAAGCCATTTCCTTTCAAGAGCCAGCCATTGCAAAATCGTGTTTTCAATTATCGCCTTTCTAGGGCCAGAAATGTGGTTGAAAATTTTTTTGGACAAATTGCATCTCGGTTTAGTATTTTACGTAAACCCATTCCTTTAAATCAGTGATGTCCAAACTCACACAATGAAAGAGTTGCGCTTGTGTGCGAAGCAGCGAAACACGAAGGCAACGTGAATCATTTTTTTTGCAATGCAGCATAGCGAATGACTGCGCGTTTGACTTTGAGCTTCAGCCGAACACATGAGTCGAGAGAGCAAATGCAGCCGAACACGCGCATCGTAAGAGAACAAGCTGCCGAGCGTTCTATTTATAGAACACACATATTCTCTCTCCCTATACATGTGTCGGCTGCTACGCCGGCAGAATTTTTCTTGCCAACCACGCGTGGCTGCCTTTTCAAACTTTGGACAACGCTGCTTTAAATCCAGAAAAAACAAGAAAAATTGTTAAGGCCACTTGCGCTCTGCATAACTTCCTGTTAAGTCGCAATTCACTATATGCGTCGTCTATGGCATTTGATTCTCGTGTATCCGGTAGTCAAGAAGAGTGCCGTACAGAAGAGATACCAGAAAGGAACATGTTACCACTTCAACTACATAATTCACGCAGTCAAGCACAAGATCCGAAAAATGTTCGTAACGAA